>JAHTLZ010000330.1:49922064-49973306 GCA_023846285.1 Phrynocephalus versicolor
TTCCGCCTGCTTTTTGGCCCGGGAATGGGTGGGGGGGAGACCCGGGGAGAGTTTAAAAAAGTTTTTTCCTGCGCCGTCCGTGCCGCTTGGTTGCGCTTTGGCGGCCGGCGGCGAGACTGGGCTTTTTGCAGCGGGCGAGTCCCACCACCACACCAGAGCATCCCAGGACGGAGGAGGGGGGGAGGCCGGGCGGGGACCTCCAGAAACCACCCCTCTGGTAGGTGCCCTGAGGCACGGCAGGCATATTTCCGCCTGCTTTTTGGCCGGGAACCGGGCTTTTTAACTTTTAAAAACTTTTTTTCTGTGCCGCTTGGCATCGCGCGCGATCGCGCGATGCAAGTAACGAGCACGAAAAATCAGACCAAATTGTTCGTTCGTCGGTTCGAGCTCGAAGTCTGGCGGAGTAATTCCCGTTTCCGTTTCCGTAGAGTAACGGAAACGAGTAACGGAAACGGAAACGGAAATACCGCTAAGTCGTGCCCATCTCTAATAGGCAGATATGAGAGAGAGTGTGTGTATACACACACTTATTTCAGAGGAACACACACACACACACACACACACACACACACACACACACACACACACCTGTCTATATATATGGCTGCAGAACCAGAAGATATTTCAGCGTAATGGCATATGGGGTATTGAACTCCCATCCTTTGGTTCTGCAACCAGATATCTGGCTGTAGACACCCCTATACCTGAACCATGAAATGACCTGGTTTATCACTTCCTAACTGTGTTTTTAAAAATTGGTTCAGAAAATCGGTATTTTGTTAAACCCAATCGTATAGATTGATACCATCTAACAGCAACTAGGTGCAATATCAGTTTACAGTAAAGATGAGAGAAAAACTAGCCTCACTAGTACAGGCATGTCCTCAGAGCAGCACCTTCCACCATTGCCAAAACTGTTTAGCATCTGAAAATCAATGTCTGGTGGTCACAGGGGCGACCAAAAAGAGAGAGAGAGAGAGAGAGAGAGAGAGACGACAGGACACTGTCAATAAGGAAGATGACATGGTTGATGGGGAAAATGGTGTTTCAGGATCTGAACAGTGGACCCCACACCTGCAGGAAAAGGCTAGAAAGAAGTGTGGAGTACCTAAGTTTAGAAAGATAGAAAAACCTCTTCAATTCTGGAAGGGGGGCGTTTATAATTTTTATTCTTCCTGTTGTTACTGTTGTTGCTCAAAAGAAGTTTCAGCGAAAATGGTTACAGAATACAGTTTTCTGGAAATATTGCTTAGATGTTTTTCTTTTTCTTCCCCATGACCCAACTGTAGCAGAGATAAAAAAATACTAAATTATACAATGTATGTAAATATTCTCTACCGTATTTCTGTGGTAGCCATCGTTTTATACCCCCCTTAAAACTGAGGTACCATCAACAGGATGTGGATTCATCTTGACTATCCTTTCTGTATGGGCCTGCACCCATAGTTTAAAATAGCCCTTTCCAAAACAGCATAGCTAAATGGTTTCACACAAACTGAAAAAAACTCTGTTTTGAATTTGTGCCATGTAGATCTTAATATTAATCAAAAATGAAATTCTCTACCTAGTTCAGCTTCTAAAGCACAGTTGCCTCTCATTCTCAACGTTCCCCGCCATCATTCAAATAAATTCAAAGCAGGTTGGAGAGGGAACTCAGGAGGATAATTTCTCTTACTTTCAGGCAAGCCTGGAAATTTTGTAATTAACAGCTCTTGCCTATTTTAGCTTATGCAGATGTAAGTTATTTAATTGCCACTTTACTAGCTCTGCGTAGATTGGATGCCTCCTAATAGCATCCGTACATTTTGTGCTTCACTAACATTACAGGGCCCATCACAGGATCTATATACAAGAGTATATTGCTTGAGTTTGTGATGGGAGAAAATTGCACACTAAATGCTTAATAGAAGATCTGCCCAACCATATTTCCTGCTTCAGTTGGAGCTAACTAATGTTTTTCAAGGATTTTCCCCCTCCTGGTTCTCTACTATATGAACCCAATCAATGTGACTTTGGTTCATCAGAAGGAGTTTTACTGTATTTGAACAATGATGAGTAGAAAATTATAATAAATTAGAATCTGTTTAACCAGCAACAAATTATTTATTTGTTTCTATTACATTAAAATGGATAGTGAGTTCTTTTTATCCCAGTGATAGGGAAGGTCTCAAAATGAAGGAAATAATTTGTTTTCTCCGTATTTATTGAGGACTCCAAACTCTTGCGAGTTGCAAACCAGTGGTTTCTAGTACCGTTGTAAATGGTTCTTGCTGTATGTTGTCCCTCCTGTGCAAAATTCCCTGGATAGAATACTGAGTGGAAGTTTCTGCCACAAACCAACAGCACACCTCTACCACCAAAAGGAGGACTAGAGAAGAAAACCAAGGAAAATGGAGACGAGGAACGGACAATAAAAATAGAATCGAAATCTCATTTTGTAGGAAGCAAAGAATTCTCATCCGCAACACTGCCTTATAATTTCCCATCAAATACAGAAAGCTAACTTAGAATCCAATTACACAATGAGGAAAACAGGCTATATCAAATTGGGTTTCCCTAGGTGGATCGCTGGAGCCATCCAGATGACAATTTGTAGAACTCAGCAAGGCAGAGAGCTAGTTCTGTCCAAAACTCCAACAGCAGAAGCCGAATGCTAAGAGGGTGCTAATTGACAATTTCCAGTGATCTGTTTGTTTTTAAAATTTGTTTTGCAGTCCTGGCATGAAACATATATTTTAAACTGTGGAGATGAGGCAGTCAGTTGAGAGGAACTAATACCACTGCAATCACTTCTTTATATTGGACCAGGTTAGCACAGTGGGAAGAAAGGTTGTGAACCTGATCCAATCGCAAGAGTGATGTGAAACTGATAGAGGTAATTTAATCCACCCCTGTTGGCTGAACCAATAATAATAATAGTTCCTTGACCAAATAAGAGAATTCCACAATGGGCTTCCTTGCATTGAGCTTTACAACATGTGGTTACCAGGATTCAATCCAAATTCATTTGTGCCCAGTCCAACATGAATGGTGAGGGAAATGGCCAATGCAGCCACTCACATAGACTTCAGATAAATAAGCTATGTATATGGTCTACTTGAGGGGTGGGCAAAGAGAAGCTGTCCAGATATTATTGGACTATAGATTCCATTATCCACTGTGAGAGTGGACCGGAACAAGATGAAAGAGACAGCAGTGCGCCGTCTGCCAAGCAAGAGATGACAGGGGAGAATAAGAAGGAGGAAGGTATAGCAAAAGAAAAGGACCAAACGGGGGTGTGTGTCAAATTATTGAAGAGGCCTATTGGGTCTCGGACAAAGGAGAACAGGAGGGGGAGTTATGCATGTGAGGGGGTTGGCAGTTGGGGGAGTGACCATCAGAGAGGGAGGAAAAACCATTAGTGGTGGATGCAGGGACTCAGACCTGTGGTGGACGTGAGGGGGAGAGATGGGAGAAGTGGGAGTGGAGACCCATGGAGCCCCTGTCATAGTCAGTCCAAATGAAGCCTCTATTATGGCCAGGGAACTCCAAACACATGAGGGAGAGGTTCTGTCAACCTTCTCGGGAGAACCCTGTGGCACAGTGGGTGCATCATCCCTGCTGTGGGAGCCAGTGCTTCGGGAGAGGGTCACCGGACTATCACTGAGCTCCCCAGAGTAAAAGCCTCCCTCATTATTTGAAGAACCCTTGAGTTTAAACCCGTTTACGTTTGAAGAGCAAGTTAATGTTAATATGGAACATGCGGGATTGAATGCACCTGTTGTGCAAAATAAAGAAGTCTATGTTCTTGAAAATAAAACTTTATTAGAAACCTGTACACAAGGAATGGACAGTGGTTATTTGTGCTCAGAACCGAGGTACACTCACACAGAACACTCACATCCACCAACATCTGTCTTCTCCGGATTCAGTTTAAGCCTCTTAATCCTGGTCCATTCTAGAACCGCCTCCAGGCACAGATCAAGGGAGCATACTGCCTCCACTGCAGACATAGAAAAGGAGAGATAGAGCTGCGTATCATCAGCATACTGATGACAGCAAACTCTAAATCTCCTGATGACCTCCGCCAGCGGCCTCATATAAACGTTGAACAGCATATGGGAGATTGCCGACCCCTGGGGCACCCCACAAGGGAGTGTCCAAGGAGCCGAAAAATTGTCCCCCTACTGAACCTGCTGAGACCAGCCAACGAGGAAGGATCGGAGCCAGCAGAGTGCTGAACCCCCGATTCCCACCCTGGTGAGCCAATCCAGCAGATTTCTTGATCCTGCAGCAATCTCTGAGAATGTTTTGTTGTCCCCCTCCTCTTTCCCTCCCTGGAATTTCCCTGACAGCAAACAGTTTTGAATTTCTTTCCCCAAAATCGTGCACAAGGCTTGACCTCCTGCACATGTACCAATGCCATCCTCTGCAGGGTCAATGCTGTCCTAAAATCAGTATCAAATCAGCTGTTTTTGACACTAGCTCTTTCAGAAATATGAGGGATACCTTCTTCCCAAACATTCCTTTGGCTACATTGGATTTCGCTTTATTGTTTACTAATACTTTCCCATCATTGAGAAGATGGAAAAAACAATTGCTTAGTATTTTACCCCAACCACTGTTCTAGGACACCTCACTGTTGTTGTGGGTGTTCTGGAGAGAATTCCCACTGAATCAAATTGTTAAAAATTGCTGGGATTGGGATGTGTGTGTGTGAGAGAGTATTCTTTACATCACAACTTCATCATATCCAAGGAGCCTTTTCACACCAGAAACTGAACTGTTCTTTAGGTACAGGATTACAAAGGAAGATGGGCCATAAGAGCACAGAGTGGATCACTTTGAGCTTTTTCTCACCAAACATACAGCAACGTTCAGTCTTATTCATATACATTCAGCAGTAAGACCCAATAACTTTGAGATATAAAGCCTGGCTTCATTCTATTCAGAGAAACAAGGAGCGACACAACAGCTGTCTGGGCCATGAAATAAAAGACAATTCTATGCAGTAGCTCTTCAGGTACCAAACCCATTTTGAACAGAACTTTCCAGTCTACAAAGCAGAGCTCAATTGGAGGTGGACAAAGCTCAGTGAGTAAATTGGTATAGTTTTTTCCTTGATGCAATTTGATTAACATAAAATTGCCTTTTATATTAGTATTTATTTAAATAAAATAATTTATTTATAAATAAAATAATTTATTTTATTTTAGTACTTTTATTTAAAGTATTCTGAATAATATTTTATTAGATAATATTGAATTTTTTCCTATGAACATCATGTTTGTATATCATAAAATGTTTTTCTAAAAAAAAAAAAAAAACCAAAGGATCAGGGAAGACAACACCCATGCATTATAGACAAAATATCTGGGCTTGGCCATTATATTTCCTACTAGGGCTGAGAAGAAATCTACTTAAAATCGGTGTGGGAATAACCCCCACGTGGGAAGCCCCAATCTGTGAGGCTTGAAAAGTTGCTCGCCAACTGTAGGACTTAACTCCTGTGAATCCTTAACGTTTTAAGGATTGAAAAACTTTGGGAAGCCTATTTCAGAAATAAGCTTGAGTATTGATGGGAACCCAGCAGGGAAGCTTAACCAGCAACCCCCCCTAATGGGTTGGAAAATAAAGAAAAGAGTCCACACGTGTTTCTTGGTGCAAAATGGATGCTTCTCCTTTTCTCTCCGTCCTTCTCTCTGTCTCTCTGCATCCAGCAAGCCTTTATTGAATTACCACATGACTACAAATCCCATTTAGCTTTGCAGCAATCTCTCAACCAATTACAGACTTATACGTCAACATAAAAACACACATACAGGCATTTCTTTGTTCTAAGAGCTGAGCTCACTACGCATGTGCAGAACTTAGCCTGAGAAACTGATGAGAAGTGAAACATAGTGTCTGAATCTTGATTTAGTACAATATGCTTTTGTTAAACTGACCTAGCTTGCTACGTGATTCCTAGCTTTCTGATAATGGCGATGCCACAGAGACACTGTGAGTGAGAAAGATTTCCGACAAATCGGACAAGCTCTGACAATAGTTTTAAACCATATTGGGTTGTTATTGTGCAAATCAACATTCTACAAAGCAATTCTCAAAAGGGAGGGACAGCCTAAACAAAACATTATAGAACCAAATTTGAAACAGTTGTAATAGACAGTCTACTCATGCTCTGTGCCAAATTTGGGGGAGTTTGGGCAAATGGTTTTTTAGTTATGAGTTTTAAAAAGTAAAACTGTTTTATTACCCTGTGCAGAAATATCACCAGATTTAAAACAGATCAAATAAATCAAAAATACCATTCTTGCTTATCGTGAAAGAAAATAGTTGGCCCCACTGACTTTTTGTTTGAAAATAATCCAGTAGAGATGGGCACAAAATGAATTTTTAATTCGTTTCATTATTCATTATGCATTTTGTTATGGAATGAAACGAATAGCAAAGAGACCAATCAAAGAAAAATGAAATGAAACAAAACCGAAATTTCCATTTTGTTCACTTCATTTTTTGTTTTGCCATAGGAATGCATTGAAGCAGTTGGGGCATGTTCTTGTTTTCGGTGGTGTACCTCCTTCTCCTTTTTTGCCTGGGTGAGTATACACTGTTGCCCGGTACTGGTACATGTCAAGAAGCACATGCAGGAATTTTCAGCAATGGAGACAGATTTTTTAAAGTTTTCTTCCAGAAAATTGGGGTTTAAACAGGAGCAACAGAGGAGACGGCTAAACTAATGCTCTATATGAAAGAGCCCTCTATTGCACTTTCTTCCTGGAAAATAACAACCCTCTTTAATTCTGAAGTGGCATGTGTTATCTCATGGCTGCCTCATGGGGCTGAATTTACTGGCTAGAAAGCATCAGTGGGAAAGTTATGTTCCCCGTCCTTCATGTAACACAGGCTAATGTGAGTACTATTTTTTTCTGATGAGAAATAAAATTATATTACCTTCAGGACCTTTTGTCAGTGCAACTTCATGATTTACACAATGTCACTATAACTATTTCCCCTTATCTTTCCAAATAATTTATTTGCCCATGCAAATTTCTACAGAACAATCTTTTGCAACAAAGATTAATGGTATTTTTTTTTTTAAAAAAAATTATATTCATTTTTAAAAATATACTTAAATCAGCAGTATATTGCAGTGTGAGGAAAGTTATTTCAGGGCAATTATGCTTTCACATATATTATCAGAGCTCTACTTTGGGCTCTTATTATGCAGTTCCCATTCACAGAAAAATCAAGCAAATAAATCTTTCCAGACTTGAAGTCAATGGAGCTACACTGGCACAAATGCAATCAAGAATCACGCTGCGGGGGACAGAGGGTATACGTATAAATGGTCTTAACATTTTGTGTACATCTTTCTGCATCTATCTTTATACAGATGCATGTTTCTAGACAGACATAGGTTAGGATTAGGTGCGTGTACATGTCTAGTTGGACAATTTGCAAATTAAGATGTTCCTATTGTTTTACCCACTGGACGAAGGTTGAAGAAGGAGAAAGCCAGCATTGATATGTAAAAACTTGATCTGCCTATGTGCCAATGAATACTAACATCTTCTTGATGTATGGAACACCCAAGGCCAACATCCCATTTACTTCCTGCTGAGTATAGTGAAAAGACAAATTATGCCGGTAAGCAGAATTCTCCAGTATCTTGTCTAAACACTTTTACGTCCATGATGGAAGAGAGATAATCTGTTTTGAATGTTAAAATCATTGTGCAGTTCCTTAAAATGCCCCCCCCCCCATTGTCTAATCTCTCGTGGCTAATTGGTATATTCAATTGTTTAAGATCTCAAGTTTCTTCCATCCCATTTAAGAAAATAACTTTACTGACATTCATAGCCATCCATAGTGCTTCTGTTGAATTAGTACAATTGCAGGTTTGGGGAAGCTTCACCCCATGAGGTGGATGTGGATGTGGATGTTTTTTTCATAGTTTGCAAACTTTTTTTTACCAATTATCATAGCTTGGGAGGAGGCCAGTAATGACTGGAAAAAATTATACAGTATTTCAAATACCCTGCATAGAACTGAGTTGGGCTTTGTAAGCTTGAAAGCTGTTGCATCGGAGAATTACTCCTAAACAGACCTGAATAAAGAGAGCCATGCTTTGGGTGCTTGATGGGGAAAGGACCAGATTGTCATGAATTACATATACTGCATCCATTGTCCTTTGTCTCTGCTTACCTTGCCCTTGATCTGTTAGAAATACAGAAGACCCTGCCTTTCAGACTCATCACCCTGCACATAGAGGAGGAGGATAGAGCCGGAGAGGAGAGAGGAGGGGTCAGCATTCTCCCCTTCCCACATGCTTCTTGTAAGCACTTACGAACAAGCATACATAGGGCTGGAAATTCCAACCCAGACATTTAAGACTTAAGCACTCTGGAGCTGTGACTCAGTAAAGGGAAAATATTGTGTTTTTTATTTCAACTCCCAGAAACTCGCAATGAGCATGGCTAGTATTTGTACTGACTGGGAGACTCTGGGAACTGTGGTTCAACCAAAAAGCAAACTCAGAACAGTTCCCACCTCTTCTCTGCCTAGATGGAGAAAAGTATCAGATCACTTTCTCCTACATCCTGTGTTTTAAAAATTGGTTCCCTCATTTCCATGGAAACATTTCTGAATTTTGGAACAGTCTCTTCAGAAAATAAAGTGAATATATTCCATCCTTCTCCTGTGATAGAAAACTTGTTAAGAAAAAAATGGACTGTGAGAACTGGCCATGAAAGAAGAAATCCACAGCTATGTGTTATGGAATGTAATTGTAGTCTTGGGAGTGGCATTGTATGAGGTTTTCCCCCCATTCTTGGAGATGCCAAGGACCACATGGGATCGTTCTTTGTGTGACCAGCATGCATTGGACTGTCTCATTATACTGATGTTTACTTAATGCTGGTACCAACCCCCAAATAGATTCTAAGCAGCATATTTTCCTTATGTTTGATTGATTAGTCAATCAGTATTAAGCTGATAATTAAACTGGTTAATTTCAAAGCCACTAACTGATTACTTAATCTAGCTAATTGTATAAATTGAACATTTATTTATTTAACTTTTATACTGCCCATCTAAACCTAGGGCTACTCTGGGAAGTTTACAACATAAAACCTCAACATAATAATAAGTGTTAAATAACAAAGGTGCAAAAAAACCCATAAAGAAACAAATTATAACCAAATAAATCAACAACAATAAACAAAAATAGAAATACAAATAACAAAGTAATTGATCAAAAGAAAGCACAGTTTAAGTCAGAACCCCATGCTTTTCAAAAAAAAAAAAGTACACTTCTTTATATTCCCAGATGGAAACGTTAAAAGTATGCTGAAGGAGTGGATATATAAACATGAAAATGATCAGGACCTTGCCCTAATCAGTTCTTCAGGCTTCTCTCACTGCTACCATCTATGAAAAAAACAATCACTCAACGGCACATTATTTACATTCACTCAATATTCCCTCTTTGAGAACAGCCTTTACTGAACTCTGCTTTCAAACTATGCCAGCTGCCGTCTCGGATGGAAGGTACACTAATGTACCCAGACATCGAAGACTTTGTATTTGTGGTGCAGGTGAGATAGAGGTTGTATCTCACTATCTATTAAATTGCCAACTCTACCATAACCCAAGAGCCAACCTTCTAGGAAACATCTTGGCCCCTTTGCAGGCGGAGAGTCCCTTGGTTAAAGTGGGTAGGCTGCTTTCAGGCTGTGACCCGTACATCACCTATAGAGTTGCTAGGTTTGCCAAAGCCGCTAGAAAAATTTGTGCCAACTTTCTGAATACAATTGCAGTGAGCTGTGTAGGGGACTCCCTGATATGAGGTGGTATCACTGCTCTCTTCTACCCCCTCCTCTCTGACAAGAGAGGTCAGCTCCAGAGATCCCTATTTATATGGCTTCCTTTTTTCTATTTTTTTAATGTCATAATTAGAGATGGGCACGAAACGAACAATTTTTCGTTTCCGTTTTCATTTTTTCATTTCGTTATGTAACAAATTTTGTCTCTAAAATGAAACGAAACGAACAGAAACACCGGAAATTTTGTCATGCGTTTCATTTCCGTTACTGCAATATGAGTGAATTGCTTAAAATCCTAAAAAAAATCACAAAAATTGAAATAAATGGTAACGAAATGGTAACGAAATGAACGCAAACAAAAATGATTTTTTTGCAAAAATTCACAAAACATGGAAATGAACCGAAATGGACCCTCCAAACGACAAACAACAAATGAAATGCCATTTTTTTTATTCATGCCCATCTCTAGTCATGATTGTTTTATCTATTTATCTTTTCTGTAACCTTTGATTGTGATGGCTTCTAGCCAAGACAATAAACTTTATATTGATTGATTGATTGATATATTTCCAGATATTGATTGATTGACTGATATATTTCCAGATGGTGTGTAGGTTGGTATGTCATGTGGGTACATGTGGCTTGCAGGTGCCTGTTGTGTTGGTGCAACCCAACAGGAAACAAATTTAAAATCAACCCACCTTCAACTCAGAGTGTAAGCTCATGTGGTTAAGGACCAAGTAGGGTTTGATTACGTTTCGGGGGGGGGGTTGGACCACCGAACAGACTTGCTAAGTTTATAGGGTTTTATATATATTTAAAAAACGTTAAAATGGCACACATCCTTTGCTGTGACATAGAACAGAATGCTCCTTTTAAGAAAGTATAAGATAGATATCTTGCCAAAAAATGTACTCCCCTGTGTCATGTTAGCATGATGGCTCTTCATTTTACTCAGAAAATCCTCCTTTGTCCCACTTGGAAATAGCCTTCTAGTTATGGTTTTTAGCTCAGATGAGGGACAGACTGTAGCATCTTGGGGGGAGGGGGGATGCGGAGCCTTCATCCGTTTTCAGCACAGGAAACAATTCTGCCAGCAGACCACCCTACTGGATCCTAACTGTTGATTTAACTAATTTCCGATTTATGCAATAGAGGCAATGGAGTAAACAGTATTAGTCTTTATTCATATAAAGTTTAAATTGATACTTAATGAGATAGGGATACTGAGGCAACTATCATTTTATCTCAGCCTTTTGTTTGATTATTCATAACTGTAACCATTATTAATTTCTATTTATTATTGATCTGCTGGTCTCAAGATTTTTCAAAGTTCAGTATGCAGAAATGGCCCAGCATCATTTGGGAAATTGAACCATTACAGACGGCCCACTTGCTACATTACAGATCTCCCACTTGCTGAACAAAACTGCTTTAGGCTCAATCTGCCATTTTTCCTGAAGCATCAAATTCAGCTGAGCCTCCTCAGGTATGAACAGATGAAATATCAAAATGGAAAAAAGACCCTGATATTAGAAAATGAACGGCTGAAGAGTGGGGGAGATTTTGATGAAAGCGCAAACATAATAAGATAGTACTTTGCTTCCTTTAAAAAGTGTCATAGTGGTACTGCACATAAATGTAATGCAAAGTCTCTATTAACATAAAATATAGCTTGACTAGCCAAGACAAATAGCCAAGAGAGATGGGCATGGTGTAGGGATGGGAACCAAACAAAAAACAAAATGCTGATTTGTCAGTTTGTTATGTAACAAAACGAAATGAAATGAACCAGGGAAGCAGCATTTCGTTAGTAACGTAACGAACTGGAGTTTTTTTGTTTAAAACAAACAGAATCATTCCTCTGTAAAATGGCTCCCTGGGGTCCTACAGGCACCAGATTTGGTATAAAACTTCCTTTGACTCTCCGCTTTAATCTCTCCAAATCTTGAGAGATTTGCGTTTCAGGAGGCTAAGTTATTCAACTTCAAAGGGGGTGCCCCCAGAAAAAAACTAGAATTGCAGTATGTGTTGAAAATAGTGATCCCAGGCAGCTAGCAGTGTGGAAATTACATTGGAGCTTCCTCAATCTCTCCCCTGTAACCTCTTGAAATTTGGAAACTTTTGGGTTTCAGAGTACAGAGTTATTAAGCTCCAAAGGAGCTGTGGGGGTATTAAATTGAAGGAGTGTGGATCGGCGCACTGAGGGGAAGCTGTAAATTAACCCTATCATTGGTAAAGCATGACGGACACACTCCTTCCATTAAGCACCTCTGCATCTCCTTTGGAACTAAATAACTCCATTCCCTGAAACCCAAAACTTTCCAAGTTTCAAGGGGTTCCCTAAAATCGCTTGGGGAAACTAAGCCTGCCATTCACATGCCTGGGATCAGTAATTTTCCATTGAATATTTTTTAAATAAAATATTTTTTTAAAAAAACTTTCCAAATTTCAAGGGGTTACAGGGGAGAGCTTGAGAAAGCTCTGCTGTGATTATTATGCTGCTAGCTGAATATTTTCAAACACTGCAATTAGAAATGTTTTTTTCTGAGGGCACCCCCTTTGAAGTTGAATAACTTGGCTCCCTGAACCCCAAATCTCTCCAAATTTGGAGGGCTTAAAGGGGAGAGCCCAAGGAAGGTTCACACCAAACCAGGTGTCTCTATGGCCCAGGGGACCAGTTCATTGCTGGTTCATTTTGTACATTTAACAAAAAACTCTAATGAAATGAAATGAATCATGCAGGGAAGAAACAAAATGAAACAAATCTCAATTTTTCCATTTCATGTTCATCCCTAGTATGGAGTGCGTCATAACCTCTGCTCACTTCAGGAAGGCCCACTCATCTTTGTCAGCATAGTGCGAGGGTCCTGTAATGTTATGCTCCTAAGTCGGCATGAAGCACTATAAAAAGCTTTAAGCCCATCTCTAGCGAGCAAGTGTGCAACAACTGATAAGAGACCATATTGTTTTATCTCTCATTTTTCTACCTTCTCTATTACAAAGCAGTTATAGGTTGTTTATATCGAGAAAGATGGAGCAGCTTCAGCATGAAGGCCTCATAGTCATTTCTTTAGTTGTGGTAGTCCAATTTTCAGCTACTTTGTTATTTGCCAGCTAAAGGAGGGGGAAAGCTGACATTCTTGCTTTACCTCATGTCACAGTGGTTAAACTCTTATACTGCACCTAAAACTGTGTTCATCACTCTGAATTCAATCCTAGATAGCTGGCTCATGGTTGACTTAGCCTTCTATCCTTCCAAGGTTGGTAAAATGAGTACCCACTTGGTTTTCTGGGGGAGGAGGCAATGTGTTGCCTGCATAATTAAACTGTAAACTGCCCAGAGAGTGCTTTAATCACTATGGGACAGAATATGTAGCTTTGCTTTGAAAAGTTGAATATGTTTATGTTTTTAATATTTTCCCCCCAAAACTACTAGGAAAAAATCTTCTCCTCTCTACCAACATCAGTAGAGCTATCCCTATTCTGGACAGTATGGTCTTTGCCGGCTTGTCTCCCTTGAAGAGTTATAAATATTATTTAATTCATCACTAATATGGCTTAAACAGATATTTTAACCCAGATTTTCAGAGTTTAGCATTCAAAACTGCATGACTGAACAGATACAACCATCAGCATGAAATATTCTGGCAGGCCTCATTCTGTATGACAGTTTTTATTGATATCCTTTCAATAAAATAAATGCAGTGCGGCAAATTTCTTAACTAATGCCTGGACTCTTTGTGTGTTTGTGTGTATGTTTATTTTGTTTTGCACTAAAAACTGTTTTATTTTGGGGGGAGGGGGCTCCCCATTTTTCAGAGCCCAGTATAATTCTGTGGGCACTCTGTAGGGAGAAATGTGCTTCAGATTTGCTTTTTAATAGTTGAGAGATTCATAGTGGGAAACTGTTCCACATCTGATTTCTGCAGGAACCAAAGGCCTTACTGAAACATCAAAGAACTACTTTTATAAAGATTGTTCACCACAGGATCTTGCTGGCGGGGATGGGTATTTGAGTCACGGGACTCATTTTCAAGTTGTACTTAGACCACACTGGAAACTTGACTTGGACTCACCTTGGTTTCTAAAAATAAAACTTGGAATCCATTCCTTCCTTTTTTCCTGAGGAAAAGGGCTTGCGGTTAATCGGGACTTGGACTTGGGACTTGGGACTCAGGAGTTGATGCCAAAGTTTTGGACTTGGGACTCAGACACAAAGACTTGCCCATGTCCTTGCTTGCTGGTTTACTCAAGTGCTCACAGTCTGCTTCTCTCACAGGTCACATGCTCTCTGATGCAGTCCATCACTGAGAGACTACAAGTAGAAATGTGTATTTGTTTAGTTTTCTTTGGTTTGTTTGCTAGTGTGGGAAAAGGATCTACCAAAATTAACATATTTGTTCCTGTAATAGATGGGAGGAACATCAAATAAATAAATAAATAAACTGGAGAAAACAGAACTGGTAGCTTCATCCACTCAGGTACCCTGTTTCCCTGAAAATAAGACCTCCCCCCCAAAATAAACCCTAGCAGGATTTCTATGCATTTGTTAAATATAAGCCCTACCCTGATAATAAAACCTAGTGATGGGTGTGGCTATGGTTGTGTGGAGGGCTGACATTCAAGCATATTATACTTAATAAATGTAAGACATCCCCTGAAAATAAGCCCTAGTGTGTCTTCTTGAGAAAAAAATAAACATAAGACAGTGTCTTATTTTCGGGGAAACATGGTAGAAGGTAGAAATGGGCACAAAACGAACAATTTTTCATTTCTGTTTTTGTTTTTTGTTTCGTTACGTAATGAAACGACAAATGAATTTTGTCTCTAAAATGAAACAAAACGAACAGAAACACCGGAAATTTTGTCGTGCGTTTCATTTCAGTTACTGCAATATGAGTGAATTGCTTAAAATCCTAAAAAAAAAAATCACAAAAATTGAAATAAATGGTAATGAAATGGTAACAAATGAATGAAAATGAAAACGATTTTTTGCAAAAATTCACGAAAAACAGAAACGAACCGAAATGGACCCTCCAAACGACAAACGAAATGCCATTTTTTTAAATTCGTGCCCATCTCTAGTAGAAGGTTTTGAGTGCTTAGCTCTTTGACATCTGTTTTTGGATCCCTGTATCTTCAAACCATATCTGTGTTGGTGAAGTGGAGGGCTCACTCTTTTCTTTGAAGCTCCTTATCTTGAAGGTTGACAAGACAGGATAGCACAGCTGTGAAATTAAAAATCCATTCCAAAAATTGCATTCAAGGGCTGCATGCAGTTTCCTTCTATTTCAGGTATTGATTTGCATTTGTGTGTGTGTTTCTACATATGCACAAATATACAAAACCTGCATTCTGTAGACATAGATTGTCCTCTCCTGCAAAGGACACACTGTATTCGGTTATCCTCATTCCCAAGAAAGGGCATCTAGGTATACAACAATAGACAACATTATAATACATGACAGTCTTAAACTTTATTTAGCTTCTGACAAAATATTTACAAAGATTCAGCTTATCCATATACTATGGAAGGTTTGATTTTGAAAAGGAAATTAGTTGTGGATGGGGAGTGATGATCCCTTTGGTTTTTGGCAGCCTGATTTTGAATCATGATTCCTGAAGCATGCCAGTTTTAGCCTGCCCTCATATCTCGGCATCGAGCCCTATAAAATGAAATCTGCCTCTGAAATTATGCAGTCGTTATAAGGCCCTTGAATTGATAGTGATTTTTATTGCTCAATTTTACTGAAGATTTTACATTTTCTACAGGCAAACCGAGACACATTTGAAAATAGAAGGATCCTAAGCATGTAAAGCAATGCTTATTTTCTCCAGTCTCTGGTAAAATAGATTCTGACTTCCAAGCAAAGCACTTTCTGCTTCATGTGTAACATTCACAGGATCTGAGCCAAGTAAAGCAGAGGAGGGCTATGAATGGGATTGCAGGTCTTAGGCACAGTTTCTGCTCCTGTTAATAATTCCCCTGGAATAATAACACATGCTGCCCTTTGATTCAGAAAAAATATATATCTGTATTTGGAATAAGAATCCAAATAGTGTTTTGTTTGTTGTTCATTTGTTAACTGAGTTTATTTTTCTACCAGTGTGGAGATAAATCATTAATTATTTAAGATAAATAACTATCTACACATGTGCAATTCCCTTAATACAAACAGTGGAACTGAAAAGTTTTCTCTATAAATTTGAAAGCTACTTTGATCAAAAATACTTAATATAAAATCATCCTTGGGAGAGCTCTGTGGGAGTTGCTACTGCTCATGCTGGATCTTTTGATGCTCCTAACCTACAACACACGATGTTGTAGGTTAGGAGCAGACACATGAAAACTTGTTAGTCTAGATTTTGTACCATTTTTGAGGACTCCCCAATGGCTCCCATCCTGCCCTTTTGATAGGAGGGGTTATAATATAATAATTTTATATCATTCCTACATTCGGATATTATCCTCACCCTCAGAATGTATGCAATGGATATGCACATTTACCTCTTTGATTAAGGCATAGCTGTATTTTTCAAATGTATCAATCTTTTACTTATGCATATTTTTAAATGTCGTTGTAATGTTCTTGACTAGAGATGGGCACGACTCAGCGAAATTTTCATTTTTTTATTTTTTCGTTTTGTTTTGCAACGAAAACGAAAATGAAATTTTTTTCAGAAGCAAAACGACAACGGAAACGAAACGAAAAATTTTGCCGTGTTTTTCGTTTTCGTTACGGCAGACACATTGCATTGAAAAGAATGCTAACGAAATGAAAAATTTTCATTTTCATTTTGTTTTTTTGTTTCGTTTCGTAACGAAAACAAAAACAAAAACAAAAACAAAAACAAAAAATGTGCAAAACCCCCCGAAAAATGAAAACGAACCAAAACGGACCCCTAAACGACAAACGAAAAATGAAAAAATTATTTTTTTGAGTTGTGCCCATCTCTATTCTTGACACATAAGAATGCACACATCAGTTATCCTTAATGGGCAGAATTGCTGCAGTTAAAATGAATGTTTTACCTAAATTGCTCTTTTTATTTCAATCCTTACCTATATTACCTAACTTTAAGATCATTTCAGACCTGGAAAAAAGTATACGTGTATTTATATGGCAAAATAAAAAAGCAAGGATTAGAAATTTTTATCTACAGGACAGAACTAAAACTGGTGGTTTTGCCCTGCCCAATTTGGTGTTATACTACAAGGCCGCTACCATGACTTGGATTAAAGACTGGATTCTGATGACAAATAAAAGAATATTGCAACTTGAGAGCCATGGCTTGGATAAGGGTTGGCATCATTATATATGGTATAAGGGTAATATACCTACCCTTTTTAAAAAGCACTGGATAAGGAATGCCTTAGTTAAAATATGGTTACCGATTAAAAAACAATTTTACCCCAAAGCACCATTGTGGTTATCTCCGTTGGGAGCAGTTACTAGCCTCCATATAAGTGTATTCCCAAAATTTTAAACTTACAGACACCTTCTGAACGCTGACCTCTCTTTGAAACCATTAGAAAAACTAGTATCAGAAGGTTATAAGTTAGACTGGTGGAAGTACCAACAAATATACTCACACTTCAAAGATCTTATGAAAGAGGAGGGATTTATGATTAATGATACTCCACTTGACAAAATACTATCCTCTGGCGACTCAAAGCTCCTTAGTAAATTTTATAGTATTTTGTTAAATGAAAAAATGATTGATACACTGGTCAAAGACACTATGATAAGATGGGCAGAAAATTTTGGTTATTCTATTCATCTAAACAAATGGGACTCTTTGGGGAACACAGTCAAAATCTTTAAATCTATAGCCTTTAAGGAAAACTGTTATAAGATGTTCTATAGATGGCATTTCTCACTAGAGATGGGCACGACCAGGAAAATTTTTTTTCGGAACGGGTCCGTTTCGGCTCGTTTCCGTTTTTCACAAAATTTTTCCAAAATTTGTCATTTTGTCATCTTGTTTGTCATTTGTCGTTACCACCGCGATTTAATGTGACTTGACTTCCAGTTCCCAGAGCATGGGGTTAGGGGGTAAGGGCTAGGCTTAGGGTAACGGTTAAGGTTAAGTTTAGGGTGGGTTAGTGGGCTGTACCTCTGGGTGCCTCTGGCCCACTAAGAACACAGTGTACTGGCGTATGGGTTAGGGTTATGGTTAGGATTAAGATTAGGGTTGGTGGGCTTTTAATGCACTCTCTGGCAAATCCAGAAGTCTCAGCAAAACCTGGCCATGTGATTGGTGGAATGGCTCCAAAAATTTGCATGGTCCCACCCCATGGCCAGCCCATCATTGTGCGTGTGCAGGTGTAAAAAAATAAAAATAAAAATAAAAATAAAATCAATGGAGACGTTTTGTTGCAAGAAAAACCCACTGCTGCTACTATAAAATTCAGGCAGTTAAAATACCTAATTTTCACATGTTTCTGTGGTGCTTTGGTGGGTTTTTGGACCACGATTTAAAAAAAAAAATTGCGGTCACCATTTTGGATCCCCCCGCACCGCATGGCAAAGGGAGACGCCGAGGGTGCCCCCTCCCAGCCTGGTACCAGCAAGTCTCAGCATCAGCAAAACCTGGCCATGTGATTGGTGGAATGGCTCCAAAAATTTGCATGGTCCCATCCCATGGCCAGTCCATCATTGCGCGTGCGCAGGTGTAAAAAAATAAAAATAAAATAAAATAAAATAAAATCAATGGAGATGTTTTATTGCAAGAAAAACCCACTGCTGCTACTGTAAAAATTCAAGCATTTAAAATAGCTAATTTTCGCATGTTTCTGTGGTGCTTTGGTGGGTTTTTGGACCATGATTTCAAAAAACATATTGCGGTCACCATTTCGGATCCCCCCGCACCGCATGGCAAATGGAGAGGCTGAGGATGCCCCCTCCCAGCCTGGTACCAGCAGCCCAGGACAGGAGGGGGGAAGGCTGGAGTGGGGACCCCCCCAGAAACCACCCCTTTGGTAGGTGCCCTCAGGCAGGCATATTTTCGCCTGCTTTTTTGGCCGGGAATCGGGTTTTTTTTTTATTTTTAAAACGTTTTTTCTGTGCCGCTTGGCATCACGCGATCACTGCGATGCCAGGAACGACAACGACAAATCAGACCCAATTTTTCTTTTGTCGGTTCGAGTTCGAGTTCTGGGGGAGTAATTGTCATTACCATTTCCGTTGCGTAACAGAAATGAGTAACGGAAACGGAAACGAGAATTTCGTCAAGCCGTGCCCATGTCTAATTCAGTTCTTCGAAAACTTCCAGTATATGAATGTGAGACATTGTGCCTCTGTATTCACAATTTGAAAAAGCCAGGAAATTGCTGAATATTGCTGCACAATATTGTGCCTACATTGCCAAAAAGAAAAATAGACATTAAGCTTTATACATCAAAGAGCAGCTTCAATATTGACAACACCAATGGCAGCAGTCAAAATGGTCTACAGAATACCCTTTTGTGCTCGCTACCATTCACAAGTCAAAAACAGCCCTGACAATTGTTTTGTGTTTGGGTAATGAGCGATTAGCATATTAAAAGAGAAATGAAAAGAAAAGAAAAAAATAAAAGATAGTCAGCTTTTGGGATTTTCCTTTGCTTGGTGTTATTTCATGAATGGTGGACAACCTCCTCAAACCCTTTCCTTGGGGTGGAAAACCAGAGTAAGAGAAACACAATTGGACCCATGCTTCTAATGTGTGTTCTGCTTATATGCCACCCCATAGCACTTCAAGCACTCTCTGGGCGGTTTACAATTTAATTATGCAGACTACACATTGATACCCCCCCCCAGCAAGCTGGGTACACAAGCTGGGTACTCAATTTACTGACCTCAGAAGAATGGAAGGCTGAGTCAACCATAAGCTGGCTCCCTGGGAATAATGAAATCTAGATAATGCAGACAATGAGTTGTTATCTACATTTTTTCCAAAATATCTCTACTTCCCTTTTGAAATAATGAAAAAGGGAGATCTTGGAGTTAGCAAAGATTGTCAGTAGAAACCAAGGTCTAACTTATTCATACTATGTCAAAAAAAATGATGGGGACAAAAACCAACTCATGTGATTATGGTGTTAGAGGAGAGACAATGATACAGATACAGACAATGGGGGCTCCGCTTGAAGCCCTTTGTCTTAAGCGGGGCTGCTTTGCCCCTCTTGAAGAAAATGGCGGGCGCAAAGTACGGCGCCCGTACGCTGGTTGCGTGGCGGGGAGCAGCCTATTTAAGGCTCAGTACGCTCCCCGCCCGCAGCCTGCGCAATTTGACAGCTCCCCTCCCTCCCGCCCTATATTGTGGATGGTGAGTTTTACTGGTCGCTTCGGGGCCGGATGGGAATTTTTGGCCATTGCTCAAATTGGCTCTAGAGCAGCGGTGTTTTTTCGCCCATCCCATCATCTGCAAGGCGCGGTGAGGTGATATTAATAGCTCTTTCACCGGTCGCAATTGGCGGTTAGGGCAAGCGGTCTTTAATGTAAGTAGGCACCTCTGTTGTACAGCACCTGTTTGGTGTTGGGCAGCCCTCATTGATAAAACTTTACAAACTAGGATTACAATTCTTATTTTTAAAAAGGAGCCCCTGTTAGGTAATGAGGGCTGCCAGTGTTTATCTGAATTTAAGGTAAGATGGTCTAGTTACTGTTTGGCATCTTACCTAAGGCATTATTTATTCATGCCATTATGATCTCTTATTAGCAATCAGAGGTGCTGATGAATTTTAACATTGAATTCTCTACCACTTGCCCTAAGGCACAGGCCCTCTTTAACTTGCAGTTATTCTTTACAGTTAATTAATGTTATAAATAAATTGCGGCCCATATTAACTCCATATACTTTGTCTCGTGTCTTTATTTCTTCTGGGGGGGCAATGTGAAAGGTGAAAGTAGGTGTTTAATCAAGTGAACCCAGAATTCTCAATAGGTCAGGAGGGGGGGAAGGCTGGAGTGGGGACCCCCCCAGAAATGAGAATTTCGTCAAGTCGTGCCCATGTCTATTTCTCACCACACCATTTATCTAAGATGTATAACTGCTCACCTAAATGTTGGAAATATAAACATGATTGTGGTACTTTTTACCATATGTGGTGGACATGTAAAGAGGCAAAGGCATACTGGACAATGGTAAAATTATTTTTAGAAAGATACTTGAAAATTAAGTTAGAGCTTAGACCAGATTTTTTTTATTAAATATAGTAGATATTAATATTTCCTATGACCAGAGATATGTACTTCACCATGTAATTGTTGCTGCAAGGATACTGTATGCGAAATCCTGGAAACAACCAGATGTGCCAACAGAGAGAAATCTCCACGAAAAGATAAGAGAATGCATTGAAATCGACAGACTCTCCAGCTTTTTAAAGGGAGACTACGATGAGATTTCTCGGAAAAGATGGCAAGAAGTAACAAATCTATTAGCATTGTGATATCATTTGGTGATTTGTTAATATGTTAAATTGTTATTTTTGGCTTGATATATTCAATGTAATTTTTAAACTGTACTCCTTTCTCCCCCATACCCCTCCCCCCTTGTTCCCCCCCCTAGAAAACCCAATAAAATTACTTAATTAAAAAAAAAGAATGCACACATCGAAAGCATCAGAAATGTAAAAGTGTTCAAAACATTTGATTGTGTTCTCCCATTGATAGTTTTCACAGTATGAACCTGGTATGTTCATAGATTAATGTCAACCCAAAGCTGTTTTTCCTCCCAATCCCACGTGGGCTTATTTTCTGTGTTAAAATGGCTAGAGACTTTTGAAGGCAGCTTTTGGGATCTGTAGCATGCTCTGGCTATTCCGTTCATGATTAGCCATCATTTAGAGAGTATCTTTCCTTTTTCTAAAGTGACATCTTGAAGATATCAGTGTGAATCACATTTAGGCATCTTCCAGAAGAGAATTTTAAAGGTCACACACAACATTGGAAGAACGTATAGCAGTTTTAGATGCTGGAAGAGTGTATAGCAGTTTTAGATGCAACGTGCCTCCAACTGGCATTCATTGCTTTTAATATCAATATATTCATTGTTTTATTTGTTTAATTTCTGTTTGCTGTTGACAGTAGACTTTTTCGGGTTTATCTGTCATTATGACTTCAACATTCATAATCAATATTAAATAGTACCATCTGAGATGGCAGGAATTGTAACCATGCTCTTATGTAGGCAATATGCAAAAGACCATGAAGGAAGTCTCTTGTGAACTGAAGATATTCTTTACTTCACACTTTAGGAACCTAAATTGACATAAAATTTTAAGAACTTTAGTGCTTCCAAACAACCAGTCATAAACAAAGCAAAGGACTGAGCAAAGCTGCTAGGCAGTATGACATATTTCCTGCATCAACTCCTCAGATCTTATTACCCTTTCTATCAGCCAAAATCACACTCCCCTTTAACATGAGAGATCACCTTATTTGGGAAGGTAAGCAAGGCCAGGCATGGTTAGAATTTAGATTGGAAACCACAAGGAAATACCAGGGATTGTCGGCTTGGATAGCCACTGACAGAAAGAATTGTCAGCTGTGAGCTAGATGGACTGATGTTGTGACTCAGTCTAAGACAACTGCCTATGCTCACATATGCCAGAAAAGACAGAAAAGACAGAGAAGGCAAAGAACAGCACACATAGTAAGATTCATGCCTGGTCTCTTGATGTTGAGGGCAAAGCATTCGGACCAGGGTTGGGGATCAGTCAGCAACCTCAGGCTAAAGTCGAACTCTTTTGTCTCGTCCCGAGAGCTGCCAGGAGAGAATGGTCTCCTAAGCCTCTTCGATATTGAGGCCAATGTCAGTATCTGATGGATTCTGAGCTGAAGTTAAAGCTTGGTGAGTGATATGGTCAGATGTTGATTTGGCAGCTGCCTCAGCCACTGAGTCTTGAGATACACCAGGGCTTGTAAGAGACACCTCAATCACGGTGGTGTGCTTGTTAGAGCTGTCTCCCCAGCTAAATGAGTGGATGGGCTGTGGAGATAGCACGTCTGTCTGCCTGGAGGGAATGACATCTTCCTCCATATTGCTTATGCCCAATGGGCCCGGGCTGGTGTCCCTCGGCATTGAGTGAGACAGGCTTAAAGAGGCATTTAAGGGCCTTGAATCAGGCTTCAGGTTTGAGGAGGATTGTTTTTTCTTCCTCTTTATCTTGGACTGAAGCCAAAGAAGGTGGTATAGACTTAGCCCCTGATTTTTGCTTCTGAGGGCATTTAAATAGGGGAAAGGTTTATGGGTCTGAATGATTTGAGATATCCTGGTGTTCCATTGGAGAAAGGGATTTCTCTCAGAGCTGGGCTCTAAGAGGCCCAAGACAGTGCTGGCTTGGTTAGTTTTTTGCAGTCCAAGCAGTGAGAGGACTGATGAGCCTCGCCCAAGCAGAACAAACATTTATTGTGGCCATCAGCAAGAGGGATCTTGTTTGGACAGGCCACAAACCTCTTAAAGAGGCTGGCGGAGGCCATAAAAATGGCACGGGAGCAGGAGGGAAGGAATTTTCCGAGGAGTGGTAAAATAAAAAAGAGCACTCGCCAACTGAGAAAAATTAATGAGGAGAAGGAGGTCAGGATACAATGATGAAAAAAAGTAGAATTTGGAAGAAAATTTGTAGTAACAATGAATTTTGTTTTCAATCAGCAGGAGTTCAGGAGGTGACCGACAGCAGTGGAGTAAAGAAAGGAACTGTCTATTCCAGCACGGGAAAGGAGGACCATGCGCAGCGAGGAGGGGGAGGTCCTATACTGCAGAAGTTTGGAACATGCCGGTGACTTCTGTGCAGGCACAAAAGACCCAGCATGTGAATTCACAGTTGTCTCGAAGAAGAACTGTCAGCTGCAAATTCGGCAGCTTGGCCATTCGAATCCTGGGTGCCACACAGTGGAGCAAGCTACCCCTGTTAACCCCAGCTCCTGCCAACCTAAACGTTTGAAAGCATGTGAATGCAAGCAGGTAAATAGGTACTGCTTGCATAAATGCACAGAATTGCATTCAGCCATGCCGGCCACATGGCCACAGACTTGCACAACACTGGATCTTTGGCTTAAAAGCAGAGATGAGCACCGCCCCTAGAGTCAGACACAACTAGCACGCATGTGTGGGGAAACTTTTACCTTTACTTTTTATGGAATATCTGCATTTCTTTATTTATCTAAAACTGAAATCAGATTCAATATATCATACACAGCAATGTAGAAAACATAAAATAAATCAGTACTGTTATTTATAGGAGCCTCATGACACAGTGGTTAAATGTCTGCACTGCAGCTAAAACTGTGCTCGTGACCTGGGGTTCAACCCCAAGTAACCGGCTCATAATTGATTCAGTCTTCTATCCTTTCAAGATCAGTAAAATCAGTACCCAGCTTTTTTTTTTTGGGGGGGGGGATCAATGTGTAGCCTGCATGATTAAATTGTAAACTGCTCAGAGAGTGCTTTAAGTGCTATGGGGCAGTATAAAAGCAGAACACTTTGCTTTGTGTTGCTTTATTGTGAAGGTGTGAAATGTGTTACATACAACCTCCAACTAGCATCAGAAAACCTGTTCAACACAATATGAGTGTGGAGGTAGTAGAAGTTGTTAAAACCAAGCCACACTGGTAAATAAGCACTGCAAGCCAGGAAATGTGTTAGCTATCTAAAAACATATTTTATTGACTTATGGACTATTTTGTGATTTTCAAAAGCAATTACAATTGTGTATACAACATATTCATCAAAGCTTATTGTTCCTGCTGCCTGATTTAAACAATCTCTCAAAGTCTAGACAATATCTTCATCCTTTGACTTGGTAGGACCTTAGCAGAGCTGATGACATTAATGTTATCATTATTCATGTTAGCAGTCACTAAAAATTCTTCTGAGTACTAATATGTACTGACACTCGCTCATCTTTTCTTGTTTTCATGGAGGGATGTAGCGTATACTCATTAAAGAGTTTGTTCTTCCTGTTTTAGGATTCAGGGCTTGAAAAGACACCTCAGTGGAGAATTTTCAAGCCCCACAGGTTTCCTCACCTCTAGGCAAGAGTGTGACAGGGATTGGTATTTGTTCTCTCTTGTAAAGGTTTTTGGATACCATCTGTTCTTCTTGAGAAGCAAAGCACGCCCAGGCAGCAAGTATACAAAGACTAGTTGATTGTTAAAAGAGATGCAGCTGTTGTTTTCTATCTTTAAAAGACCAGGTAACTAAAGAACAACCACACTCATTTCCCACACCATGCATTATTTGCATGAAATAATTATTTGTGCAATGTTGCTTAATTTGAGCAAAACAGAGCTCTTGTTCCTTATTATCTTTTTCCAAGACCACCCCAGAATATTTTGTCCCCTAGTGGTTCCTTATCCTTCCATGCCAGGATGAGATATATGAAGACTTCCATCTTTACTTCTATGCACATTTCCATGCCTCTTCTGAAATACTGATTACTTGGGAATTTTTACTTATTCGGTCCCAGTAATTTTTGACATTCTGCCATAGCAGAGAATCCCTCTATGACCCCTGGGGAGATTATCTAGAACTGTAGCAAGAAAAAGTGCAGAGTAGGGTGATGGGTCATTGTTTGCCCTTATTGCTGATTTCCTGAATAATAACTTTGACAGTCCTCAGATGCTTGTACCTGAACCTGGTGCTTGTACCTGTGTTGAATCTGGTCTCTGGGTGTCTGAATTTCATTGTATGTGTATACTGTGTATATACACACAATGACAATATATTTATTATTATTATTATTATTATTATTATTATTATTATTATTATTATTATTATTATTATTATTATTATTACTACTACTACTACTACTACTACTACTACTACTACTACTACTACTATATATTCAGCTAATAAGGAAAAATGTAAGATGGCAATACTCTCACTGGATTCATTAAGGCCTTTGACCAGGTGGAATGGCACTATATGTTTGTTCTCCTGGAAAAAATGAATATGGGTAAAAATTATATTAAGGTGTTAAAAGAATTACTGTATATACTTAAGTATAAGCTGACCCGAGTATCAGCCGTGGGCCTAATTTTACCCCCAAAACTGAGAAAACTTATTGACTTGAGTATAAGCCAAGGGCATTTTTTTTGTTATACTCGAGTATATACTGTATACTGGTCGAGCTCTAAAGGGGCCGTGGGTAGTAATTGACAATGTGTGCTAAGTGTGTAGAGGCAATTAGGGAGTTAATACCATAAACTCCCTGATTTCCTCCACAGTCCCTGCACAGTTGCCAATAGTAATCCCCATCCCTTTAGAGCTTCATAACTAAGTCCCCTTACCCCTAAATCTTTCCAGATTTCAGAGGGTCCCCTAAAATCACTTCAGAAAGGTACCCATGCTACTTTGGAGTCCCAAGGTAACTAGATTTTGAGGGGTAAGGTAAATTATTTTAAAAATATGCAAACAAAAAGTATGTACCTTGGGACTCCAAAGTAGAAGGAGTACCTTCAGAGAGCAATTTTAGGGACCCCTCCTGAAATCTGGGCTGAGTTATGAAAATAATATCTCACTTAGAATTATGCTATTCAAGCTTTAAACATTTAGGAATATGGGTTACAAAGAATCTAAATCAATTAGCATATATAAATTATAAAAAATATTTAAATATATAAAGGGAAAAAATGACAAATTGGGCCAATTTGAATTTAGCAATGTTGGGGAGAATAGATTTAGTCAATGCTCATATATAACTAAAATTTATATTTTTATTCCACACTATACCACTACAACCAGAAATTTAAAAAAAATAAAATTATGGCAAAAAAAAAGAAAATTTATTGGAGGAAAGGGAAAGAGAATAAGTGTTAAGTATGGTCAAGATGAAAAAGGAGGACTAGGAATACCACATTTGAAAAAAAATATTATGAAGCTTTAGAAATAAATCAAACTAAATTTATACAAACAGAAAAAAACCCTGAGTGTATTGAAATTGAAGGTAATGGAAAAATGGATGTAGTAAATATATACAGTGGACCCTTGTATAAGAAACGGTTTGTATAACATAAAATCTGTACAACATAAAAATTCTGGAGATAGGGGAAATTTGCTTAACAGAATTGTCTATGGGGCAAATCTGTACAACAGACCATCCAGATTTTAAATCTCAGGAGAAATATGTATAATTTAAACATTGGAGACAAATTGGATTATATAGGACATATTTGAGTCAGGGGAACCAATCACACTGAGAGAAATTGAAGAAAAAAACAAGTCAAATAAGAACAAACTGGCTACAAATAAAACAAGTAGTTTTACAGTTAAATTATGTCAAAAATCTGACCCTAGAAAATTATTAACAGAATTTGAATACTTTATTCAAAAAGATAAAAAAAGAATAACTTTGACTTCATTAATATATAAATGTATCATTGAGAAAGAATATGGTAAAGGTAGAGAAGCTAAAATAGCTTGGGAAACAAATTTAAATATAAATATACCTGAGGAGGTAT
Source organism: Phrynocephalus versicolor (assembly GCA_023846285.1). Taxonomy (NCBI): domain Eukaryota; kingdom Metazoa; phylum Chordata; class Lepidosauria; order Squamata; family Agamidae; genus Phrynocephalus; species Phrynocephalus versicolor. Next base: position 49,949,321 of record JAHTLZ010000330.1, read on the forward strand.
GGATGCGAATTTGGAACAAATACATATATAAGTGAATTTCAGCAAAAAAAATGAAAAAATGGCTTTGAAGGTTGTTACTAGATTGCATTTATGTCCTACAAATTTGCATAAATTTAATAAAGCTATATCAGATAAGTGTTGGAGGAACTGTGGACAAAGGGGGACATTGGAACATATGTGGATTTTCTGTCCCAAAATAGAAGCATATTGGCATGAAGTTATTAATTGGCTAGAGATTTTGACCAATCAAAATAATAATTATGAATGAAACATTGCTACTACTTTCATTATTTGCTGGGGGAAATGAGAAGTTGACTAATAAATAGCTAATTGCAAACCTGTTAGGGACAGCAAGGTTGCTGAAAGTTGGGAAAATGCACAGGACTGTTTGCTACAGACATTTATGAACAGGACGTGGCAAACAGTGCTGATGGAGAAATTGACTAATAAGATTAGAATATATAAAGGAGAAATAAAGTATGGTCAATTCATGGAAACCTGGTAACCTTTACTAAATTAAATGAATAACTTAATTTAGAAGAAACACGTTTTAGGAAAATATCTAGATTATTGGCCTCTTATTTTCTAGGATGGAATTAAGAGACTAAATGTAACCTTGTAAAATTGTGTAAATAGCAGGTGTCTAAAGTGATTAATGAATTAGTAAGTAACATTACAATGTACGTATGTCACTATGTTATGTTAATGTTTCTCTTGTCCTTTGTCTTTTTCCTTTTGTTAATAAAAATTTAAAAATTAAGGGGAAAAAGCTTGTACTTGAACTTATTCTTTGCAGGATTAAGTGATCCAGTTGGCACACTAACCAAATTTACCATGTTGGTTAAAATAACATTATATGGCTTTTTAAAATTTTGTAATAATGAGAGTGGGTAGAATAAACTAACAATGAATGCTTTGATCAAGACTGCAAAATAAGTCAATGAAGTGGGACATGATTTAAATGCAAGCTCATAGCATGTTATATACTTCTAAGGTAACCATATTGCAAATGGAGAACTGGGAGCTTGGCTAAGGCCAGCCTGAGAGTTCATGACCATTAGGACCAGAAAGGTCCAAATTAGCAACATGGACTCTTGACTGCTTTGACACATCACCTTTCATACAATGACTGATTTATGTGAACAAGTAACACATAATGAAAGTTTATGGCTAAGTAAGACTTATGTTAATTATGTGTCAGTATTCAGCCCTCCATAGCTCAGAGTATTTTGGCACCTTTCCTAATATGATCCCAAGGCTGAAATAAATAGTATCTGATAACAAAAAAAGTTTTCACTTGTCAGTTGGAGTGTCAGAGTGCAAGTAAACCATGCAAGAATGAGTCACGCTATTTGACTTGGCCGTAGTCTTTACAGATGAAAAATATAATGCCATTCAGGCAAGATTTTTAATTCCACAATTAGCCACATGAGTTCAGAAACTTTTATATTTCCCAAATTGTACCTTGTGTGCCAGTTTGGATTAGCTTCAAATGTACAGTGACATTTAACATACATTCACAGCAGTTTTATGAATAGGTTAATATCATTTATATGGATCCAGCTGAAATATCAATCCATTTACCTGGCTTGAGGCTTTTAAAATCAATTCATGCAGATTCTTATGTACCTTTTATTCTCTCAGCCCATTATCACCTGGCAAGGGACGTGTGGCTTCATACGCAAACAAAAAGATGTAATTGCATAAACATACTGTACTTACAACTTCAGGCAATGAAGTTGGTCTCAAGCATGGATTACTTCTGGGGTAGCAGCTTTTTTGTGACTACATATCTGAGTCAGCGTGGCGAATGGCCATGTTGGCAGAGGAGATTTTCAGTTTGGTAGTCTAAAATAATTCCTCCAACTTTTAGTAGAAGATATCACTTTCCATATATTTCTTAGCTATTACAGGGAAGAGTCTTGAAAGTGCCCTGGACTGCAAGAAGATCAAATGTATCCATCGTGAAAGAAATCAACCACGAATGTTCACTGGAAGATTTTGAAGTTGAGGCTCCAATACTTTGGCCACCTCATGAGGAGAGAGGACTCCTTGGAAAAGTCCCCGATGTTGGGAAAGATTGAAGGCAAAAGGAAAAGGGGACAGCAGAAAATGCAACCAATATGGATTTGACCAAACTCCGGGAGACAGTGGAAGACAGGAAGGCCTGGCGAGCTCTGGTCCATGGGGTCACGAAGAGTCGGACATGACTGAATGACAAGAACAGGGAATAAGTAAACATTTTATCAATTAACCTGGTGAAGATTTCATCAGAGAAGGGAAGCTTCTGCTAGAGAGAAGAATATATAAGAGGAGATATGGCAATTTACTCAAATGCATTTAATCTGTATTTGGAATCATAGTTATGAAGAATGAGAAACTGGATCATATGGTACACAGGACCCATTACTGGAAATTACCCTTTCTGCAAGTGCCTGAAAAAAGCTGGTTAAGAATGGTGGGGATCAGTGTCTGCCCAGTCACAAGGACATGGTAATTCTTGTAGCTTGTCTTGTGAGGGAGGCCTCAAGGCTAGGCCATCTGGCTCTCTGAGATAACTTCAACTGTGTGGGAAGAGGGGGACAGAAAGTTCTCTTGTCTTCCTGAACATTCAAAGGAACTCAAAGCCTGGTTGGTGGACCATCTAGAAGGGTCTAGAATGAGACATTTAATGTAAAAGAAAGTTCAGAAGTTGCTTTATTTGGCTTAGCATACCTCTTAGGATATGCTATGCTCATTTGGTGGCCCACTATGCCTTGCATGGAATGATGCACTTTGTATACTGTAGTATATGCTTCAGAACTACTATGATTCTGTGCTAATATTTATTAGGTAGATTAGTTTAACTGTAATTTTCTGGAGTGCTCTCTTGGTTGCTTAGCTTTCCCTGTATTTTTGCTCCAAATGTATATTTTAAATTTTTTTTAAATTCTTTTGCCTGTCTTAGAGAGTTTGTGATACTAAAGCCAGGTCTCGCCTGGTTTTTGGTGCTTTTGTGGGTGTAGCAGCAGTCTACCTTGCAAGGTGAGCATATTAGTTGTATGTGTCTGGCCTTGTAAATTTTTCACTCTTCGGAAGCACTGCCAAATCTGGGAAGACTAGGGTTCACTGCCAAATCTTGGAAGGCACTGGTTCCATAGAGTTCTGCAGTCATCACCAAAAATGAATCTTCTGGGTTTACTCACCATGGGGCAATGTTACTCAGTGGCTAGAGAGAGAACCCTTAAACCCAGTAAATAATTAAAATAGGCATGATATCTGAGTTCAGCCCACACTGTGAACTCATCGTTGCCACTTTTGTTCTGTAGCACTCAGTGGCTTATGGCCTTAATTGAGTTCTTCTACAAAGTAAATATACAGGTGAAATTCGTAAAATTAGAATATCATGCAAATGTTCCATTTATTTCAGTAAGTCAATTCAAAAAGTAAAACTAATATGTGAGATAGACTCATTACATGCAAAGCAAAATATGTCAAGTCTTATTTTGGTATTATTGTGATGATTATGGCATACAGTTTATGAAAATCCCAAATTCACAATCTCAGAAAATTAGAATAGTGTGAAAAGGTTCAATATTCTAGGCTCAAAATGTCCCACTCTAATCAGCTAATGAATCCATAACACCTGCAAATGAATTTTTCTTGCCAGCCAGTATAAAGTTGTTAGGTCAAAACTCTTCCCATGGGTCAAAGGAAAGTTTAAAGGGGGTTGGATTCACCCACTGGAGCCCTCCCAGCATCTCAAGCACTCAGGAGGGTCCATGCATGATTTACCATGCCAGTTCCAGCCCAGTCAATCAGGCACTGCAACCTCAGGACCATTGTTATGGCAACAGGTAGATCCCAGGTAAGTGTGGGTCCCCATTGGCATCTATACTGCTTTATTTAGTAAACTCATGCTCAATCTCTAGTTTGGGCTTCATAACTCAAAGTTAGTTCAAAGGAAGCTACTCATTATTGGCTCTGCTACTGACTGGCAGTAACTCTCCAGGGTGTTTGACTAAGTGGTATCTCTCAGACCTCTTGCTACCTGATCTTTCTAACATTTGGTGCTGAAGAGCCTTCAAGAAGGAATCGTTGATGTGAGAACAGAAAGTATCCCTAGAGAGCTATTTTCTTTTCATCTGTGAAAATGCTCAGTCTGCAGAAATACTGGTTACACATTTGTTTTCTAGATTTTCATTGTTTCATTAGAGTGTGTGGCATAAGTGCATGGCTTCTGTAAAACAATGCAGAGAACCTTGCCAGCATGGTTTTCAATTAATGCAAACAAAGCAAACAATAAGAAGTTCTTTTTGTGAGTAGGTGGGGAATTATAAATCTTAGATTGGACAGAAGTGTGATTACAGATGAATGATTGGGGACTAATTTGCATCTGTGTTGTTTACAAAACTAGCTATTAGCCTTTGTGATTCTTCTCTCCAGGTGTTATATTTCTATTTCCAAGCTGCCCATCCATTGTCTCTTATTTTTAAATAAATGTTTGCCAAATGCCCCAGCAACAGTAGGTCTCCTAAAGCTTTAGAGTAATTCACCACTCTTGATGAAGTGTCACTAGGGAAATTAAGTAGTCAAGAAGGATTGCTAGGGGAAGCCTGTCATCAGAACTTTATGGAGTCTGGAAAATATTTGTCTCATCCATTTTCTTGTATTTCCTATCACATTATACCAGCCCCACTGTCCCTTGAGCATAAGTACCTCTTCTGTAACATTGTTATCCTGATTAAGTTTGGATGTGGGAATCACAGCTACTTTCTAGCTTCACAAAAGAGATAAGAAAATCTAATCAGCCTCACAAATCAAGGCCTTCAGACTTCAGCAGCACTTGGTGCCTCACACTTGGCTTGGTCTCTTATGTAATGCCAAAAAGTAGCGAAGATGATAAAGAATGGCATAAAAATTCCATATGCTTATTTTGTATTTTGTTCATACTCTGATGTTCAGGAACAATGTGTAAATAGGCAACATCAAGGCCCCTGCTTTCCCTTTCCACTGTTTTTGTTTATCTGTAAACCAGCCTTTCTTGGCTCAGTGAGTTAGATTTCTGACTGCCAAGCCAGTGGCTAGATGTTCAATGTCCCACTGTGCCTCCTACAAACAAACAAACAAACAAACAAACAAAAAGCCATCCTGTGTAGCCTTGGGCAAACTGCACAGTTCAAGCCTCCACCTCCCTACCCCAAGAAGGCAATGGTAAACACTTCTGAGTACTCTGTACCTGGAAAATCCTGGAGAGGGTCAATAATAGTATCAAAGCAGAATAGACTTGATACTATTATTGTTGCTGTTGCTGTTGCTGCTACATACGAGACAGAAATCCTAGCAGAGTATTCTTCTAAAGCAGTAGTGGCCAAACTTCGTCTCCCTTGATGTTTTGGACCACAACTCCCAGTATTCCAAGCCTGTATTGCCAATGACAAAGGACTGTGGGAGTTGTGGTTCAAAACTTCTGGAGGGCCGAAGTTTGGCCACTGCTGCTCTAAAGAGGCAACTGTCCCAAGTGAGCCCTTCAAATAAAGGACTGCCACCTATAATGGATGGCCCTCTTCTTCTTTGTAGATGTTGCTGTGAGGGAGCAGGGTTCTTTCAGTTGAAAAACCTTATTCAGGGATGATCGATCTGTTGGTTTCAACAGGCAGGGCATAATGCACTCCTTCCACCATTGCCTCCTCCTGGGAAGAGTTAGAAATGACCTCTATTTTTTTTTATATTCATCCCATCTACACCCACAGAGAAAGGCTCCATGTGACTTAGAATGTGCATCCTCTTCAGGCACATGATTTTACATATGAGGAAATCAATGGTTAAGAAGGTGGGACTAGGTACTTCACATGCTGAATTTGCCCAGATAAGAAATCCTTAACTAGATCTATAATCACATTTGAATGGAAACCTTGAAGAATGTTATGTCCTGGTCCTGGATATCTAATAGCTTTTGCAAGTCCTTAAATCTGAGGGCATATGACATATGCCAGCCCACGCATGATATGCCCCAGAAGCATTTTCCACAGAATGAATAATGCAAAAGGAGAAACAACAGTATGTAAATACACAGGGAGAGAGATTGGAGTTAATACTCTTGATGAGAGTCTGATACTTTGGCAGAAAAGGAGATGGCCTCTTATTCAACTAATTTCTCTATTAGAAATCTACACAGGATTTTAACTGTGGACCGCCTCAGACACTTTGACATAGGAATGTTATATTGATATATTATTCAGCAGCTTTGTGCTTTCAAGACCTGAGGGACATTGCTGAGAGGATTTCTTTGGCGCGGAATCTGTGGACTCTGGATGAAATCCAACATGTCAGTTCCTATACGTCTTTGAACAGGGTGGTCCTTTATGACTATAGCTGTACAAGTAACCTTCATCATCTCCTGAGACACCATCTGCATTTTTATTGGACTTCACCAACAATTACTTTCCTTTTTTTCAGAGGGGAATTAAAAGTGCATTAGATATATGAATAGTGTGTAAGTCCCTGTAATTTAACAGTTAACTTGTACATGAAATCCACTTTGTACATAAGAGGTGCAATTTGTGCACTGAGGAGATATTCAGACAAATTGGCACTTCATTCCACTGTGGGAATTAGACTTTCCCAATCACAGCTTTTCACAAAAATTAAGCAAATTAGGGAAATAAAGGTCATTAGCTAAAATTAGACTGCACTCTATTTAACAGGTGTTTGGGTCTATTTTACCCTGAGGGTAGATCACAATGCTGTCCAAGAAGTTAATTGTGCAATAATTGTATAGTTTGCACATTAATTTCTAACAGTTTAGACTATGCTATACTTTTATTGAACTTATTGGCAGTTGCCTTCTTTTTTTGCGAGCAAGGGTAATGACTGTAATGGACAGATTCAATCTTTGTCCCAGAACCATTTAACAATTTATTTTATTAATTCTGAATTACAGGATAGCCAAAGAAATTACTCTAGACTTCTTTGTATGATACCAAATGAACAGAAATGGTTTATCACTCACCTGGGATAAAAAGAATTACTCATATATATCTTTTTCCAAGTGTTCAAATTCTTTCTCTTGGTATTTCTCATATTTCTCAGTGCAGACTTAAAAGGGCCAGAGTGTCACCCATTAGCAACTGATATTTGAACAGTCCAGGGGGAATAAAATAGCTGAAATAGGTGAAATTAAGACTGCAGGTTGTGTAGTTTTTAAGGGAAATCCACTTTCTCTCTCCATTGTTTGAATATTCTTCAGATGTTTGAAGGAGGTAACCATGCATTTGTGTTTGATGGCAATTCTGTCCACAGTACAGAGAATATGTAGATGGTATACAAACCAAACATGCAGTTATCAGCCATGAAATTGTCTTTATACCTCTGTTCATACATTCAAATAATCTGAACTCTTAAAAAATTGAGCTGGTTTTAGAAGGCTTTCCTTGTTCTTCTCAGCCTATCTGGTTTGGAGATGAGTTGCTATAGACCAGTGGTGGCGAACCTTCGGCACTCCAGATGTTTTGGACCACAACTCCCATAGTCCTTTGTCATTGGCAATAAAGGCTTGGAATTCTGGGAGTTGAGGTACAAAACATCTGGAGTGCTGAAGGTTCACCAGCACTGCTATAAACCATGCAGCAAGAGCCACTGCCATCTTACTCCAAACAAATTTCCTCTTGCTTGTCTTGGTCTTTATGTAACATAACTCTTCTAGCTATGATGGGACCCAAAGGCATTCTGGATAAAGTAAACTGGCAATTATTGAGTACTATGATATTCATTGTAGTGTAGCAGATAGAATGTTAGACTAGGACTTATTAGCCCTGACTTGAAAAGTGACTGGTGATTGTGGTGGAACTGTTAAAACCATTTCCTTAATACCTAGTTTATATTGAAAACCCTCCTATGGTCACTATAAATCAGTTTCAACTTGACAGCGCATAACATAAGAACAACGTAAAAAGATGGCATCTTTTACTTTCAGACATTTGTTAAAAATTGAAAGGCATGTATGAGAGGTAGAGAAAGGATAACCTATGGACATACCTTATAATTCCAGCTGTATGTTTATATGCAGATATTTTCTTGTGGTACTTGAAATCCTAGAAGTGCAACTTTTATAACTGCAAGAGAGAGAGAATGTGAAAGTACAGCAGTTGAACTTGTGATACAAAGTTAAAGTGTGGTAAATTTGCAGAAATAATGCATCGATATAAGAGCCTCTGGTTAAAGTAGAATTCCTATTCTTCCCCTCTCTGTCAAACAGCATGCAATGTAAAAATCAGTTTCCTCAGAAATTTTGTTATAGAACAGTTGTTTTTAATTCAGTGTGATGACTGAGGAAATGTGTTAATGTTAGTAATAAATCAGTGTGTATTAGTCCTTCTCCAGACTGAAATTTTCAGTCACCTGTGCCTGCACTTCACCATTTGACAAATTCAAAGTGTAGCCATGTGAATCAATAATAGACACAAGAAGGGCAGTTTGGGATAGCAAGATTACACAGAAGGCACATTAATCTTACACATTAATTGACTATGCATTTTTCAATTTAACATTTCTTTTTTTGTCTAGAAAAAGCTTGAATTCACATGTAAGTTGATTGTAATTTCAAGTACTTTTACTAAAAATAGGTACAGTGGTACCTTGTATAACATAATTAATTCGTTCCAAATGAAATTATGTTATACAAATTTTCCTTTGTATAAATTGTGATTTCCCATAGGAATGCATTGAAAATGGATTTAATCGGTTCCAGTGCATAGCCAAAGCTAATGAGGTTGCCGGAGAGGATGAGCTGCTGCAGGAACTGGTGAAGATTGTCCTCTTCATTGCCCATAGACAGCAAGGGGTGAGGATGATGGTGATGGTAGTGCTGCCGCTTCTTTCGCCCCACCCGGGTGGTGCTCCGCAACCAGTCCCAGCCGCACAGCTGCTTGGCCACCTGCGGGCTGCCTCTGAGCACATCTATCGGGGCGGCGGTGGCGGCAGCGACAGCAGCAGGGACGGATAGGGAGACTAGCGCTGCAGGCGGCAGGGAAAGGAGGCAAAGAAGCTGAGTTCCTTCAGCGACGCATAGGGAGCTGTTTGGTCCCGGCTGTGATGCTTGGGAGGGAGGAGGAGGCAAGGAGTCATTGCTGGGAGGGGTGGACAGTGGTGGGGGCAACCACCATTAGGAGGGGGAAGGCGGTGGTAAAGTCCCCCATTTCCCCCCTCCCCGGCCGGATGACAAGTGCCCCTGCAAAGACCAAGACTTCCCTCTCCTTCCCTTCACTCGTGTGAAGGAGAGCAGGAGGAAAACTGCTTGTTGCTTTTTGGTGCCCAACAAGCCGAGCGGGAAAGGCAAGACCTCCTGGGTGTCCTGGAGCCGCCGCCACCACCATTTGCCAGATGGAGAACAGGTGGGAGGGCCAGCAGCAAAGCCCCCCATTCCCCCCTCCCCGGCCAGATGAAAAGTGCCCAGATCCGAGAGGCGCCAACTTCAAAAGGACCAAGACTTCCCTCTCCTTCCCTTCACTCGCGCGAAGGAGAGGAGGAGGAAGGCTGCTTGTTCCTTTTGAATTTGGTGCCAAACAAAGCTGAGCGGGGAAGGTAAGACCTCCTGGGTGTCCTGGAGCTGCCGCCGCCGCCCCTACTCTTGTGTGCACGCACTCCAAGAGTCGACCGTGGGGGACGTTCTGGAGTGTCAGATAGACTGCAGGCTGTTCAAAATTGGACGGCCCTGAACTGCAACACCTCACCCAGCTTGGCCACCAAGGCATCCACTTCTTTGGAGTCACTGCTGGTGGCCCCAATGACAGCCTGCTCGGCAGGGACACGGCGGAGAACTTCAGCAGCAAGAACTGCAGCTGGCCCTGGGGGGGGGGTTCCTGGATGGTGACCGCCCGCAACTGGCTCACTTCCTCACCCGGTTTGGCACACGTGCCTCCCGCAGGCGCTACCACAATGGCGTCATCAGCAGCTACCGAGGAATCCTCCTCCCCTTCCTCCTCTCCCCTCTCTCCCTCCCTTCATCTCTCTTCGCCCACTCTCTCAGCCTGCCTGCAGTCTCCTGCTAATGAACAGTGAAGGGGGAGGTGACGAAGGTTCCTGGTCAGATTTTTTTACGTTGTATGGATTTTACGTTATACAAACTCTACATTATACGAGGTACCACTGTACTTCAGAAAATGATTTTCACCCCAAAATATTTAATTAAAGGACATGTAACAGGGCTGTAAAACTTGAGAAATATCTGTTTACAGAACCTCATTAATCTCCTGGACATTGTCAAGGAATATAAACAGAGCTGTACTTTAATATTCATTCAAATCTCTTTCCCAAAATGAGCTCAGGAGAAATGCATTCTAGTATTATGTTTAACACCTATGCAGCAGACTCAATCAATGGCTTCAAAATATCAAAAGTGGTGTTAATGGGAAAAACTTTTCATGAGGGACATTGTAAACTTATAATTGTTGAAAAATGGTTCAGATTTAACCTGAACATAATCCAGCAGTAAAAGGCCTACATCATCAGCAAGGCTCAGCCTTTCTTTTTGATATTTACCTTCTGTGAAGCTTTAATGCCAGCATGTTATGAAATATTATGAGTTTAAAAGGATGACATCAGGCAGGGAATGGCTTTTGAACTATGGTGGACATCAATGGCGTATTTGATTCTGGGAGACCAATGTCCAATTTTTCCAATATTACCAAGAGAATGAACTGCTATGGCCTTTTATTCTTATTTTAATATAATTTTTATTTCACCAGGCTGCTAAGACATCCAGTCAGATATATATTGCACTTTTAAGGTGATTGAAGTTCCAAGATCCTTGGCATAAAGCTTCAGAATAAATATATAGTCTGCAATAATCTCTGCAGGTAAGGATTTGACACGTATTTGCTTTCTATGTAAAGTCAGTTGATCTTATTAGCATGGACTTTAGTTTTGTTTTGGTTGTGAAAGCAAAATATTCTCTTGTCCTTTTGAGGAGAAAGGGCCCTTATAAATAATACCTGTGGCATTCTTACATTGGAAAACTCTTTTCTGCCAATGAAATGGATATTTGCAAAATCCTTATTTAACACCACCATGTAGCATGAAGGGAGGGCAATTATCACTAACAGCTTGTGTTATTGGCAAGAGTACCGTAAACAATGCAGAATGCATTTGCTTTGTTAATTTCTTAGGCTTCGTGACTTTAGTAGCTGTGAGTGCCAAAGAAGAAAGCATTCTCTAGGCTGCTAATCTAACCCATTTCCCCACCATTTATTTCTGAACATATGACATAGTGCCACCTCGTGAAAACAATTTAAGCCGTAAATTAGGGGTGGAAAGCATGAAGGGGGGATTGATTCTGAACACATCATCTGTCTTTACCTAACTGTTTACAAAGCTTTAAATTGATACAAGTCAAATTGGATGTAGTTTTCAATCTGGTCTAATCTGGTTAAATATAGATTATGTCTATTTTGAAGCATGAAGGGGTTTGGCAGCTCATGTTTCATGATTGTGACCAAATGAAAAGATGAATAAACAGTTAAATTATTGTGAGTCTGCACAGAGAAGACTAAGCATCAATTTAAAAACAACAACACAGATTATTAATATAATCTCTTGATTCAGATGTGTGAGTGGTAGTAGGTAAAAGAATAATTATTCAGTCTTAACAAATGTTAAGAAACTTTACTTCAGAACATGTTGAAGAATAGCTAACAATAATTGAATAATTGGTCCTGGTCTAGATTAGGTTTGGAAGGCTTATAAACATTTCACAGCAAACACACATTCATTTCTTAACATCTTCATTACTAACTGTTACGGACTAATAAGAAACATATCAACAGCAGAAAACCTAGTAGCATACTGGCCTAACTAAAAAAAACTAACTTATCAACAGTCAAACCTCATACTAATACTTTTTACTTATATCTAAAATCATCCTTCCAAACACTTATTGGCTGACACTAGACTGATTGGTACACATATTCTCTTATGCAAATACCACAGCCTATTCATTCTCATGTACCTAAACACTAGTAAAATACCTTTAACAATTCAACTTAAACACACACATGCTGGGTTGCACACTATTCACATACAGTACATTAATGAAAGGTTACATCCTAAATAAGATTAATAGGTGTACCAAGCTTAGCCTCCTTGAGAGTAGTAGGAGGGGAAATTGTGGGATTACCCCATCTGTTACTGCTTGCATCTGGGACTACAGAAGCCTAAACAGATTGTTACAGAACAGATCTGGGATACAGCCCTCCAGTTCAATAGTGCACAATCTGTCATATCACAGCAATATTCTTAACTCAAGCAAACTATCTTCATAATTTAGAAATAACTAGATATCAGACAGCTTTTACCTTTAGCCTTTTTTGAGGAAGGATATTTACACATGCCTTATGAAGGAAAAGGACCCAACTTACTGGGTCCACCGATTGTTGCCAAGAGCAGCAGCAGCTGAAACCAAAGGAAATGGAAACCACCACATGCAGGAGGAAGCCTAAATGAGTGCATCACATGCAAGGGCCTGTCCAATGGGCAGCCCTGGGCAGAACCACGTAACATGGATCAATCAAGGCCCCTTAGAGAGCATGATGCACTCACAAGAGGCCAGGCCAGCCCCATATAAAAAGGGAAAGCAGTAAGCATAATGGACATGGGATACCGGTGGGATCAACACCCCACCTAGAGTATTGCTTGTGTAATCAATAAAGTTGTGCCTTAAAGATTTCCCAAATATAATGATCATGTCTTGTTATTCTTTACACATTCAGAACCAAAAGGCTCAGCTATAGGCGACAATCAACACTTTTGCACTTGCAAGTAAGGCATGGTGGAGACTGTGGAACATGTCCTGAAGATAAATAGTATATATAAATAATATATGCTTTGCTGTATTTAAATCTTTTGCAACTAAAATGATAGACCTATAAATAAAGTTCATATCATATGTACCAAACATAATCATATGGAAAAATGGCTGTTGGAAGATGGAGCTTACCAAGCAAAACTTATGCTGCTGAAATTCTTAATTGGGAAGGTGTGGGAAAGAAGTTGCCTAATTTAGAAAACATGTCTCAAGATGAAATTCAAGCAATGTTTGAACTTGGATTGCAATGGGACCATTTAGTCCTTAATGCTTTCTTTCATAAAACCTCTCGCTTTGAAAGAGGGTGGAGTCTAGAATAGGAATGGGCACCTTATGAAAAACGAAATGCTATTTTGTTGTTTTCTAAGCTTAGGAATCATTTTGTAATGAAATGAAACAACAGTCAGTGTTTTGTTACAAAACATTTTCCCCTTTTTAAAACAAACAATTTTGTTATTCTGTAAACTGGGTCCCCTGGGTCCTAGGTGCACCAAATTTGGTGCCTCTAGGACCCAGGGGAGCCATTTTATAGAATAATGAATCATTTCAATACTGTTTCATTTCATTACATTTTTTGTAAAAATTCATTTAAAAATGAAATGAAACAAAATGCAGGGGGAAACAAAATGAAATGAAACGAAATGAAACACAATTTTTCCATTTCAGGCCATCCCTAGTATAGAATCAGAGAGGTTTGTACACAGTTATTGTGGTCTCAATATCAAGGGTTGGATTATCACACATCACTCTCTGTTCCACATAGAGCATCGTTAATTATTATTTTCCTAAAGCAGCAAATGCTCCTGAGAATGCTGAAGAGTTTTCACTGATTCTTCCATTCCATTTTCTTTTTTCATCCCAATGGAATGATCGATTGGCATAAGTGCAAGTTACCTTCCTGAAGCTACTCTTCCCATTACGATGGCACAGAGGCTGGGAAGGCATAGAAGCCTCATGGATCAAAAGGAAGTTTGAAACATAAAATCATAGAAATGTAGACTTGGAGCCCAATCCTTTGCCAGTAAATAAAATCCCTAGCTCAAGTATCTCTGATATAAGACATTTCAACCTCTGTTTCAAACCCCTCAGTGAAGGAGAGTCCACCACCTCTGATGATATGACATGAAGAAATTGTTCTTTACCAGTGGCATTTCTCAACAACTGGCATTGAGAAACATCCCTTTGCCAATTCTTATTATTCCATACAATTGTAACTAGCAGCCATTGGGGGATAATTTTTTTCTCAACGATTATTTCAAGGTTTTAAGCACAGCATATCTGAGCCTCAACCAGTATCTAGAAATCAATGCAGTTTAAAGCGAAATATTTATAACTCCAGTTCTAGGAAGTTTCAAATTGCCAGTAATATTGTTTATTACTTCCTGATATGCCTTTTGTGTCACCTCAGCTAATCTGGATGCCATGGCATCTAAATTCCTTAGAGTTCTGCATTCCAACTGTTCTCTTCCCGGGTAGTAACTGGGCACAAATACAAAGGAATTACATGAGTTCTAAAGTCAGTTAGAATCTGGACCCTTTGATTGAAGAATTAGTTAATTCCTGTAAACTGAATGTCTGGATCTCCTCTTTACTCTGGTTTCCAGGCTGTTATTCCACCCCAACCCTAAACACTGTAATCTTCTCTCATAGGGGAATTGTCTCTATAATTTTGCCTGCTCTTTCGTGCATTTTCCTTGGCCCAGCAAAATCCTTTCTGAAATGAGGCTACCAGAAGTGCACCAAGTAGTGTAAATATGGTCATGGCAGTCAGTTGTACAAAGACATTAAAATACTGATGGTTTTATTATTTATTCCTTTCTGAAGGATTCCTGACAAAGAATTATCTTTTTTAGTTGCTATACTAAGTGATATTTTCCCCGTATTTTACTCCATTGCAGGCTGTCCAAGTACAGTACCTGGATTGTTGAAAAATACAGACATGAATTTTAGGTTTCCACATCTACCAAAATCAACTACTTGTCATAAATAGGTAAAGGAATTCTGAAGTAGCCAAAATGAGTTGAGTTCCATTGGAATTGACTGAATTATTTGGAGCTTACACGAATAATTCAAAGAAAGGTGGAGTTCCTAAAAGTGTTTTGAGTTGAGTTGCTCCAGATAGTAATGAGCAGATTAAAGTTCAGAACTCAGCTTCATTATCAGCATCTCTACAGAATTCTATTCAATATTCTCCAAACACTGATCACTTTTGAAACTGCCTATCTTTGTAGTTAATATTTGACATTACTGTACTATGAAATAGTCTGGCAATTATGCAGCAGTAATTAATTACTATTATTTTTAGAAAGCATCACCCTTTAAACTCTCCCCAATCTTTTTAAATGCTATTATTCAGTAAGTTCATGTTATCCAAAGGAAATCTGATGACCTGTTTTAACTTTGCTTTCTATTAATGTCTTGCTCAGGGTTATTCCCTTCCTTTCCCCAGCCCAACTGAAGAGAGTTTTCTCTCTGAACCAAAGCACTGAATAAACTAGGGTTTGCTTAAGATCCTTGGATGATTTTTGACATTCAAAGAACTCTGCAAGTTTCCATTTTCTAGGGTGTCAGACATCAAAAAAAGTTAGCTTGCTTTGGGTAATGAATGGAGATGAAACACTTTTTATTTGATTAAGCATTTTGTTTTCTGAAGGGAAAGAGATTAAGGGAAAGATGGAATTAAAGTTTGGTGAAGGAAAGCAAAAAAAGTTTTAAAAGAGAACTAAAGTAAACCATATAAAATACAAAAGCATGGAAAATGCCCTAATAGTGAAGAGATATACAAAGTTCCATCTAGCTCTGCATTCTCTGTTAAGAATTAGACTGTCTGATGTTTTGGACTCCCAATCCCAAAATTCACGTGAAATCCCCAGGTAGAATTCTGGGAGAGGAAGTGAGAAAACAGAAGTAACAGATGAGCTTTCTATAACTTTGTTACTCCCATCCATGCAATTCTGTCTTGAAATCCAAGGACACTGAGCTGCTGCTCCCTGGGAGTCATAAGGCTTCATGGGTGTCATAAATCTCAATGCCTATTAGGCGGTATGAAGACTTGGAACTCCCGGGTAGCCTTGAGATTCTCAGGGGTCACCAGAGCAGTTTCCTTGTTTTCAAAAGAGAAGCATGTAGACAGGAGTGGTGCAGGCATCGAAAGTTCCTCTGTCATCTTCTAGTTTAGGACTCCCCAAATTCTTCCTGAGGGATTCTGGGTGAATTCTGAGAGTGTAGGATGAAACAAGGATGGAGCTTTCATTCCCTTGTTTGTTAAAGTAGCCAGACCCAAAAGGGTTGCTTGAAGGGTACATGCTATTTGGACACAACCCATGTAGACAAGCTCTTAGAATAGGTCAACATTCATGAGCAGTTAGGGGTCCAAACCTTCTCACCTAGTTATACTGGCACACAACAAACAGCATAACTTTTGGAGAATAAATCCCTTAAATTAAAAATAATCATTGTAGACATTGTTTGTTGTATACTGAGTAGTTTGACTCAGCATGCAACTGCTAATGTCTACAGTGATGAACAATTAGAACCTGGGACACTTTGTCTCAAAAGTTACACTGTTTACATTGCCCCCCCCAACCCGGTTGTAATAAACAGGTGAGACAATGTCTTGGGATGAAAAAATTGGGCCACACTTTATTAAAGCGTAACATTGCTATATCATCTTAAGAGGGGGCTGCTGTCATGCAGGGAACCATTGACCCTGGGGTCACCAGGGGACACTGCCCAAGGGCATTGTTGGATGGGGCAAGTCCCATGGCCCCCGGGGAGGGGGGGTTCAAGTTCAGCTCCCCCCAGGCTGGCCAAGCCAAACCTTTTCCCCTAGCAGGACAAGGGTGCCATCACCCACCCAGTCCCTGCCCCAGTTGTGCTTCAAATACCACCCCAGGCTCTGTGATCTTTTGGTGCATGAAAGGGCGGTCGGCAGGTTTTATTTTATTTTATTTTTTCTCCCACAGACCAGCTGGTGCACTGGAGATCCCAAGGAGGACCATCGGTGGGTTTTTTATTTTTTATTTTTCTCCCACTGACCAGCTGGTGTGTGGTAGGCCAGACTGAGGTTTCTTTTATCCCCCCCCCCGACCAGCTGGCACATGGGAGGCCCCAGGGAGGCCAGTCGGTGGTTTGTTTTTTTCTCCTGCCAACCAGCTGGTGTGCGGGGAGGCCAGTAGGCACTTTATTTTTTTAAAAAAAAAATACTAGCGCTGACCTGCTGGCTTGTGGGGCCCTGCCGGTCGGTGCGTTGTTTTTTGTCACCGCAAGCAATGATCAGCTGGTGTGTGGGGAAACTAAACAAAAAACAAAAAACAAAACAAAAAATTCATTCCATGCCCATCTCTAGAACCCAGTAATTTTTTGGCTACAATAGTTATGCTTCTGAAAGAGGAATTCTACAGCTGTAGTTGCAGATTGCTGTGAATTAATGTGATGTTGCTTGGTGAAATACTTAGCAATGTAAACAGTTCATCATTGCATAGTGATAATCTGCTATTACGATTTACGTAATTTCACTTACAAAAGCATATATTCCTAATTGGATTCTGGCCATTGTATGGCAAAAATATGGGTATTCTGTGGGTTCGTTGTAGGAATCATGTTCTTCTGGGGTGCAGTCCCTCCATCATTTTTGGGAGATACACAAAACAATATTTCTAGCATGCACACCAAGACCTGATCTAATGGAAGGCTCCTTCAGAGTCTTGTTCTTCTCCTTGGATCACCAACAGATCTTTGTGGTAACTCCAAATAAAGCTGACTTGCCTCAAAATGATACTGTTTTTCCTTAACATGGTAGTAGCCAAATTTGTTGAGACTGAGTATGGCAAATGCCTGGAGCCGGTGAGTATTATGTTTTAACGCATCTGTTGGACTCCAGATTGGGGAAAACAGGTTTAAACAGGTGGATCTGGCTGTCAGATTCACCCAAACATTAACTTATCTAAGCCCTTCATTTATTGCTGCATCTCCCAATGAAATAATATTTGATGTCCTACAAGGATATGGAAAATGAAGAATTGTTTCGGTGAGGAGTGGGAAATGCTATGTTTATATATGATGAACATGGAGATGCCAGCTTCTTACAAATAGTAGTAAAATGATGCACAGAAATCCCTTGGTATCTTAAAGAGGAAAAAATTACGTAGGTAAACAGATAAATCTTTAGTACATTTGTCTTTATTTGAGCAGTTCCTGCTGCTGGTCTCTAACTTGTCTCTAACTTGTGGGGCATTATTCTTCTCTAAATTGCCAGGAGTGTCCCACAGCACTGTGATAAATAGAAATCATAGGAAGTAATAACATTCATTGTAACATGGAGAAACCTTCCAGGCAGCCGCCAGCCTTTGAGAACACGTACTTAGATGAGAACAGATTGGCTGCAATCAAAATCTGTTTCATTCTGGGTCTCTGGGAAAGGGTATTAATCTGTGCTACTATGCATAAGGACCATATGCCAGGCATTAACCAAATAATATGACTGAAAGGGAATCTAAACTTTTAAAAGCAGATGCCGAAAGCCATTCTATTTCCTAGGCTACCAGTGATGCAATTGGAAGAATATCAGCTTGAAAACAGCAGAAAAACACAAAAGCCTTCTAATTACAGAGCCATGATTCCAGCTCTACATTAAAGGTGGATGAACGACTTTCTGCCATTAAGCCATAAGTGGCAACAAGAGTGGGGAAAGCAGGTTGCATTGTTTGTAATCAGAGAAGAACTCAGAGTATTGGTTTTTTAAAAAAGAAAATGGCATTGCAAAATAGGTATGTTTGTGGATGGTCCATACAACTATGTATTAGAAATGATAAGAGGTGTTTCGTTTACTCTAGGCCTGCAATTCTATGTGTTTAAGCCATAGTGATGCCAGACAAAAACATATTTTTTGACAATAAAACCAAATATGAGGAAGGGTGGGGAAATAAGATTCCATAGTTTATCCTCAGAGAAGTACTTTACAGAGTCAACTGAAACTTGGCATTGTAAGGGAGATCAGTTTGAAGACGGACACATTCTATGCTAAGTTTGTGGCAGAAAGACTAAGAGGTGGTTTATGTATAGGAGCTCAAAGTATGATGAAAACATCTCCATAATCAGATAGTTATTGTTAGTCCTCCAACCGATTCCCCATCTTTCTTTCTTTTTCTTTTCTTTTCTTTTCTTTTCTTTCTTTTTGGGGGGGGGGGATTTGATTAGGCATCAAGTCTCTCTGCTAGCACAGAATTGAACAAAATTTCAGATATTTGAAGATTGAAGCTGATGTATGTTGTTGTCTTTAATATGATACCAGTGGTACTCCAGATGTTTTGGACCACAACTCCCACAGTTCTTTGTCATTGGTAATCTAGGCTTGGAATTCTGGGAGTTGTGGTACAAAATATCTGGAGGGCTGAAGGTTCACCACCACTGTATAGTTTTTAATATGATCGTCTTTAATATTATACTATGTCTTTAATATTACAGTCATAAAGTATGTCACCCAGTTGATTCCAGCTGATGGAAATCCTTCCCAGGGATTCCAAGGTATCAAGTACTCAGGTATCCTATCCCCTTATTTTGGGGCTACCAGAGGATTGTGCAAGCCCAGGCTTGCTTTTCTCTATAGGGAAGATAAATATTAATGATCAATTAGGATTATAACCCACAGGGATGTTTATCTCACAGGGTTCTTGTCAGGAGTTGTGTGAAACAGGGATGTATTCTTGCCCTTCTGTTTGTTTGTTTATTGTTTGTTTGTTGCATTACTTTTAAGGGCCAAGACTTAATAAAACTGGATTTTTACCCACCCATCCCTCCTCTACTATATGCAGGTGATACCATAATTTTACCGGTTATTAAACTTCCTTTCAGATTTTTACAGATTACCATTCTGCAGATCATTTTGTAATAGATAGATGGACATGATATTGATCAGGTAAAGTCCTATTCTTATACATGATTTAAATCTTTGTCTAAAGTCTAGCATGAGTTCTGTTACTAAAATTATACTGAAAATAACTTTTGAATTAATACAAATGTATTTCAGTCATTTATTGTGTGGAATATTTCTAATTATAATTACTGTAATTAATTGCATATTTGAAAATTGTTCAATTATAAACAGCAATACAGTTTCCAATATTTCATTAAGTGAGATTATGTGAAGCAGTCATTTCAATTTTTCATATATTCAGTTCTTCGAAAACTTCCAGTATATGAATGTGAGACATTGTGCCTCTGTATTCACAATTTGAAAAAGGCAGGAAATTGCTGAATATTGCTTCACAATATTGTGCCTACATTGCCAAAAAGAAAAAAAGACACTAAGCTTTATACATCAAAGAGCAGCTTGAATATTGACAACACCAGTGGCAGCAGTCAAAATGGTCTACAGAATACCCTTTGGTGCTCGCTACCATTCACAAGTCAAAAACAGCCCTGACAATTGTTTTGTGTTTGGGTAAATAGCGATTAGCATATTAAAAAAGAAATGAAAAGAAAAGAAAAAAATTAAAAGATAGTCAGCTTTTGGGATTTTCCTTTGCTTGGTGTTATTTCATGAATGGTGGACAACCTCCTCAAACCCTTTCCTTGGGGTGGAAAACCAGAGTAAGAGAAACACAATTGGACCCATACTTCTAATGTGTGTTCTGCTTATATGCCGCCCCATAGCACTTCAAGCACTCTCTGGGCGGTTTACAATTTAATTATGCAGACTACACATTGATACCCCCCCAGCAAGCTGGGTACACAAGCTGGGTACTCAATTTACTGACCTCAGAAGAATGGAAGGCTGAGTCAACCATAAGCTGGCTCCCTGGGAATAATGAAATCTAGATAATGCAGACAATGAATTGTTATCTACATTTTTTCCAAAATATCTCTACTTGCCTTTTGAAATAATGAAAAAGGGAGATCTTCGAGTTAGCAAAGATTGTCAGTAGAAACCAAGATCTAACTTATTTATACTATGTCAAAAAAACAATGGGGACAAAAACCAACTCATGTGAATTGTGGTGTTAGAGGAGAGACAATGATACAGATACAGACAATGCAAAAGGTGAAAGTAGGTGCTTAATCAAGTGAACCCAGAATTCTCAATAGAGCAAAAATGAGAAAAGTGAGACCATTTTACCAAGCACATGTAATAAAAATACAGAAATGATTAGAAATGACCAGGAAAGGGGAGGTGGGAGTAGAAACAGAGGTAGGCCCAACATGAAACAGAAGTTTGTGTGCAAGATCTGAGCAGAGCCATCAATGACATTTTGGAGAACATCAACTCATATAGTCACCATGCATTAGAAGTGACTTGACTACATTTAATATCTTTGGATTTTTTCTTAATTATCAGACAATTGTATAGTGCAAAGGTGTATGGAGTGATTGAAACCAAGATAGGATATAGACATAAAAACTCTGCTCACCTGTAGTGAGACCATCCCAGAAGAAAAACAACAACAGTACTTTCACAGCTTAAAGGAGTAAGCTTCTGAATATGTGTTCTCCATTACTTTAAAGGAAGCCTGTTTGTTTGACTTAAAAAAAACGCTGCCTTTCGACTCTTGTTTCTGAGAAAGCTACAATAATGCATCTGATTTTGAATTCTATAGCTATTAAACCTATGGTGAAAATGCAGTGTCCACTCGTCCATGAACTCCCCAAACTCCCCAAACAACAGCTGTCTTCACAGGATTCTGCATAGGGGAATTCTGGGAGATGGAGTCCAAAAACACAAATTTGTGAAGTGCTATCACAAACCTCCTCTGACACAGCCATTCCCAACAGGGACATAAGACCCCTGGGGCCCTGACACATTTGAAGGAGGGCACACACTGGAAACAATTCCTCACACGATAACTTACACAGTGCTGACTCGGCCTATATTTCTTTCATATTGTGTTCATGATTGTGGCCAAAAAACAGTTGTGAATGGCTGCTCTAACCAGTTGGGAAAATCTCTGATGAAGATTTTCAGTACCAGAGTCCAAAACTAAGGGATAGGCAGATGGTCCAAAGCTCTGATATCTGTATGAATCTTGAACAGAAATTAGGTCTGTGTGATAGATAAGGGATGGCTGTTAAATATTACCAATACTGAAAATAAACCACCAAGCTAAGTCACATGCTGAAACATGATGTTTTCAATAAATGTACGTAGATGGCTGAATTCCTGCATCTGTTTTAAATGGCTGGTATAGTTGGTAACAACTGGCTGGGCTACTCAGTGGTTTAGATTTCTGGCTGTGAAGCTAGTGCTTGGAAGTTTCTCTACTGTACCCCATGTGTGACATCACCCCTTTCAGACACTGGGTTTTCAAAGGCACAACTGGGTTTATTTCGACATCCCACTGCTGTGCCACCAAATTGTGATGACACCTCCCTTTTACACATGTAATTGTGTTGGAAATGGTAATGCTGCCACCTTTTATTCCCTTGGTAATGCTGCCAACTTTTAAAATTGTCACCTCATGAATTGGGACAGACTCAGATGTATAATATAAAAATAATAACAAAGTTTATTGAGAAAATAATAAATATAACAATGTCTGAGGGTGGTATGTGTTGCCTTTAACATATAATAGATTTCATCAACTCTTCCAGCCCCCCTGTCTTTAATAACTAGTAAGCAGTATAGCCCTCACTGCCTGACAGAACTCCAACAGAGCAGTGCTCTATCCCAGTACTCACTCTCAAAACCTCAACTTAACTGAACTGCCTCAACTGACTAGGCTCCACCCTTTTTATATCATACCATTCCCCGCCCTCCTGCTGGGATTGGTCGATGATCTGTATATTCATTACTCCTGTTTCCAGGGTGTTGTCACACCATGTAAGTACGATCAGCCTGTATGGTTTTGGGCAAGCTGCACAGTCCCAGGGTACCCCCAGAGGAATGGAATGTTAATCCACCTCTGAGTATGCTCCAACTGAAAAACATGAAAAGAGTCACCATAACTCAAAAGTGACTTGAAGGCACATAATTATTTTATATTATAGTAAGTAAATGGACCCAGGGTGGCCTGGTTCCGCTCTGCCTTTGCTAACCTAAATCAGGTCTCTTTTCAACAATAGGAAAGTCCCACTCCGTCAGATTCTTGAAGAATGAAAAGAGGTAACAAATTGGTGGAAAGCCACTTCTTAATGCTCATTCCATCTTAACCAGTGGCAGTAGATAAGAAACAAGGCTGGCTCTGACTTGGTACAACACAATACAATATGAGTTACCATATGACTGTACAAACAGTATGAGTTGAACATTCTGAGAAGTATGAACAGCTGGGCTGGCATGTTCTGCCAGAGAGCACTCCACTTTAAACACAA
The DNA here is from genome assembly GCA_023846285.1 of Phrynocephalus versicolor. Taxonomy (NCBI): domain Eukaryota; kingdom Metazoa; phylum Chordata; class Lepidosauria; order Squamata; family Agamidae; genus Phrynocephalus; species Phrynocephalus versicolor. The sequence continues at coordinate 49,972,464 of JAHTLZ010000330.1, forward strand.
TCCTCTGGTCTTGTGTTTTCTATTTCTAATAGTAAATTGACTGTGCGCTATGGAGTTTTCAGCATTTGAGAAATGTTACGGGGTGGTGTAGTGGCTGTCTTTGACAAACAGCATAAATGTTGGCTGCCAAGCAAGCGGAATCGAAAATATATGAACAACTTTAGCTCTGAAATGCTCTCGCTTTTTGGCTGGAGTCACATATTTTCTTTAATTCATTTTGCCTTAAATACCCTTTAATCAAGAATACACTGTTCGCCAGCACTGTTTGACTTTGCGGGTGGGGACGAAACATTGAATAGAATCATTACTTCATGTTGGAAACTTTTCAGTGACTGAGCATCTAAATTGGGTGTTCAGAGAAAATAAAGGGGAGTAGGCATTTAGAACATAAATGGGCAATGATTAAACGAGTTACTTGCAAAGAACATGATAATCAAATCTTCAAATGCATGTAGTTTTAAAAAAGAGAATGGAAAGAAAAAAGAATGCCCAGATCTGACATTATGAAGACAAAGAATGAAGATTATACATTGTTTTGGAAATTGCATACAAACGTGAAAAGTAGTTTTAAGTTTAAATGTAGTAAAGGGATCTTGCAATGCTTCCAGAGCAGAAGCGTGGATAAGATAATGATCCAGGGTAGGGTTTGAGTGGAATGCATAATTGCCAGACTTGAACAGAGCAAAATATTGGCTTAGCTTCTTGTTGATTGATCTCCAGAGGTCTGATTTTAGGAAGGAACATCAAAACTCTTCAGAGAAATAATATTGTAAAACCTGACATTTGAATTGTCGCTTACTACTACTACTACTACTACTACTACTACTACTACTACTACTACTA
>JAHTLZ010000330.1:49973316-49997854 GCA_023846285.1 Phrynocephalus versicolor
TACTACTACTACTACTACTACTACTACTACTACTACTACTACTACTACTACTACTACAGTAGTCTCCTGCCACATTGTACCCCAGATGTCATGGTCCTGTTACATCACAGGATCCACCACCATTAATGGCAGCTTCTCTTCCGTCCTCCATCCTTTCCCTGTTCTTTTTGGTCAGCCAGCTAAGGTGAAAGAAGGAGAGAAGGAGTGAGGGAGGATGGAAGAGAAGCCACCACCCCCACCACCCCGGTTGTGGGGGAAAGTAGGCAGACAGGCAGTTCGTTTTGTGCCCATCTGTAATGTCCACTGTTACTTAGCAAGTCATAACATCCGAGCCCTGCCTCTGTGAGAAGGAAAGCTCCAAGCCACAGCTGATTGGCTAGAATGGTTTCAGATAAAGAGAAGGGAGGAGATATACATTACTCTCTCTTTCATAGGATTCATGATGATTTTATGCTTGCTTGGCAGATATCCTGGAAGATTCAAAAACACTATAAAATTAATGGGTATAAAAATTGGAGGCCAGTTAACTAGATTAGTTTAGTAATCATACAAAAATGGTAAGCTTATTTGCTGCCTGATTTATACTTTGCATATGCTCTGGACCTATGCTGAAGGGTGGCAGAATATGACGATTATCTTAGAACAGCTAGCTTTCTTATTTTCTTGAAGGATTGTTCTGAAATTGTTCTTGCCTCAAACCTTTTTGAATGTTTATTCATTCCATAATCTTTTGACTGTGTGTGTGTGTGTAACTTTTGAAGTGGATTGGAAACGTTCTTTTTTTTTTACTTTGTCACCACTAATAAAATATAAATTTTGATAGCTTCTAATTTATTTTGAAGGAAGAGAGTTGTTCAAAGTAAAAAAAAAAAATCAGGCATGGCCTCAATCATCTACCAGGAGCCTGTGTATTTGTGGGCACTTCTTGTATTCCTGCCTTGAGGATTGGCATGAGTGCTTAAACTTGTGAAATTTGGTAATTCTCTGGTGCAATGCTTACTTAGAGTGACCTAGGGTGTTAGGAGGGTAGCAGGCAGAAAGATTTCCCCTAACCATCAGCACATTTGGCCCTCTCGGAACTTACATACACTAGGAAGTTCCGGGCAATGTGGCTGATAGGTTCATACGAGACCCTCTGACCTGGCATAATCTTGACACAGCATAATAGGCAAACAAAGTCTGATTGGATTCCATTATGTTACTCCCCGATATAGAAACAACTCCAGGATGGTAAGAAGGAAAACTGAGTAATAAAAATACTGCTAAATGGATAAGCCATCAGGAAGGAAAACTGTTTCATATTAGCAGGAGCAGAAGGAACCAAATGGCAATTATGACACAGGAGGGGGTCTTGTATGCTATTAATCCCAGGTTTTGGACCTCCCTCTTACAGGAAGACCGACTGGCCTCATCTTTGTTGTACTTCCACATGCAAAGATCCTTTTCATCAAGTAAGCTTTCCCTCAGGGACTGGCTCCCTAAATAGAAATTTTAAATGGATTGTTATGTATTACTGCTTTGAATGTGTTTTTAATATAGTATCCCTTTTAGTTACCATTTCTCAGGTTATTTGCCTTTTTTTCTTTTTAATGCCTGTATATTCATCTTCCGCTTTAAATATTGTCTTTTAATGATGGAAGTGACCTTTGTATATTCATTTATTTTAGCTTCAAGTATTGTCTTTTAATGATATAATCTGCCATGTGTCCTTTTTAAGGATAAAGGTGCGGTAAAAATATTTTAAATAAATTAACCCTTTCCCCCTTTTAATTGCACACTTTTAAAGGCCTAGGCAAGCCATTCTATGGCAACGGTACAGTAATTACAATATTTAAGAACATAAACATAAGAACATAAGGAGAGCCTAGCTGGATCAGGCCAAAGGCCCATCTAGTCCAGCTTCCTGTATCTCACAGTGGCCCCACCAAATTTATCTGGGAGCACATGAGACTAGATATCTGCCTCCTGATACCACTCCCCTGCATCTGCCCCTGTATTTTTCCATGTATAAGAGTATATTTTTGTATAAAATTGCTAAGACTAAAAATCAGAGGTCTTCTTATACACGAAAGTAAGCCAGGGACGAATCCTCACAGCTGCGAAACTATAACTTTGGTTGGGAAAATGGCTGTCATCTTATACATGGGGGCGTCTTATAGATGGAAAATTTGGTTTGTACCTAGATTCTAGACTCATTTACCTGGAGCCCACATTATGATAATTTCTGCATTCAGCTGTCTGAACCCTGTGACACTGTACAGGGCCTACCTACTCTAGTGAGCTTAAAAGAATTCACCCTCTGCTGTCAGGTTCTGGTGGCAACATCTGCTGGTACCTCTACCAGGAGGTGTGGGGTGTGGCAACTTAGAGAGCAACAAAGCACTTTTAGTATTTTAATGCTCTCTGTGGTTAAGAATAGTATAAATCAGGCCTGTCGAACAGGTAGACTGCGAGCTACTGATAGCCCGTGAAGAGTTCAAAAGTAGCCCGCCGGCCATCAATAAAAAAAGTGAGAGGATACGTTCTCCAGCCCTCCCTCCCCCATCCCAAGGGCCACCACTGCCCCAGCAAAGTTCTGGGTCTGCCAGCCCACTGTCTCAGCCAAGCAGGGCAGTTCAAGGGCCATGGCACATTGAAATATGTTCCCTCCAGAACAGATTAATTGGTTTTCAATGCATTCCTATGGGAAACCACTGCTCTAATTAAAATGTTTTTACTTATGAGCATGTGCTCAGAACAGATAAAATTCGAAAGTAGAGGTTTTAGTGTAGTAGCCCTCAAGCACTTTGGGCCAGAAGAAGTAGACCTCGGCGTGTTCAAAGTTGAACAACCCTGGTATAAATCATCACTGCACTGCAGTATATTTGTGATCACTAAGGTATCTTTTAACTAACAATGATGATATTTAATATGTTTGCGATGCTGCTACCAATAGCAGCATACATTTGAATTCCATGAACTTAGCATTGCTCAGCTGCAAAACAGTTGTCAGAATTTTCTTCTGCCATCATTTATGTCCCCAAATATCCTTTAAATGAACTTTCCTATGAGCAAACATAATCCCATAAGAACAAAAACAAAACAAAATACATCCCTCTTGACAAATAGAACCATATACTAAATACAAAAATACAGACCACATAGAAGTAAAATAATATTTAGCATTGTGGTGACTGGCTATTAGCTAGCGAAAGGTCAGCCTTGTGCTCAGAAAAATACTGGTTTTTATAGCATAACTCAAGAACTATGCCTCATTTAAATGATCTGCTACTTTTCTTATGTGGAATTCTTACATTTATGAACTTAAAATAGAATCTGGGATACAAATTAAATAGGGAGAACAAAGCAAAAGGTCATGTATTTCCATTAAATAAAGTATTCTAAAATATAGTGACTAGAAAACAGCTTTTAATGCAATGGTCATATATTGCTTGGCTTTGCTGAAATTGTACATAATACAATACATAAATACAGAGTAGTCAGTCTTGTTATAGTTTGTCTCGTCTTGCAGAAGCACAGAAAAATAATACACATTGCATCTGACCTGTTTCACCAAGCTCATCCCAAATACTGTATACCATTTTAAATTTTATCTTAGTCAGAAGATTAATTTTAATTTCTGAAACAGCTTCTGCAGCGTTGTTCTTATTAGAAGATAAACTAAGAGCAGAAATGGAGATAGGATATGTACTGTATGTACTGCAAGATCATATGCTCTAATAACCTAATCTTACACAAAGGATCTTTGCTTGTGCATCATTCGTAACTTGTAGGAAGTCATAATTTTTTAAAAAGAAATGGTGATTAGATTATATAGCATTCCATGTCTGTATCTCAAGTGAAACTGAACATCCATATCTTTGCCATTTCTTCTGGAAGGTGAAAATATTGGTCCAAATCCTGTTGCTTAGTATAGTAAATTGCATAAGAGTAGGTCCAATGGATCAGTGAGAATCTAGTGTGCCATCTCCTCCATGAATTCCATTGATTCAACTTAATCTACTGAGAGGGGCTTCCCAGGGAGAAGACCCAACCCAGGGTGCACCATCCTCTGCATCATGGAAGGGCGAAGAAGAGGGGTGGCACGTGATGGTGCAGAAAGGACACTCTGTTGGGTTGGAGGGACTACCACGCAGGGACCCGAAGCAAGAGATGGTGGGGGGATTGGTGGTGGAAGGATTCTGGGTGATGGAGGAGGGGGAGCTAGAAGACACGGGAGATATAAAAGAGGACAAGGAACAGAGGAGGGAGGATTGTCTGAGGGAATGGGAGAAAGAAGGTGACGTGGAGTAATGGAAGGTGTACGTCTTCCGCAACCTCAAAGCTCCCTGGAAAAGGGACCCTTCTATGGGTCGCAGATGGGCCAATTGTCTGGAGCGGGCGGCGGAGTGGGCTCGCCACCTTTGTTGTGGGACCCTATGTGCCGGGCGTGGACCTGCCCTCTGGAACCCTTACAACCGGGAGCAGTTCCAGAAACTTCCCTACCCGCAGGACTCATGAGTTGGGAACGGACTAACTGGGACTACCCGCTGGATGTTAAAGTTGTTGAAGGCATTGGTGACCCCACCAAAGTTGGTATTCATTCGCCAGGAGTTATTGATGGTAAAAGTTTGCATTTTGAATCACCGTCTCCGTCTCTTCCTGGGACAGACAGCTCGGAGTCGCCCATAACTGTACCGAACCCCACTCAAAACTACATTAACTGAAATTTCTTATGATAAAATAAGTTGCAGAGTAGACTCATTTGGATTAACAGAATTTATGAAAGAGTTGACTCACCAAATCCCCACTGATTCAATGGACGTAATTTAGTGTGATGTACTATACACTTACAGTAATACCTCGGATAATGAATTCCTCTGAAAATGATTTTTTTTGTCGCAATTACCAGGTATAGGGCTGCCTCGGATAATGAATTTTCCCTATGGCCTGCCTCAGATAACAAATATCTAGCATGCACCAAGAAAAAAAGAGTTATCCCAGGCTGCATCACATCCCCGCTCTCTGTGGGTTGTATGACGCAAGGAATGAGGAGGTGTGTGGTCAAGAGTGGTTTTTGAAGCAGTTTGGAGCAGTTTTTGCAGCGTTTTTTGCATTTGTTTTTGGATTTTTCTTCTCTTCTTTGAACATTCCAGAGGAAAGGTAGGTTGTTGCATGTTTTCCATGGGTTGGGGTGGCTTCATTTTAGCATTTTTGGGTGGGATTCCCCCCCTTGAATGGGAGGGGGTGTTAAACTGTTTTAATTTTAAAATTGCAATGTTCCTGGAGTGTTGTTGCTGGCTGAGAATTTTGGGGGTGGGAGGGTGGTGTTTTAAACTGATTTATTTATTTTAAAAACTGAAATGGTTCTGGTGTGTTGATGCTGGCTGGGATTTTTGGGGGGTGGGAGGTGGGTATTTTTAACTGATTGAATTTTAAAATTGAAATGGTTCTGGTGTGTTTTTGCATGGTTTGGAATTTTTGGGGTGGGAGGGTGGTGTTTTTAACTGTTTGGATTTTAAAATTGAAATGGTTCTGGTGTGTTGACACTGGCTGGGAATTTCTAGCGTGGGAGGTGGGTGTTTTTGATTGGATTTTAAAATTGAAATGGTTCTGGTATGTTGATGCTGGATGGGAATTTTTTTGAGGTGGGACAGTGGTGTTTTTAACTGATTGGATTTTAAAATTTAAATGGTTCTGCTGTATTTTTGCATGGCTTGGAATTTTTGGGGTGGGAGGGGGTGTTTTTAACTGATTGGCTTTTAAAATTTAAAGTTCCGGTGTGCTGATGTTGGCTGGGAATTTTTTGGGGTGGGAGGGGGGTGTTTTTAACTGATTTCATTTAAAAAGCACAACACATGAGGTTTGGGAGTTGTAAAAAGTGTGCTGTGTGTAAGAAGTGTGTTTGGTGCAGTTCTGTATGTATGAGCTGCCAAAGCAAAACACGTGAGCTTGGGGAGTTGTAAAAAGAGTGTTTGCTGCAGTTCTGCAGGTTTGAACTGCCAGTGCAGTGCTGTGAACATAAAGTTTGGCATGTCTAAAGAAAAGTGCAAAATGTCACTGAAGTGTACTGCTACTGTGCTGTACTATACCACATTTGAAAAATTATTTTTTGATGTTTGAAATGTTTATTCTTGATGGATAATGTCTTTGTACAGTATCTGTACCTTTAAAGTGTACTTTATAAAGAGCTTTGAACCAAAACCAAGATGTCTGTGTCTTTTTCCTAGGCTCCGGAACAGAGCCTCTGAATTGTTTTCCCATTCATTCCTATGGGGAACCACATTTCAGATAACATTTTTTTTTTGGATAATGAATTGCCTTGAAGAACGAATTAAATTCATTATCTGAGGTACCACAGTATTTTTTTCTGTTTTAAAGAACTAGTAAACTGTTTAGATTCAAGTATTCCAGAATAGCCTACATTAAACTATTAGCAGCCTTTTAAAAGTAAAAATGGAAAATTATCAACAAACTCCTTTATTACTGTTTTAAATATCTTCAAACTAAGATAATTGTCTTCAGTGCATGTTTTATAACAGAAAATATATTTTATCTTTAAAATGAGATATAGGAAAAAATTAAATTGTATGACTTCTTGATATGAAAGAATAGTTTCATTACAACCAAATTCCTTCAAGATGTTAAAAAAGCCCATTTCTCATGTAATGAGCAATTCATGAATATCAATCTGTATCAATTTATACCTCAGAGTTGCTGAAAGTGGACATAATCTTAATCTCCATTTTAATATATAACCCGGGTATCTGAGGTAATGACAAATTACTGGTTATCTAGAAATACCCTTTTGTGAAATGTACAAAAAAGAATTCTATTTCAGTCCTATTTTAATAGTAATTTACCAATACTCACAAAATATATTGTATTTGGGATGGAAAGAACTGTGAATTAGCAGTCAATCAATTTTATATTTGGTATTTTCCTTTTCCTGCTGCCCTTCACTTTTCTAGCATAATTGTCTTTCTCTACTGTACAGCTTGCATCCCATATCATGTGTACGCTATTGGCCTTACACTTGATCTTTTCTAATTCTTTAACTGCTCAAATTCCTTCCATGTCTCAATTTCCTGATTTCCTGGATGCTGACTCAATTTGAATAGATCATTGAACCAAAGTGAATAAAATCTCCATCTCAATTTCTTCATTGTCAACATTAAAGTTTTGCAGTTATTCTGTAATCATGAGTTTAGGGTTGTGTTTTTTAACGTTAAACTGCTTTTTCCTTTTAGGAATCCAGTTTGACCAGGCATTTCACATTCCATATAAGGAAAGTCTTTTTTGCAATACCTGAAACATTACTTGCATGGCCAATTAGAACAATAGCCCTATATTTACTGCATTCCTTTGCATCTCCTTTTTGGGGAATTGGAATGTAAATTGAACATTTGTAGTCTGTGGGCCATTATTTTGTTTCCCATATTTGTTGATATATATTAGGATTTTTACATATTCTGTCTATGGCTTGAGATAGTTTTATTTCATCTATCCCTGGTGATTTATTTCCAGTGTTTTCAGAGTAGCTTTAACTTCACTTTCAAGAATTCCAGGTTCTTGGTTGTTGGATTTGTCTTCAAGGGCGCTTTTACATGACCCCTAAGATCCGCTTGTCACTTAAATTCGGACCATAGATCTTAGGGGTTTGTCGCTCTTCGTGCGTCCCCACCCCTCGGCACTTCCTGGCTGCTGGCTGTGTGAGGGGAGGAAGAAAAAAAGGGACAAAAGAATGGAGGCTTACCTCCGGTGCCGGTGGACGCCGCCCCGCCGTTGTGATTCCTTCTCTTAAAGGGGTGGGAGGCAAAAAACAACAGCAAAAAGAAGTGAGGAGAGCCCGGCACATCCGCATCAAGATTTTTCACTTTTGGAGAGCAGGTACATGAAAAGTGTGCTGGGACGCGCTTAGGTGGGCGTGGTCGCACTTAATTTTCAGTAAACTCCGGAGCTGGTGGGTAAACAATTTTAAGCTCTGGAGCTGGGAGCCATTTGCGGTGGAGTTTAGGGGTCGTGTAAAAAGGCCCCAAGGGAATCTGATTTTTCTATTTTTCTATAGAGGTTTTCAGTTTACAATTCCACCTTCAATTGATTTTCCCCTAGCCGAATAATGTGCTTCCCTGTTGGTCCTCCTGCATTCCTTGAACTTACTTCCCTTTGATTTTTTTGGATCTTCTGGAAGAGATCTCTTGTTTTACTTCCTTATTATTATCTTCTGTTTCTTTGCAATGGCCATTATAATATGCCTCTTTTCCGCTACAGTAAGAATTACTAACAAGCTGCATTCAGAATTCTGTCACATCTGATTCTTGCTTCTCACCTCTTGTTAGAAAACTAGGTGTTTTTTTTTCTTTTTCAACATAGTCTTTTTGCAAATTTACCTATTCTGACTCCTATTCCAATTTTTCCAACAATATTTGGTCCTGCTTTGTTTCCTACTTTTGTGTTCCATTCAACTATGGATTATAAGCATATCATATTTTGATCTGTGGTCCATGTCTTCCTAAAAGCTTGCATAAAAAAACTATCAATTTCATTTTCTTCAGCATCTGTAGTTGGAGAATAGACTTGAATGATAGTTTTGTTAATAGGTTTTCCTGGAAGTCTGATGGATATTATTCAACCTGAATTTGCAGTATAGCCTACGCTGTATTCTTGCCTCAGCATTAGAGCCACTCCATTTGTTCTGAGTTTATCATTTCTAGAGTAAAACACTTTTCTAGTGTTCAAGGCAACAACTGGGGGCGGCAGCAGGGGGACATGCACCCTGGGTGCCCTACTGGGGGGAGGGTGGCACCAAAATACTATTTCACACAAACCCTGAAGGGAAATGGAATCCATGTTGGCCCTGGGTGACACAGACCATAGTTGTTACCCTGGTTGGCTTACTGAAAATATCCCATTCCAGGCCAATTTAATTCACTGACAATGCAATGTCTAAAAGTTCCACTTGCTGTTTTATGGCTTACGGTTAACTTTGATTTATGCTTCTCACATTCTATGTTCCAATTATGCATTGTGCAGCATTAGACTTTCTTTTTATCTTTGTGAATGCCAGCCAGTAGTTGTCATTTCAGCTTTAATCCAGTTGCATCATTAGCAATAGCGCTATTTATTCTTGGTCTTTGCTTTTCCCCAGTAGCTGTTTGAATGCTTTGCAGCTAGAAGTCTCATCTTCTAGCACTATCTCTTGTCTCATTTTAGACTAGCTCATTCATCATAGGGTTTTCAAGGTAAGAATGGTTTAGTAGTGGTTTACCACTGCCTTCTATGCAGTACAATACAAGTCAGTTAAAGTGACACTGCCATTGTCTATGAAAGATTATATGCCAATGTCACCTCCCCAGTACCTGCTTTGAAAAGGGGCAATGCATCTTATTCTTCTGTCTCATCTGTGACCATTCCACCTTGCGTGAGCCAGCGAAGAACTCAGGCTTGTAAGGGGATTTAACCTTCTAAAGGCATTGCTCTTGGCTTTTCTGACACACTCAAAGCCCTTCACTACATTATTACATCCAAGAAGGGATTTCAGAGGTTAACACCACTGAATTCAGTAGGACCTACTTTCTTGTGTGTTAACAGAGGACAGCTCAGTTCAGATATATTCAATCAACATACTGGCTGAAACCTCATTTCATTGAGTCACACATGGGCAGGCATACTGAACCAGAGCAAATCTGATGACTGAGACACTGCTCTATATGTTCGATTGATTCAAATGGACCTACCTTAGTTGCAACTTAATTTTGGCATAGTGTGTTGCAACAAGAGTAGGCTCATTTGAATCAAAGGCATTTATGAATCGACTAAATCTCTATGGGCTCAACAGGCCTATTACTGAAGAAAGCAACAGGATTTCAGCCACTGAGTATGCAAAAATAATGTGATAAATATTAGGTTATGGTTCATCCTAAGCCTAAATGGCTTAGGACTTGGCTACCTAAAGGACCGCCTTCTTCCATATGAGCCTGCCCGTACTCTAAGATCAGGCCAGGAGGCCCTGCTGAAGGTGCCATCCCTCAAAGGGATAAGGGGGGTGGCATGTTGAAGCAGGGCCTTCTTGGCGGTTGCCCCCCAATTCTGGAATGCCCTCCCTATGGAGGTCCGCCTGGCACCAACACTTTTAGCTTTTCGACACCAGGCAAAGACTTTCCTGTTTGGCCAGCATTTTAATTAGATTATTTGGTTGGGCACATGAGCAGCAGGGTTGTATAATTTATAATTGGTATTGTATGTTGTTTTAATTGTATTGTATTTTATAGTTTTAATAATTTTATTGTTTTATAGTTTTTAATACTTGTTGTGTGCCGCCCAGAGACCTTTTGGTAGTGGGGCGGCTAAAAAATCTTGTCAATAAATAATAAATAAATATTGAAAAGGAATATAAAAACCCAGCACGTGCTAGACTAACCTCCCACAGCACAATGAAAGATGGAATATTATCCCCTCTGATCATTAGGAAGCAGAAATGCTTTGTTTCAAAAGCGACTTCTCTTTAATTTAGTATGAAGTCGAACTTACACATTCAAGTATTTAATTACCATCTGTGCCCCAAACTCTGTAATGTGTCTCTGAAGGTCTGAATCTGTCTAGTATGAATTTTTGTCCTTTGAGACAGAGGCAATATATTCTTTGTCAGATTTTTTACTGAGGCTAATTAGAAATATGTTGAAAGTTGTCTTAAAAACATCAGTAGTGTACTCTATGGCTCTATTTTTTTTTCTTTTAATTACTAATCAAATTGATTTATGTCAATGCACAATAATTATGTAATACTGGCTATCAGACAAATAAATAGCATAAGCATAAGAAGAAATCCTCTTTGGAATGGGGTATCTCTAATATACATAAAAACTGGATTAAGAATAATTCAATGTAATCAAAGGAATTTCTTGAGAGTGTTAGGCATTGCAGTCTTTAGTAGCAAAAATAAAGAGGCTGCAGTATTTTGCCGAGCAACACTTGTAGAATATTGATGATGTCATCAAGTGGGATCTTTGGAAATTAAACCCTTCTTACAAGAAAAGGGACAACAAAACAGCCGAAGGAGCCACAGGATAGGAGATTTTTTGTTTTTATTACCAAACATCACTGCCACTAGGATGTTTGATTTCTTTATTATTCATACTAAATTTATGTAATTTATGTAAATACATGTTATTCTCATATAATCTGAATTTGTGTCTTCTTAATGTTCAACTGTAACCCTACTTTCACACTTTCATCAGGCTCATTTAGATCTTGACCTACACAGGAATTGAACAGGTAGGGAGACAGATTATGCCCTTGAAATGGATACCATCCTGTCCCTTCATAGTCTTTCTCACTCTAGACCTTTGTTCAAAGTAAACTTATGCATCAGAACAAATTGGGTGTTGGAAAACTCCAATTTCTTTTATATAAATGCATAGCTTTTCCTGATTCACCCAGTCTAAGAATTTAATGTAATTGATTGGACCTAAAGGATGGCATAATAAACTTGGAGAAAACCCCTAAAACAATCAGTGCCAAACTATAATTTAAATATCATTTTTGAAGAATTTAAATACCACATAAAGAACAGATTTGCAGTACTAAACCTAAGGGATTGTGAAGCAGAAAACTGTAGATGGAAACCAGAGATCTTATCAAGGAAAACTGCAAGAAGACTATTCTTGTAGTTAAAAAGAAAAGAAAAGCCTTGGTGTGAAAGTCTTAAAACTGTTGACAAACAAGAGACAAAATTAAGAGGTGATAAAAAGTAGAACAGAATTCTAAATGCAAATTCTCACAAATGTGCACCTAGAGACAAAGAGAACTATTCAAATAATTGTTGCAAACATAAGATGGGAACAACAACAAAAAACTAAAGCTATTTATCTCTTTCACAGGATACCAGAAATCAAAGATAAATTTGAATCAATATGCCACCAAATTTGTGTTGCAAACAAAAAAGTAAGGTGGTGGTGGGGAGGGAAAATATTGTGGCACTTTAAAAACTTACAAGTTTTTTATCCACTACCTCAGACCCAGAAGTACAAATATATGTCTGTTATACAGATCCCCATGACCAGGTGAGGATACGGATAATACCAAAGTGATTGAGTGTTACCACAAGAATGGGGCTGTCAAGTTGCCAGTCAGACATGGGTGATTCATTTTTGTATCCCCATGGAAACAAACACAAATCACAGCACATTCCATCCCCCAGAACCAGCCAATCCACTCACTGTCTGTGGTACAGCTCTTGACTCCATTGTCACAGCCACCACACCAATCACAGAAGGAACCCATTCAGCTATTCTGTACCTCCTGTGGCATGGAGGCAGAGCAGGCAGTCTCCCTACTCAGCTTCATTCTGAACAGTGATTGGGCCAGCCAATTCTGATTGGAGGGAATGGGTCTCTGTGGCACCTGTGGTGCCACAATTCATATTCATATCCCAAGGGATACAAATACAAACTGCCCATGTGTACTGCCAATTGTTTCAATTAGCAACTCTAGCTGTAGCCCATATGATGGCTAACAGATGATTCTGGATCAGAGTTTGTCAGGGAATAGGAGACAATGTTATCATTCCCAAAGGATATTACACAATGCTGGTTCGTTAATATATGTAGTGAGCTAAGAAGCCTCAACTGCTTTTAACTTTCATATGTGAAATAAGAAGACCTCAGAACAAATCAGATTCCAATAAGCTAGCTACAAGAGTTGTGTAATAAACACAGTTGAAGTGTGCTCCCCCACCCCTGAGAACAAAAGGCAATTCTTAAAATTACATGCACTCTGCTCAATCTTATCCAAAGGTGGAACCTTTTTCTTTTTCACTCTTCCTCTGGTATTAGGATAATCTTTCTAGAGCATCTAGAAAACAAAGTGCCATTAATTTAAGAAACAAACAAGGAGGTTGTGCTATGTGACCTCACATCCACTTTTTACCGCAACAAAATAAAATGGGTAATATATCTTGTTGCAGTCACATGGTTTTGTTGCTGTTCATGCATCTTCAAGGACGTACTTTACTGTTACAAAAATTCTGTGACCTCAAGAATGGGAGCCACATCAAAGTGCATTTGTTTTTGTTATCCTGCGGCAAAAGACAAAAAAATTGGTTATGTTGCAGAATATAAGTTACCCCATGGGCGCATGTACCGGTTTAAAAACCGCAACAGAAATGCGACGCCCCGAGGCCAGGTACAAGGGAGATGTGCTGAGTTATGCTTCGGGGAGCATGGTCACACTTTATTTTGCTTAAAGCGTGACCCCCGTGGGGGGACAATTTTAAGTACCACAATTCAGCATACTTTCTAGAGCAACAAAGTGGACGTCAGGTAATACCCCTACAGTGCTGTTTTGAAGCCTGATTGCACTGCTCTGGATGCTGAACTGTCAGGAAAGAACAAGCAGGAAAGGGTACAGATTACAGAGTAGAGGGGTAGAATAAATTTCACCATCTAAAACACACAGACTCACACAAAATAACCAGATGTTATAGTTCAAACACATTAGGGACATAAAGAGGATTTTAACACAATGTGGCTGAAGTCATACAACTAAAGCAAAAGATAGGGGATAGCTCAGGTCAGGCTCAGAGTACAATTAAGATAACTAAGTTTTCAGCAGTATTTGGGTCTGATTTCTACTACCACTGAAGAACATGGCCAATTTAAAGAAAAAACTAATGAAGAGCTGCATGAGATAGTTAGACATGAAAGTTTAATAACCACATACAGTCCTTCACCATAGACACTGAGATTGGAAAGTGGTAGTGAGATGCTTGCCTCCAATTTCATGTTAGATATGTGAACGAGAATAAGTTTAGTCCTCCTCCAATTGCACCACTTCACTGGAAGCATATATGCTCACTCATTTAAGAGACCAGAAGCTCTGGACAGTGGCTCAGGTAGTAAATAAAAGGAATGTTCTTCTCCTCAGAACCCATCAGTTCACTTCACTGTGGACTTCATAAAAAGTAGCTCAAACTGGGCTGGTTTGATTCAGAATATAAATGAAGTTCATGTGCAACCCTAATTAAAACATGTCACACACAGCACTAATTAAAACCCATCTGGTAGATATATGTCACATTGCACTTAGTTTTTGGGAATATTTAATCCTGAATCGGTAACTGACATAGAGTATCTTCCTTCAAAGTGATTCTTATTTATTTACATATATATGATATATACAAGCCACAGAAATGACTTGGATATACAGTTCTGTTCACTGTGGTGTGAAAAAAAGACATCTGGAAAGAGACATGGAATATAGAAGGGCTGTTTCTTTAGTACTTAGCTAACTGACTGACTGACTCACTCACTAACAAATTATTTATTTATTTATTTATAAATTCATTCATTCATTAAAATATTTTTACTTTGCCTTTCTCCTTAAAAGGGACTCAAGGCTTACATAAATGAAAACTCAATATTCAAAGCTAAAACAGTAAATTGTTCAAATATTAAAGAAGAAATAATAACATTAAAATTACTAGATAAATCATTTTTAAAAAGCAGGTTTAGAAGCAACAAATATTCACTTTGAAGTACAAATCCTATTTATTCAAAAGGAACCTGAGACTTCTCTATGTGGATCCTTTTGAAGCAGGCTGGTGCAGGGTTTTTCAGAGATGACGGGGGACGGATGACAGGGGACGGCAATGGGCATGGGGGGAATGGGTGCAGGAACGGCGGGCGGACGGCGATGGACGGCGGGGGGATGGAGGGCGGTGGCCAGCAGCGGGGGGTGGCGGGGGGAAACAGGCTGGCCAGTGCCCCCTCTCCATTTTGGCACCCTAGGCAACTGCCTAGTTCGCCTTAATGGACGTGCCGGCCCTGTGTGACCCCATGGACCAGAGCTCGCCAGGCCTTCCTATCTTCCACTGCCTCCTGGAGCTTGGTCAAATCCATATTGGTTGCATCGATGACACCGTCCAACCATCTCATTCTCTGCCATCCTCTTTTCCTTTTGCCTTCCATCTTTCCCAACATCAGGGCCTTTTCCAAGGAGTCCTCTCTCCTCATGAGGTGGCCAAAGTACTGGAGCCTCAGCTTCAAAATCTGTCCTTCCAGTGAACATTCAGGGTTGATTTCTTTCAGGATGGATAGGTTTGATCTCCTTGCAGTCCAGGGGACTCTCAAGACTCTCCTCCAGCACCACATCTCAAAAGCATCGATTCTCTAGCGATCAGCCTTCTTTATAGTCCAGCTCTCACTTCCATACATCACTACTGGAAAAACCATAGCTTTGACTATCCTGACCTTAGTTGGCAAAGTGATGTCTCTGCTCTTTAGGATGCTATCTAGGTTTGCCATTGCTTTCCTCCCAAGAAGCATGCGTCTTTTAATTTCGTTGCTGCAGTCGCCATCTGCAGTGATCAAGGAGCCCAAGAAAATAAACTCTGTCATTCTCTATCAGTCTCCATCGTCTTGTCACTCATGTTTTTGTTAGGAAGGTCCCTGGAGTCCCACTGTAAAGTCGAGGATCCAGTAGGAGGCTACATGGTGAAATGCATTTTCAAAAGCTTGATATACTCTTAATATTATAACTGCAAGGAGATCATTTCAGTCTTTTGTTCCTTTATTTCATTCATTTAGGAAGAAGTGAAAGGGGGAAGATGCAGTTGTTGTGCAGCACATTGTTTACATCTTTGTGTGGTTCTATTAAGTTTGAATCCTGATGATAAGAACTTTCTAATCTTGGAACTATTATAGTCGCTGGTATACTTCTAGAAAAGCTTCTGGCAAGAATGATAGTCAAATACTTTTCTTAAAACATAACATTAATCAGCTATATTATTCCATCGGCACCCTTCCTGCCTTATCAATATTACTATTTCTGCATCTGAAAACATGTAAATACAAAACCTTGCAAGCTTGCAGGTAGAAAGTGAAACCATGCTGACTCTTGACAAAATTGGTGGGGGGAAATCTGATACAGCTACACAGAGGAAAAGAGCTCTTGGACAAAAGTCTTAAATAGATAGATCATTTTAAACCAATAACTGAGCTAAAATAGAGTTACGTCTGAGTCCTTTGGCAATAAGAGAGCTTATAAAATAAAATTAGCGGCAAATAAATCAGAGTCAGCTATCCAGAGATACTAAAAATAAGAACAAAAGGGAAACAGAGTCAGAAGTATATAAGCAAGCATACTGCCCTTCTAGACAGACACCTTCAGAAGATATAGAAGTATTCCATTCAAAACTCAGAATGTAACAAAAGCTGCCATTTGTTATAATAAAAAAAGAACACTCTGCAAACAGAATGTCTGGTCTTGCTGTCTGTCCAAAGCACATGATCTGTTATGCTCTCTCAAAGGCAATAATTATTGTGGAAACAGACATTTGAGGAAAAAACCAAATAATCAATCCAGTTCAGCAGCTGGTTTAAAAATATTTTTGGCACCACTATTGATGTCATTAAAATTTTGGCACTAAAGAATCTGACTAATATCTTAGGGCAAATTAAATACACACAGAGGGAGTAAATTTTTAGAGCCTTGAAGAAAGAACATACGGAACTGCGTTTTCGTTTCCAGCACAGTTGTCTCCGGCTCAAAACAAAGACAGCAAAGTTGAATTATATTTTAGTCAGATTGTTTGGTAACATTTTCATAGAAAAGGATTTGTCTTCGACAAGGTTGAAGACAGATATTTGTTCTGTATGCCTTCTTTTCCCTCTGGCTGGGCCCTTAATTGCTTGTGACCACAACAAATAGGATTTAAGCTTTTAAGCTGTTGAAAATATTATTTATCTAAATACTGTATATACTCGAGTATAAGCCTAGTTTTTCAGCCCTAATTTTAGGCTGAAAAAAGGGGGTCCTTGGCTTATATTCGGGTCAATACTTTTAGCCACTGAGGCAAGTTTGGGTCAGTGGCTAAAAGTCATTTTAAACATTGTGCGCCACTTCTCCTGACCCCCCATGTTTAAAATGACTTTTTAAAAAGTCATTTTAAAACAATGTTTAAAATGACTTTTAGCCACCGACTCAAGCACTTGCCTCTGTGGCTAAAAGTCATTTTAAACATCACACACACACCCAGCTCACAAAGGAGGAGTTGCCAGGCCCTGCTGCATTTCCCACCCTAGGCTTATACTTGAGTCAATAAATTTTCCCAGTTTTGGGGGTTTAAATTAGGGGGCCCGACTTATATTCAGGTTGACTTAGACTCAAGTATATACGGTACTTGTTGAGTACATCCCATCAAGACTCCACCTTCAAAAACAATATCTCTATCTGCTGTGTCAAATTCAAATGTAGCATTCAAAACAGTTCTAATTTTTCATGTTAAATTTAAAAGCCGGCTGACTTTTCAAAAGTTGTTTATGACCCAACAATATTTGGAATTGTATCAGCAGGACACACTATCAGGTTAGTATGGGACATTGAGCTGAGAGAAGCCTAGTAGACAACAGATGAATTGCTTAGTTCATAGCCAGAGGGAAAGAACCCCATGGCTGCAGTTTATGTGATAAGCTTAAAAGAATAATTCAGCAAATGCTTATGATCAGGCACTACTGAAAGCTAATTATCGGTAGGCTCAAGTGAGAGTCTGCTGCAACCGATTTCAAGATACAGTATAACTGATATTTAGATTAGGAAATCAGTAGTATCCAGACAAAATGTCATGTCTTTAACCCTTAGTTCTCTGGAACCCTTTCAAGACAAACTTTCAAAAATATTTTCAATATTATTCATAATAATGATAAGATTTATTACGTCTTCATATGCTTGGCTGATAGGAAGCTTAAAATATATTACAGACAACATTTGGTCAAATCAGCTACGGGATATGCTAGGATGGATCGAAATGCCATGTTTAGAATGATTACACATTTCCCTTTTTAAGTTTAGTCACAATATTTGAATGGCAACGTGATTTATCTTTGAACAGATTTCACCCAGTTAGATTTGTGTTGATTTTCAGAAGGCTTTTAGATTTTCAGAAGGCTTAAAGAATGCTAGAAGCCTGTGAAATCATCAGAGCTTTGCAAAGTTGCATTTTTAGACTAACACACACAAGCACCCTGCTAACATAAAAGGTTACAGCTTCAATCAACCTTACTTTCTCAGGAGGGGATACCTTTCCCCACCTCATTTTCACATTACAGGGTCACACATGGAAAGAAGCTTGGCATATTTCAACATGTTAAACTTTGCTTCCACTCCTTAGTAACACTGGAGAAATCATTAACCTTAAAAGGCAACCACCTCCCCAAAACGCGGAATGCTTATTTTGGGGCTGCCTCTTCTGTTCTGCACCAATTGGAAGTTTGCCCAAGTTGTTGTCTTTTATTACTACTTAGATGTTTAGCGATAGTGTTTTTCTATTCTGCTCCATTCCGTTCCAGACACTGGTCAAAATCCTACTGCACATGTTTCACCTGTCTAGGGTGCTTACATTACCATTAGGAGATTTTCAGAATTGAAGACTTCTTCCTTCTGTCCCATGGTCCAACAGCTTCCATATGATGAAACGAATTGATTATGAATCAAATAAGTCACAGGAGAGAAGGGAGATGTCTTTAATTCTGGTCATATCTTCCTGATAATAATATTTTCAACCTTCTGGACAGAGAACTTATGCAAGAGGATATCAGCCATTATAAACCTATTTTTTAGTCATGGTGAGCTTCCTCCTTTTGCCTTGCTGAATTAGCGAATAGTTAATCTAGTCCTATTTTACCTTGGCAAAAGATGTCCCCACTACAAATATTTCTCTTCTCTGGTTCACCTTTATGAATAATTTTTGGCACCCTGTCCATTTTCCTTTTGAATATCACTCTTCCCAACAAAGTTGTCTTTATACTGCAATGTGTTGCATATCCCTTTTGCTGAGCTTAGATTTAATGCCGGTTCTTCTTTCCCACTGGCATTTGAGAAAGGTAGTGCCTACATGGTATTTATAGGCGTGGGAGGGTAAGAGCACTTTTTGTACTGTGCATATGGTCAGCCCACTAGGAGTAATTTTGCTGCCCCTAATTCTACTTCCCCTTGAAAAACACATTATTGTGATTTATGTTATGCTTTTTGTCATGCCAAAAATCCATCTTTCTCTTTCTCTTTTTTCTTGTTCTTTAAGCACTTGGCTCTTTTCATTTCCACTTTTAGAAACCTCAGAGACATTTGCTATCAAGAATTCCTTCGAGTCATTACCCATCCGTGGTGGTTTCCTTTCAGCTCTTACATCAATTCCACAGAACTTTTCCATTTGACTCCCCAAGCATGTTATGATGCATGCACAACTGTGTTATAAGGACTCATCAAAGTCTCAGTGGCTCTACACTGATCTACACTGAACTACCTTTGTTATTCATTAGTCTTTCAAATGTTCTCAATCTTTTCCTTTGATCTAGCTACGTGCTTCAAAAAATATTGTTTCCTTTCTCATCCCTTTATGATCACATTTTCTTTCTTGCTCTGTCATTAACTTGCCTCCTATGATGACACTTTCAACTAATTCTTCAAAGTCTGTTGGTCCAGACTGATCCCACTTCCTGATGTTGGCTGAAGTTTAGCTTGTTTTAATTGTATGGTGCACTGGGTATTGACCTTTCTTGACTAGTGGGCATAAACATTTGGTTGTAGCCAGCTGGTATCCCCTTAGTGTCAGAAAGTTCTTTGATGTAATGGGAGGGAGAAGAACATAGAAAGGGGAACCCAGAACACCATCCTAGCAGTGCTCAGTAATGAAAGGACCCAGTATATTATATTCATTTAATGTTTTTAAACATTTTATTTTTCCAAGCTCTAGAGAATAAACAGGTTATCATCCATTTCCTCTGCCCCCATCAGCTGTTGGTTTACTTCAGAGCAGGATAAGAAGAATGTCCAGGAATTGTCATCCTCTCTTTGCCATTGATGACATCCTTTATTTGATCAGTTTTCAGAGAAGGAGCCATGCAAGGATATCCAGACAAGACAAAACAAACAAAACCAAAAGCAAAATGGCATCTTAAAGGCTTGGGATATTACCAAAGGTCAGTATAGGTTTGCTTTGGATCATGCTGGATGTAATCTTCTTTAAGGTGACCTTTCCTTACACGTGCAGTCTGGTACCAATCACTCCAGCTAAGCTACAAAAGCCTAACAGGCTTCACGCTGAACCAAAAAAGTCTAGATTATTATGGCACAGGTTCAGATTGGTCCTCAGTCTCCTGTATGTGATGATGTCACTGTAAATCATATTAAACCAAACAATCCAAAACGCGAACTCAATCACTATCTGAATGCACTCTAATTGTTGAAATTCCATATGGGTCATTGTGACAACATCCTGGAAATAGGAGTAATGAATATACAAATCATCAGCCAATCCCAGAAGGAGGGTGGGGAATGGTATGATATAAAAAGGGTGGAGCCTAAACAGATGAGTTCAGTTAAGTTGAGGTTTTGAAAGTGAGTGCTGGGATAGAGCACTGCTGTGTTGGAGTTCTGTCAGGCAGTGAGGGCTATACTGTTTACTAGTTATTAAAGACAGGGGGGCTGGAAGAGTTGATGAAATATATTATATGTTAAAGGCAACGCATACCATCCTCAGACATTGTTATATTTATTATTTTTCTCAATAAACTTCATTATTGTTTCGATATTTTACATCTGAGTCTGTCCCAATTCATGAGGTGACGATTTTAAAAGGTGGCAGCATTACCAAGTGAATAAAAGGTGGCAGCATTACTATTTCCATCACAATTCAGTGTGTAAAAGGGAGGTGTCGTCACAATTTGGTGGCACAGCAGTGGGATGTCGAAATAAACCTGGAGTGCCTTTGAAAGCTCAGTCTGTGAAAGGGGTGACGTCACAGTCATTCAGACACTGGAGTAATAATATATGACTAGCCTATTTTTGCAGAGGCATGGTGGCTCAGTTGGCTAGAGCACTGAAACTGTCAGCTGCAAAGTCGGCAGCTTGGCAGTTCAAATCCCGGGTGCCACGCAGCGAATTGAGCTCGCATTGTTAACCTCAGCTCGTATATATATATATTCCTACATCAGTTTCAAAGGAAATGGACCCACTGGATTTAAGAGCTATCCAACATGAAGGAGCTACCAGCTAGACACAACCCATAACGTAAGACACAATGCCCAAGAAACTTCATTCAGATGTTTGGATCTTACCTTAAGGAGAATGGATGGCTTGCCTCCTTGAGCCATTTCAGTGTTGCCCTTTCATTGCTTGCTAATTATTTCTTCTATGACAACTCCATTCCTTCCTTGCTCCACAAATTTGATGAAAGTATGTTTGGATGAATACAGGGCCTTGCTCCTATTGTGTGCAGGTTTCCAAGCATAGGTGGCTTGAATCTTGCTACCCAGTCATCTGCTCTCTCCAACAGTTCATGATAACAGCCTGCATTCCATATCCCACGGTCTTTAATGGGAAGTTTGCCAAATGTCTTCCCCTGTTCACTGGACTTTACGCCACATGAAACTGAAGGGAAGCTGGGAACTTTAGAGAAGGCTTTTAGGCTCTTTGTAGAGGATGCAGCCTAATGGGAGCCTCTTGTTTTTCTCATGGTTTGTTCAATTGCAATTGTAGGGTTTGGAGAAGACAAAGCTGGACTGACAAAGCTCATTAGTAGTGAAATGTTTCAGTCTCACACAAAAAGAAGTCCAGTTGCCATGACTCGGCTTCCAGATCTATTTACGCTTCCAGAGGCCATCCCGGTTCACTTTATTGACACTGCAGAGCTATTGTAAAGCTCTATTGATCACATGACACAAAATTTTGTGGCCACACTGTACCTTCATTCCTGCCAAACAGATAGATGAAACATGAGATATCAGACTAGTATTGGAAAAGAATAGTAAATATAGTCAATGGAGTGTGTATGAAACTCTTATGGGTGTACACTGGCCACCAATCTCTCTGTCATATGATGGGTTATTTATCTATCTATCTATTTATTTGTTTGTTTGTTTGTTTGTTTGTTTCTATACCAAAGGAACTCTGGGTGGTTAACAGCAGTAAACTAAACAAATATCAAACACAATAATACCATATATAAGAGATAGAAATGCTTGGCAAGATGGTTATCTAGTGAATGGATTTCACTAGATAAATTGAAAATCATACCAGCCCATCAGCAGAAATCACAACTTCATGGAAAATTCCATGCCAGACTCCAGAGGAGGGTAAGCACATGCCTGGGGTACCCCCGGCCAAAGAGTTTGGTAATAAAAACCTTCAATCAAACAATTGTATTCTACAGCCAAAGGCCCAATAAGAAAGATGTTGTTGCCAACCAGCCTGGACAAAGTCAGAAGGTGCCTTTGAAAGGCCCACTGGCAAGGGCAGGCCATGCAAGAACAGGTGTGATGTTGTTGCTCTTCCAAAGCTCCCGCACAGAAGTCCTTGCTCCCAGTAAGACATCAGAGTGCACTGTTTGCATGAAGGGAAATAATCAAAATTCAATTTTAGTGAGGAACTGAAAAGGTCTGTTTAAGACAGAATAGCTGATGACAAAAACCAAAAATATATTTGCCACAGCATTAGCAGGGGGCTCCCAGGAGAGATTAAATTTATTTGTTGCATTTGTTCTCACTTCTCAGAGTTTTTCAGTTCTGCAAATGGTAAATACGCTTGATTTGGTTTTGTGATTGGTCATCCTGATCTAAGTGCAGGTTTTCTTTGTAATGGGAGTAATGGCTGAAATATAAAAGTATCCAGAATCCTGTTTCTAGAATGGGATATATTATTATTTTCTCCCTAGAATATCTTGTCTAGTTGTCCTGTGAATGATAATTCTGTAAGCTAGCATGTTTGTAGTTTATATGCCTCATTCTGCAAATCCAGTGTGGGATAGTGGATAGACATGCCCCGAGATATTTTGCCAGGTAAGGCAAATGACAGGATGGTTGCCCACTCGAATTCCATGTTGACAAGCTGACCAGTTTGCCCACTGCATCTGACTTCATTACTGAAGTTGGGCTGCTATTTTTAAAACAATCCATTATTTGTCATTTTCTTTTTTTAAAATTGAAAATATCTATTTGTAAAGAATAGATATTGTTGTTATGTGTCATCAGGTTGGAATTGATCTATACTGACCCTAATAGGGCTTTTGATATATTTAAAAATGGTTTTCCCAGTTGTGCACCCCTAGTGAGCTTCTATGGCTAAGCAAGGATTTGAACACAGGCCTTCTGTAATCATCCTATTCAGCACACCACGCTGGGTTACAGTAGATATAGACAATGTAAATACCAATGCACATATTTCAACAATATTTCTTGTTGCATTATTTTTCTAAAAGTAACAGTGTTAGCAATCTCATCAACCTATTCAAAAGGAGTGCATTACAGGGAACGCCACAACATGTAACAAATTGCCACCAAGCAGAGTTCTGAATGGTTACTTTTTCAAAAGCTAACACTTTAGCATTAGTATTACTTTATATGAAACTCATTTGTCCCTGTTCCTCTTTGCCAATATAGAACCATAATGTGTTGTGTTCCTCAGTCACATAGCATGATTGAAAAGCATTTGGAATAGAAAAAATAGCTAAAAGTCCCCCCAAATTACCTTTCCAAATAATGTTTTGAACTGACTAGTAGACATTTCTTGTTCCTCAAAAAAATAGATTCTGAACATAGTGGGTATTAAGATGATTGAAGGTAATGAAGTTGTCTCTTATTGTTCTTAAGGAAGGTAATGAGTAGCAAGCTGCTGTTTTTCATGCCCTCTGCTTCCAAACTTTGACACAGGTGATAGGACAAAGGCCCCAATGAAAGGGGTCATTAATCCCATGTGCACTGAGGGCTAAACGGAACAAGCCAGCCCAGCTTCTCCTTCAGACATCATAAACACCCGACACGCAAATCACAATGAAATGGTATGGCAGTTGTAAAATTAAATGTATAGTGCAACAGTCTGAATTGTACTGAATTCTACCTTAACATTGACCTGTGAGGCACCCACAGTCATTTTAAAGATAGGTGCGGCAATTAGTTAAATAGTGGTACATGTTTGGTTCTCTATCAAAAATAGGCTGCCATGGATAAAGGCTATCCCTCATTTGTATTTATTCCATAGAAAACTATTTAAACTGGGTAAGTGTTTAGCCTTAAAAATTTCGTACAGGTGCTTTGTGGTTTACATTAAAATTAAAGTGCACCTTGCACAGTACCTGCCAGCCTTCAAAAAGGCCTTAAAGAACTGGCTTTTTTGTGAGGCGTTTGGTGACTGTTAATTTTTTTTTCTGCCCGCTGTCCATTTTTTATTGATTTTTATTGATATTTTTTCTTTTTGCCCTGCTGTCCTGCCATTGATCTCTTATGTTGTGGTTTTATTTTACTTGTTACTCTGTTATCGTTTTATCTTGTTGTAAACCGCCTGGAGTTCCTCTGGAAGACGGGCGGTATAAAAGTGTCAAAATAAATAAATAAATAAATAAATAAATAAATAAATAAAGTGGGACAAATAGCAAAAATGTGTTTTTTCACCATGTTATATCCACTAAATCTGCCTGCCTTCTGTAGGAACAATGCATCACTGCACTTTACCACTACTGATTAAATTCTCTCTCTCTCTCTCTCTCTCTCTCTCTCTCTCTCTCTCTCTCTCT
>JAHTLZ010000330.1:50007409-50020588 GCA_023846285.1 Phrynocephalus versicolor
TATTATTATTATTATTATTATTATTATTATTATTATTATTATTATTACAGACACAGCAGACAAGAAAACTATGCTGGATTTTGTATTGCAAATCACTAGTCGAACACCTCTCAAGTGTTTAGGACCACATGATGTATTGGCGAATTATGAGAGCAGATCCCAGTAAGGTGGCTTTCTCCAGCTGACTGATGGTGACTTTGTCAACTCCAATTTTTTCTAAATACTTTAGGCACCACACCCAGTGTGCCGATTACCACTGGGACCACCTGTACCGGTTTATGCCAGAGTCTCTGAAGTTCAATTTTCAGATCCTGATATCAGGTAATTTTTTCAAGTTGTTTCTTGGTGACTCTACTATCACTTGATATAGCAATATCAATGATCCACACTTTTTTTTTCTTTTCCACAATCATAATATCCAGGGTATTTTGCTCCAAACCCCCGTCTGTCTGTATTCGGAAGTCCCAAAGTAATTTTGCATGGCCACGTTCAATTACTTTTTTCAGGCCTATGGTCCCACCAGTTCTTTGCTACAGGCAGATGATAGTTGTGACACAAATACCAGTGGAACATTTGAGCAATTACATTATGATGCTGTTTGTAATCAGTCTGAGCAATTTTCTTGCAACAACTCAATATATGGTCGATAGTTTCATCTGCCTCTTTACACAGTCTGCATGGGGGTACTCAGCTGATTTTTCTCTTCTAGCCTTAACTGCATTTGTACTAATATCTTGTTCTTGAGCTGCAAAAATCAGGGCTTCTGTCTCTTTTTTCAGTGTTCCATTGGTGAGCCATAATCAAGTCTTTTCCTCATCTACTTTTCCTTTGATTTTTTTTTTTTTGAGGAACTGCCCATGCAGTGCCCTATTATGCCAGCTCTCAGCTCATATTTGCATCGTTGTTTTCCTGTATTGACCCTTTGTTTCCTTTACTTTAAACACCTTGTTGTTCTTAACTGCAATAATGCTGACTCTGTGCTATTTTTTACATAATCTGCCAATGCATGCTTCTCTTCTTCAGCTGTCTGCTTCACTTGCAAAAGACCTCTACCACCTAATTTTCTAGGCAAGTACAGCTGGTCAACATCACTGCATGGATGTAATGCATAGTGAATGGTCATAAGTTTTCTTGTTTTCCTATCCAGACTATCTAGCTCCACCTGAGTCCAGTTTATAATGCCATCAGTATACCCAATGACTGGTATGGCCCAGCCTTGATGGTGTTACCACTGTTCAGCTTACTTTTTAGACAATAAGAACAATCTTTTGCCATTTGTTTCTGTTCAGGATATAAAATGGAAAGCAGACATCAATCATCATTTTTATTTGATTGTGTAAGGATGAGGGTGGAGAATGTGTCTGTGGTGGGAAGGTAAATATATGTGCCCACAATAATACTCGCAAATGTACACACTCATTTAAATTATGGTTTGCAGCTAATATGTGTTGGACTCTACCTGACTGACTTCCACTGTATAGAAACCCACCAGAGGTGACTGAGATTTATAACAGGGAAGAAAAGATGCAAATAATCCATAGGATTTGGCCTATCATTGTTGCTGCTGTTCCCATTCAGGCAGCTAAAGTGAGTGATTTCAGTGGAGATGCTGTATATCTAGTAAATTGAGGATACGGTCAGTAGTGAAACTAGAGGGGGGCAAAGGGGGTTATTTGCCCCCCAAAACAGCAATCTGGTGGTGCCGAAGTGATGTTTCACGACACAAGCTCCTTACTGGGGCAGGCAATCTCCTTCAGAAGACACAGGCGTCCACGACTGCTGCTGCTGCACCTGAGATAGAGGGATGTGGGAGCGAGCAGCATCTGGGGGTGCCAAATTGATACCAAGTCATGTCTCCCACTCTTTTGCAGAAGAAGGGGGAAAAACAAACTGCCCTGTGAGCTGTTTAATTCCCCATGGAGGGTGTCCTCTTTCTCTCCCCACTTCCTTCACTCACTCTATTAGGGACTAACATGCCATCCGTACACGTGCACGCACACACACACACACTTGCACACAGGCAGAGGTGTGTGAGCACCTTCTGTTCCCTTTGTTCATTTGCTGCACCTCCCTCCCTTGCATGCACCCCCCAAAGTGCAACTCCTCCAGCGCTTCCTCCTTCCTGCCTGTCTGAAGAGCAAAGCTGCTCTTGACCACTGGGTTGCTTTTTGTTGGGGCTCGGCTCGGCTTGGGTGTTCTCTCCCTTGGTGTCCATCCTTTTGCAGGTTGGACGGAGGGTTGCAGGTGGAGTTGGGCAAGAAATAGGGGCAAGAAAGAGCTGTAGTGATGACTGTGGTGGCGGCTGATGAGGATTAGGTGCAAACGCGGCAGGAGGGAAGGAAGAAAGGGACCCATGGGCACCAGGAGTAGCGGTGATAGCAGGTGCTCTTCCCATTGCGGCTCTTGGGCTCCTGAGCCTAACGGGGGGGGGGGGGAGAACGTGCCCACGCCATGCCTTTGCACCCAGTCCTTAGCCCTGCAGAGAGGAGGAGAAGAAACTGCTCCAGGAAATGGCTGCCCATCTGACTGTGGCTCCTTTTGTGCGGAATTCAGCTTTCCTAACCCCCACTCCACGCCACTCCACATTCATCATTGGCATCCTTCACTCCACATCCCCCTCTTTTCCTAACTTCCAGGACTGGTGAGCTGACCTGCTCTGAGGTAACACAGAGGTGGACCCCCATGCCCACAAAAAAAAAAAAAACAGATTGATTTCCCTCTTAGAGTTGTGAAAATGTGCCTCATAAGGAGGGCCAGACATAGTTATAAGGCTAAACAGATAGTGGGGGCAGGAGGGGATGTAAAAATTGACTTTGTCCCCAGGTGCTGCAATATCTAGCTATGCCTCTGGATACATTAGGACCACAGTATCTGCTGGGGATCGGTTCCAGGCCTTCCCGTGGATAACAAAAAACGTGGATAAAAGAGAACACCAGAAAACCCCCCAAACTGCTGTTGTGTAACATTAGTTGGCTTTATGTCTGCTGCTTTATGGCAGTAGCTTGCTTTATAACTGCTGTTTGTAACAGTAGCTTGCTTTGAGGCTGCTGAATTATTTATTTAATTTTTTCCTCTGTCAACCATGGGTAACTGTGGTTAATAAATCAGTGGATATGGGGGTTCTACTGTATAATCTGAGGATAACGGGGGACTTGAGGTTCCCCTTCAATCCCTTCATTGAGATCTCAGTCACTGAACAATTGATCACAGTTGCCATATGAAAAAATGTGACTGCCTAAGTTGAAATTTAACTGGGTATCACCTATCTATATTGGGTTACCAATACAGTGAACTGGCCAGATGTATTCTGTTAACAATGAGTATTCTCACACTTGTGGGAATAACTGGCTCTTGTGTCTTTAGTTACTTCACCTTGTTCTTCTCGGTTTACTCTGTGTTACTCTTCACAAAGAGAAAACACCTAGGTTTTATGTAGAGACATTTTGCGCAAATTGCAGAAATCGAAACAAAAGCACTTATCGACTAATTTTTTCCAATGGAGATGAGAAATTCAGGGGCCACAGATTTCTTCACAGGCTGCCTTGACAATCATTCATCACGTTAACACTATATATCCCTCCTATACACCATCAGTTACCTTTCCTTTTTGTTTCATTTTATAAAACAGCTTTGGCTATTTCTGGGCCCGATGTGAGTCATCATGGATACTGGGGATATACATCTGGTGAACCAAAGCTGCCCACCTTTGAACTACTAGGATGTGTGCCACCTAAAGAAAAGTATGGGGATTGACTGACCCACAAGGAAGTACATACTATGTGATGCCCACTATGGTCATAAATCACAAGGGATGTTTTGAGGTTACACACATATGAAATCTCAAGAATATCTTGTCTGTTTCTTTTGATGGGATGACATAAGAAGCACATCTCTATGTAAAGAACAGTCTGTTTGCGGCTGCTCTTCAGAATACTATCCTATTGTTTTATTAAACTTTTTATTCGTACCCTGTATCACTGTTACTTAAATGTATTGTTATTCCTGTCATTGACATGTTTTTAAAAGGAGTTGTTAACTTGGAAAGACTTTGCACTAGGAGCTATAATCAAGCACCTTCTTTCTCTGCCCTTCTTCCTGCTTGCATATTTTGCATTATCAGGTAGATAATTGTTTGGAAACTTGCAATATAGATTTCAGCCATGTGTGAATGAATAAAACTCACCTCATGTGGAAATTCATTTTCTGACTACCAGAATTTAATCAGACTGGTTTGATTACTTTCCCATGACACATGCTATGCTCTGATAACAAGCCCATCTCATACATATTTGCACAATCAAATGCATTTTATTGATTAGTAACACATAATGTCTCCTCAAATAGCCATTCTAGTGACTTGTACCCATTTTCTGAAATTGAATGTTTCATATTTGACTGATATTTCCCCATAACCAGGTATATTAAAAGAAGCACATGCTCTGGGGACTAAGATTGGCACAAAGTGTTTTCAAATCAAATATTTGGCAACAGAAGGGAAATAAATTTATCAAGGCACAAGGCCTTTCCTTGTGCTTAGCACTTCACCTCAAAGAAGATGGTAAGTCTGAGGCATATTGAATGCCATATAGAGGCTGATGAAGGGGTTCCATAGTGGCTTTCTGTGTTGCACAAGTTCAACATTTATAGCTGTCACTGGCAAGCCATTTCAAATAAAGTCAGCAGGTTTGCAGTATATGTAAGCATAGATAAATGGCTGAAAAGTTCTGGAGCATGGTATCTGGTAGTTTTCAGTCTTCACCATGGTTGTTCCCACAGACACTCTCTGAGTAAGACTCAAAAAGGTAGATAGTGGTGTTGATTTGTGACAGTAAACTGGTTCTAACTATTTTAATATTCACTAGGGGCTAGTCTTTTGTAAAACAAATGTATCTTAATTGCCCACACAAAATCAAGTCCCCCCACAAAATGCTTTACTATAGAGATAATTCACAACAATATATTGTTGCTGCAGAAATCCATTCCCCTACCCACACCTCAACACCTTTTATGAGATTTGCATTTGCACACAGCCATAACCCTGAGAGAGATGACTGATAATTCCATTGTCCCGGCTATGCAGAAGGTTCCGGCACCTCAGCCTTATATCTTTGAAGCATCAGATCTGTGTTCCCCTCGAATTATGAAATAATGATCTGGGAAGAATGAACATTTGAAAACTGGTGCTCAGGTTTACATAGATATGTATGTTTTAGAATGAGGTAGCAAGTAGAGATGGGCACGACTTAGCGGTATTTTCGTTTTCGTTTTCGTTTTTCGTTTTCGTTACGGAAACGAAACGAAAACGAAAATCGGCACCAACCTGGACCGAAAACGGAAACGAAACGACTAATTTCGAGCCAATTTTCGTTTTTCGTTACTGGGAAAGCACTCAATTGAGCTAAATGGGGAGAAACGAAAAATTTTTCGTTTTCGTTTTCGTTTTTTCATTTTCGTTACGTAACGAAACGAAAACGAAAAATTTTGAAATTAGCCCACGAAAACGGAAACGAAACGACTCAGACCCTAGCCGAAAACGAAAACGAAAACGAAACTTTTTTTCTGAGTCGTGCCCATCTCTAGTAGCAAGTATGTGGCACTGTTGGTGGTGAGAAGAGGTGAGCACCAAACAAAAAACGAAAGGCTGATTCGTCAGTTAGTTACATAATGAAACAAAACGAACCAGGGAAGCAGCATTTCATTAGTAATGAAATGAACCTGTGGTTATTACTTTAAAATGAACTGATTCGTTTCTCAGTAAAATGGGTCCCCTGGGTCCTAGAGGCATGAAATTTGGTGTGAACATTCCCCTTAGCATGCTGATCCACACACCTTCAATTAAGCCCCCCCCTGCAGCCCCTTATGAGCTCAATAACTCTGTTCCTTGTACCCCAAACCTCTCCAAATTGGGAGTGCTTCAAGGGAAGAGCTTAAGGAAGCTCCACTGTAATTTCCATGCTACTAACTATCTGGGACCACTATTTTCAAGCACATAAAATTGGAATTCTAAATGTTTTTTTTCCAGGGGGATCCCCTTGGAAGTTGAATAACTCACCCCCTGAATCCCAAATCTCTCCAAATTTGGAGGGCTTCAAGGGGACAGTCCATGGAAGGTACCCACCATATTTGGTGCCTCTAGGATCCAGTGGACCCATTTTATAGGGCAACAAATCAGTTCATTGCTGGTTCATTTTGTATCTCTTTTTTACAAAATTCATTTCTAACGAAATGAAATGAATAATGGGGGAACAAAACGAAACCAAAAAAATCTCATTTTTTTCCATTTTGTGCCCATCCCTAGTGGTGAGGGTTCCTAAGAGATGCAGTTCAAACATATTTGAAAACTGCCATGTGTTCTATGTCTATTTATATATGCCTATTCTATATATTATCCTGTTAAATTTCCTTTAAGAATAAAGGAGGGCAATATGAGTGTTCCTCATATTGTCTTCCTTGAACAGAATTATTCAGACCAGCTTGTTACATTTGGCCAGAGATAGAAATAAATAGCTTTCCACAAATAGCTTTTCCACAAATGGTCCTGCTATGTTACATCTCTTTGTTGTAACCTTTCTTCCAGTAAAAACAGACAAACACAAACAAACAAACCTCCGAAACCACAGCACCACAGGAGGTCTAAAATCACAGGGTTACTGTGTTTGTACTGTTTTTGTCCCAGGCTATGAGAGAAGTAGCTGCTACACTGTTTGCCCAAGGAAAAATAGAATAGCATTCATACAAATAACTTGGACCAGAAACCAAGGACAAAGGTTACCCAGTTTAGCTTTGAGGCTAATAATTTGTACCTCAGATATAAATCAATCTGGAATCCTGAAAAACAAAATGGCTATACATTTAGGCTTTTGCTTTTGCTTTTGCACATGAAATTTGGAGACATCTTAAACCCTATGAAGAGAGTAAGCCTGCTAAATTTTGGATGGCTAATTTCAAGAGTTTGTGAACTAGTCACCTTGAAATTCTGTTTTCTTTTCCAAACAACAACAAAACTGTAGACTAGTGATTGCTGCCCCATAGAATCTGCTTTGTGCACTGACATAAATGGATTTCTAATATAATTTTGTTTCACTCTAGAAACAAATCTGCATATTGTGCTTCAACCTGGACCTCACAAAAATCAGCCATTTAGTTTCACTGAATCTGCAACACAGCACTAACCTAAATACATCTGACTGCCAGGAAGATGCTGTAGCGTTCACCCTTTTACTGTTTATGTGATTGTATAAGGAATGTGAAGGCAGAGCCCTAGTGCTTAAATAGCTCCACCTGAGGTACGGTAGTTATAGTCAGATAGGAAAACTGCACCCTTAAGATAGGGTGATGTTAGGGAACTGACAGGCATGCCTTGAAGGAGAGACAGGACAGTTAGGGTACTGTCACATTGAGTGAGGGAACAGTATTTGAGTGAACTGCTTAGAATAACTTATAAGTAATTGTGCATAAGTGAAACTGAATTCAACATCTTTCTCTATTCAATAAGCATTCATTTTATTTTACCACATTACATCTTGTCTCGAACTCAGTTACTGAACTGGGATACCCTGAGTAGTGGCAGCAAAACCCGAGACTAAATTGATACAGCTCAATGGTCTGTGAGATGACTCGGGGCCAGTGCTAGAGGGAGGTGAGGCCTTTTATTTATTTATTTATTTATTTATTTATTTATTTATTTATTTATTTATTTATTTATGTTTAGATATATAAAACATGCCAATTTTCCAAAGGGAACTCTGGGTAGCGTACAAACAAAGCAAACAACAATTAAAAACTCCCCAATACAAATCAAAAGGAAACATACCAAAAGGAAGTACTACTCTGTACTGAATGGAATGTGGCACCTCACTGCACTCCAACAGGCTGACCTACACATATGCATGCTGAAATGTGTGTGATATTTGAATAACTATTTCACAACATTTCAGATCTTAACAGTTACTTGTACTATTATTATTTTGAAATGTAAGTGTTTACTAGAGCTCATTTCAGCTTTAATAATACACTCTAGAATATTGGGTTTGTGCTGTGGAAGTGAAGA
This sequence comes from Phrynocephalus versicolor, assembly GCA_023846285.1. Classification (NCBI taxonomy): domain Eukaryota; kingdom Metazoa; phylum Chordata; class Lepidosauria; order Squamata; family Agamidae; genus Phrynocephalus; species Phrynocephalus versicolor. Next base: position 50,015,460 of record JAHTLZ010000330.1, read on the forward strand.
TAAAAAGAGTTCCCTGAGCTCCTTGCCCTCTGAAGATGCCGGCCACAGAGACTGGCAAAATGTCAGGAAGAAAAACTTCCAGAACATGGCCAAACAGCCCAAAAATTCACAACAGTTATGTAAAAAATAGTGTTTCAATGAACCCATGGTTTGAAGTTGACAGGTGATATGTGGTCTGAATTTCTTTGTTTATAAGAAATTACAAATAAACACTAGTGGGTTTGTGTTTTTCTTTGTGGCCATATTGTAGATTGGCCCCTGTGGAAACATACTATATTGAGTTTTGGTCTGCATATTTTAATATGACTAGATCGTTTAACAGTCTCTGAGGATATTGACTTCAAAACATTGCCTAGTGATCTAGACAACAAAGTTTCTATAGAGTGTTTTTTTAAAACAGTTTAAAAGTGATGTTCTCTCCAGCTCTGGTTCCACAACTGAGTGTGAAAATGGTTTGTAAAAGCTTTTGTTCTGAGAAGCTGTATTTTGTCAAGGTCATGCAGTCTACAGTATTTGAGTTCAAAACATAAGACTTTTGTGCCACAATTTTGAAAGGATAATGTCCCTAACCCGCAGAGCTGGTACAATCCCAATTTTTCTCCTTTCAACTTTGTGCCTGCCACAGAAGCATCTGACAAGTGTCCCTTTGCTTTCCTACCACAGAAACAGGAGAGAGCCATCCTTAGGAATAGGGAGTATCCACAGAAAAATAATGACTGGGCATCAGAAGCAAATAATTAGTGAAATTTCAATTTTAGGTGGTCGTGCTGAGTTCACTGGGTATTATCCCTATATCTGTGCATAGAACAGCCTTTAGTGTGACAAACTGATACTCTTGTTTTTGTCTAACAACCACCAAAATCTGCCTTGCTAAAGGAATCTGTCAATGGCACAGGAAGAGCATTAAATTAAAGCCATTGGATATTGTTAGTGTTCAGATAAACTTATCATTGCTAGTACTTTTCCATTCCCCAGTCCCCTAATAAATTATTAAAACCTTCTCTCTGCCTTCATTAAAATTGTTTCTATTAAAATTGGCCCATGTGGGTTAACGAGGGCTCTAAACATGCTCCAAATGGACCATGGGTTCATAGGTTGTTGATTTATTATTTGCCCATGATGGAATGCTGCACTAAAAGCTATCCCCATTCATTTGTCTGATGTAATACATTCACAGTCATTATGCAAAATACTATAAGATGTACTTCTTAAATTAGAAATATTTCTTCATTCCCTTGGAGCTCCTCGTTGAGCCTTTACTTGTATTATGAGATTCATTACGGAGGTCTTTTGAATCTTGATGGATACTACTAGAGCAGGTCACAATCCCACAGGCCATTATTTCCATTGGAGATAGTGGCTCATAGCCATGGTGGCTCATGGGAGGAGAATTTATTGTGTAAGGGAAATGTAAATCGTGCCACTGTGGCATATGCATTGTGCCTACTTGTCTATGCATACTTAATGCTGCAGAACAAAAGGCTGTGCCATAATTAAACAGAAAGAAAAACACTGGAGCTTTTCTGATGGTTAGATGCTTGAGGTTTCATTCAGGTTAAGTTGCTTAACATGGAATCAGTCAATAAGACATTTCTCATTGTCCAATATTTAGATTTTGCCACCGTGCAAACAGAGACCTGAGTTCATATGGCAGCACGAAGGTACTTCACCAGCTCTGCTTTTGAGACTAAAATTAAATCAATTCAAAATGCTCCAGAATATTTGTTTGCATTCAAGAGTCATGTTAATATTATGCGATGTAACATATGACATTATGTGTACAGGCTGTGAATATTTAAACACGCTCACATTTCAGTATTGAGTTTGGATTGTTGTCTTATTTTTTCCCCTTTTTCTCCTCATCCTAGATATGGAATATGCAATAAGTGGATCGTCTGCAATTGCCAGTTACCCCTTTACTTAGAGGGCCCATTCAGGTATGTTTACGTAGCCAGAATATAAATTTAGTTCTGATGCAAAATCAGAAATGCCAGTCACGAGAACCCTGAGCCTGGGACTGCCCTGCCATTTGAGACCATAAGGCCGGTGTCACGAGTATCACATTCTGAATGCCATGAAAGGAAAACAAATGGCTAGTTGTTTGATTTATTCCATATATTTTTACCTCCAAAGTGAGGGAGGAAGAATGGTGGGATTTTCTGTCCCCTTCCACAGATATATTGGCTTGCTTTAGTTTAGTATCATGCACTTACCCTGTAAGAAGGCACTATATTCTGTTTGGCATTGAGTAGTATTTTTATTGAGGGGGGAGGCTGGTCCATTGTGTTTGAATCATAATTTTGGACCTCTCGGGAGACAGTGGGAACTAGAAGAGGAAGCTATATTGAGGCAACAATTGTGTGTCCAACTATTCAAATTTAAATCAGCAGTCCTCCTTTAGTTGAGTTCATATATTATCAGCATAACAGAGGAGATACTTCACACAATGGTCTCCTAACTAGTGATATATTGGAGATAAGGTTTGTGCAGGGTTGAAATTGCAGGACTTGCTGAGTAATAGGGACTATGACATCATCTGCCACACATACATGCATATATCTGTATACATTCAGGATCTCTTGTTCTCTCAGAAAAGAGCTATAATCTAGACCAATGATGGAGAACCTTTTAGAGACTGAGTGCCCAAACTGCGATTCAAAACCCACTAATTTTTCACAAAGTGCCGATATAGCAATTTAACCTGAATACAAGGGGCTGTGAAGGGATGATGTCGGGTGCCCACAGAAAGGGCTCCGAGTGCCACCTTTGGCACCCAAGTCATAGGTTCGCCAACACTGATCTAGACAGTAGCTGGAAAAGAAGTAGATTTTCCTTGGAACAAAAAACTGCTACAAGTCATCGCTGTTGTAATGTACAGCACTTGAGCAAGGCATGGAAACTGGGAAGTTAAAAACTAGAAGCTTCTAAAAGGCCTGTTCCTCATTTGTTGATGTAGGCTGATAGAACCAGTTCGTCTGCCTAAATTACAGAGATCTAGTCTTCCCTGGGTTTCCCCTCATCAGGAAGGCTAATGGTGGGCTACATAAGTACATAACCACCTGGATGGTGCAACAAAAAGCATGGAGGCATTGTGAGCTCATTCTTAGTCCTTCACAGGCAAATACAAAATGCTTAAGAAGAATTATAGTCATGGACTATAGGGACTATAGACATAATAATATGTCTCCTTCCATAGTCAGCTGTTTGCCAAGAAGATTCCAGTAAGGTATTATCTGCATTTATGAGAATGGTCTCAGAATTAGAAAGCTGATATTTCTGATCTTTGGGATGAATAAAACAAAAACCAAAAGCTTTAGCAATCTGGAAACTGAACACTGATTTTAAAACTTGCCCTTGTCACAAGGCTACATTGGCTGAGACATTTCCTGTCAGGGTTAACTTTTAAGACTCCAAAATATGGAATAAATTACCTCCATGAATCCTTGATAAATTCTTACTTATCAGTTTAGGTTGTCTTGGTGAGCCATCTTGAGAAAGAATATTGATGCCACACTTAATTCCTCATCTCCAAGTTGAGCATAGAATGAACACTGGTTTTTTGAGTGTGCTTTTTTGTTAAAGACTATGTGATTTGTACCAAATGTCTCAGCACAAAACAAGCACAAAATGACTCTGTTTGGCATTGGATAGTTACTGCTACTCCAATGCTTCTAATCCTTAATAGACCATGCAGTGAAGCTCCAGCTATTATTACTTGGTGCACTTGGGATTAGTTACCTTAAAGAATTATTTGAAGAATTTGACTTACTTTGAAGGGAAAAATCTTGATTTTGTATTTTTTGTTATCTAGAACATTATACAATGCTTCATCATTTTGTGCGGCAAGAAAAATGATTTTGTAGTTTCTTAGGTTTGCATTTGCGGATGAGACAACTGAAGATTTTTGTCTAGAATCTACATGTCTGCTACATGCCTTTCATTATTATTATATGTCATCATGTCACAACCAGCTTACAGCAGCCCTTAAAGTGCAATGTATATGAGATAAAGAGTTATTTTACCAGTGCCACCCCCCAGTGGATTACCATGGACCTGGATTTGGAGTCTTAGTATGTCACTGTTTTCTCACACTAAGTCTAAAACATGAATGGTTCTGTTTACAAAACTTTCATGTTTCTTTTATGTTCCTTCTTTTGTGTAAACATTCAGTGATCCTTATGTTTCAATTTTAAATCATGTGTTAAATCTTTCACCCAATAGCATCACAATGGAGGACTGTCAACTAGAGATGGGCATGACTCAAAAAATGGTGTTTCGTTTGTCGTTTGGTCGTTTAGGGGTCCGTTTCGGTTCATTTCCATTTTTGTGAGGTTTTTTGCAAAAAAAATCATTTTCGTTTCATTACGTAACGACCCCAAAAAATGAAAACGAAAACAAAAAATTGCTGTTTCGTTACCATTTAGCACAATTCAATGTATTTGCTGTAACAAAAATGAAGTGGTCAACAAATTTTTTCGTGTTTTGGGTCGTTTTGTTTCATTTTGGAGTCAAAATTCATTTTTCATTTCGTTATGTAACAAAATGAAAAAATGAAAACGAAAACAAAAAACCGCTCATTTCGTGCCCATCTCTACTGTCAACAGCCAATCAAAATATCTGAGGTGAGTGAGAATGTTGAATTTGTAAAAGGGTCTGAACCCCAATAAGGAACACTCCTTACTTCAGTTGCTCCTTGAGAATCAACTGTGTACTGAGCTGCTGATGCCATCCATCTTGGATTGCTGCCTGCTGTCTGCTGTGCCTCCAGTTTGGATCCTTCCCTTTTTAACCTTTTTTCTTGATTGTGGAGGGAACCTCCCCCATTTTTGCATCACTTTTAATGCTGCCAGCATGTCCCAGTAAGCCTCCTTGGCATTATTATTTTTATTGCCCCCCCCCCAATTTCTTTATGGATTTCCATCCTTCCCTCCTTTCTTTTCCTTATTATTTTTATACATGGCATGATACCTGGTGAACACAAATAAGTGAGGGCAGGATGTGGCAGGATGTAAAGAAATCTCCCCATATTCTAAGAATTTTGGTTGCGGAGGGGCTTTGATTGCCTTTGTTTGTTTCCTTGCTTTCTTCTTCTTCTTCTTCTTCTTCTTCTTCTTCTTCTTCTTCTTCTT
>JAHTLZ010000330.1:50020598-50030751 GCA_023846285.1 Phrynocephalus versicolor
TTCTTCTTCTTCTTCTTCTTCTTCTTCTTCTTCTTCTTCTTCTTCTTCTTCTTGTTTTGGGAGGGGGCATGTATAGGTTTGTTTTGCAATTTATTTCTTGTTCACAGGCAGGGGTGCTTCCATAGATGAATTTGTTTTTTAAAACTGTTGTTATTTCAATAAGTTATTGTGTATTTATTCTTTTAACGGTGTATATTTTGCCATGGGTGGATGTGGTCTGTTTTGTTTGCTTCTGTGTGGATATGGCCCTTGTGACTTTGCTAGTGAAACATTAGGCTGTGTGGGTAGTTGTTGATGATTTCACATAACTTGGGGAATATATCTCTAGCTGTTCTTGCCAATATGCTGTTTGTTACTTTGGTGAGGGGATGCCTCTGTGTGCCAGCCAGCTTTTGGAGTGGATTGTTTTCTTTGTTGCCTTGCCTCTTATGTTTTGGAGCAAGATTTCAAGTTTGTTTAGGCTATTTGAAATGCTCTAAACTAATGGGACAACAACAAAAATATGTGGAAAACCTAAAAAACGGCCTTTCTTTTGATGTAAAATTAATAAAACAATGCAGGAAGTATAGGAAAACAAAAGAGGCATTTCTGAAATAACCCAAAATGAAAGACATATAACATTTTGCTTTGTTCATCTCTAGTTCCTAAAGCAAACTCCTGTATATTTAGGGGAATGAAGCCATTTAAGGATTAGGGCTTTTAACATTGCCAGTTTAAAAAGAAATTGTCCCATCTTTATTTTGTTTTAAAAAACCACCCCCACCCCAAGTGACAACTCTTTTATTTATATCTCATATTCTATGTCTTGACACATAGGATTGCAATAAATCAGCTTGAGAGCTTGGGAGACGAGCATTCAACCCTATCTCTTGTAATATTTTGGAACGCCTGATCCATTGAACCTACTGTGGGCCATGTGAAATGAAATACAAATCCAATATGATATATAATGTAAAAGTAATCCTAATGTTACATTTCAGTTATTAAACTTAAATCTTGTATTATATGTTCCCTGCATTTCCTGGAACTAAAAAGTTTAGATTACATCTTTACATTAAGTTACTTTTTTGGTAAAAGTGAAAGATTTTGTTTACTAACAAACAATGTAATTGTGTTTCAGGAATATTTAGTAAGGGGGATTAAATTATTCTGTGTCACAGTGTCACTATTCTGTTTCTTAGCCATATTTCACTACCTTTGGGTGCCATTACAACCTTCCACACAAGGTTAAACTTTGTGATAATGTTTTGTTAGAAAGAGAAATTTCTCATGTATGCGAGGTGCTACAAAACTGACAGTTTTACTGCAAAGAAATGTCACATAGATATGTTAGTACTCTAAAAGAAATGCTAGACTGGCTCCTACATTAGAATTAAGAGGTGTCCATCATTTAACATTGCATAAATGTCACCACATTTTGTAAATGTTAGCCTAAAGAATGACATGAATTATTTCTTTCAGTATATTGCATATTCTCAATTCCCCTTCTTGCTGGTATGCAAAATTCCCATTTTCTTCTTTTAAATTAAACTGAAGTCATGCGAGCCATAAATTAGAGATTAACTCTTTTCACTTGGCATGACCCTCAATGCAATGCATAAATAAACAAAGCCCAAGGTTACTATAGTGGAGATGGCAGAACAGAGATGTCTCTAGGAAATGAAAATCCACCAAATACACAAGCAAACCAGTCATTCACAAGAGGATTATAATATCTGCAGCCAACTATAACATCACCAGTGCCAGAAATTGCTAATTCCAGAGACAGCTTCCAGCTCACAGTCTAATGGAGTGGAGTCGGCTTGGAATTCCTTCACAAAAGGATAAATCTGGCCAAAGCAGCTTGTGCCATCTCTACTGGACAATGAAGGCAGAAGAGGCATCTGCCAAACCTCTCCCAATAACCTAACTTTCAAGCCCAGCCCTCTAGTTCTTAGGAATTTTCTACAGAAATCCATTGGAAAGTGCCTTCAGTCTCTGTATATAATATAGGAAGAGACAGCAACAACGAGGCAGAATAAACTGAGACAATGATTCCATGAAAGAGGCCTTCTGGACCATGTCTGGTTTCACTTTTTTCTTTCTTTCTTTTTTGCTTCTGTTGTTCTGTTTTGCTTTGCATATTTAGAAATATGTATGGCCCCTGGAAGGTCATGAGGATAAAAAAAAAATAGCCCCCAAGCCCAACAAACCAAATCTGTGCTCCCCGCCCCCCACACACACCACGGCCTAGTTACTGAGAGAGGCATTATAGGGTCAAGAGGCTCTTGTCACTCCCAGCATGGTCTTCTACAAGGCCTGGGTAGACAGCTAGTTAGCCATGCAGGAGCCTAATGATGAGTTCCTCAGCCAGTGCCAACCCATAAACACTGGGACCAAACTCAGTTGTAAAAAACGTACCCTGCTAATGTTCCTTAACACCTCCACCTCAAATAGAGACTGCAAGTTGAGTATAGATATCATGCCACCAATAGGCATTGCAGCTGCGTCAAAAGTGAATTTATATCAGAAGGAGGGAGGTCTGCCTCAGCCTGTCATGGTGAGGGGGGATGCTGCCTCTGGTCAGCAGATGAGCCAGCAATGCATATACCTGTCACAAAGGTGGAGAGTTATAACATCAGGGTAAGCTGACTTGCGGCCAGGGAAAATCTTATCTTATCATTATTAGGGATATGATTTTGTCATTTTATTTAGTTTTTGTGTTGTTTGGAGTACAGATTATTTTTTTGAAGTTGCAGATGCACAGGTACCTCTAGGCCTCTCCCTCACTTATGTCAGGGTTGGAGCTGAGGCTGCCAGGGCTGTGTTGGATCTTTTTTCCTGTTGTGCTTGTTGTAGTTTAACAACAGGACGCAAGCCCAAGACAGCCATGCAGCCTTGATTGTAGGTGATGAGCAAAATGTGGGTGTCTCTAATGTAGATCTGTGACAGGTAACTCCCAGAATTTTCCCAGGAAACTCTTGCAGAATGCTGGGTAAAACAACAGCAGCAGCAACTGCCTTGAATGGCACATGCCTATCAAAGACTACATTTTAGGGAGAGCATTGAGACAGACGATAGACAAATGGCTTTGCACTTTTCTTCTCTATGTGTTTCTTCTGAGGTGAAAACATGGCTGGGGCATCATCAATAATGCACAAAGCTTTTCATCCATTTTTTATTCACACAGGTTACACAGCCTAATTTTTACCTCTTCCATTCTGTTTATTTGCAGCCTCCAGTTCATGTGGGAAGTTCTGCGATCAAATATTTTGAAAATGACAAAACGCTACCTCAAGCCATATACTGCATTTCAGGTATCATTACACTGAACTGATGTTGGCTAGTGTTGTTACCATCTCTTCCCTACCATTTTGTTTTGAAATTTCCATCAAAATGGCTCAACCCTTCCCTGTGCTGCATTATATTTCACACTCCTGACTAATTTGCTCTCCATTACCATCTCTACGGCTGTTTAAGCTTTATTGCTTTCCAGGTTTCACTCCCGCATTCAATAGATCTGTTTTGGATTATATTTCTCCCTCTGATATTATTACATTGCTGTGTTCCACACAGAATCTCATTTTGTTATTAAGGCTGCATTCCTAACATTGTCAGCCCCATTCTATTCCCCCCACACACACACACCCTGACTGATTTCTGCAAAGCCTCCCAATTCGGTTATGTATGTGAATTGCATTAACCTCCAGTTTACTCCCCTTTCCAGATCATTAATGAAGATGTCAAATAAATATGAAACTAATGCCAGCCGTGTTTGTTCCCGCTAGACACCTCCTCCCAATTTGATACTTTGATGTGTATCATTATCCTTTGTTAATGGTCGTTCAGTCACGTTTCAGTTCACTTGAAGAACTCCAAGCCTATTTTAATTAATTTTGAAGAAATGATTTTTGCGACAATATGGAACAGATTGAATTTTGTGGGAAAGGGCTTATGCTTTTAAATGCAAGCCCTTACACACTTGCTTGGCAGGAGCATGTGACCTCTGTGGGCAACTGCTTGTATCTCAGCATCCTGGCAAGGGCTGTCACTGGGGCTTGCCATGGCTGCCTTTCAGCAATGGGAAAAAATGTGTGCGATTAAACTGGTGGAGCACTGGGGAGATATGCGGTATGATTACTCACTTTTTAAAAATTCCAGGCAAGTTGCTTAGATTTGGAGTAATGTACCTGCACAGAAGCCACTTACTGATCTAATATTCTTTCATAATGTTGGTCCTAGTATCACCTTGTCACTTGTATCTTATCTCATTATTTTATTATAAAACAATAAAACAATAAAACATATTGTTTTTCCAATATATTTTATTGTTTCTGGCAATCTTCCCCCCCATATCTCTTTTCCCCCCACTTAAATTTAGTACACATGTTCTCAGACAGCTTTCTATTATCAAGGATTATAGCATTAGGGAGAGAACTTTTGGGTTATAACCACTGAAAAACAACATGAAATAAGCTGTTTCTTTAGCTTTCAGATTCTTTTGTTCATTTCCAGAAGAGAGCATCTGAAATCCAAGTTATTCAGTCTAATAAAAGAAGAATCCAAAAAGTTCTTTTGGTACACGGATATGCAGTTGCCTTATCCACTTCTGAGGAGTGGCCTGAGAAGAACTTTTTGTTAATATGGGTGGAATGGGACACTAGCATACACTTGATGAAGAAGAGGAAAAATAATGCCACCCTATATAGTTCTGATAATGCTGAATGTATTGTTTGATGATGAGTCAAAAATGAAGTGCATGATCATAGGATGAAATGTGAACTTAAAAGTATTGTTAGTGGCTGTATAAGTCTGATAATCAAATGTTCTTCTCATATAATGTTGCTGTTGCCTGTTTTTCAGCAGAAGATTGTTGCCTTGTCCATGAATTTTGGAGGAGTTTTAAAGATCCTGTAGGTCTTTATTTGGTCTAGTGCCAAAAAACAAACAAGGAAAATGAAATGAAAGAACCTGACAGAGCCCATCAAACAAAAGTGCTGGTATCTGAATAATCCAATAAGAAACAAAACACTTCCTGAAATAACCTAAAACAAACAAAATGGCAGTGTTTTCCTCCATGTTCCACTCTATATGACATACTTAAAATGGATTTATCTCTGTGCAAGTTTCCCTGTATTACAAACCACTTCCTTAGATTAACAAAGTACAACATTTAGGCCACATGTTTAAATTGCAATGAATATGGATGTGCAGAATGGAAAGGAACACAGGCACAGTAATTTTTTTTTTTAAAAAATCACACATAATGAACTTGGAATGTGTTGATTGCATTAACATCCTGGTGAGAGGTATAGTAATTAACTAATGTGAATTGTTAGAAGTTGGTGTATAATGGCTTTTTTCTAAGTGCAAATACTCTTGTTTCAGGAAGACATTGGCTCTTCAATAACAGTTTCCAATTCTGGGGTCATAGTTTTATCAAATAAAACATTTGATTAGACACTACCCATTCTCCCAGGAGAGGGCATATGGTATGCCAGGGAGTCCTGGCACATTTGAAGGGGGCACAGACTGGAAACATGAACCACTTTATGAGGTTCATTATGCAACTTACACAATCCTGATGAGTCCCAAGGTGTTGACAAAAAAGGGTTGATAACAGCTATATTAGGGACAGAGAGTGGCTGGGAGAGAGAATGCACCATGTGTTTAAGAAAGCACTGTTTTTTACTGATGTGCTAGAAATACCCAGTCTTTACTTAAGCTACCGCAAGCATGCTGGGAAAATCTTTAATGGCTATTTATCACAATTACACTTTACATGATTTAGTATACTTAAAACACTAGATTTAGGGGGTGGGGGAAATCATCTTATATCTCTTCAAAAGATAGTATCATAGTTGCATACCCAAAAATCTAATATGTGAAGCACATCACAGTAAACAGAGCCCTATGAAGAGATCAAACAAATGCTGTGATAATATCTGTCCGCCAGTTTCTTGGAATCTTTATTTCATCACAAAGGACACCTCTGTTTTTCTGACTTCTTCTCAGGAAGCTTTAGACATTCTTATAGTGTGTGTGTGTGTGTGTGTGTGTGTGTGTGTGTGTGTGTGTGTGTGTGTGTGTGAGAGAGAGAGAGAGAGAGAGAGAGAGAGAGAGAGAGAGAGAGAGAGAGAGAGAGAGAGAGAGAGAGAGCATACTTTACCATTGTGAAATACCCCAGAGCCCTGGTTCCCCACCCCCACCCCCGTGGCTTACATATCTCTGAAGCATTCTGCAGGCTTCCTGGTCGTTCATGCTTCTTGACCTGAAAACTCCCATGGGAAAAGTTATTATATCTCCTCTTGGATCTTAAGTGAAGCACAGAAAGGCAGGGAGGTTATTGACAAATAAGTATACAGTGAAAGAAAAGGCATCTTACCCATTCCTCTCAGCCACTTCATCAACCTAGGAAACAACACCCCGTCCACTAAAATTCACTGTGAGCTTACCATTTAAGTTCTAAAAAGTCATTTTTTTATGAAACAAAATGAAAGACATTTCTAAAGGCTGCACTGACAACTGCATTAAACTAAACATTAGGTTGTTTCTGAGACCATTTAAAGTACTATATGTAATGTTTTCGGAGACAACACAGTAGAACTAATTTTTGTTTGTTTGTTTAATTTAGTATTTCCAGATCACTCTTAGTTTGTTTTTTAACTTTTCGATCTAATTGGCAAATCACCTATCTCATTGATGGCAAACCTTTTAGAGACCGAGTGCCCAAAATGCAATTCAAAACCCACTTTTTTTTTTTTTGCAAAGCACCAATACAGTAATTTAACCTGTATACAGGTGGCTATGAAGTGGTGATGTTGGGTGCCCACAGAAAGGGCTCCGAGTGCCACCTTTGGCACCGGTGCCATAGGTTCACCATCACTGACCTATCTGTTGCATCAAAGAATGCCAGAATGCCCCTAGAACTTACTTGTTTGCATTTTCTGATCCATTGTGCCTTTCCACTTCTGTCACATATGTAAAACGACTCTAGATAGAACCCAAAATATCATTTATTTGTGTTTGCATTTTGCACAGCTAGGTGTTTTGATAAGGAGACCAGTTATGGTGAAAAAAGCAGGGTAGGTGCAGGGTTTGCAGTTCCACTTTTGTTTATGCTGCATTATTGTCACTGTGCTCTGGTGGTGGATTTGTATGTGAGTGAAAGTGTCTGCTGAGTTAGTTTGTGTGGGAAGTCATAGGCAAGCTAATTAGTCCCTAAGTCATAAACAGAGATAATTGGTCTGATTGCTGTAAATATTACTAGCGGTTTCATCTCAGCTGCTCTGCATCATCATCTTACAGATAGCTGGCAGTTGTATTGCGGTCTCCAGCAGAGCTGAATCATGTGATGCTATCAGCCAACCAGATCCCATTGGGCTCTGCCTATAGGAGTGTTCAAGGCACTTGGTGCTTTTTGTATTATTGACAAGAAAATTGTTAGTTCCCATCCCTCATAATGTTTAGATGGTCTACTGTACCTGATTACCTGAAATTTACAGTCTTTTCTGAACGGCTCTCTCTCTTTTTTAGCTTTAATGTTGCCTTCTACTGCTGTAAGATACCCCTCAATTTTAAGAACATGGAATTGAGAGGTATCTTACAGCAGGGGGAAAAATCATAAATAATAATAATAATAAAATAGATTGCTAAAAAATAAAGGTAACTAGAGACTGCATCCAGAAAGCATTGTAAGAACAGTATCCTCCACTGAAAAGGAGAGAGAGGTGACACCGGCACTTCAACCCAAAGGAATAACCCCTATTTGCATAAGCACAAGACAAATAGTTCCTATAATTTGAAAGGGGTTGGTTTGGTTTTGCGAGGCTGCTTTTTGCCCTGCTCCAGTAAGACAGAGCTCATGAGCACTGCCCTTCAAAATCTTCCAAATCCATCTTTGAGGAGGACTTGTTGTAGTTAGGGAAAGAAAAAGCAATTATGGAGTCAACAAAAGGAATAACCAATTAACACTGTTTTCTTAAATGAACATAACAGCCAAGGATATGACTTTCCACCAAGAGAAACAGCACCATAGCATAGAACTGATAAAACTCAAATATACTCTAAAAGATGAAACAAAGGTGGGTTAAGTTTTCAAGAGTGGATCAGCAGCAGTCGTAGTCAATAACCAGGAAAGGCATTCTAAATAGCTAAAATGCTATAAAATGGCTTCCAAAATACTCTCCCCTGCTAGAATGATGAAGTTTGAGTTTTGGACATCTGATTTATACATTCTCAATGTGTCCCTCACAATTAGAATTTTCCCCAGGCACCTAGAGACACCAAAACTCCAGGAAACCTTCTCCTGACTCTCTTCTACAGGCCCTCCAAGTTTGGTGGAAACTTGGTTTTGGATATCAGAATTATATACCAATGAAATGAGTTCTCTGGGAAATTTTCCTTTTTCAGATGGCTTGGAGGGGGATGTCATCAGACTGGAGAGATTTTAAAAGAGTGTCAGGGAAAGCTCTGTGATTTTGGTGTCTATAGGTGCTTGGAGGAGACTTTCCAGGGGGTGGCTCTTTATGGGTATAATACTTGGAGGTCTGGATCCCAATCTTCACCAGACTGGAGGGATTCTAAAGAAGAAAAATCAAAGGAAGTTTCTGTGCAAATTGGTGCTGGAGTGTGTGTTTTATAGCCACAAAACTGACAAATCAAAAATCACTAAAAAAAGTTAATTCGTATTCATCAGGGAGCATCAGTTGGGATAAATGCAAATTGATGAATTAGCAATTTTGATTGAATTTGCTATCCGTTATTACATTTGTGCCCATCTCTCTTCCTGGGAAGTGCCTTCCATCTCCAATTTTTGATCTTCCTTTGCTGCAACTCCTGAGGTCTTTTCTGTGCCAATATCCTTGGTACTTAGCCAACCAGTATTCTCCGTTTTGCCAGAGGGGCTTGGATGTGTGGATAATAGAAGACAGAGGCATCTGTGTTGAATTTTCCAACATTCTAGGTACAATGGCTTGTGTGGTTGGTAAGCAGCACCACATTCAGCTCCTGACTTGTATATAAAAAAAAGTCTAGATTTGGCATTGGTGCATCATGATAGTCAGCCAGTTTGGCATGGCCAGGAAAACCATGTCAGCAGAATCCATCATCTAGGAGATCCTGGGGGAGGCAAAATAATCAAAGGCCTGATTGCAGAAGGAGAATAAGAGAAAAGAGTGACAGGAGAGGAACCCAGATATTTTCTAACCATTTATCCAACAAGCCCAGTTCTCCAGCAGCTCCTCCTGGGTCCCCAAAATGGCAGTGGCCATATAGCTACCTCACATGGGTTCTTGGGAGCTCTGCCTGCTGCTGGATTGCACCATCACATTCTGATTGGCCAGGCTGACTGATCTGTGGATGGAAAGGACAGAAGACCTGGGAGGTAGAGTTTTCTCTTCAATCTGCTGACCAGGTATTTAAGGGGGAAGTCAGGTGGTTCAATGGGCTAGAGCAGTGGTGGCAAACCCTCGCCACTCCAGATGTTTTGGACCACAATTCTCACAGTCCTTTGTCATTGGCAATACAGGCTTGGAATTCTGGGGGTTGTAGTCCAAAACATCTGGAGTGCCAAAGGTTCACCACCACTGGCCTAGAGCATTGAAACTGCTGGCTGCAAAGTCGGCAGCTCAGCAATTCGAATCCCAGGTGCCACGCAGTGGAGTGATCTCCCATTTGTTAACTCTAGCTCTTGCCAAAGTAGCTGCTCAAAAGCATGCAAATTGCAAGTAGATAAATAGGTATCCCCATAAAAAGTGGGAAGGTGAACAGTGTTCCATGTGCAGAAATGTGTTTAGCCATGCCAGCCACATGGCCATGGACTTGCACAACACTGGCTCTTGGGCTTAAAAATGGAGATGAGCACTGCCCCTAGAGTCAGACACAACTAGCACACATGTGCAGGAGGAACCTTTACCTTTATCTTTAAGGCCAGATTGTCAGTGTTTCCCTTCCTCACCTTTCCTTAGGTGAGTTATGGATTTGGAACCAGAGCAAGGGTCAGAAACTAGTCCTCTTTGAAGGGGGGCAGGAGTTGCCTTTATCACTGGGTGGCAGAAGTTGCTGTTTCTAGCCAACTTACTGATACAGTAGACTATAAAAAGTGTGAGAGACAGCATTTTAAAGCCAGTAGTAGTAGTAGTAGTAGTAGTAGTAGTAGTAGTAGTAGTAGTAG
>JAHTLZ010000330.1:50030977-50051978 GCA_023846285.1 Phrynocephalus versicolor
AAGAAGAAGAAGAAGAAGAAGAAGAAGAAGAAGAAGAAGAAGAAGAATCCCAGAAAAGAGTAAACCCTATGTTGAGATACTCCCTGCCACTAATGGTCTACAGAATGACTGTTGTCCCTGTATCATCTAAGGGAATATTGATGTCATAGTGTTGCCAAGGTCAACCTTTGTGAGCTCAAAGAAGACCCACCTGAGCTAGCAGAGCTAGATTTACCAAGAAAAAGAGCAGGAAAGGGGCTAATATTTTATTTAATTATTTATGGATATATACTTTGAAAACTAATATTCGCTTCTGTGTTTTTTATGCACTGCCATTATTAAACACAAGCATGAGATGCAATAATATTTATTCATTTATTTAAAATATTTTTACTTGCCTTTCTCTTTAAAAACTACTTCTGAAACACAGAGGACTGTTTTTCAACAAGTATCAGTGGTAGTTTGAGCAGAAGAAAGTATCCTGTAGAGTGTAGATCATCATCAGATACCCTTTCATTGGTGTTGTCAACATTCAGCCTGCCCTTTGCTGTGCAAAGGTTTATGTCTTTTTTCCTCCTGGCAACACAAGGGAGGACATCATACAGCAGTCCTGGGCTATTTCTTGGCTTTTTGAACTGTAGGTACAGAAGCACAGTGTCTCACATTCATAAACAAGAGGATTTCTGAGGAACTGGATAGCTTCTGTATCAGCGCTGGCTCCCCAGACTGTGGAATATTCTAAGCAGATTTTTTGTTTGTTTAAAGGATGTTCCTGGGTAGTAATGGGAGAGAAAACAAATCAAATATGGGCAAGGGATAAACTAATGCTGCCTTGAGAAATGAGATATCTTTTGTCTTGGAACAAAAGAGTACAGACTGCAGTGTCTGTAAAAACTGTAGAATAGAAATAATTTTCTACAAGAATTTCCTGAAAGAAATTATAAAAAGACATGCAACAATAAAACAGAGGGTGTTCAGTAGTGTATTTATGATGCAGTTGACACTGAAGGAAGGAGCAGAGAGGGAGGGCATGCTTTCCTCCTCCTCCTCCAGCTGTTATTGCTGCTGCTTATCTCCTGTGTCCAATTCTGAGACCAACTCCTGGGACTCCTCTAGAAACAGGAGTGGTTCTTCAGAACTTGGACTACAAGGAGAATCCTGCTGCCTGACTTCCCTGGCCTCAGGCTCAGTGCCCTGCCTAATGGTACTGCCTGATGGGCCTTTACCTGCTTCACTGGTGGTGGTTCTTCTGCTGCCTCCAGCAGATAATAAACTTCTAAGTTTGATAGTAGTGCTCCTGATTTTATTACTGGTTTTTGAACAGTACAAACGTGCAAAAACAAATGTGTGTGTGTGGAGGGGGGGAGGTATGAAGAAGTGGTCCTGGACTGGTCGGTGGTGGAAATAACATGTGTGTGGGGGAAATGTTGTAGTTTAAAGAGGGTTGGAAGTGTACAAAACAAACTCAAAGATAATTATATATTTATTTATATTTAAATAAAGCCTGCCCAAATGTTTTTTAAGAAAAACCCTGCCTGATAGCCCACTGATAATACCCTCCCTAAATCCCCCTCCCAACAAACAGAAAGTACACAGTCACACACAAGAACCAAAAAAGCAGCGCTGATTCTGTTTGCTTGGTTCGCACTCAGCACAGAAAAACATACACAGGGTGTAATAAAAGAATGGAGGAACTGGTAGGTACTAGATAAAGGTGGGTGGCGGACTGGAAATAATGTGTGAATGGAAGGAATTGTTGTACTTTTTCAAGGGGGTTGGAAGGCTACAATAATGTAAATAAAGCAAAGCCTGCCCAAATGAAACTCTGCCTGATAATCCCATTAATAAAACCCTTTTAAAAGAACCAAAATAGCTGTGCTGTTCAGCACAGAAAAACAGGGGGTGTGGGTGGGGAAATGATGGAAGAACTGGTAGGGGTGGGTGGTGGACTGGTCTGGGAATATTGTGGGTGGGAGGGAGGTAAAATAAAATAAAGAAGAAAGCCTGCCCCAACCCAACCCTCCCCAGAATCCCCAAATATAATATAAATTTAAATTAAATTAAATAAGAAAGTGGTGGGTGGCACTGGCTGCCACTGGTGACAGTCCAGTGACCTGACCAGTCTCACTCAGTCTATCTGCACACAAACATGCACACACATTCAAACAGCTCAAAAAACTCTCTAGTACACACACTCAAACAGCAACACATACAAGCTTTGTTGCCTGCCACACAGCAGCAGATTAGCAGAAGAAAAAAGCCAATGAGTCAGTCACCCAAGAGAAGAGCTTAGCTAAACTAGCTAACTAATAAATATCCCACTGCCAGAGAGATGTCACTCCTCCTCTCTAACTCCCAGATGACTCCCAAAAGTGAAAGTAGTTGCCCCTTTATATACCCCTTTATATACCCTACTGCCATGAGATGATAGAAGCAAAAACCACCACCCCATTCCTAAGCCAACCAAATAACCCCCAATGTATACCTATGGGCACCCTGTTTGGCATCAAATAACTTTCCCCCCATACCACAAACCTCTCCAAATTTGGGATTCTTCGAGGGGAGAGCCTGAGGAAGGTCCATAGCAATTTTCATGCTGATAGGTGTCCACAAACAGTATTTTCAAGGCCTTTAAAATTACAAAAGTTTTTCTACTGGGGGCACCCTGTTTTGCATTAAATAACTTCCCCCCCCCCATTCCTCAAACCTCTCCAAAGTTGGAGTGCTTAAAGGGGAGAGCTTGAGGGAGGTTCACAGCAATTTCCATACTGCTAACTGCCGGGAACTGTATTTCCAAGCACAGAAAATGGTGCTTAGAATTTTTTTTCCAGGGGGCACCACTTTGAAGCTTAATAACACAGCCTCCTGAACAGAGAATCACTCCAAATCTGAAGGACACATCACTCCAAATTTGGTGTCTCTAGGACCATAGGGGGGCAAGTTATAGAGAAATGAATCAGTTAGTTTCAATGTAAAAAATGCTGATTCATTTCATAATGACATGACATGTCATCGTTTCATTTCATTTCATTTTGTTAGTGAACGAAATGAAATGGCATGTCAATTTTTATTGTCCCCCCATTCCCTGAAATAAAGAGGCGACACACCAACAATTTGGGGTTTAAAACTGGGCCACAACTTTATTAATAACTTAATCATAACTTTATTTTAACTGTAGCAGTAACTATTAAATTCCGATGGGCCTCCTGTAGTGCAAGTTAGATTTTACTAATATTTACAATTATTTTGAGGTCTGATTTTATGATGTCATGTGCTAGCCTATGGGAGTGCCCTTTGTACAGCATGACACTCCCTGTTTGGTATATTTGGGCTTGTAGCTCACAGCAGCTGTGCCTGTCCTGCCATTTGGCCCTACTCTATTTGATGGCCTGGTGTGGCCATTGTTGTTCAGCCTAATTCTTACACAGCCACCCGGTTCCTTGCCCAGGGAACTTTGCACGTGATGTCCCGGGTTATGATTTTCTTGCACTACCTGCCCCCTGTGGCCAAATAACATTACTTGTGGTAACCTCATCATGTCTTCTTGTAACAACAGTTATACCTATTTAATGCCGTGTGAAAGAGAATGGAATGGGTGAAAACTCGCTGGCACCAAAGGCCAATCAGGTGCCAACCAAAAACTCCCATTCGGCCCTGAAGCGACCAGAATATCTCATTCTCGAGACAACTAAAAGGTGGGTGGGTGGGGTGCCAGTCGGAGTGAAGAGAGGCCGGGGAGACCGCGTGGTGCCCTTATAAGGGCATCTCGTAATGGCTGTTGCGAGACTTCCCCGGCGCCTCTCTTCGGTCCGACTACGGAGGCCAGTAAGGACAAAGCCTCCCCACTTGGACCTTGGCCTTATGGGGTGGCCATTTGATGTCCATCCCTCGATACTAGAGATGGGCATGAAACAAACAATTTTTCGTTTCTGTTTTCGTTTTTTCATTTTGCTATGTAACGAAATGACAAACAAATTTTGTCTCTAAAATGAAACAAAACGAACAGAAACACCGGAAATTTTGTTGTGCGTTTCGTTTCCGTTATTGCAATATGAGTGAATTGCTTAAAATCCTAAAAAAAATAAAAAAATTGAAATAAATGGTAACAAAATGGTAACGAAACAAACGAAAATGAAAACAATTTTTTGCAAAAATTCACAAAAATCGGAATTGAAACGAAACGGACCCTACAAACGACAAACGACAAACAAAATGCCATTTTTTTTATTTGTGCCCATCTCTACTCGATACAACACTTCTCTGTTTTGTCCTGTTGATTGATATGGGCCAATTCAAGCCTTAAGGGAAATGGAAACCTCTCTTGCTTCTGTCTCTATCTTGCTTCAGCTATATTGTGTTGAAACTCAGAAGATACGTGGAGTTATGCTGAGCATGGATTAAGGCATCTTCTTTTAACGTAAGCAAGGATTGCTTAATGGCCATATGAGATGAAAATGGTGATAGATCATGTTACTGAAACTCTGCCAGATCTTGTTCTGGATCCTGAATCACATCTCCATTGGCAGTTCAGGCACTAGCGTAGTGGCACACTATAAAAGCAGCACATTATGTCCTGAAAAAAGTGCCATAAAAAGAGATTGACTACTCCTCTTATTTTAGCAGTCACTAGAGTCAATGCATGGCCTCTTTCCAAGAGGGCACACAACTTTTCTGTGTTCTTTCCAGTTGGAAAAAAGTCATTAAACTAAGGTTCTGGACATACGGTACATGTGTCGTCAACCATTAAGAACATTTCTGGGCATGCATATTGAAAGACGCTGCAGTGTGCATTCATGGGCTCTGTGCAGTTCTATGCAAACAGATATCTGAAATTAAAATGTGTAATTGCTAAAGCCAGGCTGCATTTTAATGGTTTATGAATGAAAGTATGTTGTTGCCTGAAGGTGTTTAATGAGAGCTTCCACAACTGTCAAGGTCAGAGAGGTTTTGCTCTACAGTATTTCTCTCAGATGCCTAGGCCTCAAGAAGTGCAAGCATTGATAGTATCATTGAACCCTGGAGTAGGGAAGAAACAAGTGGGCAGGCAGCGAGCCATGCCATTTCTGACCAAATCCCCAGAGCACTACCCTAGGCACAAATATGGTCATTACTTCCCTTGAATACTCTCCAAAACAGATGTCAAATAGTAATGCTGATTCAAATAGGCTGCAGCTCATGACAAGAATATTGAAGCAGCCAAACAACCAAAGAGACAAAATAAAACAAAACAAAAAATAATAATGGAAGAAACTAACTAGTCATAGTGTATGAGTAAAATTCACTTTGATTGGTCTGAATCATTTCTTGTACCACCAACTCACTTTAAACAGATTT
The DNA here is from genome assembly GCA_023846285.1 of Phrynocephalus versicolor. Classification (NCBI taxonomy): domain Eukaryota; kingdom Metazoa; phylum Chordata; class Lepidosauria; order Squamata; family Agamidae; genus Phrynocephalus; species Phrynocephalus versicolor. Next base: position 50,036,291 of record JAHTLZ010000330.1, read on the forward strand.
GTAGCCTGCCCACTTCAATTTGTATAAAAATATTTGAAAGTACTTGTACACATTTGTTTGGGCCCAAATGGTGGGGAGAAACACATGAAAATGGGGAAAAAACAGAGTTCTGATCTGGAATAAGAAATGGAAAATATGTGATGACAACTAACGTTTGATGTTCAGTATGCAGGTCAAGCTAGCTAACTAATTTCCTTCCATGCTTCCCCTCCCCTCCTGGGAAGCAGGCTGTCTACTCAGATTTATTTATTTATTTATTAAAACAAAGTTTATTGAAAGGAAAGAAATGCCCGTGGTTAGGAATTCTGCATCCACAGTAGACAGAATATTTGGTTCCTGGTTTAATTGGTTATGTTTTGCACCCAATATGTCTTGAACATATTGGTAAAACTGACAAAGGAAAATCACAGCGTGCTGCAAAAATATAAGCCAGAAGCATGGCTTTGAAACAATTAAAGTATAAAAGTGGAAGGACGACCCTTTTCCTACCAGATCCACTACACTAAAACTCACATGAAAGACTCAAAGTGTCCATGGTACATTCACACACATAGGCAATCAGCTGAATGGATTCAAAGTGTAATGGAAAATGTGATCTGCAACTTCCTTAAAGACTCCCCCCCCATGCACATCCACCATAATGAAAACAGAAGTGATGCAGATAGCAATCTCTAACACATTAAAACCCTTCACTCACTTTGCCAAGATGGAAAATGGCTCCTAACCATGGGGCAAGGGAATTTGTTTGGTTGATTTGGGACTTCTCAGGGATACCATAATTGCAATTTCCAGGAAAAAAAATGAATTTTTCATTGGTTCTTGAGCTGTCAATCTACTTTTGCTTTGGGGCTTTCTGGCATTTATTAACACATTGCATTCCCTTTTCTGAGTAACTCTCATGGGTACCAAGTGATTTTTCCCAGCTTTTTAAACTAAAATGAAAAATAGTCTTTTAAGCATCAAAGAGTCCTGATTCAATTAGCTGGCACTTCCCCAGTTTGATTCAGATGGACTCAGAAATGTACAAATAATTTCTTTCACTGTGAATTTGGAATACAATCAGAATGATTATCCCTATTTACCTATTGTTGTTCAGTTGTTCAGTCATGTCCAACTCTTTGTGACCCCATGGACCAGAACACACCAAGTCCTTCTATCTTCCACTGCCTCCTGGAGTTTGGTCAAATCCATGTTGGTTGCATTGATGATACCATCCAACCATCTTATTTTCTTCCATCCGCTTTTCCTTTTGCCTTCAGTCTTTCCCAACATCAGGGACTTTCCCAAGGATTCCTCTCTCCTCATCAGGTGGCCAAAGTACTGGAGCCTCAGCTTCAACATCTATCCTTCCAATGAACATTCAGGGTTCATTTCTTTTAGGAAGTTAGCCACTGCACCATGGAGCTCAGTGCTCCTACTCTTTAAAAAAGAGCAATGTAATTTGGGCCATTAGCTATGGCAGTGTTTAAGCAGCAATGGAATGGGAACATGGGCTATTTGATGCTTTGGTGAAAGGGATACTCCAAATGAAGGAGTCCCTATTTACAACTTAAGTGGGAGTTCCAAACACAGAAGGGTTAGGGGTGATTGTTGTTGAGTTGTGGCACACACCAGGTCGAGGTAGATGGAATGAGCAACACATTTTTTCCTTCTTTCTCTGGTGATAATTTCAAATCCTTAGCATTATTCGGAAATCTGTTTTAGCACAGCAATAGAGGGAGCCAGAGATGCACACTCACACCCCACACCTTCCACCACTGACGTCCCCACCTTATCAGGGAAGGTCTGAAAAATAGCTGAGACCACATTTGGCAGAACAGCTACAGCCTTTTGCATGATCAGAGACCCTAATTAGGCAGGACTTCCAAGAGCCTGGAGCTCAGTAACTGAGGCCAGGATTAAAGGAGATGGCCCTGTAAGCTACTTTTAATTGTGTATTAAAATGAATATGGCTCCATAATACACTGATGCTGAATCATTCTCTTCACTTGTCATAAAAAAATCACATCTGAGATAATGAGTAATATAACATTGTAGAAAGCACTGTACTCTGATGTTAAGCAAATTCTACTCTCTAATGACATTTAAAAATCTCATGTCCTTTGTAAAAATAAAATAAAAATGAAGCATATATTTGTAGAAGCAGGCTGCACATGAAATGAGTGTTGCATGCTCAGAAAGAATCATAGAGTTTTCCTTTCTTAGTTTTCCCTTTTCACACATCTGGAGCCAGCTGTTAAAGAGGACTTTCCCGGGGAACCTGCTGGGGGGAGGGCTATAACTTAAACATCCCAAATCCAATATTTGCTGAATTTAGATGGGGTGGGGAGGAGAGCCAGCTGAAGACTTGCCGTGAGCTTTAACTCATGCAGTGGCCCTTCAGTCATTCTTGGAAGTCCCAAATCACACAAATCACAAAACATACAAAACAGCAATGGCAATTAGTGATTTGTTTCATTTTATGCAAGCACATTTTCCTGAAGCACTCCAAAACATACCACAAAATGGACCGATTTGTGGGGCAGTTACTGCATTTTGTGCCCATCTGTAAGACCATCCCCAGTGAAGATCAGGCTCCAAATGAAGGCTATGGTACCTTATGTCTGAGTGGAGAGGGGAATCATGCACAAACACCTATTTTCTTTATTTGTTATTTAATAATTAGTTTGATTTATATCATAAGAACTTAAGAAGAGCCATGCTGGATCAGGCCAATGGCTCATCTAGTCCAGCTTCCTGTATCTCACAGTGGCCCCACCAGATGCGTTTGGGAGCGCATGAGAATAGAAATCTGTCTCCTGATAGCACTCCCCTGCATCTGGCCCTTGAAGTACCCTGGTTTTAAGCCTGGGGAGTACACATCTCCCTCATGGTTTGTAACCTGTGATGGACTTTTCCTCCAGGAATCTGTCCAATCCCCTTTTGAAGGCATCCAGGCCAGATGCCATCACCACAGTTAGTTCCACAGACTAACAATGCGCTGGGTGAAAAAATATTTTCTTTTGTCTGTTCTTACTCTCCCAGCCCACAATTTGAGTGTATGTCCCCTAGTTCTGGTATTTTGTGAGAGGGAGAAGAGCTTCCCTCTATCCACTTTATTCATGCCCTGCATTATTTTGTATGTCTCAATGATATCCCCCCTCAGGTGCCTTTTTCCAGACTAAAGAGCCCCAAATGTTTTAGCCTTTCCTCATAAGGGAGGTATCCTGTCCTATTAGTACCAAAGCCAAAGTGGCTAATTTTTTGAAGAGCCAGAAAACAAAAACACAGAGACAGGTAAACAGAGCATCACAAGGACAGATGTCCAGGCCAGGGAAAAAAACAGTGCTAGAACCACTACTCACTCAAAAATGGAGTGGGATTTAAGTTATTTATCAAACCCTTTACTTTATGCTAGATACCGCCTCGTTCTGTACTCATCTGTCTGCTTTCATTCCAACAACTGTGCCTGTTGTTGGAGGGCCTCATGACACAGTGGTTAAACTGCTGTACTTCAGCTATAACTGTGCTCACAACTTGGGGTTCAATCCCAGGTTACAGGCTCAAGGTTATCTCAAGGTTATCTTTCAAAGGTCAGTAAAATAAGTACCCAGCTTGCTGAGTGAGGGGGGGGGGGAAGAGAAATGTATAGCCTGCATAATTACTTGAAAATCACCCAGAGAATGCTTTAAGCTCTATGGGGTGGTATAGAAGCTGCACCTTTTTTTTTTTGCTTTTTTCCAAATTTTTTCATAAATCACTTTAATACATTTTGTCTAGAATAGGGGAGGACTACAGGAGTCTTCTGATATGCCTTCCCTTTACCACTGATGAAGAAGTCAGCATTTTTCTGGGAGTTCCAGGAGTTTTCCACAAAAATTCAACCCATAAATCAACATCACATTCTTGTGAGGTATCAGATAGGGATTATAGGGAAGATTTGCAGGCATAAATCTGTGGCTGGATTCATTCAAAGTCACAGCATGGCCTGGTGGACAAATGTGGTTGAACATCCTTAGGGACACTGTTTTCACCTTGCTAACACTTCTGTGATCAGAACTTTTTACCACCAAAGCAGAGTCCAACTATGTAGGATCAGGACATCAGTTATCAACTTCATGTGTCATTATTTTACATCTATTTTTGAACAGAAGGAGGAGAGTTCCTCCTTTAGAAATGATGTTATAGGATGAGCAGTCCTTTTCTTTAAATGAAAGGCTGTATATTTAATTAAACACAAATAGACTGTTTGTCAAGCCAAAGCAAAGCAACAATTAATCCTTTTTATTTTATTTCATTGTTGCTGCTGCTGTTCTTAAATAAGGCATGGTCTATGTACTCTGGTGCCAGTGAGAGATTCAGGGGTCTGGTCCAAAATAATTCCTTTCAATTGGATTGGATTTAGCCTGTATTTAAAAACATAAAGTGGCCTCAAATCATTACTGAGCAAGTCTGCCAACATTAACTCTGTGAAAGTCTTTGATAAAGAGAGCTTACTAAAATAAATTTTCTTTTATCAAATTGCTTATTATATATAAAGGGTATTATAATTATAATAGAGTGAGTCGGCTAGTTGCCAAGAAGCAATTAAGGAAACACAGCATACACGACGAATGTGATTGAATTTCATCAAAGTAGTGATAAAATAAATTGGTTAAAATGTTTCATCTTTGAGAAAGTCATGTTTCTGTTGAGAGCTGGGAACACGCTATTTTTTTTTTTTTAAAGAAGAAACTATGCTTTTCAGAAACTATATTATTTGTACATTTTTCTTCCTTGGAAGTCCTGCAGATTGGGAAGTGTCATAAGACAATACACATTTTGGTTGGAGTGATCAACCAAGAAAGGAGAGGATAAGAAATGAGCATTTTTATGTAGAATGACCATTGTATGATTCCTAAGACTACCTATAATGTCCAGTGTGGTGCAATGGATAGAGTAACAGACTAGAACTCAGGACAGAGGCCTGAGTTCTAATCCCACTTCAGACATGGAAGCATGCAGGGAGTGTGGAACTGCCAAATCCCCTCATTAAGTTTCTCACAACCTTGTTAAGATTGCTACAAGTCATTTCCAACTTGATGGCGCATAACATAACAGGAAGAGTTTATGTCCAGTTTTTATCTCTTTCATCCTAATGCATTCATTACACTAGGGGTTGAAGTCTTCAACTTCCCTGGTATTTGCAGGTGTAGCTCCAGTAAGCCCTAGCTACTAGAGATGGGCACGACTCAGCGAAAGTTTTGTTTTCATTTTCGTTTTTTGTTTCCGTTATGCAACGAAAACGAAAACGAAAATTTTCCAGAAAACAAAACAAAAATGAAAACGAAATGAAAAATTTTGCCCTGTTTTTCGTTTTCGTTATGGCAGACACATCCCAATGAAAAGAATGCTAACTAAAATGAAAAAAAATTGTTTTTGTTTTGTTTTTTCATTTCGTTTCGTAACGAAAACAAAAACGAAGAATGCACAAAAAAACCAAAAAACGAAAACGAACTGAAACGGACCCCAAAACGACAAACGAAAAACGAAAAATTATTTTTTTGAGTTGTGCCCATCTCTACTAGCTACTATAATCAATGGTTAGGTGTGGTAGGACCTGTAACCCAAACATATGAATGGAAAGACATTACTTGTACTTACATAATATAGTAAAACATTGGTTTTCAATCATAATTAATTCTGGAAACATACTTGTACTCCAAATCACTTGTATATTAAAGCAAATTTTCCTATAAGAAATAATGAAAACTCAGATGATGCCTTCTACAGCCGCAAAATATTCATATAAAATGATCATAATACTGTAATATAATACAAAATAATAAAGAAAATACAAAATAGAAAGAAAAATAAAACAACGGATTAATAAATTCTTGTTATATACTGTATTTAATGTTACTGGCTATAAGGCAGCAGAGGAAAAGGCCTATATCTGCAGGCAGCCTGACCTAGAATGAAGCAAAGCATTCCTAAGGTTACTCTTGTATGGAAAAGCAAAAGAGGATTCATGGGTGCTTGGAAGTGATAAAAAACACACTAGTGCCAGTGTGGGCACCTACAAAAAAATCACTGATATCTGCCAAATACTGAGGCCTGAGAACAAGCATGGAAGATGATAATCCATGAGAGAAAAACAATTGGCTCAGTTGTGACCATGTGACATACTAAAGTGCTCATATTGCAAGACATTCCTCATTTATCAAGTTAAACTTTATAAGAAATGTTTGCTTATTTTATGGAACACTTACAGGACAAGGTACTCGCAACCCAAGGGTTTAGAGTTTTGTTTCATACTGTTTCCTCCCGAGTCTATGATTTTACAGCTCATATCTGCACAAAAACATACAGATGCATATACAAATAGATAATTTGAATGTATTTTCCCAAATTCTACCTCAATAAAAATATTTTAACCCAATGTGCCAATATCTAAACCTATTTGATTCTAGTTTAAACATTTTTTAAAAAAATGTTTTTGAACTGGAAGCAGCAGCATTAGTTTTTTAAAGTGAAATCTGAAACTTAATTATGTTTCAGTCTATACATAGTCTACAAAAGGGGTGGACAAATGTTTGTCTCTTGGATACATACAGACTATCCATTTTGTTGCACATAGAGAGGAGCATAGGAAGTTGCCTCAAATCACAGTTTTTTTTTGTTTTTGGTTTTTTTTTGGTTTTTTTGTTTGTTTGTTTTTGTTTTTTGCAAATATGAGTGATACACAGTGTGGTGTAACAGATAGAGTGCTAATCTAGGACTCTGAGGCCTGCTGGGTGTGTTTAATTGATAGAACCACACCTTAGATTTCTAACTTAACTTGAAAACCATGTTAGGGCTGCTATAAGTTGGTTGTGACTTGAAGGCTCACAACAACAAGGTGGTCAATGGACTGCATCTCATGTTTCTAAAATCTTTATATTGCCCAGACTCACATTCATTTGTAGGGAAAAATGCATACAGAATTTACACAAATGGAAATGTGTGTAGGGTTCAAACCCCCATTTTTCCATGTCCGCTCACAAGCAGCAATGGCAAAAGTGAACAATTTACATACCTGGAAAACCCTATTAGAATTTAAGAAACAAGTTCTTGGACTTGTGAAGTAGTGTTTCTCTTGCTAAGAGCTATGATTCCATGCATAGGACACAGTCAGTTATAGGTGCTCACGTGCATCGTTTCAGCTTTGGCTCAGATACTGGCATTCTCAGGGCTTTGTCTCCTGAACTCTGTGTTCCTCACTTGATCTCTCATCTTTCATAATATTGTATTTGTTCACATCAATCCTGGGCACCACATTTGGAAGAGCAAACTGCCAAATACTGTAAAAGGGAGCAGAAGCCTGCCTACCTGGTGACCTTTACCAAGGATCAGTATTTTAATCTTGCACTTTAACATTACCCTTCAAAAGACTCAAATTCAAATTGCCAACATGACATGTCTCTTGTAATGTGATGTGACTGGAATGATAACACTCTCTTTGATGTATAATGTAATCCAGCATGACTGATCAGATGCAAGCTGCCATATCACAGCATAGGCCAATGTGTCACACTGGAAAATTAAAATCATATTTGTTTGTGAGAAGCTATAATGAAGCAAAGCATTCCTAAGCTTAGAACCCTTACCTGAAAAGAACCCTTACCTGAATCTGAAGAATTATTAATTTTTTTTTTCATTTTAAAACATTCCTGTTTTCTTTCAGTTTGGAACAGAAATGGAGAAATTAATGTGAGCCAGAATTGGCGGATAAAAATCATATTTTTAAAGAGTTATCTGTACTCAAGAAATAAGTAAATACAAAAAAATGTCATGAAGACATTGGTCTTTATAACACTGTGCACCTTGAGTGGTAACACCTCCCCGCTGCCCAATGTTAAACTCCTGTGAAAGAGTGGTTAACTGTGGTCAAGTCTTGGCTCACATCCTGAGATCAATCCCAGCAGACTCAGATAGGCAGCTCAAAATTGACTCAGTGTTCTATCGTTCTAAGGTTGGTAAATTGAGTACCCAGCTTGCTAAGGGCAGGTGGGATGTGTATCCTGCATAATTAAATTGTAAATTGCCTAGAGAGTGCATTTAAGTGCTGTGGGTGATGTATCAACAGCACACTTTGCTTTTTTGCTTTGCTGACTATCAAATGTTGGTTGATTTTTTTAAAAGGCACTAGATAAATCAAACAACAAAACCTCCAATGTTTGCATGTCACAAACATGCTCTGTCAGTTTTTAAGAAAAACTTTATTATGTGCTCAAGGAACACAATATAGCAATATATCTCACATTGTCAAATAACAAAAATACAATAACACCAGTGACAGGACAATCTATTATCTTCCCAAGATCTCGTTGCTTTTTTATATGAGTGATTATTTTATTCTAATGCCCTATTCCATAAAGTGTCATGTGAACGCAGAGGTTGTGGTCCATGTACTTTCTTCGTAATAGCTTGACACTATATTGCATTGAAATCATTCACGTGTTCACTGATTTACTTGGTAACTCTGAAGTGACTCATGCTTTGCTTTTTTAAAAACCTTATAATCTAAAATGAAATAAATGTTACCTCCTTGGCTGTAGTCAGCATGCTTAATAGGAGCAAATAGCTTCTCCCATCTCCATCACAACTTCCTTCAGCTTTCTGGAGATTGAAAGCTAACAATCCAAGATATAACCAAACTGAAATAAATGTCAAGGTTAATATGCTTTTTATTGATTTTATCTTTTGCCTAATTTTATCTTTCATAAAATTATTGATTTTATCTTTTACCTAATTTTCTTTCTGAACCATAGCTGCCCCTCTGTTGAGGAGGATTTTTGTTTCAGTTTGGTCTCACAAGATGTGTAGTTTAAAAGACTTTTTCTTTAATTTGAAACTAAAGGCCTCCTCTATAATAACTTACAACATGGCTTCTTTCCCTCCAATCTTGTAACATCCATGGTGATATGTCTTCTTCTAATGTGATGTGACAGGACTGATAACATTCATTCTTCTAATGAATAACATAATCTAGTGTGACTGATCAAAAACAGCTCACCAGCTCACACCAGAAGGCAATGCATTATATGGCAAGTAGAGATGGGCACGACTTAGCGGTATTTTCATTTTGTTTTTGTTTTTCGTTTCCGTTACGTAACGAAACGAAAAACAAAAAACGGCTCAGAACTGGAACGAAAACGGAAACGAAACGACTAATTTCGAGCCAATTTTCGTTTTTCGTTACTGGAAAAACATAATGGAGCTAAATAGGAAGAAACGAAAATTTTTTCATTTTCGTTTTCGTTTTTCGTTTTTGTTACGTAACAAAACAAAAACAAAAAATTTTGAAATTAGCTCACGAAAACGGAAACGAGCCGAAACGGACCCCTAGCCGAAAACGAAAACGAAAACGAAAACGAACAATTTTTCTGAGTCGTGCCCATCTCTAATGGCAAGAAGTTGCATTTTGTATACTTTGTAGGGGGGAGCCAAGTGGTCTCCAGCAGACTTTCTTTAGATGATCTATTATTCTTAACTCTTCTTTCCCCTCCTTTTGCTAACAATAATGGCCAGCTTGAATGATCCAGTCATGTTGCTTCTTTCAATAAGTGTGCATGCATTTCACAGACACAACAGTGAGTTGTGATATAAAACATAGTATAAAATAAGAGAAAGGCATGCCCATTTCTGTCCACATTTCTGTCCATATAGAAACATAGAACCATAGAGTTGGAAGGGGGCTATAAGACCACCGAGTCCAAACCCCTGCTCTGTGCAGGAATCCAAATCAAAAGTGGAAGTTCAGTTGTGGCAACTGAGCTTCTTTTCTTGTGAGATCAAAACATTTTGCTACTCATCCGAGCAGCTTTGTTAACCAGACTGGCAAAGCTGCTTGGATGACTAAACAAAATGTTTCAATTTCACATGCCTTAACTTCCAGATGACCTCACCTGGAAGACTGAGAATCTTCACTAGAGATGGGCACGAAATGAATTTTTTTGTTTTGTTATTCGTTATTCGGTTCATTATGTAACAAAACGAATAACTACCCTAGGGGCAAATTTAACATGAAACAAAATGAAACAAGAAAACTTGGTTCGGTTAGGTTCATTTTGTTAATGGAGCAGGCGGAGATGTCTCCTACCTGGTGCTGGTCCAGAGGTCCTTTCGCACTGAGCTGCACGGAGGGAGCAGGCACCTCGATGGTGCCATTGAGGGACGTGGTGGGCTTGAGCCTCAGCCCAGCCCTGGGAGGAGAGATAAGAAGCAGGCTGCATTTAGTTGGCCAGAGCTGTGCAACTTCAAAGCTGCCCCCCTTGCACCTCCCTCCCGTGGCCCATTATCACAGGGCCAAACAGGAGGGGAGATACGGAGGCTGCACCTAGGTGGCCAGACCAGCACGGCTTCAAAGCCACCGCCCCCTTGCACCTCCCTCCCACGGCCCATTATCGCAGGGCTGATTGGGAGGGGAGATAAGGAGGCCACGCTTAGAGGGCCAGAGCAGCGCAGCTTCAAAGCCGCCCCCTTGTGCCTCCCTCCCACGGCCCATTATCGCGGAGCCGATTGTGAGGGGTAATAAGAAGGAGGCCGCGCTTAGGCGGCCAGAGCAGCGCAGCTCCAGTGCAGCTTCCCCCTCTTTATTCCTCCCACGCCCGTCCGTAGGCACCCCCCAGCTCCGACCAGGCCCCAGGGGCCGCGCAGTGGGCACTGGGAAAAAAGTGGGTAAAAACAAATAACGAATTAATGAAACAACAAAATGAATTTTTTGCAAAAATTCACAAAAAAGAAATGAAATGAACCAAACTCCTTAATGAAATAAAACAAAACAAAACACCATTTTTTCAATTCGTGCCCATCTCTAATCTTCACAGACAAATCCAAATCTGACAGATGGTTGTCTAATTTTTTCTTAAATACCTCCAGATTTGGATCACTCACCACCTCCTCAGGAAGTTGGTTCCATTGCAGTACTGCTATAGCTAAGATTTCCCCCCTGATTTCAGCCTAAATTGGGGTTCCCTTAACTAAAGCCCATTATTATGTGTCTTGCATTCTAGAATGACAGATCCTTCTTCTCCTCTGTATGACTGTCTTTCAAGTATTTGAACAGTGATTTCACATCTCCCCTCAGTCTTTTCTCTAGGCTAGACATAGAGTAGAATAAGAATAGAATAACACTTTATTGTCATTGAAACTAGTGCAATGAAAACACTAAAACTTCCATCCAGCCTGGATATCATCCACTCTAATATAAAACTCCAAAACATAAAAATACAATCACAGTAGAATTCATCCTCACATACATCCACTGTATGATAAAGGTATAAATTAAATTTTAACTGAATTAACTATGGTTATTACCATAGTTTTTCTTGTTTTTTCCCATACTCCTTGAATGTGTACATAGACACTGTAGAGAGCATGATTTATATAGCCTGCCTCCTTTCCTACATTTTTATGAAGATTGTTATGGGTCCCGAATAATACCACTCCATCTGTTTCTCTTGTTGTGCCTAAACTTTGATCTGCTTTTATCTCTGTTTCTACATATCCCCCCTTCCAATTTAGTTTAAGGTTCTCCTGATGAAGTGTTTCATGCTGCAACCAAATACAGTCTGCCAAGAACTTGTGAGGTGCAACCCATCACTTGCCTGCGGTCCAACCTCCAGGATGTGCAGCCTGTAGTCCCAAAAACCAAATCTTCAGAATATTTGTGGCATTCATTTTTCATTTGGAGGGATGCATTGCAAAATTTGGAGAAGCCTGAGTATTGAAAATGCATACATTATAGTTTGTATATTGATTTAGGAACTGCAGATTTGGAAAGTGTAAATTACAATGCAAACAGAGAAAATTTCTCCCTCACCCTATACTGTATTGTACAGTATTATTCTTTTCCCATACAGTTGTTGCTGTTTCTGCTGTGGTTGCTGTTACGCAAAGCATCTATAGGAATTGCTAAAAAGTCATACATGCAGTGGTACATTGACTTACGAATTTAGTCCGTTGTGAATGCATGCTCTTAAGTCGAACTACTCTTAAATCGGGGTACCTATCTAAAAAATTGGAAAAAAAAGTTAAACAATAAAAAGTAGAAAAAATATTTGTAAGTTGAGCAGACCATATCTAAAATTTGTAAGGCAGCAGTTAAAATGCCAACAGTTTTCTGCTCTTAAGTTGAATTGCTCTTAAGTCAAGCTGCTCTTAAGTTGGGGTACCACTATATTTCTTTCCTTGAACTATCACAGAGTAGATAGCATTTAAATTTTGACACACGTGCTTCAATGAGATTTCACCCCAGCAACTTCCTCCCTCTTCTCTAGCCTCAAAACTGTAGTCTTTCGGTCTTCCACATTAAAATTTTATGACACCCTATTTTGACACTAATTGTATGATACCCAAGATGTCTTGGGGTGCAGGCGCTGGAACTGGTTAACAGGTATGGCAGGTTCTTTTAATACTGATGATATCACTACAAAGTGGTCTGACTGATAATTACCGGATGTTTTGAGTGCTACATATCGTGAATACGGCATTGCCTACTAGTCTATCACACTTCTCTAAAATTCATTGTCCTCTTAACAAAATCCCAAAGTCTGAAAAAGCCATTTACTGAGACAGTATTCTTTCTTTGTTCCTGTATATCAGTCTTAGAACAAGATGCTGTTCATCCATGGCAAACACTGCTCAGTGTAATGTTTTCATCCAAAGCTTCAAAGTAACCAAAATAAATTTCTGCTGCCTTGTTTCAGTTTTATAGAATGTAAAAAGAAGAAGCAGGAACATTAGTAGAATGAATTAACAGTTTATTTAACTGTTAAACATTAGTGAAGCCCAAAATCCAGTTAAATTAAATTTGGAGGGAAATTGCAATACAGTACTTAGGTTGATGCTAAATCGCCGTTAAATTTAAGTGACTAAATTTGAATTCCATCCTACATTTACAGATGTGTCTCAGTATGCTGGAACTGTATAGCCATCCATCAACTTTTTTTAAAAAAAGCTGCTACATCAGGTGAAGTATCAGACTAGCTAATGCATTCATCTAGTTACTCCATTAATCCATGAGCTGTTCACCTGGTAATTTTGTTCTGACAATCAAATCCTTCATGCATTTTCTTCAAGGACTTTAATCTTCAGCAGCTTTCCTCACTGTGTACAAAAGCATGTGTTGCCAATCCACAATGACTTCTCTGTGTTATCCAAGTGCAAGGTTTGCATAGCTCACTGCAGCTTATTGCAGTTACTCAACAAGATATCAGTTAACATCATGGTCCTCCAACAAGGCACGTGACTGGTGCTCAGGCACCTCATCCATTAGCTGCAGTTACTCATGTGAACTTTTGTGTTGTAATGTGCCATCAAGTCCCCTCTGACTTATGACAATGCTATGACTGAGCAATCAGACTATCCTGTCCTCAACGGCCCTGCTGAACTCTTGTAGACTCAAGACTGTAGCTTCCTTTATAGAAATAATCCATCTAGTATATAACCTTCCTCTTTTCCTGCTTTCTGCCACTTTTCTCAGCATTACAGTGCTCCCTCTTAAAACAAATTTAATTCATTCTCCAGGTCAATTTGTTTTAAGAAAATTTTGTCTTAAGAAACACAGTTTCCCATAGGAATGAATTGAAAATGGATTAATCCATTCTGGAGCCTATGGGTCACTTCATTTTATGAACATTTTATCTTATGAAACACGGTTTTCCATAGGAATACATTGGGAACTGATTAATCCATTCCAGAGGCTAGCATAAAAACAATTTTTTTTCCTAGATACATCGGGATTGTGGTTGCTTTTTTGTCTTGGAAAGCATCACATACGGAATTTTTTCTCATACGAAGCATGCCTGTTACTGGAAACCTTTTGTCTTACGAGACATTTGTCTGAAGAGCTACCAATCTATTTTGTTTTCAAGAGAATCCTACCTTCCCACTTTGTGCCCACGGTACGAGAGCCTCAGATTCAGCATTTCTGCTTCAGGGTCGTTTTGATCTAGGACCCACTTGTCTGTCTAGCAGCCCAGAGTACCCATAATGCTCTTCTCCAGCACCACATTTCAAATAAATCAATTCTGTTCCTGTTTGCTCTCTTCACTTTCCAGAGGTGTATCCACACATCGTAATCAAGAACACAAGAATGTGGATGATGATTGCAGCATTACCATACAGAGCCCCCAGTCATTTCATGGACCATTGGCCTTCTCACTGCCACCATTCAGGATTACCCAGTTGAATTAACCAAGTCCCAGTCGAGTTATAGTGTTAATAAAGTAAAGTAACATTTATTGAATACAACAAGCTGATTCAGTTTCAGGTTTTCTTGCGTGCCCTTAAAAGAAAGTTCCTCTAAGCAGTTTACACTCAAATCCAGTCCTTTTACTATTCTGAAACCTCTCTCACCTGCCACCCTTAACTTTTCTTAACCTTATCTCTCTTATCTCTTCTTAATTTTTCTCTTCTAACCTCACAACCTTCAGGCTGAGCCTTTTAAACTTCTGGGCTCTGCCTCCATGCTCCCTCATTGGTCCATAGCATTAACCCTTTATGCCCACATACACAACCACATTTAACTATGAAGAGGGTAAATGTCACAATGATATTGTGGTTATGCTGATACACCAGAAATTGTGACTACTGCTTATAATGGGGTTTACTCCAAGAAAATTACATGCAGAATCATGGTGTGACAGGAGATGTAAATGCTGCTCTTAGTGATGTGCAATTCAAACCAGTGTACCAAAACTATTGCTTTATATAAAATGTTGCTTGCAGTGTAAATATTATCTCTCATCCCAGATGATGCCACATACATTGTCAAAAATGGACACATTTAGAAAAAGATATTGTATCTTGAATTTTACCTTTTGATAAATTACCCTCCAAACTTTCAGTTTTAAGGGCTTGCTCACATTTGTCATTGAAAATATTTATAAGCACCAAGAAAGGAAAAGGAAATGATATTTTAAACTGAGTTCCTGTATAAATTAAAAAGATGTTTGCTTTTTCTGCCAATATACTACACAACATTACAAGACATATGGTGTTCTTATACAAACCATATGTCTTCAGTGACTGAAGAGCGTATGGCAGGATTTAAAAAGAAATAACATGTGGGGGAGGATTTTGGCGTCTTCACAAGATTTAAAAGGAGCTTTGTTTTAAAATGTTGCTGTGTAGAATGATAAGGCGACTGTGCATGTTGAGCCTGGAAAAGAGAAAGCTGAGGGGGTGCTGTAATAGCCATTATTAAATATTTTTATGGAAAAGACACCGGTTTGTTTTCTGTGGTTCAGGAGATAGGACCACAAGCAGTGGATTCAAATTGCAAGGAAATACATTTTTACTAAATATCAGGATAGCTCTGCAAGAGTGGGAGGCTCTGCTTGAAAAGATGGCAGTTTCCCCTTTGCTGGAGGTTTTTAAATGTAACTTGAATGACCATCTACCAGAAATGTTTTAGCTGCGGATTCCCTGTTTCATCAAGGGATTGAGTGCAGTGATCATTGTGTTCTCCTCCAGTTCTAATATTTGATTCTATAATTTGTGTACAATCTCTTTGGCTCAATCTATCCTGTTGTCGCCGCTGCCCCACTGGTGCTCCAAAGTACTGAACCAGAATAATTTACCTGTTAGTTAAGATATGGCTATCCCAACTTTCTCCTTAAAAAGTACCCAAGGCAGTTTGTTTGTTTGTTTGTTTGTTTGTTTGTTTGTTTGTTTGTTTGTT
>JAHTLZ010000330.1:50053157-50075708 GCA_023846285.1 Phrynocephalus versicolor
TTTAAACACACACACACACACACACACACACACACACACACACACACACACACACACACACACACACACACACACACACAAAGAGAGAGAGAGAGAGAGAGAGAGAGAGAGAGAGAGAGAGGAAATGTTTGGCTTGGGTAACTTTATGTTTGGCTTGGGTAACTTTATCAATTCTAGTCAAAGCCTGGAAAACCTAGCTTTTTTGGACTACAGCCATTCTAATCTAAAAATGGACATGTAACCACTGATGGAGGCACAGCTCCATATCCTTGTAGACCTGGGGCCATAACTTCCTTATCAGTTAGCTTTCTTTTCTTTTTTTTTTGAGATTAATATCACAGACTTAAATTAAAATGTGTATATATGTACATCCATTAAATATAATCCACTGGTAAACTTAGAATTGGGAACTCATAGAACAAATTAAATTCATTTAAAGAGGTACCACTGTACTTTATTTGTGGCTTATGTCTGAGCAGGTCCCAAGCTGTCTCAACTTATATGTATAAAATCAGAAAAATGCACCACAATGTTTATATATCTTTGCGTGGATCTTAGTCACAAACTAATGGGCATGCTTGGGAAGCACTAACAGATGGGACATTTATACCTGAAATAAAACAGAAAATTTCCTATTTTGAAAACTACATTTACAGGAAAAGACGCTAATAAGTTGAAAGTTACAGCAAAAGAGGAAGACCAAATATGAGATGGATTGACTCCATGACCAGGTCTGTTGCAAAGTGGATGTTATAGAGGTCAGTTATTCATATTTGGGATGGGCACAAAATGAAAAATGAAATGCTCTTTCATCATTTCATTACGGAATGAAATGAAACAAAATGAAATGATGAAGCATATTTTGTTAAAGACAAAACAAAACAATCATTTTTTGTAAAATGGCTCACCGCCAAGGGTAAAAAAAAGCACCAATTCATCCCACAGGCCAGCTGGTCAGCACTAGAGTAAAAAAAAAAAAAGCACCGACCCAGGCTGCGGGTCAGCTGGTCGGCGCTAGGATAAAAAAACAAAAGAAAAAACCACCAACCGAGCCTGTGGGCCAGCTGGTCAGCACTAGGGTAAAACAAAAAGTGCTGACCCAGCCTGCGGGCCAGCTGGTCAATGCTAGAGTTAAAAAAAAGGTGACCTGGCCCAGAGGCCAGCTGATTAGAGCAAGGGATAAAAAAGCAAAAAATAATAGGCCAACTCCACCCACGGGCCAGCTGCTTGATGCTAGGGCAAAAAACAAAAACATGTCCACCAGCCTCCCCATGGGCCAGCTGTTGGTGAGAGAAAAAACCCACGACCATGGCCACAACAGTATTAAAAAAATTAAAAAATAAATGCAAAATGAAACAAAATAATAAATGAAACAAAGCACAGAAAGAAATGAAAAACAAAATGAAATGCCATTTTGATGTTTCATGCCCATCCCTAATTCATATGGTTGCTATAAAGTGACAGCATGTACCAATGACAAACTCTAGAAAACTGTATAGTTAGAATGAGAAACCAGGTTAGATTCCACTCTGTGATATCTTCTGTCACAAGAAAGTTTTCCACCTGGGGTTCTTCTGTTTTTACACAACCTATAGACCTCTTATTCCCAACTACATATAGAACTACTCTGAATCACTGAGAATCCATCTTGCCAGAGCAGAGATCTCATAGACAGTAATATACGTTTGTGCAGCAAAATGGACATTATTGGAGAGTGGAGCAATTTTCTTAGAGAGATTTGCTAAGGCACTGGACTCTTCATATTGTTCAATGCTTAGGTTCTCCTTCCTGATTACTACGGCTATTGTTAATTAATATTACAATTCAAGATGGATAGATTCTTTAGCTAAAGATAACAATATGCGAAGAAAAACACATTCCAATTTCACGCACATTAATCCACAATCACTAAATATACTGGCTAAGAAGATTTAATGTCATAATCTCTGGGTTACAGGTTTTTGGCTTTTCATGGACAGAATAATACAGCTACCTGTATTACCCAGATGGCCCTGGTTCTGCAACATTTTATGCACTCCAGTCCCTTATCCCTGAGTAACAAGGCCAAAAGAAATCAAGTCAAATCATGCTGTTAAGAGATGGTAAGGAACAGCAGCAGTCAACCACAGAGACATGCAGTTATTAATAAGAGCAATGTTTTTATTGCAGTACTATGATCTTAACACAATACTAAATTGCAGAAGGTAAACCTTTTAACACCCAGGAGTAGATTTCAGCCAGGTTATTAGGTGCAACTGATCGACATATCACTTTCTACTACTACTACAGCACTCCCTCAGGTGTTGTACGCTATAGAAAATGTGATCTCAAAGAGCTTAGGTCTTTAACAAAGTCCAAAAAAGGCAACAAGGGGGGGGGAGTAAAGTTGCATCAGTAAATAAACAGAGGTTTAGTTTAACAACAGTAAAATGGTTGTCACATCCATTTGTTTTAAAAATCGAAATGGGCACAGACCAAACTTGGAATCCCATTTTGCTATAACAAAATAAAATTGCAAACAAGTTCATTTTTCCAGGGGTTTCAGTTGATTTGTAGTTCATGGCTAACCATGAACCATCACAAATCATTAGTTTTCCAGTTTGCGGCCATCTCTAGTATTAACACTAGACAATGGAACTAGCCAGAAATTTGGAAATTTGTTGTTACAGTGTTGTTAGCTGGAACAAAAGCCATTTGGCTTCTTCTGATGCACTCTGGAGATTGTACTGAAGAACTGATCTCCAAATTCATTTCAAATGTGTTACACAAAACTGTTGGCAAATCTAAAGCAAACAACAGGGGTGGCTAAAATGGATGTGTCCTGCTTGTTAATTTCTCCAGGCCCTGGATTTTACTTTGGGGGGAAAACAATGAGACCATTGTGTGTTTCAGCCCAGGAATTTTGATAAAATCCATAAGGCCATTACTGTATCATATACTATTTTTATACTATTTATTGGCTCCAGATCTACAAAAGCCAAAGAATGAATTGCCCTTATGGTCTTACTTATGACTAGAACTTCATGAGCCCATTGTTGCTCATCTAATAATTGGAATGCAAATTGCTATCGGCCTTGTAGCTACTTTCTCTTCTCCTTTCTCCACAATATCTAATTATGCCTAATTATAGGTTATTTCATACAGTGTTATTTCATACAAGTCCATTTTCCTCACTGTGAGTGGGAGGTGTTACATGGGAAGGCAATGTATTGCCTGGGCAACCACTCTTCCATTCTTACACCACTATTCATGAAAGACATCTTGCCCATTGCTTTAATCATTTGTCACAGAGCTGGAGTGACTTGGCCTGGAGAACCGGAACAACTGGGCATTTTTTTCCTGGGCCGCTCAAGGCAAGATAATCTATCAGGCCAGGATACAGAGGACGACACCTATACAGTAGATCTAATTGCTTGGGGGGGGGTTGAAATCATATGTTTGGAAAGATAGCACATTTATAAGATTTTGTTCAAGATTTTCTTTGCAGGCTTTCAACTGTTCAACTGTTTACTTTCATAGTATACAGACACCGTCATGCATTTCCAACGGTGCGTACTTGTTTTACATTTTATTTAGCCTTGTGGTGCAGTGATTAAACTGCAGTACAGTAGGACCCCCGTATCCACTGATTCATGATCCACAGATTCAGTTATCCACGGCTGGCAGAGGAAAAAAATAATTCATTCAGCAGCCACAAAGCAAGCTGTAAAGCAAGCTGTTGTCACAAATAGCATCTGTAAAGCAAACTACTGTCACACACAGGGGGCATAAAGCAAGCTACTGTCAGGAAAGAGCAGTTTGGAGGTGGGTGGGCAGGCGTTCTCTCTTATGTACAGTTTTCATTATCCATGGGAAGGCCTGGAACCAATCCCCAGCGGATACCGGGGTCCTACTGTACTGCAGCCAAACCTCTGCTTCCAGCCTGGGTTCAATCCCAAGTAGCCAGGTTGAGGGTGACTAAGCCTTCCAACCTTTTGAAGTCAGTAGATTGAATACATAGCTCACTGGGAGTGGGGCAATGTACAACCTACATAATTAAATTGTAAATTGCCCAGAGCAGGCTTTAAGCACTATGGGACTGTGTGTATGACCTCTCTCTCTCTCTCTCTCTGTGTGTGTGTGTGTGTGTGTGTGTGTGTGTGTGCGTGCGCATGTGTGTGCATGTGTGCATGTGTACAGAAATTTGTATACTCGTCCCATATCCTAATGATTTGAATGGAAATTGCTTCCAGATAAATAGAACAATGCATAATTTTGTTTTATTCTTTTCTTGAATAATACATTCCTTCATGGTGGATCTTCCATGGACAATATGGCAGTCAACAGTGGCACAAAGTGGATCAAAGTGGGTGGGGCAGGTTGTTTCCTCTGAAACAAGTGCTATTGCTCTGGATTTTTAACCTCCAAAGTCCCAAAGCATAATCTGATGTTTCAGAGAAAGCCCAGTTCTATCTGAGCACAGTTTCAGACTTTGAGCCTTGTTGTGTATCAGTGCAGAAGCAAGCACCATGGATGTTGCTTCATTTTCTATATACATTCTGAATATGAAAGACATCCTTCTTCCTCTACTGTGCCTACACTACACTTAATCTTGAGAACCTTTCTACTGGCACTGACCAGGCGTTGTGGTGAGAAAGGAAGAACAGGGATGAGTTAACAAAACCACAGAACTCCATAGGCTACCAACTCCCCGCTCATGATGTACAGGAAGGACCACAGCCAGGATCTCATGAAATGCTCTTGGGACATCTTCAAGTTTCCTTTGACTCTCAGGGGAAGGAAGGGATGTTTTTGGTCTCATATCTTTGTAATTGATTAGCTAGCAGGTTGCAGAAATTTGCGGGTGCTTACCTCCCATTGAAACAAGAGCTGTGATCAGATGGTACTTGTGTTGGAAGCACATTATTTATAGTCCTTATTTAAGGCCTTTTGTGAATGCAAGAAACAGCTGTGCACAGTACTGGTATTTAATTCATGGGGTGCCATAGGTTATCTTATGAGATCTGCCTTGACAGAGTAACTGTTTTTATCCTTTTGAAATACATCACTGTAGAAATGATTAATGAAATAATAACATGTGGGTTATTCTGGAGGGCTAATTTTTCTAAAGCCAAGGAATCATCGTGAAATCTGTGCAATTGATGCAAAGGCTAGCCTGCCTGCTGTTCAAGAATGCACTGTGCCCGATGTTTCTTGTTTGCTCCCCACCCCACCCCACCCCTTGAAAGAGCATCTTGCTTGCTGTGGCAGCTCTTTTTGTTTGAGTGGTTGAACTTCATGACTGATTGAATAATGTATTGTATGGTGAGCCACATGGTAGCTGTCTTGGCTTGAACCAAAGATTCCATGAATTGTGGAAGAATGTTCTTTTTCAATTTGAATAATGATAGCAGGCTGTATTATAAACATAATCAAGGAAAACAAGGTGGTGGCTTCAAGCTGTTTTGTTTTGTTTCGCTCACCATTCTCCTGCTATGAGAACACTTCCACTAATATACTACCATCCTGAATGAGGAGACTGATGGTGTAAGATGTACATCCCTTTTTAGCTATCCTATGTACATTATTTCTGTTTGTTGAGATATTCTATCTTTTGTCATATAAGCATCTCTTAAAACAATTCAAAAGACTTTAACTTTGATTTGAGTATATAAAGTATTAGTATTTGTTATCTTGCCCACCCGAACAGTGGTACTCTTGCTCACTTTGTAGATCAATGCTTTCCATGCCTTTCTATCTCTTACAGCTTCTTTCAGCTCCATCAAGGTCATTCCAGTATCCTTTCTGATGGTGTCAAACCAGAAGGTCCTTGGGTGGCCCCTTCTTCTTTTGCCACTGACCAATTTCAGCATTATTGTCTTTTCCAGTGAGTTGGCTGACCAAAGTGTGACAGCTTTTACGTGGTGATCTTGGCTTCTAGAGATATGTTTGGTTCCTTGTTGGTCATCCTCATTGTCCATGGGATGCTTAGTAGTAATCTCCAGCACCACAATTCAAATGCCTCTATCTTTTTCCTAACTGTCTTCCTCAAGGTCAGCGTTTCACAGCGATATGAAGATATTCAAAATATGATCACTCTAACCTGTCTGCGTTTGATTCAGAGGCTGATGTCTTTATTCTTCCACATGTTATTCACGCCGATCATTGCTGTCTGTCCACATCTTCTGATTTCTGGGCTGCAGTCACCATTTTGATTAATTGTAGAACAAAGAATGTTAAACTCCTTTACTGCTTCAATTACCTCATTGTTAATATTAATAATGGCCTGTATGGTCTCTGACTTTCTCAACATTTTTGTTTTCTTAGTGTTGAGGCACAGTCCATAAGAACATAAGAACCTAAGAAGACCCATGCTGCATCAGGCCAAAGACCCATCTAGTCCAGCTTCCTGTATCTCACAGTGGCCGCACCAAATGCATCTGGGAACACACAAGATTAGATCTGATACCACTCCCCTGCATCTGGTTGTTGAAGTCCAAGCTTTTCACTTTCATCTTTGACTATTAGAGTTATCCCTTCTAGATCTTCCATACTTTCTGCCAGCAAAGTTGTATAATCTGCACACCAAAGAATGTTGGCTTTTCCAAGTGAAGTATTCAAAGGTTTGAAGTCTTGGGGCACAGTTCTATGCATTCCTAATCAAAAGAATCTTCTACTGTGTTCAACACAGCTCTTCCCTTGAAATAAACACAGTAAGTCTCACAGAATGTTAGCAGGAAAGAGTAAATGTCTCAAGCAACAGATGGACCTCTCTATAATTGTTACTATTGTTACTTCTGACTAGACATGGGCACGACTGGGCAAAATCCTTGTTTCCGTTTTCAGCTGTCGTTCTCGTTATGTAACGAGAACGGTAACAGGAATTACTCCACTCCAGCTCGAACCCGACCCGATAAAAGACAAATTTGGTCTAGTTTGTTGTTGTCGTTCATGGCATCGCGGCGATCGCGCGATGCCAAGCAGCACAGAAAAAAAGTTTTTTAAAAAAAAAACAATTCCCAGCCATAAAAGCAGGCGAAAATATGCCTGCCTCAGTGAGGGCACCTACCAGAGAGGGGTGGTTTCTGGGGGGGGGTCCCCGGCCTTCCCCCCCTCTCCTGTCCTGGTACTAGGCTGGGGGGGCATCCTCATCATCTCCATTTGCCATGCGGTGGGGGGGATCCAAAATGGTGACCACAATATTTATTTTTAAATCGTGGTCCAAAAACCCACCAAAGCACCACAGAAACATTTGAAAATTAGGTATTTTAAATGCCTGATTTTTTATAGTAGCAGCAGTGGGTTTTTCTTGCAATAAAACGTCTCCATTGATTTTATTTTATTTTATTTTTATTTTTATTTTTTTACACCTGTGCATGCGCAATGATGGGCTGGCCATGGGATGGGACCATGCAAATTTTTGGAGCCATTCCACCAATCACATGGGCAGGTTTTGACTGAGACTTCTGGATGTGCCAGAGAGGGCATTAAAAGCCCACAAACCTTTACCCTAACCCTAACCCTAACCCTAACCCATACGCAGTACGTTGTCCTTCTTAGTGGGTCAGAGGCACCCAGAGGTGCAGCCCACTAACCCACCCTAACCTTAACCGTAACCCTAACCCTAGCCCTTACCCTAACCCCAACCCTAACCCAGATCCATACGCAAGTACACTTCCCTTCTTAGTGGATCAAAGTGAGGCACCCAGAGAGGTGCCTTGCAGAGCCCACTATCCCCTATCCCATTCCCTAACTTGTATGTCAGGTACGCTAGTATGCTCCCCTTCTTAGTGAGTCAGAGGCACCCAGAGAGAGAGGTGCCTCCGCCACTTACCCCCCACCCTAACATAATGTAATGTACGCGGCGGCTTCGCATTACGCTTCCCTTCCCTTCTTAGTGGGTCAGACGTCAGAGGCACCCAGAGAGGTGCCTCCCAGGGCCCACTCACTTACCCCAACCCCAACCCCAACCCAAACGACAAACGGAAATGACAAATTTTTGAAAAATTCCGCAACAAACGGAAATGACCTGAAACGGACCCGCCCCGACAAACGACAACTCGAAACGTCATTTTTTCTGGTCGTGCCCATCTCTACTTCTGACCTTTGCAGCCATGTCCTTCTCTTTGAGTAATGGTTCCAAACCTTGGGTCATCAGCTGTACAAACCTGCTTTAGCTGAAGCATGCTTGCTGATATTCAAGATAATCTGGTGAAAACTGGTCATTTGGTTCCTCCTGTGCCACTTTGAAATATTCTTCATTTGACAGTAGAACCTGCTTTGATAGAATATGGTCACCTTTGCATCAATCTAAGAAGAGCATAGTTAAGAAATGGCATGTGGTCTTAGACATTTTGTCACTAATACTTCCAAGAGATTTACAACTGGTTTTCAACAGAGCACAGAAGAAGATGTCTGTAAATCATTGTCCTTTCCCCTCCTACACTATCCCATCCTAAGATCATTTGCCAAACTATGGCTCATTTCTCTTTATTTCTGCCATAGATTTGGCATTAATTAATTTAAATGACATAATGGTCTCAACAATTGTATACTCATTAGCTTTTGTTTGCTTGTTTTTTTGTTTTTTTATACTTAAAGTAAATTGATTTAAAACTATGAATTTATAGAAGTGCCAGTTGTTGAGAGAATTATGACTGTCGTATTTCCTTCAACAGTAGCAGCTTCTTACTTAGCAGGACTAAGTGCATTAATTCACTTTAGAGCCCCTGAAGGCAATAAAAATGACTTCTGAAGAACTCTCATTCAGCTTGCCATAGTAATATGTACGTGCTCATCTGACCATTTATTGAGGCCCTCAGGTGTGGCTTTTGAGTTTGAAAAATATCCAATGATATTGATTCAGGCTATCTCTGTTCATTGAGACACCTTGATGAATTCCATGAGATTTCTTATCTCCTGTATTAAAGTGAGACAATGAATCCTTTTGCCCTCCCTCATCACGTTTTCTGCCATTCAGCCAAAATGTTTTTGCACAAAACTGCAGGCCTTTCCCACTGAGAACCCAAGCAAGCACAAACAGATTGGAAACAGTCTGGTTGATTGTTGCCTATAGCTAAGCTTTCCTTAATTGTGTGAGTATATAAAGATGAGGCAAGACCATCATATTTTGGGTATAACTAGGCCACAACTTTATTGAATACAGCAGACAATACTCTGGCTAAGCAATTGGGTCAGATCCAGCACATCAAAGGAGCATGCCTGCCCCTTTGATATTCCTGTGCACTTTCTTTGTTTTGTAGTCCCTCTTCTTGGGTTCCAGAAACTCTGGGGTGTCCACCCCATCAGTGTCCCATCTCCCCATTAAAATCGGATATCCCCAAGGGGTGTTGACCCCATCGGGTTGAGTCATAAACCATTTTGTGGGAGGGCCCCCTTCCCCTCACACTACACATTTACCCTTGACCATGACCTTCAGAAGAGGAGGGGTTAACTTCTTGCTCCCACTTTTAAATCTTCTGGGAAGGCCCTTCGGGAAAGCATCATGTTTCCTGGGGGCCATCCCATACCCAGCATTGCTTCGCATCCAGGCTTTCTTCCCCCGCTTTCCCATGATGCCAGACCCCCAGATCCTGTTATTCTCCACTTGAGGTAGCCATAGTTGCTTTGTCCATTGTTGCTGCACTGGCAACAATATACACACCCGGTAAATTGGATCCTCTCCTTTATTCAAGAAGATGCCAAAAGCCACCTGATGTTTCTAATACTTAAGTGATGCAATACAGAGGATGTGAACTGGTTCATCCAGTTTATCCGGGTTCATAAAGGTGGCATCACAGGTGTTGCTGGTCCCTCACCCTGCTTCCTCTGGCTCAACCTACTCTCCAGGCCCAGCATGCTAGCCTTCTGCATCTCCTCAACTGATCATCCCATTCCCACAACAACTCAGGTTTCCTTGCCCTGCCCTCTTTGATGATCACCTACTCAGACAAAAGAGTGAGGCAGAGAAGCTTGAGCTCTTGCTCAGGACTAGGAGATCAGCCAAAGACATAGAGAAAGCAAGCAGT
The DNA here is from genome assembly GCA_023846285.1 of Phrynocephalus versicolor. Lineage (NCBI taxonomy): Eukaryota > Metazoa > Chordata > Lepidosauria > Squamata > Agamidae > Phrynocephalus > Phrynocephalus versicolor. Next base: position 50,063,165 of record JAHTLZ010000330.1, read on the forward strand.
GATTGGCTGATGAGGTGGAGATTAGGAGCAGTGTCACCTGTCCAGCCATCATTGTTTTACACATTATTTTTGCATGAAGAAGAGACTTTGCTAGTACGATAACTCTCACTGATAGCACCAGAAAAAAAAATTCTGGCAAGGTGGAGAACATTGTGGTTCCTCCTTCTCATTTGCACGATAAAACAAGTGAGGATCTATATCATGAGTTTATAGTAACATTTGAAGACAGTGCCTTTGCTGATGAATTTCTCCACCCACCCACCCCCACCCTGCTACATTTCATCTGTATATTATAGACTGCTGTTGTCTATTGCTCCCATCTTACCCAGATTAAAACTTCCCAAATCACATTGGTAATAATCATTCAGGCATCTGAGATTAGCAACTTGTCTATGGATTCTAGGACAGGAATGGTGAATTTTGATCATTTGTGCCAAAAGGGAAGAAATGTGTAGGCTGGACTGAGAAGTCCCAAGAGAATTAACTCACAAAATAAAGAAATGAAAGTAGATGCTTTCCACCTCTAGCCTCACTGGTGTGATCCACCATGGCTGTTCTCATGTTCTTCTGCACTGGAAGAAGAAACAAGATTAGAGTTCTGCTGAAATAAACAGTAGGATTAACTGGCATAGGTGAATTAACTGCTCCAAATCTATATTTGGACCAATATATATTGTAGATCTGTGGGAAAAATCACACAATATCTGCCCACATACTAAGCTCTGTATCTAAACAGGAGCAAGAAAATGCCATCTAGTGGGTCTGCCCTTCATAGGTATAAAAAACCACTTGTATGTAATGTTTGTATAATGTCTGCATGAATAAAAATCAACATGCAGGGAACTTCATCAGTGGGCCATATTGGAACATCAAATCGGCATACTTGTCGACTCATTTCTAAATTGACACAAGCAGGGCCTTTTCATAAGGCTAAGATGCTAGACACAAAGATCTCACTGTAATCTGCTATTCATCCTTCCATGCGCCAAGTTCATCAAAATTGCCTAGAAGCCATTCTGGCACAATTTTCTGGAAGCTTGTCTAATACATGGAATGCCCAGCCTAAACTGAAAACCTTATTGCAATGCCAGCAGTGTGTTGAGCCATGATTAGAAACGGGTTCAGTCAGTCAACAATTAAAAGCCATCTTTACATGGCATGTATCTCAAGTTACAGAATTTGCTACCACATGACTTAGCAATGGTTACCATCTTGGACAGCTTGGAAGAGGAGGAGCCAAAATGATGATGGCAAAATCTGACAGTGACTAGTAAGTCTTAATCTTGATGGCCAAGAAATTGCATCCACAGTATTAGAAGTAGTATACTGGCATCAGAGACATAAACTATACTTTCTTGTCTATTTTAGATTGCTTGTTTTCAAATAAATAAAATCTTGTTATTTTGGTCATATGACCCATTTAAAACTGGCACAAAAGAAAGGGAGATATAAAACTGGGCTCATATGGAAATGTGCAATAATCAACCATCTGCTAGTAATGCCCGCCTTCTATGGATTGTGGCCAGGAAAACGTTAGCAACCGGAGCTGTTATGTAAGGATTCTGATCTGAGAGGCAACAGGAGACCAGCCACCTGTCTAGGCAGCCTTCGAATCTATAGATCAGAGGATGGATCAGATCTCTTCTGATTTGTTTATTAAAAGAACAGCAAAAAAGAGGATGTGCCAGGAATTCATGTACCCCATATCTGAATGGACAATTTTTTCTTGGCATGGGGTTCCCAAATACCTGACTTGGTGTAAGGCTGAAGGTAGGATGTTAAGTCTTGCAAGCATGATTGCTTGCTTTGATGAAGCCCTTAGGAGAGGAATTGTGAAGGCGTGCAAGACTTCTTGTCTCTAGAGATGGGCACGACTCAAAAAATTGTTTTTCGTTTTTCGTTTGGTCGTTTAGGGGTCCGTTTCGGTTCGTTTTCATTTTCGTTGGTTTTTTCGCAATTTTTTTGTTTTTGTTTTGTTACCTAATGAAAACGAAAAAACAAAAATGAAAACAAAAAATTTCTGTTTCGTTAGCATTCTTTTCAGTTCAATGTGTTTGCCGCAACGAAAATGAAAAACACGGCAAAAAATTTCATTTCGTTTCCGTTTCCGTTTTGTTTTTGAAAAATTTTCATTTTCGTTTCATTACCTAACAAAAACAAAAAAACGGAAATGGAAACGAAAATTTCGCTGAGTCGTGCCCATCTCTACTTGTCTCCAGTTTAATAGGAAGACAAGGAAAGCTATTTTTCCCTCATCAGGACTTCAGTTCTTTGTGCAAATTGTCTCTGTAGAATCCCAATATTCTATACCTTTGAGAAGCAAAGCAAACACAGCAACTACACAACAACTGGATGATGGATGTAAAGGTGGCAAACCAACTCTCCAACATTTCTGATCCCTAAAGGTCCATGCAATAATGCAGCTGCCATTGCACTGTTGACATTATTTGTATTAGACTAGAGCATTACTTGTGTAATTGTGCATAGATTTTTCTGATTCTCCTTCCCTTTGAAGAGTGCCATGAAATTTATCTCCCCTCGAGAAGGGTAATTTTTGGTGGCTTTATCTAACATGAAATAACCTGACATGTGAGGATATACACCCCTAGTACTATACTATATGTTACTACTGTAAAGCAGGAACTCTGTGAGGAGTATGCTATTCCACTGAACTCTATTTGTGGACTTCTGGTAGACATCTGGTTTTCACTGTTTCAACAAAATGAATGTATGTACTGTGTGAAAATTCCTTTTATTGATCAGAACTGAGCAGAGTTCCTATAACTACATCTCTAACAATTAACCCAAAGCTCACATTCCCCTAGCATTATTTCCTCATGAGTTGTGTATTCATAGTTGGGAAACAGGGACATATTATTAGAACTCTCTCATCTTACTGTCTTTCTTTCTACAGAAAGTTGTCCTGAGTCCAGCAACTCATATCCTTCTGGGAGTGTCACCTTTGAAAGGTTTCAAAGAACTGGGAATAAAAATGAGTTCCTAAAAATTAATAACACTCCAAGAAACCCTTAAACGAGCCTTCAGGGGCAGAATAATTGTCTTCGCTTCAGAAAAGAAAAAACAGTGGTCACAGGCAGCTGATCTCCTCAGAGACCTTCCCCCCTCCTTTTTTTTCAGACACTGGAAGCCAAGTGCGAAGAGGTCTAGGCAAGGGAAGTTGTTGTTAAAGTGCTCAGAACGCAACAGGACAGAATTAATTCGCACATTAAATGAAAAGCTTAACCACTACTATAGACACAGAAAAAACAAAAACAAAACTCTTGCAAACATGAGCTTAAAGTAAACAACTCTTTGCTTTCCAGCTGAGAAAGCAGCAATTCAATGGAGCCATAGCCCACATTTTCAAAGCATTATTGAATACAGTAAACATCAAGAGTGTCTTTTGCACCCGTTTCGACTAGAGGCAGCCTTCTTATCATAGGTTAAGAACTGTAGTGACTTCACAATATCCTGCAGACTTTTATGCCATAATTAAAATTAACTAACCTGATCAGCAACCAGGGAAGAACTGTGCTAAAAGGTGCTCCATTGCCAGCGCTTTCTGTGAGTTAAATGAGTAGGAGGGCTATTTGTTTTTACAGTTTGTGAACTGTGCAGTTCTGGGCCTGCCTGCTGCTGTATTCTTTGCCAAGATTCAGCTGCCTGAACCATTGCTACAGACAGAGAAGCATCAGCACAAAACATTTTTCCTTCATAGATTATACTCTATAAGTTATACTTTCTAAATAGATTACTTGCCCAAAATCACAACTTGAAGTCTGAGTTTGCACAGGCGCTCAGAAGCACATTATACACTGCTTCTGCTGACAGGACATTATCCTGGTAGGCTCACTGGGTCCACTCCTAACTTAGTAGCTAAATTTTGTGCAGCCACTATTAAATTTCGTGAAGGGAAGTTCCCAGCTAGAGTTCAGTTACAGTAGTAGTAAGTTGTTTTATAGGTAGGGGTCCCAGGGACTGATAGTTTTAATGGGGTTCTAAGTAAGTACAGTGCCGAATTCGATTATGCTGGGGCTTGATATTGTCCTCTCATGTATTATCTTTAATGGCTGATTCATAGAAAATTTTCATAGATACATTGTAGAGGTAGAGGATTTATGATAAGATGGCTTACATATTGTTGTATACACTGTATGCTGTGATGTTTTATGTACTTTTGCCTTGCTGGTCAATGACTGTAATAAAATTTTATTATTATTATTTTTTACCCAAAATCAAGTCAACACTGGCTTGTCCAAAAAGCTTTGTCTTTAAAATAAACAGCCACTTCCCCTGATTCACTAACTTTCATACCTGTATGTGTGTACGGACACAGCTCCAACCATTCATCACTAAAACAGCTAAGCAAAAAGCATGCAGCATATCTGCAATCCCACAGCACTCAAAACACTCTCTGAATGTCTTGCAAGTAAATTATGCTGATTACATGTTGCCCCCCCACCCCCACCCCAGTGAGCTAGGTGCTCATTTTACCAACCTTTGAAGGATGGAAGGATGCATGAACCTTGAGCGGGGAACCTGAGATTTAACCCTGGGTCATGAGAGCAGTTTTGGGTGCAGTACAGCAGTTGAACTACTATGCCATGTGTGTTGTCACTGGTGGTTTGTTGCTGCTACTGGCCATTTCTAAAACTTGGTTATGTTAGAAAAAAGTGGTTTCACTGGTGTATCTTCTTCTATCATGAGAATGGGGAGGGTGTGATCCTTGTCCCTGTGTATAAATCCCCCCGGAGCATGAATTATGTTGACATGAAAGGCATCAAAGGATGAGAATCCATTCTACTGGTTATGGTACACTGCCAATGACACAGTTCTTTAAAGCAATTGTCAGCATTGTCAGTGTTATTAGCCTGAATCCGCTTGATAATCTCAACTAGAATCAATGGGATTTATATAAGTGCTGTCTTACCATACAACAACTGATTCAATGGATCTATTCTAGTATTTGTGTCATATGCCACTTTTCTCTCAAAACTGGAATCCATGGCAGTTTACAATTTAGTTGGAAAGCTACTGCAGAAACACAACAAATAAATACAAATGTGAAAATACAATTAGACCCATTGCTGCTTTTAAAAAAAGAATAAAAATAATAGCATGTCAGAAAAAGAGAAAAAAGGAGTCAAACTTTATTTTAAAAATGCAAGAAACTCAACACACAATCTCAGACATCTTGCCATTAGCTTATCAGCAGAGCAAGGGCACGGTCATCTCAGCCTTCTTTGATAAGGAATTGCAAACCAGACAATGATTTAGACAAAGCACCTTTGTCAAATGTAGATTGGAAGGAGATCTGCAGGATGCTATGTGTATATTGAGCACCAAACTCCACATGACCAACAACTCACCCCCTCTGTCCATGTTCCAGAGGACCTCATTTACCAAGCTGTTTCAATTCCATATTCAGTCTTGAACCCAGACTAAAATAGGCTCAATTAATAATTTCAGGATATCATTGAGAACGAACAGTCCCTTCTTTACTTTTTGATGCTTACAAGTAGAGATGGGCACAAAACGAACAATTTTTCATTTCCGTTTTCATTTTTTTGTTTTGTTATGTAATGAAACAACAAACGAATTTTGTCTCTAAAATGAAACGAAATGAACAGAAACACCGGAAATTTTGTCATGCGTTTCGTTTCCGTTACTGCAATATGAGTGAATTTCTTAAAATCCTAAAAAACACAAAAAATTGAAATAAATGGTAAGAAAATGGTAACAAAATGGACGAAAATGAAAACGAATTTTTTGCAAAAATTCGCAAAAAAGGAAATGAACCGAAACGGACCCGACAAACGACAAACGAAATGTCATTTTTTATTCATGCCCATCTCTACTTGCTAGTTTTCCTGAGGACCACAGCACTCGTCAATTAAAAAAGAAAAAGGGGAAAAAAGACTTGTGTGTTCCTTTCTCATTTAATTGACTGGTTAACATTTCTATCTTTATTATCTGTAGCATATTCTGCACATTTGACCAGATGAAGATAAGGCAAAGGAAAAAAACCTCTTTGAATGGTCAAAAGGTTATTCAATACAACTGTCCATCAAAGAGTGTATATAACAAAATAGAACATAAATTTAAAATATACTTCTAAGACCTTAAGAAAGCATTTTTTAAACTATACCAAGCAATTAAAACTCATACAGTTACAACCAGTGGTTAATGCCAGCTAGTGCAACTTCCCATTTAATCAGTGGGAGTTTGATAAGATGATGCCTACTGTAAGTCCCATATCTTCATTGGACCTATTCAAGATTGTATGAATAATTAGATACAGTCCCCATTCTAGAGAATTGTGTATATAGGAGGAAAAACATTTTCCTCTGTTTTAAAATCTCTACGTTTTAATTGTATTTGCATTTTTATTGTAATCTACTTTTGTTAGTTGACCTCAGTACCCCCCCCTTTTTTTTGGCAGAAAGGCAGGATGGACTTGTTAAAAATAATAAGCAAATAAATATGTGAGGATTAATGGCAATGGCTAAAATGCTATTGAGTTTTTCCACTGCTGCAAGTTTTTTAAAAAGTTAACACATAAATATTTCAGCTTCCATCTGTTCAGCTTTATTGATAAGGCAGCCACATTCAGCTTATAGTCAAAAAAGGCTTATACATGTAAATATGAGCATAGGTCAAGGGATGTATGCAAAAATAAGTCTTAACGTTCAAAGGAAGCTATATAGGCTCATTTCAGTTGGGCAGCCTTTGCCACAAATTTAGTTACAGTGGACCCTTGTATAACAAACAGCTTGTATAACATAAAATTTGTACAACATAAAAATTCCAGAGATAGGGGAAATTTCCTTAACATAATCGCCTATCGGGAGAATCTGTACAACATAAAAATGGGATCACTCTGTTTTCAATGCATTCCTATGGGACTCTGTATAAAGGAAAATTTCCTTAACATAATTTCATTTGGAACAAATTAATTCCTTTATACAAGGTACCACTGTATATGAAACATTACTGACCTGTCAGGGCAGGCCAACAGATATGTCATCCTTTCCGTGTTGCTGAGATTCGCAAATGGAGTTAGGGATTTCTCTTGAGTATTTTCCCTTGATGTTTCATGCAGTGCTAAAGCATATCATATAAGGTGTGGTAACCTCTTCCTTGGAACTACCACACAGAGAGAAGCACTGAGCTCTATGCTCTTGAATCTCCCTCCTAAGAAGGAAGATGTTCTTAAATCTCCTTCCTAAAATGGCAGGCTTGGTTGTCTGAAAGTACAAGGCAGTAAGTACTGTGTGGAAAGAAGGTGGATTTAGTGCAGATATTTCTCTTTCACAATGTTTTAATATGGGACAGGTATAAGGAAAATGTGCATAAGGCAATAGATTAGTAAGCAAAAATGCATGACTATGCTGACTTCTTAATTTGCAACAGCTTATCATCAAGGTCTACACTTTCTTCATAGCACCCCTTTTCCTCCTGTTTTACCTGTGTGGAATCCTTGTTTGTACTATACCATCAAAGGGTTTCTCAGGCAAGAAATATCCAGGAGTGGCTTCCCATTGTCTCTTGCTGTGAGATACTAACAAGAGTTTTCTTGAATGTCATTACCATTGCCTGTGAAAGTTCATCCACAAGGAGGCTTGTCTGGTGGCAGGACTCCAGTGGCTGGAATTTCTCTACCCCTGTCGCTGTTAGAATTGCTCAATCTCTTCTGCTGATGTGATTGATAATTCTGAAGAAGGGGGATTTTATCTTTGTCTTGTCTCAGCTTAAGCCATCCTGCTTTGATAACCTTCCAGGTTCCTGCCAGGACTGCTCTCATCTTACCCGATAAACTCATAAGAACATGAGAACTGCCTTGCTGGAACAGGCCACAGCCCATCCAGTCCAGCATTCTGTCTCACAAAGTGGCTCGCCATTTGCTTCAGGGATTCCCAAGTGGATGTCTTCACCTGCTTATGATTCCCTGCAAATTGCATTGAGAGATATCCTGCCATATCTCCAACCTGGAGGTTCAAGAGTGAAGAGGCCCAGCTGTTGCAGTCTCAGATGGTAAGGAAGGTGTTCCAGGACCCTAATCATTCTGGTTGCCCTCCTCTGCACTTTTTCCATTTCCATAATATCCTTCTGGAGGTATAGTGACCAGAACTGTACACAATACTCCAGATGGGGCCTCACCATAGATTTATAAAGAGACAAAATGACACTTGCTAACTTATTTTCTATACCCTTACTAATGATCCCTAGCATTGAGTTTGCTTTTTTCACTGCTGTGGCCCACTGGGTTGAAACCTTCATTGAGCTGTCCACCAGGACAGCAAGGTCCCTTTCCTGGTTTGTTGCAGAGAGTTCAGACCCCGTCAGTTTATAAATGTACTGATAATTGGGATTTTTTGCCCCAACATGCATCACTCAGCACTTGCTAATGTTGAAGCTCATTTGCCACTGGTTTGCCCACTCCCCCAGTGTCAAGTGATCCCTCTGGAGCTTCTCACAATCTCTCTCAGTTTTTACTACCCTGTATAATTTTGTGTTGTTGTCAAATTTGGCTACCTTGCTATTTACTCCTACTTCTAGATCATTTATAAAGGTGTTGAAAAGCAGGGGTCCCAGTACTGAACTTTGGGGGACCCAACTCTTTACCTCCCTCCAGTTGGAGAAGTGTCCATTTAGTGCTAACCTCTGTTTCCTGTCTCTTAGCCAGTTGCTGATCCAGGACAAGACCTGTCCCTTTATTCCATGACTGGCAAGTTTATTCAAGAGCCTTTGGTGCGGGACCTTGTCAAAAGCCTTTTGAAAGTCCAGATAAACAATGTCACCTGGATATCCCTTATCCACAAGCTTGTTATCATTCCAGTAGACTGTTTTAACAAGACATATAAGGACCTCCTCTCTGGTTATTTCTCTCTGTCATAATTCTTCAGTTTCCCTCTCTGCAAAGATAGGCTCTGTTTTGGGCATGTGTTCTCTGTCTTCTTCAGTGAATACTGAAACAAAGAATTCATTGAGTCTCTCTGCAATTTGTTTCCTCTTTAATAATCCCTTGCCTTCCATTGTCATCTAATGGTCCAATGGCCTTCCCAGTTGGGTTTTTACTTCTAATGTACTTAAAGAAGTCCTTGGGTGCTTTTACACGACCTCTAAAATCCGCTGGCAACTTAAATTTGGACCAGAGATTGTGGGGTTTTGTTCTGCTTCTGTGTTCCCATCCTTCTGCCCTCCATTGCTCCTGTCTGCGATGAGGGGAGGGAGAAAAAAGGGAGAAAAAATGCAGGCTCACCTCCATCTGCCTCCACTCACCTCCCTCTGCCAGTTGAAGCAGCCCCGTAAGGATTCCTGTCTCTTAAAGGGGCAGCGGGGACAAAAAAACAAACAGAAGGCGAGGAGAGCCTGACATCCACAGCTTTACAATCTGCATCAGAAAATATTTTACCTCCAGAGACCAGATACTTGTAAAATGTGCTTTGGCACGCTTAGGTGGGCGTGGTTGTACTTAAATTTTTTTTAAGTCTGCAGCTAGTGGGAAAATAATTTTAAGGTCCGCATCTGGGAGCCCTTTGCATCGGATTTTAGGGGTCGTGTAAAAGCAGCCCTTATTATTTCTTTCAGCGTTTTTAGCTATATACTCCTCAAAGTCTTCACTCAACCCCCCCTCAACACACTGAGTGCCCAAGAGGGGGAATTTACAAGTAACAAACAGAGCTTTTGATGATAGGCTCATTTTTGGCGGGGGTCGCTAATTCATAAGATCACCATATGTTGGAATCTGTTTGATAAACACACAACTGCAACAAATCCTTGGTTCATTGTTTATTTTGTTCCAGCACCCATGGAGCACTGGAACTATTTGGCATGAACCCTTTGGAAGGCAAATGGGCATGAAGTCTGCTACACACTCCAAGTAGAGTGTAATGCAGATGGTCTTGGATGATTGACTACTAGGCAACAGCTTACCCTGAGGCCCTGTACCCAAATGACAGGATTCACACATACCTCAGTGCTCCCAGAAAATTCATATAAATAGTCCGTAGGCATCCTGTCCTATTGCAAGATATTTGCCATATACTAAACCCAGATTCTTTTCACCTATATTAAGAATGTGTGTTGTTTCAATTTCTTCATGTCCCTTTCATCCTCTCAAGCTTTAGGGGCAAATGAGAATTTTTAATAGCCTGAGATTTGTTTCTTTTAGAACAGCTAAAGATGGTGCATACAAAGCAGTCAATAAGTACCAGAGGAAGCTTGGTGTATAGATTAATGTGAAGATAAACTGGCATTGCCAACTTTGAACATTTCTGAAGCAGTGTATGTTTTAAAATTATTCACAGTTCTCTGAGGTCAACTTGTGCACATTTCTGTATCGTGAATTTGAAGGTATCCCATGTTCCATAAAATGAATTGACAAATTCAAATGGAGCCCCAGATGTCATGCATGATCTTCAAGGCTTTTTAAAGTAACTTCAGAAAGCAAGAAATAGAAGAAAATGAAAGCATGACTAAGGAACAAATCAACAAAGCAAGACGCATACCCAGAGATAACCTGCTACAAGACAGATCCAAAGGACCAAATGACAGAACACCACTGGTTGTCACTTACAGTCCACACAAGTGAGACCACTCACATGATCTCCAGCCCAACCTTGACAAGAACACATCACTCTCCAAAGCTCTTGGTGGGAGACCCATACTTGCCTACAGACAACCTCCCAACCTCAAACAAATACTAATGCACACAAGATTAGAAAACCACAACATGGGCAATGGGACTAAACCTTGCCACAAACCCCGATGCCAACTCTGGCCACACATCTACTCTGGCAACACAATCACAAGACCCAAAAATGTCAAATACAGTATCAAGGGCAACTTCACCTGCTCCTCAATTAATGTAATCTGTGCCATCTACATTGGACAAACAGGACAATCTCTAAGAAAACACATCAATGGACACAAGTTTGACATAAGAAACCACGATACACAGAAACTGGTCTCAAACCACTTCAGTTTACCTGGACACTCCTTGAGAGACTTGAAGGTCACCGTTTTGGAACAGAATCATTACAGATCAAGAATACAAAGAGAAACAACTGAAATAAGATTCATATGCATGATGGACACACACAAGAAGGGAATAAACATAAGTCAGGGTTTCTTGAGTCATTATGAAATGTAATATTATCATATTGCCACTTTTTCCCCCATGGACACTAAGGTAAAAATTCTACATTGCATTCTCTTCCCCACCCCACCCCTATCTCTTCCAACACAGCCTCATCCTCTCTGATCTGATCTGGTTTCTGTCTCATGGGGAATTTACCTCAGGGCCATTATATCACACTTAATGTAAACCGGTCCTGGCCCCAGGGCCATAAAACCATCCTTTTTACAGCTTTACAGCTGTATAGACCCTGACCTCATGTTCCCACCATTTCTACTAATCAACTCTCCCTCCTCTTCTTCCCCCTCTTCCTCTCTCCCCACCCCTGCCTTATCCACCCCCCCCAACTCTATATACTACAGCCAATGAATATCTAGAATGAAATGTATATCCCATCACATATTATATTGCACACCTCATTCTACGGCTATATGTCTGAAGAAGTGGACATGTCCACAAAACATTACAATAAAATATGAAAGTTAGTCTTTAAGGTGCCACATGTTTTGTGTCTTTTGTTTTGTTTTGTTTTGTTTTTCTTTGATTTTTGCCTTAAAAAAAACAACCCTTTCTTTAAGAGTCCAGCAAGACAGAAAATGGAGCTTATTTGTTTATATGGGAAAAGCAGTGAGTTTCAGGAATAACAGTAATTAAAATAAGAAGTAGAGAGAAGAGGAAAAAAGAGGCTGCTGGGGTAGAACAGAAAGTAAATTCTCAATAAGCCTCTCAGCCAAGTCTTGAAGACAGATTGCAATAAAAAGGAGGGGAAGAAGAAAGACTCTTGACAAGACAGATTTTTTTAAAAAGCAACTTTCTGTTTCAAATAAAAGGATCTTCATCAAGAGAATGTCAGCTGTAACTGGAACAGAATCCATCAATTTGGAATGTGAAAGCCTGGGTTAAGAAAGGCATGACCTGTTTGTCCAATTATATTCACAAGCCACTTGCCCAATAGTTCTTTCTGTTGAAAATAAGAAAGATTACATTTACTATCATGGCTCGGCTTACAAAGATGATCACTCAACCAGTGGCCTAGGATGATTATATATCACTACCAAGCAAGATGATCATAATCCATAAGTCTTTCTTTGCAGCTTACCTCTCACATGAATCTGGTCTCTTCAAATTAAGAGAAGTTTATTTCATATACTCAGTCAAGTGTTGAGTGAGGTTTCAGTGTTGTACGTTATTAACTGAGATAGCCATCTTGTGTGGGAAATCTTATATAATGTCCAAAGGGCAGGATGTCTGCACTGCCATTTGTATTTAAAGGAGATCCAATAATTGTTTGACTGTACTGGATTAAAATGATTTCATTTTTTAAAGAAGAATGACTATGTTAAGTGGATGGGATGAGAACAACAACAACAACAACAACAACAACAACAACAACAACAACAACAA
>JAHTLZ010000330.1:50075718-50086906 GCA_023846285.1 Phrynocephalus versicolor
AACAACAACAACAACAACAACAACAACAACAACAACAACAACAACAACAACAACAACAACAACACTGGCTTTTTAGTTCTATGTAGTGATTTGCAAGCATATAGCTTATCTGACAGAATGTAACTTTATAGAAAAGGTTGATGCAACGACAAACATATGGGCCATGTGTTTTCAGAAGGAAACAATTGGAAGAAATTATTGTAGCATTAGTCAAATTTTGCTCATCTCTACTTGGCGTTTAGTAGAGAATATGTCAGTTGCACAGCAATGGTTCCTATGAAAAGTGACACTGTCACAAAAAGCTAAATCAAGGACAATCTCTCTATTTTGAGGAGGGTCATACCTTGGCAACAAATCAAGGACAATATATAATAGCAAAAAGAGTAATGTGTGTGCTTCCATTTGTTCCATGTTGCCACAATAAGATGAGGCAGGGTTGGCTGCTACATCTGTCAGCATGTGGGATGATAGACATAGAGGAAAAGTATTTGTTGCTTATTCTCCAGTTTCTTTTCTGATGACAACTGCAAATAGCACTGCTTTCCTTGCAACAGAAGTGGAAGAGAGGCAAAAAACAAAGGTTGTTTGCTAGGCAACCAGAGAGGGACAGGTGTCAGATCACTGGAAGGAAGGAAGGAAGGAAGAAAGGAAGGAGTATGAGTTTTCATATAGTCAATATGGAGACAATGGGCTAATGAGTCTACCTTATTACAACAGTAATATAGGAATGACCCTGATGCATTGTGTTTTATATAAGCCATATAGTCAATATGGAGACAATGGGCTAATGCGTCTACCTTATTACAACAGCAATATAGGAATGACCCTGATGCATTGTGGGTTTTTTAAGGGGGGGAACAAGGGGGTTAAAAAATAGCACTGTATGAACACCCTTGACAAAAGCATGAAATTGTCCCAGGTTCACCTGGACCTGGACCGCACCACCAAGTGGGAGAAACATAGAGAAGAAGAAGAAGAAGAAGAGAGTTTTGTGGATAAATTAAGTTGTTTTCACATTTAATTCTTTAAAAATACATGCTCATCTTTGGGATGGAGTACAGAACTAAGAAAAATTCAGAACTATATACTAAATTGTCCACTTCTTAATATGATCATTGTTTCTTTAAAATAAATTGGTAGCAACTTGGCTAAATAAGAAGCTAATTGTGGCACTTACCCATATCCTTTGATCTATTTCACTAATGAGGTATTAGGTGGAATGAGCATCACAGCCTCCTCCACGGTTAAGGGTAATACTCCTCTGCCACCATTTAATCTAAGCTTGCTCCTACCTGGAGAGTTTTTAAAAATTAAAAAAAAAGCTATTCCCAGTCAATTCAATATGTATTGAAATATAATATGTGTTTATTCAATAACAAAACAAGAAATCTTAGGCACTTGGCTTTAAGGTTACAGTGTATTAAGTTTGAATGTTCGGTCTTACATACTAGAATGCTTTTCTGTTAACCCTTAACTTTAACTAACAGCTGACAGAATCACTTTAAACTCTCTCCCTAACTTTCTTTCTCTCTCTCCCCCTTTTCTTTCCCCTTTAATACTCTCATTTTGTTTTTCTATCTTCCCATAACAATCCATTGGCCCTTACCCATAGCCAATCACCATTCCACTCCATGCTATTACCATGCAAAATACACTCAAATCACCTGACAGTTACATTGATTTAGGATGTTACTTATGACAGAGGGATTTTACTGCATATTTATTTATACATAGCAAATTATTGCATAAACTTAGGACAGTACACCAAATAAATAGAAAGCATTTTAAAACTGCATTAGTCCTTTACAAGCATTATTTGACTGTTTTGAATAAGTAGAGAGCCTCACCCTATTATCGCAACTTTCTTTATGTGAAGAAGGTCAGATCCGTAAAAGAAATGACCCACAATGTCTTTCCTTGACCTCTTTCCAATAATCACACAGTGGTGCAATCACCAGCTGCAAAGAGGGAAATGTACAGTCTGGCAGGGGTGCCTGGCTCATGAAGAAGTGTTCACCACAAGGGAAGGGGACACTCCCCTACACATGCGGGTTAAGAAGAAGGCAGAGGAAACTATTATCAGAGACTGCCTAAGGAGAGAGAGGGTGGGAAGCCAGGGGAGGAACTGGTCACTGCAAGGGCCTTATTGCCAGAGTCCAAGAGCACTTGAGTTACTCAAGGTTGGAAAACACCACTTAGACAGTGTTCACATTGAGGTTAATGGCAAGGCTGCCCCTCTAACTGGCATCCTTGATGCTTTCAGCACTTGGTATCTGGAGATGATCTGAGACTCTTGGATTAGTGTGCAGACTGAAAACTAGCTATCCCAGGTATTTTACAACTTCCCTGAATTGTGTAATACCGCTACACATTGGTTTCTTTTTATTTCTAAGAGAAATTCTGTTTTGTCATTGCTCTCAGACGGAGGTTGCAATGAAACAGAATAGCATTATGGGTAGAGATAAGCAAAAACAGACAGATTAAAGTAACTATCCCTACAGACACTTGAGACATATAACACCTCTGTTCATCTCCTCCCTTTGCTTTACACGGAGGCTCTGCATTAATTCAATTACCTCAAAACTTATAATGTTGCATTAGGAATTACTTTTGCATTTACTGGCAGCAATCATTTACATAGATGCTTCTTTTCAAATTAGTGCCAGTCATGCTAGGTGGCACGTAAATGAGATCACTCACAAACATCACAGGCTGTCCGGCATTCAGTGATGGAAACAGTTCGTTATTTCAGGTGATTCTGTGCTAGTTATTGGGGCAGAATAAAACTGAGAGCAGCACAAAATAATTCAATGGACTATGCTTGGGAAAATGTTAGCAGACAGAATGATTTCCTCTTTTATGGGCTGCTGAGAGATTGCTTTGGGGTAGGCTAGTATGAGTTGCCTCTGTGGGCATAGAACGTGGGCCTGGAATTGTAGGCATCACTCCTGACTAGTAACTAGCCATGGTTCCTTGATCAGGTTCTTTTGGCTGGTGAAGTCCTGTTAGCTGCTACATGAGAACAAGCACTGATCTCTAGCTGGCTGTCTCCCACCCCTTGCAGACTAGTGCCTGTCTCACCAAATAGGGTGAGCTTGTTCACTGGACAACAACAGCTATAGTTCTCTCTTTTAAAAAAAGACCATATGCTGAAAAAAGTGGGTGATATGTTTGTCTCAAGACAGAGCTCCTGGTTGACATCATGTTGCCTGAAGGGTCTTTCCCTAGAGTGCAGAGTACTGGAAAGGTGGGCATAGATATAGCCTACCCAGTGGGAACCACTCCCATAACACAGCTGTTCTTGAAGCCTACACCGTTCTCCAAAGATCCTAGGCACTGGATCTCATAATCTAAGTGAGTTCCATTATCTTGAATGTTTATCTAGGAGGGCCCCCTTTTGTTGCATTTATTCAAAATGCCCACATGATACCTACATGGTACCTAAGTAGCAGGGAGTGGTGGCCAACCACAATTTGCTGCCCCACCTGCTCTACAACTTGTGGCAGCCACTTCAGCCTACCTCTTGGTAGGACCAGCCCAAAGTGTCCCACACATGACATTGAACCACATGAAAGCATGCCGGGCAGAGTCATTTCTGAGCATGCAGACCAGAGTACAAGTTGCCCTGCTGTTCACATTTGGACAGATGCTTACAATGTATTTATTTATTTATTTATTTATTTATTTATTTTAGTGCTTATATACCTCCTGTCTTCCAGGAGGAACTCCGAGCGGTTTACAACAAACAAAATAAGAACAATAACAAAATAGTCAATAAATGAGCATCGCAATATCAACACAATAAGACTAAAAAGGGGGGCAATAACAGGATGGTGGAACAATAACAAAAACATTATAAATGCAACTGAATTTAGGAAAAACTTGTTATTTATTTATTTATTTTTGGATTTATGTACTGCCAAGCTTAAATCGGAGAACAACTCCAGGTGATGTACAAGAAAGGTTAAAACAATAAAAGAAATATAACATTTACATATATGAAGCAATCATAATAAACCTATAGCATAAACAAATAAAAGTTTGGTTGTCATGTTGCACTGCAAATAACATGCATGCAACATTACCAAAAGCTTTGCAATAGAGCCAGTTTTTCAAAGAACTCTTAAACATTGCATAGATGAAGCCAAGCAAATGTCAACTGGCCATTTGCTCCAAAGAACAAGGACAGCTACTGAGAAATGGGCATTTTTATTGGATGGGCATTTATTAATCTGAGGGACAGACACTATGTCATATATTCAGGTCCCAAGCCGTGGAGGGTTATATAAGTTAAAACCATCACCATGAACTTCATCCGGGATGCAACAGGTAGCCATTGCAGGTGAGCCAGGATGGGGCTGATGTGGTCATATTTGCAATACATACCAACCACCAATCCAGCTGCTGTGTTCTATACCTGCTGCAGTCTATGGATCAGATTCAAGGGTAACCCCACATTGAGTGTATGACAGTAGTCAATCTGGAAAATCACCAAGGCATGCACCACTGCTCTCAGGGAGGTCTCATCAAGAAAGGAGTGAATCCGGGTAATGAGCTGAAGCTGATAAAAGGCTGATTTGGGCATGGCTGTTATCTGGGAGTCCCAGGAGAGAACCAGGTCTAGTACCACACCCAGATTCCCCACTCTCTCTGCAGCTGGGGGAAGATACCATCCAGACAGGGGAGAGGGTCACCATAACTCTCTGAGGTACCTCTGAAGAACAAAATCTCAGTCTTATCATATGTAACAACATGTTACGTATTCCTGATGCAGTATTTGTCCATTTTTACTCTCATGGGGTCACGAAGAGGCAGACAGGACTGAACAACTGAACAACAATAACAACTCTTGCAAATAAACTGTTTTTAACTTCCTCCTCTTCCCCTGAACAATCCTGTGGGTTGGATTCAGCAGTATTCCCCCCACCCCCCAATATGGTTTCGTGCAATTGTCCTCCCCCTGCCCCATCCCTAGCTCCAGTCTACAATGGAAATGAATTTTTGAAGTTATGTATATATTTTCCAATGTATCCTTGTATAATACAATTCCTAGCTAGAAAGTGTGCGAGCATCATGCCAGTCTCCCAGCCACTAGCTGCAGCTCTGTTGCTACATGTTGTGGTAGAACAATTACTTTTCAGTCATGTGCTGCTTTTCTTCAAAGAGTGCTGCATTTTCTCACCTTTGAAATTAATAGCATTTCCCCCTGTTTTACCCCCTAGAATGGCTGAGTACATACTTCACTTTGGATGCCCACAGATGAAACCATAAAATTGGGAAGGGGAGAGTCCTGTCAATTCAGTCTAGCTCTCCCATACAGATTCCTTGAGCCATATGGCTATATGGCCACCATTATTGATCCCAACCTGTATGTACATATGAGTGGCAAAATTGGCTATTTGTTTGATCCAGACAGAACCCAATTATTTGCTCAGCTAGGCTGGGGCAGGTGAGCTGCTATTACATGGATGTGCCCCGTGATGGCTAGATCATCCATCTCAAAAGAAAGGCTCCTGTACTGCATAACATCAGAGAGCTACCTGCTCTCCAGAATGTTCTACTGTGTAAAATCTTCTCTGCAGAAGCAAATGGTAGGCTGTTGAAGTTTTGAGTGGGCCTTGGGAAGTTTTTGAATCAGGCCACGTGAGGTTCAAGGTGGCCTCTGCTTATGAATAAAATTCCTTTCCTTTGTGGGAGAAGCAGAAACGTTGGCCTAAATATTCTATGGAATGTGGAATATATAACTATGCTAGATACGTATTCAATGGCAGAATCTACCACTACAAGGAGAAATAAAATAAGAAGCTCTGCATGTAAAGTGTGTGCTTAAGTTTAATCCTAGTTACATAGGCTGTATTAATCTGGCATCATTTTTCTGGCTCCATGAGAGGGTTTTGAAATTTGTAATTAACATTTTTCTTCCTTTTTCTACAACATTGAAAGGAGGTGTTTCTTTTTGTTACTCTATTGAACAGCGTTTGAGGGAACAGCTATTCTCCATGACTCAAGTAAGAAAAACTGAGATTGCAGAGGATTACAGTTCAGTATAATGTGAAACTTTATATAATGCGTACTTTTAGTTCTTCTTTTTCAAGGACAGGCTTGGTTTGCAACAGTATGTCCATAAGAATGACCAAAGAGATCATTGTCTTTGATCACCACTATTTTACATTTAAAGATTTCTCTGAACTGGCACTCTCATTATTCAAGTTGATTGTTGTTAGAGAGGGAGAAGGGCTTTTCCATCCTCCTTTTTATACCCATCCCTTTGGTTTTGATTTTCCCTGTAGTTGTTTGTGTGGTACTGAAGAAGTACAGTACAGCAGTAGGAGCATATTGTGCAACAAAAACCAACAACAACAAACTATCACTATGACTTAAAATCATTTCTTTTTCTTCGGTGTGATCATGACATCTTTCTATTGATCAGAAAGTTTTTTATATCCCTTTTGCTTGCTACAGTTGCTCGGTCAGTATTGAGGTTAAAATGATGATGCCTCCACCTAGCAGTTAAGGCAATCTCTGCAATTTTAGCTGTCAACCTTTGGCTACTCTGTTTCCCACTGCTCCGAAGACTGCGCTCACCAAACTGAATGTAATAATAAGCATCAGGATATGAGTTGCTCCTAAGGAGGCTACTAGGGTGTGGAAAGAAAATATAGCTAGCTATCACTGTGTCTTTTAAATGTTAATTTTGAAGATGTATGCACCATGTAGCTTTAAATGTATGTATATTCACAACAAACAAGTAGAATGCTACATCAGAAATATCACTGGAGATAAGAAAACAATATTTGATCTCTCTGTTTCAATGCCAATTGCAAATTCCCCAGCAAAGTTAGAAAGATATTTTCTGAAACACTGCCCCACTTTCAAGGACGTTTCCATTGTCCAATACACGTGGCTTCTTCTTATGTTTCCTAGGATGCCAAATATAATGGTGAGTATACAGGTATGAAATGACCTATGCCATTTTGTTTATAAAAACATTATTTGCAATGCTGGAGAAAGTGATAGCAATAGCCTTGGTAGTTGCATTCTCTGAATTAGACCAGATTCAAGCTTTGCTTTCTGACATGACAAAACTACAAATATCCAGGAAGGAAAGAAAGAAGGAGAGAGGTAGGGAGGGAGTTATGTGTAGGAGCAAAGGAACTGACCTCAGAGCACATCAGTATAATTTAAGGATGAGTAGAAATTTGATACCGTATGACTATGTGGTATCATGGATATAGTGCTGGATTAGAACTCAGGATGCCCAACATCAAATCTCTGCTCAGACATGAATATGCACTTGGGGTGCAACTGGTAAAGATTCCTTTTAATGTCTCACTTCCCATGAATCCCCTATCAAGGTTGCTATAAGTCAGTTTCAATGTGATGGCACATAACATAAGAGTTTACTTCCAGTTTAGAGATGGGCACGACTCAAAAAAATGGTGTTTCGTTTGTCATTTAGTCGTTTAGGGGGCCGTTTCGGTTCGTTTTCGTTTTTGTGAGGTTTTTTGCAAAAATTTTCATTTTCGTTTCGTTATGTAACGAAACAAAAATCCAAAAACGAAAACAAAAAATTGCTGTTTGTTACCATTTAGCACAATTCAATGTATTTGCCGTAACGAAAATGAAGCGGTCGACAAAATTTTTCGTGTTTCGGGTCGTTTCGTTTCATTTTGGAGTCAAAATTTGTTTTTCATTTTGTTACGTAACGAAACGAAAAAACAAAAACAAAAACAAAAAATTGCTAGTTTCGTGCCCATCTCTATTCCAGTTTCATCCTCGTTCATTCATTACTATGAGCTAGAATCGTGCACTTCCTCAGTGTTTTGGGGTGGAGCTCCAGTGAGCTCTAGCTAGTACAAGAAATGGTCAGGAGTGGCGGGACTTGTAGCCAAACATCAGAATGGTATGACATCACTTCAGCTTGCATAATATTGTTCTGTAATGTTTCCTCCTGATTCTATGATTTTAAAGATACAGTAACAGTGCATGCAAATATACAGATACATTTCTAAACAGAAATTCCAAATGTATTTTGTTACACAACACATACATAATATATTTTGTCTCAATGGACTGTGCATGTATCTACATTTATTTAATCCAAGTGTAAACATTTTTTTTTAAATGATTTTGAAGAGCTAGCATTGTGGAAGTGAAAAGAGCACTATCCATTCTTCTTGTGGCCAGTTCTGGTAATGTATGTGAAAATATTATTTCTGTTAATAGAGAAATACAGTGGACCCTCATATAACAAATGGTTTGTATAACATAAAATCTGTACAACATAAAAATTCCAGAGATAGGGGAAATTTGCTTAACAGAATCGCCTATGGGGCGAATCTGTACAACATAAAAATGGTCGTGATTAGGATTACTCTGTTTTCAATGCATTCCTATGGGAAATTTGTATAAAGGAAAATTTGCTTAACAGAATTTCATTTGGAACAAATTAATACAAGGTACCACTTTATCTATAGCTTTCAGTATATATGGGGCAAGGAGGGATATGGAAATCATACTATAATTTAAAAAATAACCAGCAAGATTTCCCAAGTTCCATAACAAAGAAGGCCTCATTCAGATCTTGACTCTGGTGCTGCTGGTGGTGGCTTGCTTGTTTGTTTTCTATCTGTCAGTCTGTGTGTGGAATTGCCAGATCTTGGGTAGCTTGAAATTATTCTGAGGAATTCCTGTACAGGCTGCTATTCCATGCAAGAAGGATAATACATCTTGCATAGCATGGCATTTATTCTAGAACACAAACACACAAACGTGCACATGCATGCATGCACACACACATGCACACACACACACACACACACACACACAGAGAGAGAGAGAGAGAGAGAGAGAGAGAGAGAGAGAGAGAGAGATTCTGAGAAACTTGCAAGATTTATCAAGCGACGTGTGTGGAAAATCTGATACAGGGGAATCTTGCTGTTAGGAGCAATGAGACCCCGCCCCCCGCTAAGCATGTCATGGCCCTCAATATATTGTTGGAATGCAACCTGCAAAGTAGGTCCCTGTTGACTATGCCGGGTTGATGCCATGGGGACCACAATGTATATAGAATGTATAACTGTCCTGACTTATGGTATATCTTAGTAATATCAGCAGCAGGAGCAAATTTAAACAAGAAGCTTTGGTACTCAGACTTACAACTTATTTTATAAAAGCAACAGTGTCCGTTCTTTGATGCACAAAAGTCAACAATCAATAGTATTCGGCATGTTGGTTTTTGGCATGAGGATGATGCCAGGGTAGCATTCCCTAAGTTGAGTTTCAACTATTGTTAGGCAACTGTTCAAGGTAGAGGAGTCCAAAGATTGCATGCATTCATCCAAAGAGTTCCTTAATTCTGTGTTCAAATTCCTATAATTTTTTAAATGCACATATGTTTACTGTGAATTAGCATTGGGCAGAAAACACAAAAGTTTCTTCTTCTCCTTCCATTTTGTTCAGCCTAGCACTTGAAGGTTAATAGTGTGAAATTAGCAGCAGTGATTTTTCCTACATGCACCGGTAACTTTTAAAGTCTCCTGAAAGCTTCAAAGTGCCCCGTTTTGTAATAATAGCAATGCCGGAGCCTTTGTGGTTTGTCATGATTTCGTCGAACAATATATTAGGTAATAATGCTGCTTCCAAGGTCAGTAAAAACTACGGAGATGTTCTTTATTTTTAAAAGCATATATTTCATTTGTTCACATAGCAGATGTAGCCCAATGGAAAACAATCTGGTTACATGGGAACTGCCTAGTGATATTAAGTCATCTAAATGATGGCTCTGTCAGTTCGCATAGCATATTATTCCTACCACAAGCTCCTGTTTATGATATTTTACATCAGGTTTATATGGGAGCTGTTATCAGTTTATCTAGAGTTCATATCACTTTAACCAGGCTTTATATGAAACATAAGCCACCATCTGCCCATCAAACTAAAACACTTGCTATAATAAAGGAAATATTTTTATTCCCCCCCCCCCCAGCAATATAGTCTATTTTCTCCAGTGCATTCATGCTTCTAAGAACCAGGTACAATCTGTTGTTGTTGCTGATGTGACTGTTGTTGCTGTTGTTGTTATTGTTGGTGCTGCTGCTGTTGTTGTTGTTGTTGTTGATGATGATGATGATGATGATGTTTTGCATTACGATTGCAGACTCAGTAACCAGAGTGGCTTTCTGCCAGATGGGTGGTATATAAATCAAATAAATAAATAATAATAAAATAATAATACTTTTTCTTTTGAGTTGGAATCAATTAGAAGTACCTGGAAGCAGACATACTGCATATTGCTTATTGCATGTTGCTGTCTTATTCTGCATTCTTTCTGCTACAGCCATAACTGAAGAGCTTTCATGATACAATTGCTTTATCTGTAAAACCTCTTGTCTTCCAAATTTGCCTTATTGCTTTTCAGCCTAGGTAGTGGACATGAAAGAAGCAGTAAGTAATGGAGTGGGGAGGAGACTGGGAAACAACTTAGATGGGATTCTCAGGACAGTTCTTTTGATCTCTTTAATCATGTCCCACTCAGCAGAGACATCAAACTACAGTCAGATATTCCAAGCCCTATTTTTTACCTTAGTTATACCATATGGCCCATATTCCAGCTTCTTGGGATAGGATATCTGTCAGAGTTTTGTGCTATTTGATCAGCCAGCAGTAGCAATTACTTATTGAATAAATAGTTAGCCAGAGACAGAGTTTTCTTAAAACCAAACAACTATATTACAAACTATACAAAAATATCTCAGCATCACAGAACTTATACAAAGTTCAACAGCATAACAGCATAACAGCATTACATTACATTGACAAAATATATGACAAAAAAAACAAAGTGGGTGCCTTACTCACAGAAGGCCCAATGAACAATGATTTACAGAAAATTTTTATAGATGTGTCTGTCCAATCATAACCCCTTGCATCAGCCAAAATTCATTATGCTAATTCTTAACATCTGCACTCCATTAGAAAAAACTATACATTGAGTCACTGTGACTTTGCACTTTTACAGACTCCATCTTTAAATCAATTAAATACATATCAGATATATAGAGAACATCCTGTCTAATACATATATTCACTACCTAATTTCTGACAATATCAGATAGATAGATAGATAGATAAATAGATAGTTGTTTTCGTAGATTTTCACGGGTATAGGTATGCATGTTAGGGTGGA
>JAHTLZ010000330.1:50091726-50106385 GCA_023846285.1 Phrynocephalus versicolor
GTCTGTCTGTCTGTCTGTCTGTCTGTCTGTCTGTCTGTCTGTCTGTCAATCGGACAATGGTACTTGGATCCAGTTAAAGCTAGGAAAGTTTCATCACTAAAACCCTGGAATGCTTCTGGGTTAGATAGACTAGTGGTCATATTTGGTTTAAGAAAGATTTGGTACAAATTAATATGCTGTACTTCAGTACCTATAAAGTTCACCTTAGGACATGATCACATGGGGAAAGAGATTCCATTTTGGACTGTTTGTGGGGTGGTCTTGTGGATGGTCCAGTGTGATCAATTTCCCATTGATCAAATGAGATATTGGGGAATTATACTCTGCACTAAGACCAATCTCTGTTAATAGGGCTAACTACATGAAGACATGGTGAGCTACTACAGATTGAACTGTTTATTTGAAATAAACTTAAAATGCCAGTGAGCCCAGCAAAGCTAAGTACCAACAGGACACCAGAGAGTTCTATTCACTCTTGGTCTTTTTCTTTTCAGTCTTGGGTACAAGTCTTAACAGAACCCTTTCTTCAATAGGTTGAAGACTCCAACAAACGGGCCCAAAAAAGAGGTTGCTGCAATACAGGTCCTGAATACATGTGGTCACTAATCCCTGCAGATGAGTTCCATAAGCTCTCTGGCAAAGGGGTAGGGTTCACTGGAGGCTCCCCCCAGCCTGCAAATCTGGTCATTTTAGCAGAAACCTGCCCAAAATCTACGTAAACTCCATGGAGGGTGTGAAGTGAGGACACAGCGTGGCACTTTCGGATCTCTCGCCCTGGCCAGATCAGGTGGCAGTACAAGGAGGCTTGGCTGGTAGTGGATGCTCCTGCTCATTATGGTGTCAGTGTCAGGCACACGACTTATTTTTCTCCTGGCAAGCCCTATGACAATGCAGCTCATCGTTGTATGTGGACAGCCTCCTCAAGGGGCACCAGCTGGTCCAACCCATTGCCCCTGTTGGTCGATCACTTTCCAGTCTTCTATGGATATGTTGGCCTGGGCTTTCCCTCTTGGTCCTCACATGCCTCCCAATCTTCTGTACAGCATCTGCCTATTGGTCCTCCATTGCATTGCCTTGTTTCTTCATCAATAGAAGCTCCACCATGGCTACACCTGTGCCTTCAAGGGCATCTCTTGTCTCTGTTATTATCACCCCTATCTGCTGTGGAACTGTGCATTGGGAAAGCTGACACTCTACTTAATGAGGCAGAGAACCCACCCTCCGGCCAGGGTATCACATGGGGCCAGACCACAGTGATACCCTGAAAGTCAGAAGGGTCAATGTAAGAACGGCCAGTTTCTGCAAAGCAACCTATTCCAGTGTGATTTGATGTGAGCTTCTCCCATTGTCTCATTACACCCAAATACTTTCCCAACTTCCAAGTAAGGTATTTTATATCTTTTATACCTCATAAATAATTCTAGGGGATTTCTTACTGAGCCCAATAGCAGATAAGGATAAACCAAGACCTTGCCACCACATAATTTCCATTTGTCCCACCCACTCATCCCCTTTTTTTATGCTAGCCACTTTGAAATGTGTCTTTGATTAAGAATGGCTTGAGCTGTATAATTGTTTCATTATTCAAATAGAGATTTCCATTAACATGTTCATCAGGATTAAAAGGTATTAATAAACATATCAGAGGCAGTGAAATAAAGCTTTGGTCTTATTAATGAAATAATGTTTCATATCCCATTTCCCCCCTTCCTTTCTTCTCATTATTAGGTGAAAATGTAAGAGAAACCCCATGGCAGCAGCGGCGGCAGCAGCACTGAAGATGAATGTTTTGCCGGGTTATCTGTATTTTCTTCCAGGCAGAATATAAAGGGATATTTATATGAGGTATTAAAATGCCCTGGGAATCAGTTTTATTCCTTTGTGGGTGGAAAAATCTACCTTTTCTTGATTCATGGACATAGAAAAAGTCTGACATCAGATGCATTTTGTGCAAGGAATAGCAGAAACAAAATATGGGACAGCTATTGATATGCCAACGTATGTGCAAGAAAATAATGTATGTCTGGCATCAAATCTACCCTTCAAGTGCCAACTTTGATCCTCGTTCTTACAGGAAAGCCATCCATCTGCTCTGACATCTGAAGTACTAGCAAGCAAAGTTCAATACACTGCCGATTCAAATGGGAATGTGGAAAAAGGGGTGGACAAATGGAAATACTAGAATGTAAGATAAATATTGCTACATGTCAGTGAGCAAACCCCGTAAATGTACAACACGAGATTTATGCCACCAGCAGCTCTGGAACAAAAAGATTGTACAGCTCTGACTAGAAATATTTCACTAAGCAATATGAAGAATCCTGAAGTGGGGGAAATGATACCAGACACCAATAAGATATGCTCAACTACACTCACATCTGTTGAAGGATCTTCTGGAGCTGCATCACAGCTGCGGCTAGGTAAGGGAGCAACCAAAGTGTTAGATCCTAGCTTCAAATACTGCTGCTTTTTCTCCTGGAAAGGGCTTGGAAGGAACAGGATGCCACAGCCGGAGCCCATCGGTTGGCTACATCATCTTGGGATTTAGGAGTGCTTAGCCGTCATACCTGGTGTGGTCTGGAAAAATAGACATGGGTTACATTGACTAGCTAGCAAAATGGTCTTGACTCTGTTTCACAAGTTGATTTTTTTTTTTTTTGCAGCTTCCCTCAATCCCTAATCCCTTAAAGTTGGGACTTTGGCAACCACTGGTTGAAGGTATCAGAGAGTCTGCTAATTTATTATTATTATTATTATTATTATTATTATTATTATTATTATTATTATTATTATTATTATTATTATTATTATTATTATTATTATTATTATTATTATTATTATTATTGCAGAAATAAGTTTTCCGTCATTTTTCTAATTCTTCCCTTATTTAATGTTAGAGGTCACATTTGGGCCTCATAAATCATTTCTCATTGTCACAAGTGATTAGTTAAGGCAGGCAGGCCCAAACTTTGGCCCTCCAGATGTTTTTAGACTACAATTCCCACAGTCCTTTGCCATTGGAAATACAGGCTTGGAATTCTGGGAGTTGTGGTCCAAAACATCAGGAGGGCCAAAGTTTGGGCATGCCAGAGTTAAGGTATCACTCATATAAGGGACATAGAAAGCAGAGTCCCTAAGTTCCCAAGCTGGTGTAGAAAGCAAAGACCACATGTCCCAGCAGGTGGTGGCAGGGGGGAGCATTTCTTTTTGATAAGTCTCAACATCTTCCTTTTGTCAGCCTCTCTTGCAGGTGGTTCATTGGCTTAAGGGATGGATTACATCTGTGCCAACATCTTGCTCCATGTACTGGGATTGCCAAGCTGTCTAGATGATCTGGTGCATAGAAGTAGAGACCAATCATTCATTGCAGCTTCGGTGAGGATCTGTATTTCCATCCATCCCCTCATCTAAGCATAGTTTCTGAAATGTATACTTCTTACACATTGTGTAAGGCTGGAACAAATTTAATTTGATCAGTTGCCAGCATGGATGCAGCATCCATAGAGGAATGTTCCTGACAATCCTTATTTTTATTTGCCAAGTAGGTGATCGGCAGCTAGAGTGGATTCACTGCACACAAAAATTAAGAAAAAGATATGACGTGTACTGAGGAATGATGCTTTCATGCAATTAACAATATCAGCAGAGAAAAGCACAAGAGTGATCCTTGAATAACCATAATTACCTGAACACCTGCTTCAGCTTAGGGCCAAAAGGAGGGTGCTTGGAGGAGGTGTGCCTCCTCTAAAGTCTGAGTAACACTGTTCACTTGCAAGATAATGTTTTAAGTGGGCACGTACCTTGCCCCTTGAAAGATTTTGTGAGCAGGTGGTGGTAGCAGTTGACTTCTGACCACTTCCTCAGGGGAACATTTCCCGACCTCAGTTCCATTTTCTATAAGGTTCTCTCAGGTTGCAAGGGGAAAGGGCCAATTGGCCAGCATTAACACAAAACACGTGGGCAGACCTATGTGAAATCAGGCTATTTCCTTATCTAACTGGCAGTGAATCTTCAGCTGGAGCAGATGTCATAAGGGATGGGCAATTCCCACATGAGCCCAGGTGGTGTTCTGAAGCCTCTGACACGCATGCAGCCAATTGTGTTAACTTTCTGTGGGCTCACACAGTTAAAATCGAACCAGGAATCAGGCTGCAATGTCATATTTGCTCCTCCATGGTGCTAGCCACTTAGGAGCTGTGCAGGAACAGGCATTATCCTGATTCCCTCTCTGATTGGCCAGCACCATGGAGGAGCAAAGATAATGTTCCAGCTTGATTCCTTGTTGGAGCTCAGCTCTGTGCTGGCAAAGAAAGGTAAGACACTGGCTGCATGTATGTCAGAGAGTTTAGAATACCACCTGGGGTCGCACGGGTCATTTTGGAACCCAAGGGTTCTGAAATAAATTGCCCATCTGTACATGTCATTCCCATAATCTGCCCCCTGATTGTTCTAACTGGAGGTGCAAGGAATTGAACCCAGGACTTCTTGTGAAGTGGGTGGCTCTACCTCCAAGTAATGTGTTTCTGCCATTGTAGAGAGATAAGAGACTGTAGGACAAATGTCAAGATATATCAAGTGCAACTCTAAGCTAAGAAATGACAGATCTATTGTCAGAATGTATTTTTTGAAAGACAGCTTAATAAAAATTAAAAAGAGGATAAATCAGTAGTATAGAAATAGATTAAAACAAGAAAGAGGGCAACTAATAAAATCTTGTTTTTTCCACTGTCCCTGATAGTCTTCATAGAGATAAGCAACAGAGTTGGAGCAGTGGCTTTAGGCCAGTGGTGTAAGTAAATTGGTTCTTAATTCAAAGCTTCTCTACATTATTTAAAGCATGACTCATAGAGGGGCCGAAAGGTGACACACTGGTTGTAGCAACATGTGCAAACTTGTCCCCATTGGATGGTACAGACAGTTTTTTTTTAAATAGTTAGGCTCAAGCACTAAGAAATGGGGTAATTAATTCATTTTATTATTTAATTAACCTATAAAAAGAGTACTTAAAATGTCATTTGACCATGACCAGGCCATTTCTAAGTGCTGGACCTGTGCACTTTCAATCACATTTAAAGCTACTTACTTCTGGGATTTCTGCCTTTCCGGCCAGTTGGCTTGTAATGAAGGGCTAATATGCCTGAGATATCCTACAAAGACTCTTCTTAATCCTGAGAATGTAGCAAGGAGATTTGAAGTTATCCAGTCTGTTCTGAGCCAGTGCTAAACTGCAGGCTTCACAAGCATCAAACTTGTCCCCAAATCATAGAACCAAATAGATTAGAGAGGCTGTTTAAGATTCCGAATGAATGGATGGAGACCCAAGTGTCATAATGAATTCTTGCTGGATTTGTTTCTGGCCCTGCACAGTAACCTAATGGCTTTGACCTTTTTTTGCTGGCTCACCTTTTCAACTCCAATACTTTGGTTAAAGTGCTATTCTGCTATAAACTTTAGTTATAGAGTGCACTTGCCGCTTAACTGGGTCAGATGAGAACAGTGAAGACAAATTAGTTTCCCTTTGCTTGTAAAAGGGAATTGTTGTGTGATTGTGTTGGTATGAATGATTGTGCCTGGCAGTGTTGACCTGCTTCTCACTGCCCTTTTCCGCTGAATTCTTAATCATGCAGGGTCAGAGAAAGTCGGGACTTCTTTTCAAATAACCGTACTACAGGGAGGATGAATGCCCAAGATCACTTTACATGGATTAGACTGCAACTCATGTCAATCAAGAATTTTTTATTGATGCTGTTAAATCAACACTCCTGTCTGTCCCTGTTGCCTCTGAGGAAAGAAGGAGCATTGCATCGGGGGGCGGGGGAGCAACGACTGCAGACATTAGAGGTTGGGGATAAAATATCCATATCCATTTATTCGTTCATTCACCAGCCCACCTTCTTTCCAGAGTTGTGAGCTAAGGTGGTTCACCCAGCGCCTTGTTAGTCTGTGGAACTCCCTGCCACAGGATGTGGTGATGGCATCTGTCCTGGATGCCTTCAAAAGGGGATTGGACAGATTCCTGGAGGAAAAGTCCATCACAGGTTACAAACCACAATGGAGATGTGTAATCGCCAGGCTTAAAACCAGGGTACTTCAAGGGCCAGATGCAGGGGAGTGGTATCAGGAGATAGATATCTAGTCTTGTGCGCTCCCAGACACATCTGGTGGGGCCACTGTGAGATACAGGAAGCTGGATTAGATGGGCCTTTGGCCTGATCCAGCATGGCTCTTCTCATGTTCTTATAGTTTACAATGCTATTAAATCCCAATGCATCGAAATACAAGAGGCAGTGTAGCATAGTGTAGTGGATCGAGTGTTGGCCTTTGGTTCAAAATTCTGTTCAGCCATGGAGAGTTGGGCTGGTAAATCCACTTCTTATCTGTCACACTTACCTCAAAAACCGCACTAAGGTTGCTACAAGTCAAAACTGACCTGATGGCACATGGCATGCATTCACCACTTAAAAAATAATACATACTAAAACCTGGTTATGTTGGTTATGATAATATTGAAACAGAATTATCTCAAAATATGTTAAATATCCCAATTAAAATACTTTCACCAAAAATTAAAGGATTTCAGCACTTCTGCCCTTGGCAGTGAAGCAGTTGCCAAAAGTACCAAGGGAAATAAGGACTTCGCCAACTGGCGGAAGGACAAGAGTGATGGGGAAAGTCTAGCTGCTCACCTTTTCATACAGCCCTATTTTTTGTGCTGAACCTGTAAACAAACCAAAACAAATTTGCACACCCAAATATTAATTTGCTCAGGTTGTTTTAAATGTATTTTGTGAACAACGAGCATTTGTAAGGAAATTGATTGGGGGAAATGCATACTTTTCATAACTGTTAGAAAGTGAACACAATAATGCATGCAAAAAAGCAAAGTGTTCTGCTTATATGCCACCCCATAGTGCTTAAAGCACTCTATGAGCAGTGTACAATTTATTTATACAGGCTACACATTGACCCACCCACTGCAAGCTGGGTACTTATTTTACCAATCTCAGAAGGCTAGAAAGCAAAGTCAACCACGAATTAGCTCCTTGGGATTGAGCCCAAAGTCATGAGCACAGTTATAGTTTCAGTACAGCAATTTAACCACTGAACCACAAGACATACCACTTTTTGTAGTAGGTGTGGTGTTCACCTGTTTTAATGAGTAATTCATGATAAGTCTCTGTACTGATTGGTGGGCTTGTAGACCAATGAGAGAGTCTGGGGAGTGGTCTGGGGGGATTTAAGGCTCTGCTTGGCGCTAATTTAGTCAGATAGGGATAGACAGGGAATCTGATAGAGTCTGAGAGAATCGGATAGGGATCTACATTTGCTGGAGAAAAGAGAGAGAGAGAAGAGATAGGACTTTTAGAGTGTCTGTGAGGAAAATTAAGTTTATAGAGTGTGAACTTAGTAGCTGGGTGTGCATATATTCAATTTTATTAGTAACTAAACTTAAGTGGATTTGAGCTATATTTTTCTTTTTATGTGTTCTTCAACATGCTACCCTTAATTATTTTGATTCTACCTTGTAATCAATAAACTTCTTTTATTTTATTCAATTTAAAACAGTCTGAAGGCTTTAATTTACCAGCGAAGCTAGTTGGTGGCAGTGAAAGAGAAAAATTAGAAGCGGTATTTGTCAATAGCCTGTGAAAGGGCCTGGGGCAAGCACATTAACGCTACAGTGGGATTTTTAAAACAAGGATGAATTTCACAATTTCATAGTCAAAAGGAAAGTGGCTAAATGTAGATGCTTTGCCAGCTGGGTAAGTTAAGCACCCCTGATCACAACAGGCAGGAAAAAAAGCACCCCTTGGCACTTGGGCACTGCAGAAGTGAGGAGGGATTCCATATACCACAAAATTGGAGCTTTAGAACTTGAGGAGTTAAAGATCTGTGTATATGTCTTTTGGCTGTTGCATACTCAGAACCTAATGTTGTAGAACAGTGGTTCCCAAATTGTGCATTGCAGTACCCCCAAGGTGCCACCAAACCCAGCCAGGGGTACCACATAATCTGCAGAAATACTATTCAAGATGGGCTTCCCCCTCCTACCACCACTCAGAGTATCCCATTATGGGAGCCACCGCCAGCTGCCAGTACATTAAGGGAGCCGTGAGTCAACAACATTTGGGAACCAATCTTAGAAGTTGTTATTGGTGTCACAAAACACCCTGTAGTGTTTGGCCACTAAAAGTCAGGGACTATTTATATGTTATGGATAATCTGATGGAGCTCTTTAAGCCCTGGTTATATGTGACTGTTGCATGAGGAACTTTCTTACCTCTCATAAATTCAGTCCTAAAAGTCTGAAAGGCAGTCTCATAAAATACTGCCAGTCTTATCTCTTCAACAGTGATATGACTTCAACTCTAAGTGTAGCTGCTCAGACTCCAAGCTTGCATCAAGCCTGATCACAGTTGGTGTGTGGCACAAGACAGCTGCCAGATTTGATGTAGACGACTGCTGTATATTCCTTCCTTCCTTCCTTCCTTCCTCCCCCCACTCCCCCAGTTGGGGGAAATACATTTATGGGAGGCAAAAAATGTGCTTTCCCCCCTGAATCTAGGAGCAAATACTGTATTTAAATTTTCAAAGTATAAAACATGTAATCTTTTGTTCATTTTCTTTAAAAAAAATCTTCCAAATTTGATATCAAGTAGCATGATATATCACACAGACGTTTCAATTTTTTTTCGGTTGAGGGACACCATTTTTTAAAAAGTATCCCCTTTGACCTCCGTGGAGTGTCTTCCTTCAGAGTTACTGTGTATAGGATTACACAGGACATGGTGATTACTGAATGTCTCAAAGGATTAATCCCTATCTCAGTTCCCATAATTCCTGACATATTTAATGCTTACTTCTCATCTTCTATTAGGAAAATTTCTGCATTTGCTTTCAGCTTAGCGATTACTTGTTTCAAGCCTCTTAGTACCACATTAGTTATAATTAAGAACATCTTTACCTGTGGAAGACAAACACAGTTTACTCTGTACATTTAAGCCAAAAATCTACCATGTTTCCAGACATTTGTACTAATGATAACTAAACTCGCCAATTAGGAATGCTTAATCTTCCATTATATTTGTTAATCTAAAATCGTATTGTTTTTTTTGGGGGGGGGGAAATCACTCGCTTTTTCGGAGATATTCTGTTGCGTGGGAGGAGCATTATTCAGCATGGGCTTTAATATTCACTTTCCTTCCTCTTTAAAAAAAAACTGGCTCTTCATCTACTTGTCACAGCTTGACAGCCCTGCTGATGTGGAGCCCCTCTTCTTGAAATGGTGCACTGCAACATGCTCCAAAAAATCACTTTAGCAAAGTGCAGCCATTTGCCTCATAAGTAAAGGTCAATTAGTGAGGAATCTTTGGGTTGCCTGAGCTAAAATGGCTGTCCCTGGAGAGTACTAGTCTGCAGTTCTTTTAAGTTCTTGGAATATCAGTCCTGATGAGCGGTATTTTGTATCTTTCTTTTGATTCCCTGCTTTCTAATTGACTGTATTGATTTACATCTTGTAGCATGAACAAACAAATTAAAAGGCAAAGATCTCTGACTTTTACAACCATGGAAGGATGCAAACCCTGAGTGTATTCTGCTTCTGTCAAGCCTCAACATTTTATTCATGAGTGAGGTTTATTTGGGCTACAAGAGAACAACATCTCTATATTGGAGAAGCGTGGCTCCTGAATAACAACAAGGAATGGCGGAAAGGAATCATGCTTCACAATAAAAAGATGAGGCAATTTAAAATCATGCTGTCCAGGGGAAAAAAATTAAAGCAGTGATGAGCCTCTGCAAATGCCACAGACCACAAAAGGATTAGGAAATCCTCATGAGCTATCATTTGAGGTGAGCTCCTCATGGAAATACATCTAGAACAAGGGTAAGACTATTCTGATAAGCAAAACAAATCTAAGTAATTTGCTTAGGGAATCATGCAATAATTAACTTATTGAATTCATTACCACCAGATGTGAGGATGGCTTCTTGCTTCCAGAGAAACAGATTAGGCGTGTGTGTGGTAGATTGGTCTATCAGTGACTATTAGCAAGGCTGGCTAAATGAAACACTCATGCTCACAGTCACTATGCCTCTCATTAACCGATGCTGAGAGCAAACAACAGGAGACAGCTGTCACCTGCTCTCACTGAGGTGGTGCACAGTTCTTGGACTGGAATATTCCACTTCCAACAGCAGGGGGTAGCATATAACTTGGATGGAAAGTACTTGCCTGCAATCAACTGCCAGATTTTAAAAAAAAAGTTCAAAAAAGGGGGGCATGTGAGAAACTGGGTGAGTCTAGATTTCATACTAAATACATTTGATCCACATTTTTTGGACTCCTATACAAGTCAAACATGGTTCACTTTCAGAATCCATACCCCTAATCCTATTCCAGGATGAGATAATCTGAAAGACTCCCACTCCCTATACCTCTCACTGAATGAGACAGTGCTGGCAAGAGCTGCGTGCAATAGCCTCCTCCTAAAACTCCGGGCTAGTTTCATGACAAGCCTGCTTATTATTGTGTTACACAAGGATGGGCCTTTAAGAGAGCTAAACCTTAGTTTCAACAACAGCATGCTCTGTTTCTTTTAAAAAGCCTTTTCGGTGGACCCTTGTATAACAAACAGTTTATATGGAGTGAATCCGTACAACATAAAAATGGGATTACTCCATTTTCAATGCATTCCTATCGGAAATTTGTATAAAGGAAATTTTGCTTAACATAATTTCATTTGGAATGAATTAATTCCTTTATGCAAGGTACCACTGTATCTGGCTTTCAAGCATTGTGACTCTGGAGCTCATGCATTCATTTCCTCCCTAAAATATGTTCCTTTCTTTCTGTGGGACCCTCTGTGGTGTATTCTGTTGTCATACAAATTGCCTTTAAAGCATAAAGGACAGTGTGTTAGTGAATCCATCCCTGAGTTTTAGGACTCCTCTTTGAAAATAGCAATGCATGTTTGCTACCTAGTACTGTCTGCTATTTTCAGAATTGTGATCTACCAGAAACCGAGAACAGAAGTTGCCATCCTTACATCCCCATGTGTTCTTGGATCAAAACTCACAGAAGCCTTCACTACTAGTTGTGCTGACCAGGATTTCTGGGACCTCTAATCTAAGAACACCTGAGGATACAAGGTTGGCAACCATTTGTCTGGGAAGTTAAGTGTATTTTTAAAATAAATTGTTGTATGAAGACATATCACATAAAATGTTCACTGCAGCATTTTACCTCAAACTTGGCAGATTTTATTAAGTCTCCCATTACTATATATTTAAGTCAAGTATATCAGGAAATAAAAGAAATTCTCAGTGACTACATAAAAATTATATGTATTCACAATACATTTTTGTCAGAAATAAGGAAAGCAAAATCTCCTCCTAAGAGAATCCTATGTTGGAGAATTTTGTCCAGTGTGAGTGTTTAAAATCAGGTAGCTATTTCTCAATTTTCAGTGATTGTCAATAGATAAACAAGGCTTCTGTTTTTCAGGTCTTGGTTCAGATGCATGATAGAGTTTATGTAGCTATCAGTGTGAATAGAAATGGGCCAAATCAGAAGCACAGAGTTCAGGTTAGGGATGGGCAGCTTATGAAAAACAACATGCTGTTTTGTTGTTTTCTTGTTTTGTAAGCTTACAAAAAGTTACAAAACAAAATGAAACGGCAAACAGCATTTTATCAAGAAATGAAACAAAACACCATTTTTTGTTTCAAAAATGAGGACATGGAGGCTTCACTACTGGTGCTCCGCAGTTCCTATCCAGACGTTACGTTGCTTTGGTCACAGCTGCTACAGAGGAGACACTGGTGGGGGGGGGCAGCACCCAGGAAGTGTTGAACTGCTTTGAAGGAAGTTGGATAAGGCTATTGGTCGTCTGATCACCACTTGGGGTGGAATCTGGATAAAGCACCCAGATATTACTTTTATGGCACAGGACATGTATCGGGCAGATGGTGTCCATTTGTCAGAGATAGACAACTCACAGTGGGTAACAGGGGTTAGAAGTGCCATAGGTGATTGGGTTCAGCTGCAGTGCTCTGGCGGAGAGCCGAGCGAGGCTTGCCTCTAGTGGCGATTTTATAGGCATTGGGATGGATCCAGGCTCTAAGGCGAAACATTAAACAGGATATGGTCACGGTAAAATAACGGGGGGGGAGGTGTCCCCCGGGAGGATGATTTATGACAATTTGACCATGATTGATGAATGGGTGACAATGATTTATGGTCTGGTGACAATGATTTATGACTTGGCCTCCGATGGGGTGGACATGCCCTGGAGCATGTAATGGGAGTGGAGGCAAAGGACACCGATGGGGTGGACACCCTGGGGTGTACCTAGCAGCTGGGAATGTCAACGGTATGGGTGCTCCTTTGATGTGTGGGATCCGACCCAATGGCATAGCCAGAGTACTGTTCACTGTATTAAATAAAGTTGTGGCCTAGTTATACCCCAAATTGTGATGTTCATGCCTCTTCATTTTACATCATGCCACTAAGGGAGCTCAGCTGTAGGCAACAAAGGAGAGGGCCGGACTTATAGGCCTGAGGATTGTTGCCGGAATGGGCAACGAGGAACAAAGGCATGATGGCAACCCCCCCACACATGTGGGAAGCAAGGGTGGTCCAAGGGTCCAGGGAGGAAGGAGGGGGGAGATCCCCGGACACGGAAATGGGTGCCAGGAGGGGGAAGCCACATTGGCGCACAGCAAATTGCAAGTGGCTGTCCCAGGGGGGTTTAAAAGAGGGTCTGAGGAGAACAACACCCTCTTTTCCCTCCTGGTCACTGAGCAGCCCAGCCCACCCTCCCCTTTTTATTATATGTTGGTTCTGTAACTGTATCATAGATATTAGGATGAATGATAGTATGTTTGTCACAACTGAGAGGTTTGGGGATGTTATAGGCATTGGGATGGGTCCAGGCTCTAAGGCAAAAAATTAAAGTGGATATGGTCACAGTAAAATAACAGGGGGGAAGGTGCCCCCTGGGAGGATGATTTATGATCATTTGACCATGATTGATGAATGGGTGACAATGATTTATTGTCTGGTGACAATGATTTATTACTTGGCCTCCGATGGGGGTGGACACCCCCTGGAGCATGTAATAGGAATGGAGGCACAGGACACCGATGGGGTGGACACCCTGGGGTGTACCTAGCAGCCGGGAATGTCAAAGGTATGGGTGCTCCTTTGATGCATGGGGTCCGACCCAATGGCCTAGCCAGAGTACTGTTCGCTGTATTAAATAAAGTTGTGGCCTAGTTATACCCCAAACTGTGATGTTCATGCCTCTTCATTTTACATCACACCGCTAAGGGAGCTCAGCTGTGGGCAACAATGAAACGAAACACCATTTTTTGTTTTGAAAATGAAATGATACATCCTAGTGGTGAGAGGCCTCTTGATCCAGCCATCTTAAGAACAGGAGTTGATTTAAAAAAAAAAAACTGATTATTTTCCTTCATTCCCTCCCCACACCTCAGCTGTTGATAGCTAGTTTATCTCTGATCTTGATCTGCAGCTAGCCAGAAGATGAGCTCTGCTGCCTGTCTCTGGGCTGCAGACATGGCAGTTTTAGGACCACACGGCTGACTGGATTGTGTTTCCCTTCCCTTCCCTGTCTTGCCTATGTCTGCAAGTTGATTTAAACTGATTGTTTTCCTTTCCTGGTTAGGTAGGACTGGAGGTTATTTTTCTTGTTTTTCTTCCTTCCCTCCCTGTGCCAATCAGCTTTTGAACTTATCTCTCCAATCTGATCTAAGCCATTAGGTTTCCTGCTTGTTTACAGAGGGTTCTTTGAAAGCAAATTGATTGGAAGGTTTAAGGAGGGTCTTTGATTTAAAGCTATTTAAAGTCAGGCAGTGGGCCCCCTGTTAAATAAAAAAAAAGCTCCCCATTATTTATAGCCTTACAAATAGTTTCATATTTCATTTTGTTTCATAACAAAAATTCTTTTTACAAAAATGTTATTAACGAAATGAAACAAAATGAAGACTGAAACAAAACAAAACAAAACACTATGTTTCCGTTTGTGCTCATCTCTAGTTGAGGTCTGAACAAAACGTTGAGGTTAGTGTATTTTTCAACCTATCTCACTGTTCTTTCTTGAAGGATGAGGGAATAAAAGTGAGACATAACCTGTTTATTTTTGGCAGTTGTTCAGCAGCTCACCTTTTAAGCACTGCACTCCCATTTAATCATTAGGTAGCATGTGCTTCTTTCATTAGAAGGAAATGGTGACAATCTTCTCATCAGGCTGCAACTTACCATTAATGGGCCCTGTTCTTCCACTCCTTTTCTGATTCTTCCAGTTTTCCCCTACACCAGATTGGTAATAATCATTGACTTCCATTGCTTTTTTCCAGCTCATTTCACATGGCTGCCCTGACTTCCGTTTCATCATTCAATGTTTTTGCTCATATCTGTAGGTTGAAGCTTTTTTGAACCTTTGCTTATCTTTGTAAATATCAAATGTCTGTGGATGAGCTCACTCATCCTTAAAAAGTCACTAGCTTTGTGTATTTATCCTATATATCAGGTTAAGCTCAAAGTTTAAAAAAATCCAGCATTGCTTAGATCATATGCTGTGATTGAAACACACACACACACACACACACACACACACACACACACACACACACA
>JAHTLZ010000330.1:50106395-50128953 GCA_023846285.1 Phrynocephalus versicolor
CACACACACACACACACACACACACACACACACACACACACACACACCAAAAAGTTACAGTATGAATTGGAAAACCAGACCATGATGACAAAAAGTATGGGAGGATGGGGTAAATGCAAGTTCCATGGCACAGTTTTAATGCTTTAGAGCCCATTTGCCTGCACAACTGTGAATATGGATCCCAAGCACAGACATACTGTAAGAAGTAGAGAGAAAAGAAGTAGAAAAATAAAAGGATGAAGTAAAATATAGCTGGATTTGCAATGCTGTAAAGGTGTTTGAGAGAGTGGGGGCGGGTAAAAAAGTCCAGCTTATTTTGCAGCTGTTTAAGTAGTGTGTCTTTCTTGCCAATAGATCAGAATTAGCCTAGCATGATAGGGAAACCATGTAGTGTCATGTGTTCATGTGGTCTCCATTAATCTGTCACTTCTGGTTTACCCTAGCTGTCACTGAGGTTGCAGTAACACCAGCCTGGCATTTGGGACTCTCGAGGCTTTGGATTCAGCCCTAATGTTAAATTAGTGAAACTGCAGATTTAATATTTGTTTCCACAATAACTGTTGTATCAGTGTGTTTCTTTGTACCATTTACCAGCTCAGCTCTGGGGCAAATACCTGAAGAGATCTATGTTGGAGTCCAAGATAAGGGGATC
This sequence comes from Phrynocephalus versicolor, assembly GCA_023846285.1. Taxonomy (NCBI): domain Eukaryota; kingdom Metazoa; phylum Chordata; class Lepidosauria; order Squamata; family Agamidae; genus Phrynocephalus; species Phrynocephalus versicolor. The sequence goes on from JAHTLZ010000330.1 coordinate 50,107,048, forward strand.
CCTATCTAGCTACTCAGTCACACTAATCTGTATTACTATGGTGATTACTCCTAATAGCCTCATCCTTTCAGACTTGGTAGGGTTTCCAGGGAGTTCAAAAACCTTTAAAAATCAATTTAATATTTATTTATTTATTAGACTTGTATACTGCACCATCTGGAAACAAAGGCCACTCTGGGTGGTTTACAGGGTTAAACAAAGAGATACATATAGATAAACAAAGAGAAAATAATATATTTAAAATTTACAGTACAATATAAAACAAAATAACAACACTAAGTCAAAATCAACAAGAGCATAGAGAGATCAGAATACACAAGATAGAATACATTAAATAGCCATGTCTTAAGTTGATTCTTAAAAACAGACCTCAATGGGGCCAACCATATATCTATGCCCACTTTGCAAGGTAGACTGCCCCCTCACCCACAAAAAACATTAAAACGTGTAGCTAGTCAAAGGCAAGACCATAGCAAATCTAGACTAATCTGCCTAATACTCACACACCAGTGTAGTCAACTTAGTTCTGAAACACACACAAACTGAATTACAGTGGTACCCTGATAATGAACTTAATTCGTTTTCCAAGGCAATTTGTTATCCAAAATGCAGTTTCCCATTGAAATGAATGGGAAAGCAATTAATCCATTCCGGAGGTCTGAAAAAAAGCAAAAAAGCTGTGGTGGTGTTGAGGCCTTTTTATAAAGTGCACCTTGACAGGCATGCAGTGCTGGAACACACACACCCAAACACCCCACCCTGCAGTGCAATGCAAACATGGAGAAAAGAAAGCAGCAAGATTACCCCAGTCTGTTCCTGCCAATAATACAATGGGGGAACTGCAAACATACACAAACACAAGCTTCACGAAAACCTGCTGCAAGCGACAAAAGATTGAAAACATGGAGAAATGAAATCAGCAAGACTACCCCAGCCTGTTCCCGTCCAAAGTGAAATGGGGGGAAATGCAAACATACACAAACACAAGCAGCAAGACTACCTGAGCCCTTTTTTGCTTGCAGAGCAATGGAAAAGATTGCAAACTTGGAGAAATGCCTGTTCCCGCTGAAAGTGAAATAGAGAAAAATGCAAACATACACAAACACAAGCACCAAGATTGTCCCAGCCTGTTCCCACCAAAAACGCAAAGAAAAATCAATGAAAAGCTTAACAAAAGCTATCTCCATACCTTTCCAAGTCTGAAAGGTCCAAATCCCTCAGCAAAAAATAAAATAAAAAAAATGTCCAGAACACCATGAAAAAACATTCTAACTCCTCCCACCCCCCCTACAAACTATGGGGGTGCAATGCATCCTGGGTACACATTTTTTGCAAGGCATAATGAAACATTCGTTATCCGAGGCAGTCCATAAGGAACATTCGTTATCCGAGGCAGCCCTATACCCAGAAATTTCCATTCGCTATCTGAATCATTCGTTATCAGTGGCATTTGTTATCCTAGTTATTACTGTAACTTCTAAATCCCTTTTTATACAGTAAATATCTCATCCTAAACTCTTCCAGATTGTCTAGGAATCAGGATTCTGGTTTCCTTGAATGCCTATGCTGATATCTCAAATTGTAGTAATCTCTTGTTGATATTTATACCTCCTACCTCATTACTGATACATTTTTGACTATTATTTTTCATTTAAATACAATAAAGTTCCCCTGCTTTCCAATTCCAGTAGAACAGGCAAGATTGCAAGGTGGTTGATTTCAACACGTTCCTACAAATTTCAAGTAAGCACAAAAATGTCAAGCAAGCAGAACAACTGTATATAATGTGCTTGGATTTTCAGGTTCTGCAAGCATGCACATATTGCAGCAGTTATGTAGAGATTAATTTATGAAAGCATACACTTTCCTCTTAAACAAGTGGAACAATAATGAAATAATCATGCCTGTTCAACTAACATTGGCTATTAGGACTAAAAACAAAGGAAATGAGATAATTGTTTCACCACCTAGCATTGGGTTAATTTGACTTTTCAAATGAATATTTGCAAAAATGTTTTGCAAAATGTACTAAATATACTGTTTGCATGCTACCTTTAGTGTGTTCTCTACAAAGGGAAATGGACCATTGTCTACCATCATCATCATCATCACATGAGATAAGTGTCAATCACAATCCAAACATGGGTCTAGTAACTGACCAAAATATTAGTTTCATATGTGAACAGGCATAGTAGTAAAAAAAATTATATGATTCCAAATTGAGATGGTGCTTCGCCATTCAAGGTAAGGGATGGAGATGGGTACAATTGAACAAATAACAAAACAAAACAAAAAACCTCACTAAGGCCTCTATCACACATCCTTTAAAATGCTGATTAAATTTCAGATAAAGTATTTCCAAAAATATTGTCCCCACAGCCACCGGGCTTTTAAAAAAATGGTTATGCCCACTCTAGCAAGTTTTCCATGACCTACTGGAGAAGTTGGTATTTTTTTGCTCTGGTAAAAAAAAAAAATGCAAGTCAGAGGTCCGTGGGAGCTCACACATGATCTGGTTTTCTGCTCCCCCCCCAGCCCCAACCAGCTCATCCTGAGGCTGGTCGGTGCTTTTAATGTTGTTTAAATTTTCCCTCCCCCTGCGCTGATCAGCTGGCCTTCAGCGCTGATTTTTTATTATTTTTCTTATTTTCCCAGTGCCACCTGCTGGCCGTGGGGCTGAATGGTGCTTTTTTAAAAAACAACCATCTTTGTAGATGGGAATGGAGATCTACATCTTCAATCATGTCACCAAGAAAGAAGAAAAGCTGGACCTTCACAATATCCAGATCTTCTCCCAGGTTAGATAGCGGCCCGGCTGGGCTGGTTTGTGGTTTGGTTCAGGTAAGCCATTTTGCTGAAACGAAGCAAAGCTGATAGGCCAATGAGAGACAGAGACAGCTGGTCTGGATTACAGGAGATGGGTTCTCTGCAGAAGGTGACAGCAGAGGAAGAAGAGTAAGAGGTAGCAAGGCCAGGTAGGGAACCATTAGGTTTTATTTATTTATTTATTTATTTATCTATTTATTTATTTATTTAGCGTGTATGCCGCCCACTACCCAAAGGTCTCTGGGTGGCTCACAATCAGAATAAACAATTAAGATAATAAAACATTTAAATACAATAAATACAATCTATTAAAATACTACACTAACATTGCCATCAGGACCCACAATAATCAGTTTAAAAACTTCTGGAACAGGAATGTTTTTAGCTGGCACCGGAATGTCATCAACGTTGGCACCAGGTGGGTCTCACTTGGGAGGGCATTCCATAATCTGGGGGCAGCTGCCGAAAAGGCCCTGTTCCTACAAGCCATCCCTCTCACCTCCTTGAGGGATGGCTCTTTCAGGAGGGCCCCCTGGCTAGATCTTCCCTCACATATGGACCCGAAAAACAAACCACAAACCAGTTTGTTTTCTAGGGTTCAAAGGTGGTTTATGAATAGCCACGAAGTATCCTGATTTGTCACTTTTCCAGTTCATGCCCAGATCTACATCTAAAGTCTTATTATTAGACTCTCTTGAGGCAGTCTGTCAAAGATCTACCTGTCCCATTTTACCTTGACACTTCCACGAGCCCTACTGCTTCTGAGCAGCATCAGAAACCTGTTCTTGCAAACAGCCAATATAATGCTAATGGAGGCTCATGCAGAGGTGAAAGATGATCTCATTTATGCTACTGGTTTAGGGCTACATCTCCCAGGAATTTTCCTGGCGGAGTTCATGGTGAGTTCTGGGAACTACAGTCCAAAAGAAATGAAAGTCCCAGGTTTACTATATGACCCATCTGATCAGTAGGTAAGCATACCCACATAACAGCCAGAGACATACGTACACAAAACTCACCCATTTACAAATTATTGGAGATGTTTACATACCTGAGTCAGTGCACACAAATACAGACACAGACCTATCCATGTTCTGATTCATTTTTGCATTTATATTACTGGATGCTGTCCAACATTAGAGGAATAAGAAGTTTTATAAGATATTAATATATCATATATCAAAGAGGAAGAAAAGCTGCTTCTATGCCCAGTGTCACTAAATTAAGATTTACAGAAATATACCTTTAACACATAGAGAACGTTGTTATGGAAAAAAGTAAATGGCAATTATCTGTTATACTTTCATTTTTCTTTGCATCTCTCCTGAGTGCAAATAGGAAACATTGGGCAGATTTCCACATGACAACGTACCAGTAATTCTGACTCATCCTGTCTTGCTGTGAACAAGGAAAGAGATGATGCCTGGTCTTAACAATTTATTTCAGCACAAAAGTAAGTAGATCTAAGCAGAAGGCTAACATTCAAATCTGAGTTTTTGGATTTTGGTTTCCCCCAAAAGACATGATTTGCAATTTAACCGTGTGAAGTTCCACATGCGCAACATGTATAATATCTTCAGCAGCAGTAAATTTCCACTAATATCCAACATGTCACCGAGTTCCTCTTTCAATCCTGAAGTTTGTGAAACTTCATCTTCTTGCGTGGAAGTTTTGTGTACCTATCAATCAAAAAGGGAACTTGTGAATTAGCAGAAGTTTGCCACTGATGAAGAAATTCTCATGACAGACTGACACAACAGGATGCTGCCTCTGAATCTCTGGATTTTTTTCTACCCTGCTACATCCTGGCTTTTTGAGGGACAAGAAATAATGATCTTGGATTTCAGCCCAATAAACTAGTTTTCCCCATTTATATGGGCTACATCTGCACCATCAAGCTGCTTGTCTATAATAAAACAGGTTAAGCATTGAATCTTAGTTTGTGACATTTATTTATTTATTTATTTATTTATTTATTTATTTATTTATTAGGCTTGTATACTGCCCGTCTTCCCAAAGGAACTCCTGGCGGTTCACAACACAGGGTACAACAATAACAATAAATGAGTCAATATAAAAATAATTAATCAGCGATAAAACCAACAATCAGAAGAGGCAGATGGCGGGGGGGGGGGAATCAGCCACCAATTGCCTCTTGGAAAATACAGGTTTTTAAGGCTTTCTGAAAGGCTTGCAGGGACTGTGCAAGGCACACATCGCTGGGGAGGTGGTTCCAGAGAGCCGGGCCAGCCACAGAGAAAGTATGGGAATGGGTGGACATTTTCCAGGCCTCCCTGGGCGTGGCCACCTGCAGTGTGTGCACCCATGACAACCGAGTCGGTTGAGCCGATGTTGACCACTGGGCAATCCGCTCCGCCAGGTAGTCAGGTCCCAGGCCATGGAGGGTTTTATAAATTAAAACCAAGACCTTTAATCTGATTCGGGACACAACGGGCAACCAATGCAGATGGGCCAGGACTGGGGTGATATGGTCAAAGCGGCACACACCCGCCACCAGTCTGGCCGCCGCATTCTGTACCCGTTGCAGCCGCCGAAGGAGAGTCAAGGGCAGCCCCATGTAGAGCACATTGCAATAGTCTAGTCTTGAGATCACCAGCGCTTCACCACTGTCCTGAGGGAGTCCCTATCTAGATAGGGACGAATCTGGGCTATCTGTCGAAGATGGAAAAAGGCAGCCCTGGACACAGCAGCCACCTGGGCCTCCATAGAGAGTGCTGGGTCCAGTACTACGCCCAGATTCCGGACACTGTCCGATGGCCGGAGAGAAACACCATCCAAGTTTGGAAAAGGGCCTCCATAGCCAGATGGGGAAGTCCCAAAGAACAAGACCTCGGTCTTCTCAGGGTTGAGCCAGAGCCTGTTGGCCCTGGTCCACTCCATAACCTCGTCCAGGCACTGGTTGAGGGTCCGGACAGCCTCATCTGCAGAGGTGGAAAAGAAGAGATAGAGCTGCGTGTCATCAGCGTACTGATGACAGCAGACTCCATATCTCCTTATGACCTCTGCCAGCAGCCTCATATAGATGTTGAACAGCATGGGGGAGAGGGACGACCCCTGTGGAACCCCACAAGGGAGTATCCATGGGGCCGACAACTCTTCTCCATGCTGTACCTGCTGGGGACGGCCCTCCAGGAAGGACCGGAACCAACTGAGAAAAGTGCCTCCGATCCCAATCCCAGAGAGCCGACCCAGCAGGATACCGTGGTCGACGGTATCAAAGGCCGCTGACAAGTCCAGAAGGACCAACAGGTTAGAGTTACCCCTGTCTCCCCCCCGAGAGGAGGTCATCTTGCAGAGCAACCAAGACTGTCTCGGTCCCCCGGCCAGGCCTGAACCCGGATTGGAATGGATCGAGGACCTGTTCACCCTCCAAAAATGATTGCTTTTGCATTTATAAACCACCCAACTTTCATATACAAATATGATCTGAGTTATACTTGATAGCAAGATACCTGACAGAACTCTGACACTATTGATATTCTTATCAAAGAATGGCCTTTCCTAACACAACAACAACAGAATGGAGAAATATACAATGTAAAGTTATTACTGCCTTGAATTCTCTTTTGCACTGTGTAACTGCACCCAAAATATTTTCAGTTAAATTTGTAGGTTTCTTCCTGTCCTGTGCTGGCTTGATAGCTTAGTGATTTAGATATTTGGCTGCAGAGCCAAAGGTTCGGAGTTTGATTCCCCACAGAGTCTCTGGCAAGAACAGCCAGCCTGTGTGGTGTTGGGTACGGTGGACAGTCCCAGAGTCCCAGAAAAAGGGAATAGTAAACCACTTCTGAGTACCCTGTACCTGGAACACCATGAAAACATCTCCGTAAGTCAGCACTGACTTGACGGCACATGAGTAATATTAAAATAAAGCTGTACACTGATATGGTTAGCTCTGAATATCCAGGGACTTTGCTCATTTTCTTGCCTTCAGGATAGCTCACCATTCATTTTTAATTGTCAGACAGTTAATCGTTAAAATGCTTCATTTCCCCCCCACCCATGGTGCTTCTGGGAATGGATGTCATAACTTGTAAACAGGATGCAAGCATACCATTTGTACCCAATCACAGCTTCAATACAGAACTGGAGAAGCATGTGAATGAAATTTGAAATAAAGCAACATTAGATCCTTATGGTGCATTTTAAGGTACAGTCTCGACTAAACTTCACCGATACATCTCTTTAAAGGAAAATCTTTTCACAAATGTAGATTTTTAAAAGAATATTCATGCTACCCACCTAAACAGTGATCTAGGCATGACTCACCACATAGTACATACTATACATTTAGGGATATGTTGGAAGAAATTATGGAGATTCTTATTACTTTTTAGTTGCAGTAAAACTTTTCTTTATTTCTTTCCCTTATCCAATATTTTCCTGCTGTTTCTTTATGATGTTTAGGCACTTAAAGAAACTGACTTTGCTGTTCCATCTCATCTTAATGATCAAAGGAGGACAGGCATGAGTACCTTAACAAGAACTTACATTTGGATTCACCAGTTCATGTTGCCAGCTAAAAATTCATGAGTCAACTCAAATTTTATATATTTAAAAATTTTTAGACCACCTTTCACCTCAAAAAGACCCAATGGAGCTTACATCATACCTGTAAAACAGCTTTTAAAAGCTAAGAACGGGAGATATAGAAATATTTTTTAAAAGAATTAAACAAGTTCTATAGTAAAATACTAATGTCAGTAATTAAAATATACTTAAAACAAAGTACAATAAATCAATTAAAAGCTACCAGACCCCCCAGTCATTAAGGAAAAGCCTGCCTAAATAGAAAAGTCATTATCTGCCTGCAGGAGGGCAGCAAAGATTGGGTCAGCTTAGTTTCCTGTCGGAGGAGACTCCAAAGTCTAGCAGCAGAAACAGAGAAGTCCCTCTCCCGTGTAATAAATAAATAAACATAATAAAAATAATACCTTTATTGTCAAAGTAATGTGTACAATGAAATTGGCTGAGCCCCCCATTCACCCTCTCAACACCATAACTCCTGCTAACAACCACACAATCTTATTACAACTTATGAACTTATCGCACAACACACACCAGCCCCACAAGTCTATCATACTAGGAGTGTTATCCCACAACCTCAAAAAAAAAAAAAAACTTCTTAGTTCCTGAAAAGCCACCTCTAACAATCGTGCCATCACAGGCAGCTGGCTTTTCTGAAAAAAAACCTTGGCCATGCCACCTGAAGTTCAGTTTCCCGGCACAACCTCTGGGGGTTCTCTCTCTTTTTTGCATGGGTTAGGAGGTACCTTTTAAAACAAATCAATGAGGTTGGGGACCCAAAAAGCCAATTCTTACCTACTTATATCCCATGAATAGAGTCAGGGATCTTCCTTGTTCAATGTATTTTTTTTTAAATGGTGAGACCAGAAAGAGAGAGGATGAGAGCAAATGAGAGGGAGAGAGAGGAGGAGGGAGGGAGGAGTGTGATATGTGTGTGAGTGTGTGTGTGTGAGAGAGTGTCTGTGTGACAGAGAGAAGGAGGAGCTTGCAAGACCTTGAGGGAGAGGGAGAGAGAAACCGAGGTAGCAAGGGGGTGGGGGGAAAGGAAAAAGAAGATGATTTTCTCTCCGCTCGCCTCCTGTCCCAAACTTTCCTTCCATTTTCTTGCTGCTGTGGCAGCTTTTCTCTCTGTTTTTGTTGGGACAATGGAAGCGCTCCTTCGATCACATGATCAAGGCAGGGGGAAATGTGCCTTTCTTTAAAAAGTAGCTCTTTTGGGACGTGGGATAGAGTCTATGTTGACATTAAATTATTTCCCATTTAAGGGCCAGACAGCCCACAAATAGAAACTGTTTTTCAGCCTGTTGGTATACCTGGCTATACTTCTATATCTTCTGCCCAATGGTAGGAGAGTAGAGAAGTGCTGACTGCTAACCAGGGTGAGTCATCCCTGAAGATTTTCCTCACTCTCCTAAGGCAGCAATCTCTAACACCTAGCACACCTGTAAGGATGTGGGACTGAGAGAAATTATTCCCTTGATGATCTTAATGCCTGGGCAGGCTTGTAGGGGGAGACCCAAACTGTTTAGGCCTGTATAGGTTAAAACCAGCATTCTCAACTATGCCCAGAAATGGATCAGCAGCCAGTGGAGCTGCTGTAATAGGAGTTATATGTTTCCTGTGGCCAGACCTAGCTAGTAATCTGGCTGCCGCATTTTAAGACCTTTGAAGTTTAGAGAGCGTTACAGTAATCCAGCTGAGATGCAACTCAGGCAGGTATGTGGCTTTCCAGCTTCTCAGGTTCCTTGACGAGACTATCTAGACCAAGGCAGACATTGCTTCGGTCACCTTGGTGGATGTCCTACATCAGAAGCTGGGTAGGGAAATCTGTCCCTGTTGGTTCTTCTGGACCTCTCTGTAACTTTTGATACTATCAACCATGGTACCCTTCTGGGTAATCTCTCCTTTCCCCAGGTGCCCACATGGTAGCTTTGCATCATCAGGCCTTTTTGTACATGTAGTTTGGGTAAGAGTGGAGTCAAAAGAGCTCTCCCATATTTTCCAGCACCCACTGCTCCTTCTCTCCAAAGCCAGCCTCATAGCTCTGTAGACCATGGGGGCTTCTTTATACCTGGAGGAAGAGAAAACAATGAATCCTCATGTAATTCCCTGCATGCACCTTTCTTTCCCCAACAGCTTGGAACAAAAAGCCTGTTTGTATCTGGATTGGGGGGAAGAGAGGAGTCAAAGGATCCCCAAGTGTTTCCCCATCTCATGACATCTGCAGCCTAATGTCTTTTTTTAACCTTCAGGCAGAAAAGGCAAGGAATAAAAGGAGCCACTGGTTTTTCCTGACACTCATTTTTCCTTCTCCCTCCATCATGCATTGTATTTCTGTAGGCAAAGGACTTTTTTATCTGGAGGTGGAGAAATAAATAAGTTAAAGGAGCTTCCACTTTTCCATCACCCAGGAATCTGCCTGGCAGCTCTGCAGGAAAACGCCTTTTTATACTTGGAGGTGAGTCTAGAGAGGAGTCATAGGAGCCTCACGTGTTTTTGATTGCCAATTGCTCCATCTCCCAGCAGCCTCACTGGTAGCTCTACAGGGAAGGTTCCCCCCCCCCTCTCGTGGTCTAAGAATGTATGACCTTCCATTGCTTTTGTGTTATCCAAGGACTACACAGCTTGATTTCTGTTTTATCAACATTACCCTTTGCCAATATAGCATCTTTAAATGTAAAATGCAGTAATGGGTCTTATATAGCAACATGGGAATGCCTCCCAAGATATTTGACATACTAAAAGTTTTTTTTTAAACCCTATCTCTTCAGGTTGTGCATTATATAAAATTATTTCTAAATAAATCATAGTATTTTAGCTTCCAAACTTCCTCTTGTGTTCCAACCTTGATTACACCAAGTATTATTAGACTTCATTTCCCAGAAGCTTTCACCACTAGCTGTAATGGCTAGAGATTCTGGATGTTGCAGTCTGAGGATATCTGAGTTACCTAAGGTTGGGAAGAACTATTCCAGATGAGCTATACACTGCAGATAGCTTTTATATCATATGGTAAATTCTTAGCAAATATACATTTATGCTCAGGTGATGTAAATTTCTGTGGTAAATTACATCAGATTATATCAGTCTAGAAATTTACTCAAGTGGCCCAGGCAACAGCAAATGTGACTTCTTAGCTTAAAGAAATTCACTACCCAGATTTATGCCAATATAACTAATTGGATGCTGCTATGACCTCATTAGGATTGTTAGATTCTTCATTTACATCAAATGTCCAGTTGATCTTAATATTAGAGATGGGCACGGAATGAAATTTTTTTCCTTTCCGTTATTCGTTATTCGTTCTGTTACATAACGAAATGACTAACGAAAATTGTAATGAAAATGCAACAAAACGAACAGAACCACGAAAATTAGCTTCGTTACGTTTCATTTCCGTTAATGGCGACGCGCAATGAAATGAGCTGTTTTAAATGTTAAAAAACGCTCTGGACATCCATAAAAATGCAGCGATAATTATTTATACTGTCTGATAATACCTACCAGGGGGTTGGGGTCTTTAAAACGTGCATTTATGTCTTTTCTCAGATAGCTGTATTTTTTCCCTTTAAGGGGAGTTAGGGGACATCGACCCAAAATGGCTCCCAGATGCCTAATATTGATTTCTTGGGTATTAAAATGCCCTGGAAATCCGTAAAAACGCAGCAATAATGCAATAATTATTTGAAATTATTACCTACCAGGGGGATGAGATCCTTAAAACGTTTGTTTTTTTCTTCTCCCATCGCGATGTATTTTTCTTTTCCCTTTAAGGATGACAAAATGGATGTCCCCACCAGCCACAAAATGGAGACAAGCCCTGTGATGAGATGGGATCATGTTCAACCAATAGCATGCCCAGGTTTCAGAGTGCATAAAAAGCTCTGGCAGCCCCCGTCCTCCTTGCAGTCTCCCCTGGGAGTTAGGGTGGGATTGCTGTCTCTGCAACTCTAGCTTCAGTCCTGCAGCCTCCCTGTGTGCGTGTGTGCATGCGTACCTCTTGGTGAGTACCCTCCCCTGTCCTGCAGTGCAGTCACTCTGTGGCTGCCTTGCACTCTGGGCAACGCCAGCCACTGCCTTTGCAGCGTCCCTGCGTACCTAGTCTATACTGTGTCTCTGCCAGCATCATTTTTTTTAGTGTTTTCCCTCTGGTCTGGGGCATTGGGGGACACCCGCGCACGGAAATGCTTTAAAAATCACGCAAAAAGTGGGTAGAAATGACAAAAAAAAGAAAAGAAAAACGGAAACAATTTTTTTCCAAAAATTCACAAAAAATGGAAACGAACCGAAATGGACCTCTCAACGACAAATGAAAAACTGAAATGCCTTTTTTAAATTTGTGCCCATCTCTACTTAATATTATAATCTGTAAGACCAAGGGTCTTGGATTTCAGTTTTTCATCTAAGATGGGTTGGCCTGGTAACCTTTCAGGATGCTAGAGATTTCAAACGTTGCAGAACATGTTCTGTGTGATGGAAGACAATAGTAAAAAAATGATATTGGAACAATGAAGGTGAATATTCTCCTATTTGAAAAAATATATAAGACGGTGGGACGGTGAAGAATAATACTTACTTATTAGGGTGGTAAACTATGACTGAGCTAGCTTATACATTGAGAAGCGTTGAGAAAACCAAAGTGGATTTGTAGGAAGCCATGGAATTTCCCATGGCCTTTTCTATGTAGAAGCAGATCCTACTAAATTGAATAAGTTGAGCTCCCCTGTTAATCAAGCTCATGAAATATTTCATAGTACATGTGGGGGCAATAATCCATCCACAGTATCATGTCCACTGGAGCACTTTTTTGCCTTATTACTGTCTCCCCCTCCAGGCTTAGGAGGGATAAAAATAGAAATCCCCATGCTAAATTAGAACTTACCTCAGGTTTTTTTTTTAAAGTAAAGTATGCAAATACTCTGTATCAATGCCCAAGCAACTGTAAGCACTTTCAGAGATTGCTATGTACTTCTCTAATACATTGGGAGAGCCAACATAGCACCAGCTTCTACAGTGCCAGGTGGCTGGTGAAAATATTTGCCAGTTCTGGTTTGCCACAAGGCCTCCTTCTCACAAGGACGCCTGGAAGGATCCCTGCCTTTCTCACCTGTCCAGAAAGTGAATCAATGAACACAGATTACAGTATTTGAGTTCTTATGTCATGCTATTATGTTATGCTTTTATGTAGCAGGAGTTTTTTCATCAAGTTTTATAGCCATTCTGGACATTTTTTGCAGCAATTTGTGGACTTTTAGAACTTGGATAGGTAAGGAGCTGAGATTTCCTTGTGTTCCCTTTTGCTTTTGAATTGTTCCTGATTGCTATGCAGGAAAGGAACAGGCTAGTGCTTCTTGTTTGGTGCTTGCTTTTTTGTTTTTGAATTGTTTCCGATTGCACTTTTGGTGGGAAACTGCAAACTGCAGACCAACAGTTTGCAATTTCCCCTTTGTCTTGGTGCTTGCTTCTGCACTGCCAGGGTGGGGGTGGGGGTGTCTGGCTCGGCATGCCTTTAAAGTGAAGTTTATAAAGAGGTCTAAACAAAAAGGTGCCTTTTGCCTTTTTCCAGACCTCTGGAATGGATCAATTAGTTCCTCATTCATTCCTATGGGAAACCATGCTTCGCAAGATGAAATTTTCATATAATGAAGCGACCCACAGGATGAATTAATTTCATATTGCAGGGTATTACTGCATGTGGAAAATATCTTGTGCAACCTTATTTGTTCATCCATAGCAGGGAATCCTCACCACTTATTAAGTGGAAAGGACTATTAACGACTGTTGTCTCTTCTCTCATTTTGGATGTATAGAGAAAAATGAGTCTAAACAAGAGAGCCCCCACTATTTATGGTAGTTGTCTGTGTGTACCAAAACCCTTGGAAATCAATCCAATGCATTTGAGGAGGTGTCTTATAAAATGGGAGCATTCCATTTCAAAATTGTTGTCCTCCACGCATTTAGGCAGATGGAAACCAAAGGCAGAAGGGGCAAAGATAGAGCCCTCTCCCGAAATGCTTGGTGATTTTTTTCCTAAAATGAAGAGCCAAACAGATGTTATACATTCTAATCACAATGTTATACATTCTAATCCTGGTATGCTGCAATTCCCATTAGAGAAAACATATTTTTTTAAAAAAAAAATCAATGGGAGAAAAAAGACAACATGAGAGAAGGAAACAAAGAATATTTAAGCAGAAGTTAGGATTATCAAGTGTAGTAGAGATAAATTGATATCTGTGAGGCTATTATTTTTAAGCCTTCAAGGATTATTATAGATTCATACGATCTAACTGGCATGATCATCTAATAAGCTCTACATTTGCAAACTCTGAATTAAAAACTTGGAAAAATGCTTGCCACTTAGCTGAGCATGATTTTTTGGATCTATTGTGAATTCATGGCCATATCACTTGTTGGTTGATAGTGTGTGTTGCACTTGCCACAAATGCAGAAATCAGTCAGCTTCAATTGAGATGGCGGTGCCAAACTAAATTAAATGAAGTCCCTCTCCTTTAAGTATGCCCATTAGAGATGGGCACAACTAGGGAAAATGACGTTTTTGAGTTGTCGTGTGTCGGAGGCAGCCCGTTTCGGTTCGTTTCCATTTTTCGCAAAAATTCGCAAAAATTAGTCGTTCTTTTTTTGTTTTTTCGTTTTCATTAGTACTGGTTTTTTTTGGGGGGTAGCGGGCTCCTGGAGGCACCTCTGTGGGGTGGGTGCCTCCTCTGGCCCACTATAAAGGGAAAGCGGGCTCCTGGAGGCACCCGTGGGTGCCTCCTATCCTCACCCACTAGGAAGGGACAGCAGCAGGCTCCAAGAAACCCCTCAACATGGGGGTCTCCCCTCCTCACCTGCTGCTGCAAAATGGCATGCATAACCATATATATGGATATGCATAGCAGTTGCAGACAGTGAGACCAGTCCACTGGTACGACCTTCCGTCAAGGAGAACCGTGAAGACTGGGTCGCACCTGCCATGTCCCACAAAGAAGGGAATCGTACTTGCGTGTAGTGCAATGCAAGTAGATCTGGCTTAGGGTTAAGGTGGGTTAGTGCAAGGACTAGGGTTAGGCTAGTGACGGGTAAGGTTACGGTGGGCTATTGGGTTGCACCTCTGGGTGCCTCTCTGACCCACTAAGAAGACAGTCTGTGACGTATGGGTAAGGGGTCAAGGGTTAGGGTTAGGGGGTTAGGGGGCTAGGGCAGGTTTTAGGGGGCTTTTTGGCACATCCCAGAAGTCTCCCTGGCCAAGTGGCCATGAGATTGGTGGGATGGCTCCAAAAATTTGCATGGTCATCCCCTCCCACATGGCTGGCCAGGCCACTGGGCCAGCCCATCATTGCGCACTGCGCAGGTGTAAAAAAAAAATAAAATAAAATCAATGGAGGACAGAGGAGGAGAGGAGAGACATTTTGTTGCAAGAAAAAACCCACTGCTACTGTGAAAAATCTGGCAGTTTATAAATTTTCGCATGTTTCTGTTGTGCTTGTGTGTTTTTGGACCACGATTTCAAAAACAATATTGCGTTCGCCGCCCCATTTTAGATCCCCCGCCCGCACCACATGGCATGGCGAGTCCGGCTGCCCAGGACGGGGGGGGAGGCAGGACCCCCTCCAGAAACTACACCTCCGGTAGGTGCCCTGCACCCTTAGTCAAGCAGGCATTTTTCCGCCTGCTTTTTGGCCCAGGAATGGGTGGGGGGAGAGTTTAAAAGTTTTTTCCTGTGCCGTCCGTGCCGCTTGAGCCGGCGGCGAGACTCGTGCTGTGCGGCTTGTTGCTGCTGCGAGCCTGCGGTGAGTCCCACCAGAGCAGCCCAGGACGGAGGAGGGGGGAGGCCGGGGACCTCAAGAAACCACCCCTCTGGTAGGTGCCCTGAGGCACGGCAGGCATTTTCCGCCTGCTTTTTGGCCCGGGAATGGGTGGGGGGAGAGTTTAAAAGTTTTTTCCTGTGCCGTCCATGCCGCTTGAGCCGGCGGCGAGACTCGTGCCGTGCAGCTTGTTGCTGCTGCGAGCCTGCGGCGAGTCCCACCAGAGCAGCCCAGGAGGGAGGAGGGGGGAGGCCGGGGACCTCCAGAAACCACCCCTCTGGTAGGTGCCCTGAGGCACCAGGACGGAGGAGGGGGGAGGCCGGGGACCTCCAGAAACCACCCCTCTGGTAGGTGCCCTGAGGCACGGCAGGCATATTTCCGCCTGCTTTTTGGCCGGGAACCGGGTTTTTTAACTTTTAAAAACTTTTTTTCTGTGTCGCGTGGCATCGCGCGATCGCGCGATGCAAGTAACGAGCACGACAAATCAGACCAAAATTGTTCATTTGTCGGTTCGAGCTCGAAGTCTGGCGGAGTAATTCCCGTTACCGTTTCCGTAGAGTAACGGAACCGAGTAACGGAAACGGAAACGGGAATACCGCTAAGTCGTGCCCATATCTAATGCCCGTCATAAACAGTCAGTAAGCAAGCAGAAAAAGAAGGGAGCTACATGGACTTCTCCTAAATTCCAGAGATGGAACATAACACAGTTAAATTTAAGCTGGCTGCCCCATATGTCATTTTACTATGCTGTCACTGCTACTTCCATTAGGGTTAAATCTCCACAGAGATGTTAGGCTGATACTGTAAGGGAAGTAAGGTTGTTACAGAAAGTTTGGCAGCATATTTCAATGCTACTATCCATGACCATACGGACAGGCGTGTTCTGTCTATCAGTTGTCATTAAGATTGCCATGAATTATACTGCCCAGGGAGATGGTTAGACAGTCACCCAGGAAACGCAGTATTTCTGCTGAGAGAAAGTGACAATATCTGATCAATTAATAATATTTTAAAACTCTATGATGGCTGACAACATTATCCTTTGCAATGCTAAATGTATTCTACTGCTACTCACAAGTCACCAAACTGTCATGTAAAATCAAACTGTTCCCCCTTCCCTTTGCTAGAGAGTGAAGCCTATGAAGGGAACAGTAAGTTGTGGAGGAGAAAAGGTATTTTTAAAAGAATTGGTAAATATGTGAAAGTATGTCTCCTTAGGGCTACAGATGGAAACAAGATGGCAGGGGGATGTGCACATGAAACATAAGGGTTGGAAAAACAGAAACCACAACTATTATCAGAAGAAAGTTTCACAGAGTTAATACATGGCATAATTGCCATTAGTTCATACCAGCCAAGTGCTGTCACAAATTCACGGCTGGGGCATATTGAGAGTAAAAATATATGCTATAGATAGTCTGTCATTAGAAGCTGACAACCTCTGGAGAAATAAGAAAGAGACAAGGTTCAGGTGGACTTTTGTGCTGGAGGCAAATGAAGTCTGCACAATCCATCCCAAAATAAAATCCAGCTAGTTTTCACACTGTAGGAGGTGTGAAATTTTCCTTCTGCACAACCAGATGTTCAGTTTAACAAATTCTTCTGTTGTACAGAACTATGTAGCTGTGATACATAATTTGGCCCTAAGGCTGCAATAGAGTGCTAAAGAGATCAACAGCTCATGCCATTCTAAGTCTTAGAGTTTAAGACTTAGAGCAATGGCATTATCTCTTGAGATGTTCTGACCCATTCCCATAGCCCTGAGACTCTTTGGATGAACCTCTTCCTATGTGAGGAGTTAGTAATCCATTGCTACCTTGTGCCTAAAGGGGCCTGCCAAAGACCTTAGCATCAAACAAAAATTCTTCAAAGCTGTGATGAAGAGAATGACCATATTGGTTACAAGGTAGCTACTTATACTCCATAAGAAAGACCAAGCATATAAACAAACAGGCCAGGATAGCGAACTACAATCACACCTAACATTCCATTCCAGCCCGACTGAACAGTGGCTAAAACTCAATATACAGCTGCCATGAAAACAGCTTAGGGCCCTTTAGGTAATACTATGAGATAGCACCGAGAATGGATGTAGTATGACAGGCAAGAAATACAATGGTGCAACACTTGAAAGAACCACATGACCCATCGTTTAGTTCATCCAGTTCAGTTTCTTCCTGACTCTGAGCTAGCTAGAAAAGGAAAATAGAGGTGCACTTGGAATACCCCAAGTAGCCAGCTGTGGCTATTAAAGCCAGAAAACCAATGCTGTTTGCCCCATTTCCATATCCATATCTAGAGTGGCTGTTGAGAGGTAAATGGGGTTGCCTAAGGTCAGGTAGAGTTCATGTGCCATGGGGTGAGACGTTTGCATCCCTATTTGGACCTATGCACCTTTTAGAGAAAATTTAAAAGCCATCAGTTTCCTCCTGTAAGCAGAAGGTGGGTTTTCGTTCCTTTCCTTTTCATTCCTGGAACCCAAATGTCTGAGGCAGAAAACCTGTAAAGAAAAAAAAACTCCTTGTCCCTTCTGTCTTCTCCCACTTCCAGGAGGAAGCCTTAATTTCTCTCTCTCTCTCTCTTTGAAAGGAACATCACATCTGCATTGCTATAGTTAGTTTCAAATATTTTTTCTTGCTTCCTTCTTCAGCTCCAAGATCATTACAGTCATTCCCCCGCCATTTTGCAGTTCATATACTGCAGTCTCAGTATATTGTGGGATTGCAGTATATGAAGGCAAGGCCCCTTGGGACAAGCCTGTGTGAGGCCTCCTGCACTTATCCCAGGACTGGTGCTACCCCGAACGGGCCTCCAATGGGCTTTCCGGGCCTGTAGGAGGCCCCAGAAATGGTTCTGGCCAAGCAGAAGTCAGTTCTGAAAACACCTTCCAAATTGCTCGAAACCACTTCTGGGTCCTCCAACATGCCCTTTTAAAGCCCATTACAGGCCCGTTCAGGGCAGTATCAGGCCTAAGATAAGTCTAGGAGGCCCCAGATAGGCCTCCAGTCCCGACCCAACCCAGCATCCATATTTCACAGATTTTCCTTTATTGCAGGTTGGGTCCCTAACCCCCACAATAAGCGGGGGACTACTGTACCCCATATCATTAAGTGATTAAACTCTCTGTTTAAACTCCTAATGATATAGAGAAATTGAAACCAGCAGGCTTGCTGGCTAACTTTGATTTGTTTCCAGTGATCAGTAGAATGTTCCTACCTGCAACAAAAGCATTAAAGCCTCTGACAGGACCCAGAAAAGTATAGGCAGGGATGCTCTGGAGATGAGTTGGTTCACTCCAGCAAAAACATCATCTGTGCTGGTACCCAACCCCTTGCTGATCACCTTGGTCAGCTGAGAGGAAAACACACATGCAAAGGCAGCAGGAAGGGAAGCCAGCTTGCTACCGCTGACAATGATGGCAGAGATGGCAGTGGCAGCTGAGGTAGCAGGACCAGATGGAGAGGCAGTGGAGGGCATATCATTTCAGCAAAGTGCAATCCCTGAACAGCCCTATATATTGGTTGTTCTGGTTTGTAGTTTGGTTTGTGCCCATCTCCAAGCAGGGAGGAAAAAATGTTTTCTTTTCTCTGATCAAGTATGATATATGAAATTTGAATCAAACCTGAATCAAGTCATTGAATTTATAGGAAAGCTGAAACCACAAACCACCTCATTATAAAACATTGGTAGTATATAACTGGGGTGAAGGAAGGCAGGGCAAATAGACATCTTCTCCAGATCCTCAGCATGTTTTTACTGCAGTTTGATTGGAGCCAAGGTAGGCAGAAACTAAGGTGGTTACTTCACATCCCATTTATCCCTCCTTGCTGTCCTGCTTGGGACCGGTACAAAAAAAACTTACTCCACATTCGTTGTTTCGACCATGCCCCCGGAACTGGGAACAGAGCATGACAAGCCGTATCTGCCCCTGGGCTGGGGTATTCTCTTTTCATGGTTGGTTCCCGTTTCCTGTTCTGAGACAAGGGACCGTGTGGTAACAACTGTCATGCAACAACCAGTGTCCACCTAGTGGTCAGAGGCTGAAGCGGCATTCAACATTAGTTTCCCTATGGGAAACACCATGCAGTGCAAATGTTTATTAAAGAAAGTACTGAAAATTCTGTAGCATTGATGTGTAAATCCTGGAAGATCAGTAAATCGAAATATCGAAAAAGTTTTATTTACGATACTAAAAAAGGGGGGTTAAGAAAGCAAGACAAATTCAGAATTTGTCACAGAACAAGACCGTGAAGTAACAGTTGTCACGAGATAAGTAATCACGCCCATGAGTAAACGGAAACAGGCTTTGGTTTTTTAATTTATTTTTTCCTTATCTCACACTGACCAGCTGGCCGGCAGGCCTGGTTGATGCTTCCCCCCCCTTCTCACACTGACCAGCTGGCCTGTGAGCCCCGTCTGCACGTTTTTTAAATGTTTTATTTCTTCTCGCACCAACCAGGGGCCGAGTCAGCGTTTTTCTTTAACCCATGGCAGGCTGGCAGTATTTTACAGAGGAAATGAAATGGTTCATTTTAACGGGGAAAACCCGACTATTTTTTCATCTGTAATGGAATGCTGCTTCATCGTTTTGTTTCATTACATAACGAAATGACGAAACAGCATTTCATTTTTTTGTTTTGTACACGTCCCTACTCCTATCCCATTTGGAGTTCCAAGGGTTGAAAAGATGGTCATTTATTTGAATTAAGGAAAGGGACCATAGAAGAATTAAAGGTGAAAACAAAATGAAAGAGACTAACAGACAAAAAGGGGTTGCACCATAAAAAAGAAGTGATGAAGTGGCCTTGTCCATGGAAGCTTACTTTAAATAATATAAATTAGTTGGTTTTTAAGATGCTACCATGTTATTGACTTTTTTTACAGGCAGGAAATGGAAGGCAACACAATGGACCAAATGGATGGTGACAAAGGAGAATGAGAAAGATAGCTGGGCACTTCAAAAGAGTCCAAGATCTTTTCTGGGTACTCCAACCATTGAGGCAATAAGGAAGCCTCAAAATGGAGTCACAATGTGATATCTATGAAACTCCTGGATAGTTTGGTGGTTTAGGTATCTGGATGAATAACCAGAGGGTGGGAGTTCAGTGTTCCACTGTGCCTCGTGGACAGGAGCTGGACTTGAGAATCCACCAAGTTCCTTCCAGCTCTGCAGTTCTAAAATTATATCACTTTGCAGTGACTTCACCCAGCCATTTCACAGAGCTTCAGGATTAAGAGAACAATTTATCACTGTTTAGATAGATAGTCTTTGTGCAGTCTGGGATTTTATTTTTGTTTTATTTTGTTGTTGTTTTGTTCTCTGAGCTTAATTTACTAAACTTCACTGTACTGTTACTACAGTGTGTGGATGAATATGTATGTGATTGTACTAGATCAGTATACTGTAGACTTTTAGTGGATGGGTAACATGATTGGGCCACTGTGTGTGTGTGTGTGTGTGTGTGTGTGTGTGTGTGTGTGTGTGTGTTGCATCGTTACAGTCATGACCGACTTTTCGTGACCCCATGTCCATGGAGTTTTCTTAGCAGGAATACTGGAGTGGTTTGCCAGTTCCTTCTCCAGGTAGCTCTACCTAAATCACAGCCTTTTGTAATCCCCCCCTTCATAGAATTTGTTTTTTTAACCAAGATCCAGGTATGGACAGTACATGATAAATCTGAAGACAAAGGAGGGTGGAGAGTCTCCTAAAGGGTAAGGAACAAGTCATCTCTGACCTGCATGTCTTTTATTGTGGCACAAAGTGGATTGAGGCTTCTACACATGGTAGACAGGTAACTAGCTTTCCAGCAATCCTAGAAATGTTGCCATTGGTAAAAGCTTATGTTATTTTTATAATCATGGCTGTGTCATCTATGATGTTCAGGAAGACTGCATTCAAACTCATGAGAACTGTGCATATACAATATGCTCTAAGCTCCATGTGTACTACCTGATCATTTCTGTCTGGATAGTAGAATAAATCCACTGAACTAAACAAGACTTATCAGTTGTGGTTCTGTTCCAAGCTGAACTAATTTGGATTTAGCCATATAAGTGATAGTCTTATAATTTCCTTTAGCTAATCTTCTCCAGCACTTTGGAGAAGATGGGTGATTGATATAATGCATCTTCTCCCAGGTCTGCTATTGCTAAGTGTGTTAATCATGTAAATCTAGAAAGTTTTAAATTGGACCATGTCTCCAAGTGATCAGAATCTGCTCTACTAGAAAAATGTAAAAAGTCATATGCGAGTCACCTGTTACAGGTGGATTTGTGTCTGTAAAGTCTTACAGAACATGCATTGTCAATGCTCTAGCCAGCTCTGACATTTTTGTCACCCACCTTAATAGCCAGAATGATTGTCCACCTGCTCTTAACACGTGTAGCCGAAAATGTTACTGTTTGACAATGTCACAAAGGTAGCATGCTAGCAGGATTGTTAATCACCTAATTCCATTATGATTAGACACAGCCATATGACATTCTCTGCTTTACGTAAAACTGAACTACTTGACATACCATGTGGTAATTCATTTGTCCTTCCTGTCACAAGGCAGCAAAGACAATGTACATTACATGGTAGACAATGCTGACAATCAAGCAAAGGCCCTGCCCTTTTTACATTGGCAGTGGCTCTTCAGTTCATTTCAAAATCAAGAAAATAAAAACACCAAGAGTTCTTCTTCTTCTTCTTCTTCTTCTTCTTCTTCTTCTTCTTCTTCTT
>JAHTLZ010000330.1:50163952-50183711 GCA_023846285.1 Phrynocephalus versicolor
TAGATAGATAGATAGATAGATAGATAGATAGATAGATAGATAGATAGATAGATAGATAGATAGATAGATAGATAGATAGATAGATAGATAGATTGATTGATTGATTGATTGATTGATTGAGTGAGTGAGTGAGTGAGTGAGTGAGTGACTGAGTGAGTGAGTGACTGAGTGAGTGAGTGAGTGAGTGAGTGAGTGAATGAGTGAGTGAGTGAGTGATTGATTGATTGAGTGAGTGAGTGAGTGACTGAGTGAGTGAGTGAGTGACTGAGTGATAGACTGACACTAGGAAAGGCAGCCATGAAATAATCAGAAAATATTGTCATATGTAAGGATGTCTCACTGGAGACCAAGTCCAAGATCATCCACGCTGTTGTATTTCCACTCACCATGTATGAGTTTGAAAGCTGGATAGTAAAGAAAGCTGACGGGGGGGAAATGATTTTTTTGAAATAAGACCACAAGCAAGTATTTTTAAAGCTTTCATTGTAAGGTATGAGCAGATGTCTTCTCCCAAGATGCCTTCTTATTAGCATCCAAGCCACACACACACACACCCTCGTGATTCGTTTTTGTGTGTGGCGCTTTACCACTGCAAAGGGCAGCTGCACTCATCAGCTATAGCGCAGAGGAAGAGAACTTTGATATAACCTCAGGTACCATCATCAACCTGGAATACTGTTTTGGATGCAATAAAATATCATTGTTTACAGCGGCTACATCCAAAGTCAGAAAGGCCACGATGTGATGTCCAACCTCTGACTTGTGTCAATTAGACACTTCACCTTGTACAATTGCATTATGTTCTATAGCAAGGCGCAGTCTGGAAAGCAGTTACAGGAATTTTCCTTTGGCAAAGCAATAAACGCTCGCTGCATTTCTTTTGATTGATGCCGTTGTTTTCTATAATTCATCAGAATGTCTTGACAACAATAAATGTCATAGTGCTTCCTAAATCTTCAATCAGCTAATTCAAAGATGGAACATTAAATCAATAACAGATAATATACAGATCAGATCTCATGTGAAATGCAGTTTCTGCCTTCAAGTGTCAGATGCAATAATTATTTTCTCGCCTGAGGAAATGTATAGTAATATGCCGCAATTTCCTTAAAAATTAGTTTTATGTATGAGCAGTTTTCTAATAGGCTTGCTGCTCTATTTGTATGAGCCTGATGATTGCCGTTTCCCTTGTTGGGGCAGCAGGTGAGGAGCACTTAATACATCTCCCTTGAGTGTTTCCCTTTGAAGAATGCACACCAGTAGGTTAGTGTCTAAAAGTGTTCTAGGGAACTGAAGCTTAATAATACATCTAGAAACTTCTGTTGCAGAGCTTAGATTTTTCCACGGCTGAGCTGATGCATCAGTTTATTCCATTTTTATCCTTTCTGATTAATCTGAAACTCATAGTTATACAGCAAGCCTTGACATACGCTCTCAAAGCATCAACTCTGGTTATTTGTGACTAGTGGTCTGAATGTGATTGAATAGTGAATGTCATTTTCCTCAGGTGTCTGAAAATGGCTATGTAGTATAGTCATTGTGACAGAAAATTAAATGGCCACATGACTGCCAGCAAACAGATAAACAGATTGCATTACTGTATTTACATCTATGAGCCCAGCCTACTACCAGATCTCATCCTGTGTTCATGCAGACTTCTCTATTAATTTCTGAAGCAATTAAAAATACCCCCAAAAAACTATAGTTTTAGGGGTCAATCACAGCTTCCAAAAGAACCCCAATTCTTTTGGCCATTATTTAGGTTGTTTCCAAAAAGTCTGTCTGTCTGTCTGTCTGTCTATCAACTTTCTGGCTATGAAGGCCATTCTAATCAGTTTCAATTCCTGTTCACATGACACACAGTTAACATCAGTTCCTTTGCCTTGGCAATTGCTTTATTTTCCTCTCACTGTGAGAGTTGTTTTAAAATGCACCTATTGTGTAATCCTTCATTTCGATCATTTCAGCATGTGTAAACATTACTGCTAATTTACTTCCTTTCTGAAGGGGGTGAGTTTTTAGGCACTGTGGACACTTCATGGCCACTGCGCTTGTACACTTTGATTTTTTGAAACGGATATTGATATTGGCAGCTGCTGCCACCACCACCACCCAAAAAAAATCATGAATACATTGCTCAGAAGAGGACAACCTTCTGTCTCCCTTGCTGAGCACAGAAAGCGGGCATTTCCTGCTTTGAATTGTAAAGAAAGAGACATTTCATTAATGCCTCCTCTCTCTGTTTTAACCCTGCTATTCACAATACTTTAAATAGTTACTTTCTCCTCCCAAAGTTGTTCAAAAAATAAAAATAAATATAAAAACAAAAGCCAAGAACTGAAAGAGAGAGGATTGCCTTGAAAAGGGGACTAGTAAGCAAATGAAGGAATGGAAGAGGGGAGCAGAAGAGAAAGCTCATATGACTTTATTGATATAACTTTTTTTGTGTATTTTTAAAGGTTAAGGGAGGCCTTGGTTGTCCCATGAAACAGCAGGGAAAATGAATCAATAGTACATTTTTAAAGAGCAGTAGTGTCTGCTATAATGGTTCAAACTGAAAGAAATGTAGCAATGCAGTTCAAAACAATATTTTATCATCATGTGGCCACTGGAAAAAAATTGTTTTGGTAAAACAGAGGGATGAAAAAAATCAGTATAACTGAGATTCTTTTCTCATGGGTGATTGAGCCCTCAGTTCTGCTACTAGGATTGAGTATATGTGTGAGCGTAAATGAATACATGCATTCCTGTATACATTTTGAGTGGTCTACTCTAGAATGCAAGGGTATATCCTATTCCCTCACATGCACATCATTTGGTTTTTCTTTTTCTTTTCAGTATCTCCTCTTTCCCTTTTCCTCACATTATCTGGGCTCGAATTGAGCAAAGAACACTGTCAGAAACAATTCGAATGGTGCAGTCTGACCCTTCCTTCACCTCAAGGCATAGCCACTTGCCTTTTCTCATTCATGGGAACATTTTTGTCTCCAGAGACCCAGCAGCATACAAATATGAGCACGGGCCTAGACATAGATTGGGTCAGAGTGTCTCCGATAGGGCACAAAGTGGGTTGGGCAGCTATCCATATGTCTCGTTCAGCCACAGATTGTGTCAAGGGGTCAGTATACATCAAACCTGCTACAGAATCCTTGCACGTTTAAAGTTGCGTATGCGGACATTTCAACAGGACACTGATTTGATCTTGATTTAATTAGGTATCGCAAAATAATATATTTAAAATAAATGAGGAGAATATGAAAATTCAGACTTTGTGCTAAGCAATCTTGTCAGGCTAGCAAAGAGTGAAGGCAGAAGGGGAATCTTCTTTTGCATGTCATTTTGTTTCCGGTATAAGGAACCAAATTGTTTGCTGAAAAATTGGATGAATTCCAGTTGAACAGCTACTATTCAAATTAATAGTGACAGCTCACCCTGAAAAAAAGTGGTTATTTTCAAATGATTGATATGAACTCAAAGGGGTGTGAAGAACTACAGCATTCATATTGCTCAGGAGCTGTTGACAGTTTGGCATTTCTCTAATACAGATTAGAAACAAGCTGGGATATTGCATTTTGCATTCCCAATAAGCGTAGAGGCCTTATTAAATGATTTTATTCACACACAAATATTCAGTGCTAAAAATCTCAAAATCAAACAACCGCTCTTTCCATTACACCAAGAGATCTGATGCTTTTGCAGGTACAAATGAGACAGAGATATATTTTCTGGCAATAAAAGTATTTTTAATACCTTCCAGATAAAATAAGCCAAACATAAGTCTGAATCAATGGCACAGTCGTGGGGGCTCTTCTCTTTGTAAGACCCATTTGTTGGTATTTTTATCATGTGGGACCATAAAAATATAATCTTATATTAGAAACTGGTAGAAACTGACAGGGAACATGACTTTGTTTTTTTTGGAGCACAACTCTCAAAATATCCAATCCAGTATGGTCCATGCGTAAGCTGACTCAGCTATACTAGGAGTTGTAGTTGCAAAAATTAACATTCCATATCTTGATTCACATTAGTGCACTGTCCTACATGTCTCTAGATACCATCTGTTACATATACATAGCGTAAAATTCACTGTCTTCAGATAATTCTATGACACAATAAACCCATTCAAGAAGAGCCTCACAAGTAAAGGATTTCAGAGAATCATTTACGGTACTCAAATTGT
Organism: Phrynocephalus versicolor; assembly: GCA_023846285.1. Lineage (NCBI taxonomy): Eukaryota > Metazoa > Chordata > Lepidosauria > Squamata > Agamidae > Phrynocephalus > Phrynocephalus versicolor. Next base: position 50,168,136 of record JAHTLZ010000330.1, read on the forward strand.
ATAGAAAAACAATTGTATAGAAAAACACATTAACAGTTTCAGGCTGGCACACCCCTCCCCCCAAAAAGCAGGTCACTGTTTATCACCCTTTCTGGTTAAAGCTTCTGAAACATGTTTTCAATTATCTACAGGCTATCTTCTTCATTTATACTTCCTCTGATATATCCTAAATGATACATCTGTAGTTCATGTACACACTCAACACAGAACACCAACTTACCATCGACTACACACCACAAAATAAAAATAAGGACACAAGAAAGGGACTCCATCCTGACCCAGGTATTAGTGCTTTCCAACTCCTCTACTGTCTAGCAATACTCTAATCATGATAATATTTGCCATCAAGTCAGTTCCAACTTATAGAAATTCTTCTCAGGGTTTCCTAGGGATGTAATACCCAAGAATACTTATAATTCATTTCTTAGGACATTCTTTGGGATTGTATATAGATTGCACAGGTCGCACATGGACTCAAATTCCTTATCTTTGGCTCTCCAGTCCAAATATACCCTTAACATTTTGAGTTTATACAGCCATTTCCAATATGAAGTGTGTTATCCATTGCCATTATTGCCCCATTACATTTGCCACAGGAAGAGTAGGCCAGTTTTTACAAATATGATCCATTCTTTAAGTGATTTCTAAGATTTATTTTGAAGACAAACTTCCCTAGATTCTGCTTTCATAAAAACGAGATACTCTGGCATAATAATTATGGGCCCACACAATGTCACCCCAACATCAGGGGCTCATTTACTTGTTTGTCTGCTAATGTGATTTATCCCATCATTTACCAGCAATACCTATCTGTTCTCTACATAGGATAAATAGGACAATCTCTATGCAAAACAATTAATGAGCATAAATCTGACAGCTAAAATGCCATCACATAAAAATCTGTTTCAAAACATTTCAGTTCCCCATTACACTCACTCAGTGAAGTGAAAGTGACAGTTAAAGAGAAAAACAATTACAAAATTAATCTGGAAAGAGAGACAGGGAAGAGATGATATATACAAAGGTTCCAGTGTGTGTCAAAGAGATTAAATGTTGACCAAGGATTCTTAGCTCATTATATATATCAGTAAACAATTATCCCTGCAAGCATTTGTGGACTAAATTCTTCACCAGAACCAGATGTTGACTCTGGGAACTGATCAACGTTCACTTCACTGTACTGGGTAACAGACTCTCCAAGTTCAACTCTTGATTGTGGCTCCTCTACCTGGCCTACACATTTACACCTTATTGTAAGGGTGTGGTTATTATTCATTGAAACCAGGATGTAGGTGCAATCAACATTTGTATTGCTAATTATTTGTGTCAACAATGCCATTGTCATCTTGCTTACCCATTTCCCATGCCTCCTGCATTGATCTGTTTACTCTAATATGCCTGAGGAAGTAGCCTTAATCAAAGAAAGCTCATGCTGAAATATGGCAGTTAGCCTTTCAGGTACTACTTTTTGTTTTATTTTTGTCTGGATATGCTTTCACAGACTAGCATGGCTACTTTGAAAACTACACATAGCCAAGAAGCCCTCCAAGCTCATCAGTTTTCATACAAGGGAAGCAGTGATGGAATGGGCCAAGCACTTTCCCTTCCATATGTAATCAGTTAACCATTATTTAGAATATTTGAGTAGGACTTGTGACAGGATTTAACTACAGATGCCAAATAGGCACAACAAATCAGTGTTTCATCAATATGCAAAACATACATTTCATCAATATGAAGGTGTAGTGCTTGAAGGAAACCCACTGTTTTCATTCTCTTCTTGTGCAACAGATTCGGTCACTGAATTCTTGTGGGGGTGTATGAGGAGGGATACTTCACTCATTCTGGAGTGCCCAGATCATGCTGATTGCTTGTTTCTAATGGCCCTATTTAGACTACAAACCCATAATCACTCATCCCCTTAGTTCACTATTTGGAAATTGAATCATTATTTTAAAGTATGAAGAAAGGGGTTATAATTCACTGTACCTCAGAATGCAGGGCGGGGGGATGAAATTATCTTTTTCATGTCTTATCTATTTTCTAATTGTCACCCCACAATTTAATCCTGAGTAAGCAAGAAGCCTATTCATGGCTTTTTCCTAAACATTGAAATTAATGCTCAATTAATAATGGAAGAAGAATCTGAGGGAATTATTAGTAAAATGAAAATAGGTAAAACACCAGGTGTGGATTTCTTAGGACCAGAGTTTTATAAAGCATTTAAGAAATTCCTAATATTAAATAAACATCTATTTAATAAGATAATTGAAGGGGAGCACTCAGTCATGGAAAGAATCAATAATAGTTTTAATTGTGAGGCCCGGTAAAGAACTGACAGTAATGGAATCATGTAGGCCAATCTCATTAATTTACAGCTATTTTAGCAAATTGATTAAATAGATTTATAGGAAAGTATATAAAGACCAAAATGGAATTACTAGAGGTAGACAAATTGCAGATTTAGTTAGTAGGGGGTCTCAAAATATATATATTTAGATAATACAAACAAAAGGTATGAATTATCTCATTACATATTTAAAGGCATTTGATATGCTAGGATTGATACATTAAAGATATTATTTAGGATTTAATAAAAATCTTAGTAATATACTGGTAATTAAGCAGTTATATTCACAAAACATGGCAAGAATTTTTGTGAATGATGGAATAATGCAAAATAGCTCCTTAGGCCGAGAAATGAGACAAGGTTGCCCATTATCTCCAGTCTTGTTTACACCAATAACAGAAGTGCTGATGAATGTAATAAAAGAAGATAAAGAAATAGAAGGTGTTAGAAAGGGGAAAATAAATAAAATGAACTTGTTTTCAGATGATACATTATTAATACTTAAAAATCTATTATCATGTATATAGAGAATTCAAAAACACCTACAGGCATTTGAAGAAATATCAGGATTAAAGGTGAATTGCAATAAGTCTGAATGTATGTTATTAAACTATGAGGAGAAATAAATATGTTTAAGAAAATATTTGAAGGTAAGTTAAGAAATAGTATCAATTATTTGAAAATAAGGTTAATATGGGATCTACAGAAAATGCTCAAAGTAAATTTAGATAAAATAAAGATATACATGAACAGATAAAATAATACCATATCAAAACTTAAAATCTCCTGGTTTGTAAAAATAGTGGTATGTAAAATGAAGAGCATTCTGAAATTGTTTTTTTTTTTTAAATTATGGATGTTACCATTGAAATTGGATGAGTAAGTTAAAAGGAATGCAAGAAGGATAAATATGTTTTGCAACAGCAACAAAGAAGCTGGTATTAATAAGAGTTTATGGTATGTACAGCAAAAAGAAGGAGGTTTAGGTTGCCAAACGTAAAGTTTATTACATAGTCAGTTAAGATAGATATAATAATAGAAAATGATAATTTAATTTAGAGAGATTTAGAAGCTCTGCGGAAGGAGAGTAGGAGAGAAATATATTTTTAAGGAAAATATTAAGGAAGACATGTGAAATGTAGATAATCCATTCTGCAGGGGGTGGAGGGGTGGAATGAAGGAATATTGGAAGAATTGTAGGGGAAAATTAAGTCCAGGAGTGTCATCTTAGACTCAAGTAACAAAAATAAAAATCTCCTGATAATTTAAAAGGCAAGTTAAATAAGGGTTTGCCAGATAAAGAACTTATAAGTTTATGGGACAAGCTGAAACAAATGCAAAAGAGGGAAAATATAAAAGAGAAGGAGAAGAAATTCTTCTCTTATCTGATTTAGGAGAAGAAATTTCCTGGTTAAATATTATACAACTGGGAAAAAGGACTATAGAATGGAAAATTAAAGTAGGATGATGTGGGAAATTGGCCAAGTTTGAAAACATTATAGAAAAAAAGAAGTAAAATAGAGAATAAAGAAAATAGAAAATGAATGGTAAGTACGACTTAGAAACTATTATAACAAGAGGAATACAAAGAGAATATGTTGAAAGCCACATGGCACGAATATATAAATAAAGCACAAAAAATAAGAATGGAATAAATGTGGAATAAAACTATTATGAAAAACATGTCAGCAAGAGTAAAAGAAAACATTTTTAAGGTATACTGGAGATGGTATATTCCAGTAAAGTATAATAAAGAAAAATACCCAGATTGCTGGTGTATAAAAGAAAAAAAAACTAACATATTTGCATGGTTGTGTGAAATAAGAAAGATGGAATAAATACTGATCTTTAAGGAAATTCAAGAAATAATAGGGGAAAGGGTTCAAATGTTTCCTGAGGCAATACTGCTAACATATTTGTAAATAGGCAATGAAAGAAAGAGGAAATGAAGTTAGTAAGAATAATGGTAATGGTGGCAAGGATATTTTTGCCATAAATTAGAAATCGAACAATCAGATAATATTGGAGGAATGCACAAGGATCTGGAAGTTGAGTCATGGCAACTGAACTTCTTTTCTTGAAAGATCAAAATGTTTCACTACTCATCCAATCAACTTCATCAGTCTGAGGAAAGTTAATGGCAAGTCCTCCAAGTTATAGTTCACCTTGATTTTACATCCCCCTGACCTTACATCATAAGGGTGATATGAAATCAAGGTGAACTATGAATTGGAGAGCTCACCAACTTTCCTCAGACTGAAGAAGCTGCTTGGATGAGTAGTGAAACATTTTGATCTGTCAAGAAAAGTCCAGTTACCATGACTCAACTTCCAGATAAACTCACATGGATGACTGAGAATCTTCACAGACAATGGTACAGGGAGTAACAGAATATGGCTATCTAGGATAAACTTACTTGTGAAATTTAAATTAGGAAGGGATTTTTAAAAGTTTAAATCAATATGGGATACATTGTGGGTACATCTATTTTAAAAAAGAAAAGAGTACACACTTGGGAAAGAGTCAGTGTACTTCTGGAGTGAAATGGGAAGGTCAATATCTTAGGGATTTAAAGCATGGATTAAGTCCTGTTTGGGAGGTGGGTGACATGGGGTTTATTAGGAAGATTGTTCTTTTTTTGTTAGAGTTATTGTTTTGTTTTCTGTAAATGTTTTTTCTCTTTGTCTTTATATTGTAATTTCATATATATTAATAAAATATGTTTCCATTTATAGTACAGCCAAGAATACTGAATCTTTTCTTTGAAGGTATTTTTTATAAATCCCCAAAAATATTTTATTTGTTCCAATCAAACAAATAAAAGATATGTTTGGGGACTTTAATTATGAATATTCCCCATTAAGCATGGCAAGATTTAACTATGTGAAGTCCAAAGATATATCATTCCCAAGTAGACATGGGCACGACTTAGCGATATTCCCGTTTCCGTTTCCGTTCCTCGTTTCCGTTACATAACGGAAAAGGAAACGACAATTACTCCGCCAGAACTCCAACTCAAACCGACTAAAGAAAAATTGGGTCTGATTTGTCGTTGTCGTTCCTGGCATCGCGGTGATCTCGCGATGCCAAGCGGCACAGAAAAAAAGTTTTTTAAAGTTAAATAAAACCCCGATTCCCGGCCAAAAAAGCAGGTGGAAATATGCCTGACTGAGTGAGGGCACCTACCAGAGGGGTGGTTTCTGGGGGGGGGGGGACCCTGGCCTCCCTCCTCTCCTCCTGTCCTTCCTGGGCTGCTCTGGCGGAGTGGCGGCCGGTGGGCATCCTCGTCGTCCCGCCAACGTCGCCGCCTCGCCCGCTCACCGCCGCCATTAAAGCGGCACAGAAAAAAAGTTTTAAAAACCCCGATTCCCAGCCAAAAAAGCAGGCGAAAATATGCCTGGCTGCCTGCCTGAGAGTGCATGTACCAGAGGGGTGGTTTCGGGGGGGGTCCCCAGCCTTCCCCCCTCCTGTCCTGGGCTGCTCTAGTGGGGCATCCTCGTCGTCCCGCCAACTCTCCTGCCATGCGGTGCGGGCGGGGGATCCAAAATGGGGCGGGTGACCGCAATCTTTTTTTTTTGAAATCGTGGTCCAAAAACACACCAAAGCACCACAGAAACATGCGAAAATTGCTATTTTAAAACTGCCAGATTTTTTACAGTAGCAGTGGGTTTTTCTTGCAACAAAATGTCTCCTGTCCTCCTCTCCATTGATTTTATTTTATTTTATTTTATTTTATTTTATTTTATTTACACCTGCGCAATGATGGGCTGGCCATGGGAGTGGACCATGCAAATTTTTGGAGCCATTCCACCAATCGCATGGCCACTTGGCCAGGTTTTGACCACAGAGACTTCTGGGATGTGCCAATCGGGCATAAAAAGCCCACTAACCCTAGCCCGAACCCGAACCCTAAGCCTAACCCTAACCCATACACCAGTACACTGTCCTTCTAAGTGGGTCAGAGAGGCACCCAGAGGTGCACCCCAATACTCACCCTAACCTTACCTGTAACCCTAAGCCTAGCCCTTGTGCTAACCCTAACCCTAAAGCCAGATCTGTGTACTCGCATTGCACTACACGCAAGTATGCTTCCCTTCTTAGTGAGACACAGTGAGAGCCCGCATTCTCTCTCACTGACTGATGCAGAGGAGGCACCCCAAAGAGGGGTGCCTCTGTCAGTCCAGTGTCTCTGTCCACTAAGCAAGTCTGCAAATTGGTATGCATATCCATATGGCTATGCATGCTATTTTGTAGCGGGTGAGGAGAGGAGGCACCCACGGGTGCCTCCAGGAGCCCACTTTCCCTTCATAGCGGGCCAGAGGAGGCACCCTCCCCACAGAGGTGCCTCCAGGAGCCCGCTACCCCCTCCAAACCAGTACTAATGACAGACAAAAAAATGACAAACGAAACAATAATTTTTTGAAAAATTTTGCAAAAAAACGGAAACGAGCCGAAACGGACCCGTCCTGAAAAACGACAACTCGGAAAAAAAATTCCTGGTCGTGCCCATCTCTATTCCCAAGCTCTCAGTGCAGCATATTATGGGATTTCTTATACCCCTTTAGAATTGTGTGTGTGTGTGTGTGTGTGTGTGTGTGTGTGTGTGTGTGTGTGACGCATAACCTATTATTTAGAGTAGGAAAAGGAGTTGATCAATCAGGAACCTGTAATGTGTTCTTGAACCTCCTGTAACTGCAAAGTCCTGTAACTCAGAATCTGGAAAACTGCCATTATGATGATAAGCATAGAGGGTTCAAATTACAGGACCTGTAAATGCCATCTCTGGTCTTTTTAACATGTTGCAGCAAAAATACATTCTACTTATTTCAGTATGCTTGCAGTTCGCTCACCACAGCTTGACTGGCAGCCATAAAATAATTCCTTTTCCTAGGCAATGTATATTGTATAGTGTGACCTTGCTCCAGGCTTGACTAGAGTGCTGGCAAGTACTCTTAATAAACGGCTGTTCAAGCCTCAGTTGAAAAGTACATTCTCAGGATTGCTTTTTCTACACCCACTTATTTACCTTAATCCCTTCTATATACAAAATTTCACATCATGGTGAGAGCCTGTTCAAAGAACAGAGAAAAATGCCACGTCTAACAAAAGCTGCCACCATGGTCTGCCACTTTTTCTGTGGCAGTATGTGAACATGGAAGCATGTGGTGAAGGTGCTGGGTGCTGCCTGCAGTTGGCCATAGAATTTTGCCCAAGGCTCAGAAGTGTGGTGGAGGAAAAGCAGATCTGGAGGGAAAAACACACCCTGTCACGTTGTGCTAATCTAAAAAACAATTGTTATCCTACATGTCAGTTTATCCTGACTTATTTTGTCCTTGCATGGCCGTAAAGAGAAGACACGCTGACTTTTCTTTACTATAAAACAATTAGATTCCCCCTCTTGTTTTTCAGAGAATATGTAAATTAAGTACAGTTCCCTGCATTTCTGCAGAAGGTGCAAATTTCATAAATGCAATACTTGTTTTGTTCTACAGACCAGGAAAACATCGTAGCCAGGAATAGGTTATTTCTGTCTTTGTGTTCCCTCTGTGCATGTGTCTGTGCATGCTTGCTCTGAGTTACAGACAGAAGACACACAAACTTTGTTCAGAGAAATTTTGTGGGATTGCAAAAAAAAAGTAAAAGAAAATTATTCATGCCTCAGTCTTGTACACAAGATCTCTTGTGGGGGTTGATTCAACAGGTTACCATGCTGAGATGGGATTAACAATGATCCCTCCCACCCCCAAATGCCTAAATGTTACACTATACAGTTCTTCATGATAAAAAGAGGGTTGCTAGCATATCAGTCAAAGAGGGTTAGGTAGTGTTTCCTTTTGCCTATACAGCCGATCTTAGCTTGGCCCTTCTGTGCCCATCTACAAAAAGCTTCCGGCTCTGTCCCTCTCCAGAATGGCAACAGAACTTACCCTGCCAGAAGCCATTTGGTTGAGAAGAAACGGCTTTCCCCATCTCTTTGCCTTTTGTGTCTGAGTGTGCACTCTGTCTGTCTGTCTGTCTGTCTGTCTGTCTGGGTGCACGCACGACATGTGTGAGTTTGTGATAGCACTGTAAGTATTTGTGTGGATCACCACATCATTTATTTTCAAACAATGACTGGTCTAAAAAAATACAGTACAGTACATCATTTTGTACTACATACAAAATGTCCATCCATAACATTGACATCCCTGCACCAGTTCTTAAGAGATGAGTCACTTGATGGTTGGTACTAGATAATATAATCATACTGTATAAGTAAAATGCCTTCCCTGAATGTATTAATTCTGCAGTCATCATAATCTACACAAATCAGTTAGTGCTTCTATGATAATTACTCACTAGTTATGTCATGAAATGATTATCCCTCGAGTACTAATTGGACAAAATGAATACATCCACTACAGTAAATTAGAAGGATGAGATACTTAGATGGTAAGAATGTCATTCTCAGACTTTCACGCTCTTATATTTTGATAGGTATCAGCTGGGAACTCTTAAATAGATATTAAATGGAGAATGAAAGGTTTAATTGTACTTTTAATACACTTTGATACATTAGGAGTAATATGGAACTACACATTCTAAGAACAGACATTCTAATCATTGTAGCCCATGTTCAATATACAGTGGAGTTTTCCTTTCTGGGTTGCAAGACCGTACAAGCTAAAGATCTCAACTAAAAAGAATGTACCACTGAGTTCTATGCTATTTAATTCCAGATGAATGGGCACTGATTAGCCCCTTACTGTTATCTGGTCAAGAGGCGTATGGACTCCATTGTATAACAACTCCTAAAAACTCACCAAACAATGTAAGTGAAGCAAGAATGAAATGGAATGAGTAAAACAACCTCATAGTTACATCTAAAAACAGGCTGAAGTTTATTAATGGTGAAAAATATGATCAAAAATATTTTACTGTTCTGTGGAGCCTGCAATATAATGGATTCAGAAATTTCCCTGTGTTTTAGAAATGAATCTATGAAAATGCTCCCTGTAGATTTTCCCTATCCTGTGATTCTTCCTGTTCTGCTTATCAATCTGTAAATATCAGATTTATCACACAGTTGTCCCCCGCCCTTTTGCAGTTCATATACTGCAGTCCCGGTATATCATGGGTCCGCAGTATATGAAAAAAAGGCCTCCTGGGGTAAGGAGGAAAGGCCTTCCCAGGCCCATCAGAGGCTCCAAAAGTGCTTTCCCGAAAACCGGAAGTGACTTTGGTAAATCAGAAGTGACCTCCAGATCACTAGAAAGCACTTTTGAGGCCTCTGAGGGCCCAGGAAGCCCCTTGCAGGCCCGTTCAGAGCAGCGCCAGGCCTGGGGTAAGTACAAGAGACCCTAGAGAGCTCCCCCAGTCTCGATCCAACCTAGCATCCGCATATTGTGGATTTTCAATTACCGCGGGTTGGGTTGGGTCCCTAACCCCCGTGATAGGCGGGGGTTTACTGTATCACTAATATCATAAATAAATAAATAAAAATCATTTGAGGGATGGGGATGGTGTTTTTACGTACTCTGGCTGTACATTCTGAAACATTTCATATGATAGTTTTTATCATTATTTTATTGTTGTTAACCACATTGAGCCTGTTCTCTAGGAAGTTAGAGCTGTGCATTATCAAATATGTGTAGTAAAAATTCATAAACCATTCTAATATTAGCCAGAAGATTACTCTATGTACTTGATCATCTTGGAGATGTATTCAACTGTGCTCTATTCAGATTTAGTGTGTAGGATATCCACAGAGAAGTAGAAGCAAGAATAAGTTGGCTCATTTTCCCCCCATGTCACCATTTTCATTGTTCTTCAAAAGTTGAAATGACTGCCCGCAGTGGGGTTTCTTTTGTCGTTTAGCTGCCTGTGCGAATTGGGATCTTGAAAATCAGTACAATAATGTGTCAACAGTATGCAGTTCTGACTATCTGCTTAATAATGCTGAAATTGTCATGGCCTTGTCCTGAGGAACTGTGGGATTTGTAGTTTGGTGAAATGCATAACATTTTGTTCTATAATTCAGGATGCAGCACCACTGTTTTCTAGCTGAGAACTTTAAGCATCTCAAGATTCCTTAGGATGGTGTCGTGACAAGTGTGTGGGGTTGTGAAGAATGCCCAATAAATTTCTAGTTCTCATCTATCCATGCTGCCACTATATAAGGAATTTACAAGTGCATAAGATCTCTCACCTCATGTGCCCAAGGCAAGTGAAAATGAGGTCCTTTTTCACACCAGTCACTGGGAAGGGATAACCAGAAATGATACCAGGCCACTTGTAGGTATAATTAATGGAATGATTTATTTAAATCACAGCAGATAAACAGGGAATAATATCCATGAAATAGAATATAAAAGAAATAAAAGGAAAATCAATGAATTTCTAACACAGTACAATGCGATGATAAAATGAAAAGCGCAAAGCAGAACAACCTGCATTTGAGTACCAGATGAAATTACAGTTATGCAGAATCAACCAGTTCGCCATTCTAAAGCACTGTATTTGCCCACATAGCCTTCCACAGCCCTCTAGTTAAAGCTCACTATGTTCCAGCTATTTAACCTAAAGATCAATGTGAGGTGTCATGTTCCTACTGCTCCTCTGACTCCATTCCTACCACAAACGCAGGTCCACTCAAGGAGATGAATTTTGCAAAACTTTTATTTGGAACAGGAACAAACTCGGTTTCACTTTCCCTTAATAAGGGGCCTTAATAAGGGGCTCAGTCTCATCGCAGCAATGTTCTATTCCCCCGGGTGACACATCAGGCTGTACCACCCAGCGTTCTAACTTGAAAGTCTCTGTTAGTTTGCTGCCCGAGTCTAAGTTAAGCCCGGCAAAGTCCTCCATGGGGGGGGTTGCACTCACCCGACCTCCCCTTTGGGGAGAGTTGTTGAGACTCAGTAGCACCCAAAGTGTTTATTCCATCCCGGGTCTCTTCTCACGGGTAGCGTTGCATTGTTCCCTACGCTGACGGAGCTCTCGCTGCTGTTCTCTCCTCCAAGCCTCATCCTCGAAGCAGTGCCGAGCTAGCTTATGCTCCTCTCTCCACAATGTCTGCCTCCAATATGCAGGGTGCACCCTTTTCTCCTTCCACTCCCATTCCTCCACTTCCCGCAGGAGTTGGAAGGTGACCCATTCCCCTGTTTAGTGGTCCTCTTTCACTATTTCTACTAACCCCTCTCATTTATTATCTACTTTCGGGACTCCCCATCTTCCCAAGGTGGTTTCTTTCTTCTTCCTTCCTTGGGGTTTTCCTTCTTTCTGTTTTTCTCCACTGAGCCTTCCTCCTTCTCCTCGTGATATTCTCTTCTCTTTTTCTTTCCCCTCTCCCAAGTGTAATGGTTTTTCCCCTTTCTCCTGTTTTTATATTGGACCCTGGAGAGAGGAATTGTGCACCTTCCTTCTCACAATTGAGAAAGAAAGACATATCCCACTGTAAGGACTGAAGTATCTCTCAAATTCAAGGTAAGCTAAGGCCTAAAGGCCCAGAGCAGTCAAAACTCAGTTCTCTGTGTTGGTAGATGGTAAGCCAGGAGCCAAAGTGCCTTGTAGCAATCTTCTTTATTCCCAGAAAGTCATGCACCCCTTTGTCCTGAGACACATGATGTGACCAGAACATCTTATAAGAGAACACTCTGGGCCTGGAATCACTGAAAGTACCATATATACTCAAGTATAAGTCGACCCGAGTATAAGTCGAGGCCCCCAATTTAACCCCCCAAAACTGGGGAAACGTATTGACTCGAGTATAAGTCTAGGGTGGGAAATGCAGTAGGGCCTGGCAGCTCCTCCTTTGTGAGCTGGGGGAGTGGTGTGTGATGTTTAAAATGACTTTTCGCCACTGATGCAAGTGCTTGGGTCAGTGGCTAAAAGTCATTTTAAACACCGCACACCACTCCCCTGTGATGCAAAGGGGGGTCATGAGAAGTGGCACGCAATGTTTAAAATGACTTTTAGCCACCGACCCAAGCACTTGCCTCAGTGGCTAAAACTATTGACCCGCATATAAGTCGAGGGCCCCTTTTTTCAGCCCAAAATTAGGGCTGAAAAACTAGGCTTATATTCGAATATATACAGTATTTGACCTTGTAGCCCTTTCCACACTCTTCTATTGTCTTCCAATTCAACCAGAACCTTCTTGCCACAACATGCATGTATCAGTGTTTTTCCTTTCAGTCTGTCATGCAAAAGTCCAGGCTGGAATGAATCCTCAGCCTTTTTTGCCAACAAGAAACAGTTGTGCTGTGTATGAAGCAAACCAAAGATTTCCTTGATGCCACTCAATAGGCAGGCCATTCCATAGGCTAGTAGTCCATTCCATAGGCCATATACTGTATTTTTCCATGTATAAGACTATTTTAAACTAGACTCGTTAGAATAAAAATATAGGGCCGTCTTGTGCACAGAAGTAATCCAGTGACAGAAACATACAGTAGAGAAACTATTATCTCGGGCTGGAAAATTGGGAGCATCTTATACATGGGGGTGTTTTATAGACAGAAAATATGGTATCTGGAGACAAGTTCAGTTCATATATCCACAGGCCTTTTGTCCAATGTATTCTTCTGCCATAAAAGTAGGACGTGATTAACAGCAAGAAGCATTTCTGCCCATGCTTTTTGAAGCAACAAACACAAAAGCAACAGCTCAGTGCTTACAAAGACCACTCTATGCCTCTAAATTAGGAGTTTTCACAAAAACTGCATGGAAAGACTTGCATAGTGGTATGTTTGCATAGTTTCTATGCATATCACACGCCATGACTACACTTGTTGCTGGAATCCTGTTGTTTTGTTGACTTACTTTAGCATATTAATTAAAGTAGACCTGTTTGAATCAATGAAACCTATGGAGGAATTCACTCACCAAATCCTCTTCAATTCAATGGGCCTACTGTAGTATGACTTACAGTAATACCTTGGTTTATGAGTAACTTGGTTTAAGAGTGTTTTGCAAGGCAAGCAAACATTTCTTCTAAATTTTGCCTTGATCAACAAGCAGTATCTTGCAATATAAGCATTGGAGCAGGTCCCATGATCACAAGTGAGCCAATGGTGACTCACTCTCTTTTCCTGCTGGATTGTGGGTAATTGTCTAGAATGTTCCATCTCAGGCAATCATCAAAAGCAGAGGGAGGAGAGAGGAACAGAGGTTTCCCTTGCACCAGCCAAGAACGGTTCCAAATGGGAGTGCAGTTTAGTGGTTTGTTTTATTTTTCTTAGTATTTATATTTATATTTGATTTGTTTTCAGCATGCTTTCTTATTTTTGAAAACATTTCTACTCATGCTGCATCTATTCAATTTACATAGGGCTACAAATTGCATTTTATTATTGTAACTTTAAAAACACAGAGTAAAATCCAGTTGTTAGTCCCAAGCACAGCAGATTCTGCAGCCAGCTACCTAAACCATGGTGTAGATGTGGACGTATTGCCAAATTCTTTTGCAAGTTTTGTCATTTTGTGTCTATAGTATGCAGTCTATGGGACCCCAGGAAGAATCATTTGTTTCCATTATTTTATGGGGAAATTGCTTTGATAGTAGAATGTTTTGGTTTACAAACATGTTTCCAGAATGGATTGTGCTAGTAAACCAAGTAAGCAGAAGTTTCAACCATTGCATTTTTCTGGGTTCATTAAAATTTAAGGTTCTGAGAGGCAAATGCCTCTCTTGCTTTCCTCTGTAGAAATGCATTGCCTTAATTCCTTAATAATACATATAAAAAAGCAATAGCCATCATAATTTTTTCATAGCATAGCATAGCATGGATTGAAAGGAAGGTAGTAGTGGTGGTTTTCTGGATTTAAATCATTCTCCTTTTTGTTCCATGGCATCTGATAACTGCTCCAGGATGAAGAGAATCCATAGGAATCCTCTGTGGAGGGGAACTCTAGACATATTTTTATGGTTCTAGAACAGCTGCAGTATGTTCTGCAGCATCAATTTGTGCAGCAATCTTTAACACACTTGATTATGAAAGTGTCTCTAACCATCCAAGAGAGAGTTGGCCATCCTTATGTTCCTAATTGCATCAAATGGATTTGACAAAGAGTGCTAAAACACCATAAATCTTAACCTCTATAGATCGAGGATGTAGCCTACAACTGAGATCTGCATGGAAGATTATCAGAATGGCAACTAATAATGTCCAGTGGCTGATTCCCCTTTCTTCTCTGGTTCCTTGTTCAGTGTTTGTTGGTTGATTGGTTTTTAGCATGCATTCAGGTACAAAATGTACATCTGGGAAACCATTATACAGTTGGAAACCAATCAGTGTGCAACTGGATAGAAAAAAAATTCTACAGGCTATACATATCTGTTTATTGGGAACTCAATCAAGAGGCAATGGCATGTAACTAGAGGTGGGCACGAAACAGAAAACCAATGGATCAGTTCATTCTGTTTCTGGCCCAATCTTGGTTTGGTTCTGTTCAGGTTCGTACAATTTTTTTAAAAAAAATTCGTACAAACCCAAACCAAGCCGAACTGGTTCGACTTACCGGTGACGGCAGCAATCCTGGTGGCTGCAGCATGGCAGGGGCTTTTTGAGGCGTTGGCTTGTGGCCAGTGCCTACAAACCGGCTGGTAGAGCGCTCCCGCAGCTGGCTGCCACCGGAGCAGCTGACAAGCCAGCCAGGGGAGCACTTCTGCAGCCAGCTTGTTGGCAGCGCTGGCAGTGGATGGCCCCATGAGGGCTCCTCACAGGAGCTGGGGACCCTCCCACTCAGTCTGTCTTTTGCTTCTTTCCCCCCCCCCTCCCAGAACCAGTGCCCAGCGGCTGCTCAATACTAGCTTTGGGAAGGAGGAAGAGTTAAAAAGCCCACTCTCCCCCCACCCCATGGGGGTGGGGGGGGAAGAGTGAGATCTTTAAACTCTTTTCCAGCCTCCTGGAGACAGTGCCCAGTAGCCACTCTGTGCTATCTTCGGGAGGCTGGAAAAGGTTTAAAGAGCTTTTTACATCTCCCCCCAGCCTCCGCCAATCAGCTGCTAAGTGCGGGGGGTGGAAGGAAGTCTTGTGTTACATGTAGAGATGGGCACTAAATGAATTCATTATTTGTTTTGTTATTTGTTATTCATTTCATTAGGAAATGAAATGAATAATGAACTGACCCATCACAAAAAAATGAAACGAAAAACGAAGCAGAACAAAGCGGAAATTTCCACTCCGTTTCATTTCATTTTTTGTGATGGGTCAGTTCATTATTCATTTCATTTCCTAATGAAA
>JAHTLZ010000330.1:50183751-50198259 GCA_023846285.1 Phrynocephalus versicolor
TTTCATTTTTTTGTGATGGGTCAGTTCATTATTCATTTCATTTCCTAATGAAATGAATAACAAATAACAAAACAAATAATAAATTCATTTAGTGCCCATCTCTACATGTAACACAATTTATATAAGAGCTAGGAGATATTTGATATCCATACTTAAATCAAACTGCAAGATTTATATGAAAGCAATTACTTTTTGGGCACAGCCTTTTCTTCTTCACCTTCATGATAACAAAAATTATGCAGGTCCGGTTGACTACAGAGTAATAGATACTAAACCAACCACTCAGCCTAAATATTTATGTTTGGCATTTCAAGCAAGTTGTCTAACAGGGCACTTTTGGCATTAGAAAATCTGTTATGGAGCAGGGGAACTCTCCTGAATACCGAGCCTATATATTTCTCAGTTTCTTGAGATGGATATATTTTTTTGCCTGCCAAAGAAGGTTGGGGGGGGGGGGAAATCCTAAGGATTTGAGATTTCACACCCATAGGCCCTTTGACTCGTATATTATTTCCTCCACTCACTCGGGGTGGCACAGGGACTCTGCATATGGGTTTCTGAGCAGATGATACTCATTTAAGGACAAAAAAACAAAAAGCAATCACCTCTTTAAAGGCACAATGTTACAATAGCATATTAAAATGCAACTTCAGTCTGTTTTTAAAGGGACTTAGTCTCTGCTTTGTTTTCAGAGTGTGTTCTATCTCTTTTTTTAGGAGAAGGATTTATGATAAAAATGAAAAGCTTAAGGCACAAAAATAAAAACCAGAAGATATTGTTGAAAATCCTTTTGTGTCACTGAACTCTCAACATTTATCACAGCTCAATGTGTACTGTATACTTATGAGGCATGATTCTTGCCAGAAACATATTACAATGCTTTCTAGGTGTAGTTTGATATCATGACACAATAATATATCACCTGCATTTAGGCCTAACTCAGTTAAGTGCTCTACTGGAAATACACATATCAAAGCTATGTTCTCTCAGTTGTCTAAAGTACAAGGATAATTATCCTTGCTTGGATTATTCATTGTTGAACAGGTATCATGGCAACTATTTTCATCTCTCTCTCTCTCTCTCTCTCTCTCTCTCTCTGTGTGTGTGTGTGTGTGTGTGTGTGTGTGTGTGTGAGAGAGAGAGAGAGAGAGAGAGAGTACACACACATGTGCATGCATGCACACACACAAATAGGTTCAGTATAATCTCCTTTTAAAACCGTTGAATAAGAACCATGAATATTCTGCTGAATGAATTTATGGGGTTCAGTTTATTATTGAATGTGATGACTGAAAGGAATGAATCATAGAATCACAGAATCATAGAGTTGGAAGAGACCTTGAGGACCATCCAATCCAACCCTCTCCCATGCAGGAACCCCATCACAGTATTTCCAACAGATGGCCATCCAACCCCTACTTAAAAACCTCAGAAGAAGGAGACTCCACCACCCTCCGAGGCATACAATATGGAATGGAATACAATATGGAATGGAATACAATATGGAATGGAATACAATATTACAGAGTACAATAGTTTTAAAGTCTAAAATACAAGCAGATAAGAATCTGTATTATTTAGGGCAAAAGCTAACAACAACAACAACAACAACAACAACAACAACAACAACAACAGCAATAACAAACAATAACGATGGTTACGTCACGTCCATTCTCGTTCCAGGAGAAATTTCATTGTGTGTTGACGCCGGTCGTGGTCACATGGTCTTCTCCCACTTCTGTCCCTGTTCCCATGTACCCACGGGCATGATTGATGATACTGGGATGACTGTTACCGCATGTCCTCATTCCGTGATGATATGTGAAATTCTATGCCTTCGTTCTTTTTTTCTTTCGGTCTGACCTTTCATTTTTCGATGTTTCGATTTTCTGAAGCCTTCCTTCAATGCATTACAGAGCAAACTTTGAGGCATTTGTCTTTTAAAATCTCAGCACTGCATTGCTAACTCCATAGGGAATTTACTGGCTAATTTGACTTTGCACTCCTGCCACTAGATGGCAACGAGCTACAATTGGCACTCGTTCCACGACCAGGCTTACTTCACGGGCTCTTGTCTCAGAACAAGAAGCGAGATAAGCAGATTCCCGAGGACAGGGAGGGAATTGCTCATCCCGCTTATATCGCAGTTCAGGGGGCGTAGTCGGGACAAACTCCCGTCATCATGCAATGGACGTGCAATAAGATTACTTTGTACCGGCACCAAGCAGGACCGTGAACCACGATGAAAGGGATGTGAAGTAACGGGCAAAAACAAACAACTTAATGTAATATCACAGGCGACTTATGTTCTTGGTTTTTATTTTTCAAAAAGTGTTTATAAAGATATGATATTCAACTGTTCAACTGAAGGCATATAAGCGTAGGGAGGTGCCCAAGCCATGCTCCCCTTTGTTTGAAATGGCCTATGAAGTCCAGCCTCAACTGACCATGCTGCTTTGTGCCTTCCAAGAAGAAGCTTGGCATCCATCTGGCCTACTGAACTTTTAAGAACTCCCTCCTGGCAAAATACTTCCCTTGCCATGCCTGCTTTGAAAAAGGGAGCATTTATAGCAACTTTTTTTTATTTTTCTAGCAGCCTATGAACGTTATACCCATAGTCTACTCTTGCTTTTGAAGGCATCTCTGGACACAACTTTCTCCTTCCTTTCCAATCTTGACCTTCTCATGTTTAGCCTGAAAGTCAGAAATGGAGGAGGCTCTTGAATTGGGAGAGCAGAGCTTGTGACATAGTTTGTACCCTACACCCCTGATAGAATGTCTGAGTTAGGACTATCATAATAATCATTGCTAATAAATTTAAGTACATGTCTTCAGTTCCTTGCTCAGGAACTGATCTTAACAAACCATGTTAAGTACCCAAGAGAGGATGAATTTAAGCTGGGGAGGGGGGGGCGACAAAGTGAAATGTTATGGCAACATTTATAATAGCAAATGAGGATCTATAACAAAATGTTGTGCTGGATCAGCAGTTTCTGATATAAGTGCTCCTGTTTAGACCTCCAGACAGGCAGGAACAGGAGGTATATAATGCTATTTGGTACTCATTAAGGGAAGGCTTTTTTGAGGCAGGGGAACAACATTTTTCTTTCCCATCTCTTACAAACCTTAAGCAGCTGTATTGTATATTATTAAAAGACTCATAAGTGGGCTGGTTGTCAACCCTGGAGTGTGATACTGGGGAAGAAAGGGTTTGGTGAATTAACATGGGAAAGTTTTTTCCCTTCTTCTCATGCAAAATATCTTCACATAAGTCAAGAGAAGCTCCTTAACATATTTGTTCTGTTCTGTTTTATAGTCCATTTTTCTCCCATCTGGAAGGCAAAGCATATGAAAGGTTAACATGTTTAAATACATTTAAACTAATTCTAATTTGTAAACTCTGTTGAATTAAAATTTATTTAAATCACATCCATTGGGGAAAAAGAAAAGGAGGGGACAGCACATGTCCATCAAAAGCTTTTTTCTTAAACAGCCAACCAGTTATTAAAAGGCTACCAGAATAAAAAAGTTATTGCCTGTCTGGTGAAGAAGCAAAGGGGGGAGGTAACATAACTTCCCATAGAAAGGAGAATCCATGAGCAATCACTAAGAAAGGCCTCTCTCTCTTCTCCACCTGTGAGAACCGCAAAACTAAGAGAAGAACCTTTATCAGAGAACTCAATGCTCAAGTAGAATATCATCCCCGAGATACCCAAGACTTTGTCTCTTTGTTTTTCTTTATCCACTGTCACTGCTAGATATTCATGTGCTCATAAGAAAATGGATATGTATCGAGGATTGTAGATTAGACAGATTATTCTTTCATTACCTTAACTTTTGGTATTAGACAAAATACCCAAAGTATTTAACTTAGATTTAACTAATTCAATATATAATGGGTATCTTATACCCATTATATATTGAATTAGTTAAATCGAAGCTGGATGAAGACAGAGTTAAACTGCGATGAACACGATATTGATGGGAAAATATTAGAATATTAACGGTAAAATATTTATCAATTACGGAAACATGAAAATGTTTTAGTTAAGATGAAAAGAGAATTATGAAAGAACTAAGCCGACCTATTGGGGAAAACCTTTGATATATGTAATATGGCAGGAGATAAGCAATGTATCTGTTTTTATTTTAATTGGAAAAAATAAAAAATACATTTTAAAAAAAGAAAATGGATATAAATAACATACTCCTTGGACAGCCTCCACATACCCAAAGATCTGTTGGAGAAGCAAACTGCTTTTTATCACTGCAAATGTGTTCAGGGCATGAATACTGGTAGAGGGGAACTGCTTTTGAGACATAGCATTATCAAATTTCTGCTATGCATGATTATGTCAGAAAAACCAAAGCAGCTATCAACTCGAAAAACTGGACAGATACCATGGGTAGAGAAATGGAGATGAGAAGGGAGAGGGAGAGGCATCTGGCAGATATGATGCTGTCCAGATAGCATTACTAGAATGTGGCTTAGGCGAATAAGTGATTCATCGGTGTTTCCATGGATTCTGAAGCCAGCATTTTTGGATGAGGCATTTTAAGCATCTGCCATGAGCAGACACATGCTTGTATACCAAATGTCTGTTCTGAAAACATTTGATATGAGGTCCTGCCAAAACCTTTTTTTTTAGCACAGGGAAAATAAAATACATTTTTAGCTGTAGCAACCAGTAGTGCCATCTTTTTTTGGGAAAAGTCCTCAGAAAGGCTGTTGTATTGATGATATTATAAAAGATGTTCTTTCTACCCATCCAACCAGCACTTAAAAACATGGATGCTTACCAGGCAGCTGTATTTCTGAGAGCTTCGATATTTGTGATATTCCATATACTGGAAATGGAAAATAATTCTAACCATCATGATAAACCTAAATGCTGTAAGTAGTAAATAGTCAGCTTTTAATAGCAGCTTCTGCAGACTATGGCCAACAATTTCATGCATTATTATTTACAGTCATATAGGATGATTACAATATACAGAGTTTTATAACCTGTAAAACATATAAACATAAAACATTGAAGTCTGGTCCAAATGTTCTTCTGAGTGCCCAGCAATCTAATTTTCATGGAAAAACCCTTTTTTTTTGGGGGGGGGGGGAAATAGCACTCATAGTTTTCTAACTATCTGCAGTCCTATTTACAGCCATTTTGTGGGGGAATCCAACACAAAGGACACACTCAAATGAAACTTAAGAATCTGTCAAGACTTCTGAGAGTGAGCAGTAAAAGCAGGTCTCCTGTGGTCTACCACGACTCTTCCAATATATTTCCATCTATGCCTACTTTCCACAAAACTATTCTGCCTATGATGAACTCCACCAATAGAACATTGTGTTACTGATCTCCCTCTGGAGGGAAAACCCACCATCTTTAGCTTGTATCTAGAGATAAAGTGAGATGACTGTGTCTGGTGCAGAAAGATTTTTTTTCTTCTTCACCTTTTCTGGGTACAGCCTCTTCATTCCCAAAGATGACCTGGAAAATATCCTTTCTCATATGGAAAGGCTGTACTCGTATTTGCACCTTAAAATGGATAGATGGGCTCGGATCAGTTAGTTTCTAGAATCTAGATGGTATCAGTATTGCACCTATTCAGTCAAATGCAAATTTTCTACCTTCTATTATAATCCATTGTGCACAGTTTTGGAGCTTAAAACGGCATCAAAAAAGTGAAAATGCTATCTGAAAGACAACTGTGTTGCAACCTAAATTTTTCTAAAACAAATGTACTTGGTCAGTTTTCTTGAAAGTCGCAGCAAACAAAATTTGTTTCTCTAAGAGTGCCTCTACCTTTCCAGACCCGAATTTTTCTCACTCTTTTATAATCCATTGTTGAGTCCATGATAATAGATTTAAAACGCTAGCTGCAACGCTAAGAAACAGCATGCCTCTCCTTTTCCACAGATATTTTCAGGCATGCTAAGTCTATGCAGCAGAGAACAGCTTACATCAAAAGCCCTATACACTTTCAGTTGTGAACCTGCTCCCATCCACATTGACAGCTGTAGTATTGTTGAAGTTCAGATTTATTCAAGAAATGTGTGTGTAAAAATGAGCTTTTCACAAATAATATTTCTTCAGTCTGATTCAAAATTCCTGTGGACATCAGTGGTAGTGATCAACTGCATGCATTTCTTATCTCAGCCCTTTCCTTAAGAATTACTTTTGGAATCTGCTACAACAGGGGTGTCCAAACTTTGGCCCTCCAGATGTTTTGGACCACAACTCCCAGATTTCCACCCCAGAGAGGTGCCTCCAGGAGCCCGCTACTCCCCTAAACTAGTACTAATGACAGACGAAAAAACAACGAACGAAACGACAAATTTTTGAAAAATTTCACGACAAATGGAAACGAGCCGAAACGGGCTGGCTCCGACACACGACAACTCGAAATGTCATTTTTCCTGGTTGTGCCCATCTCTACTCAGGATATAGGAAAGCAGGATTCTCTGTAAAAGACAATAATGTTAGGACAAGTGGAAGGCAGCAGGAAAAGAGGAAAACTAAATACTAGGTGATTTAATTCTGTAAAAGAAGACATAGGCTTGAGTTTACAAGAAACGAGCAGACCAGCTGATGACATAAGTCGAAGCTGACTTGACTGCACATAACAACAACATTTGAAAATAAGCAAGTGTTTAAATTTGCGAGTCTACCAGTATC
The DNA here is from genome assembly GCA_023846285.1 of Phrynocephalus versicolor. Classification (NCBI taxonomy): domain Eukaryota; kingdom Metazoa; phylum Chordata; class Lepidosauria; order Squamata; family Agamidae; genus Phrynocephalus; species Phrynocephalus versicolor. Next base: position 50,190,432 of record JAHTLZ010000330.1, read on the forward strand.
TTTGACAAAGTTTAACTTATTAGAAGACAAATGGGTTACTCATAGGAATGCCCATTCCGTTTAAATCTAGTTTGGATTAGTGATTTCTGTGTGTGAGAGAGTGAGAGTGAGAGTGAGAGTGAGAGAGATTTCTTCCCACTCTTTCATTTGATCTGAAAACTTCGCCATCACGATACTGTATTCTCAGTATAAATATGATTCCGGTTAACCCCAGCTGTAAATGCAAGTAGTTAAATAGGTACTGCTGTAAAAAAAGCCAGATGGTAAACAGTGTTCCATGTGCAGAAATGCATTCAGCCACGCCAGCCAAATGGCCACAGACTTGTACAGCACCGGGTCTTTGGCTTAAAAATGGAGATGAGCACCGCCCCTAGAGTCAGACATGACTAGGACACACGTGTAGAGGGAACTGTTACCTTTACCTTACTGTGACATCTAGAAGCTGTGTCAGATTATAATTCTCAGGGATCATAAGCCATATTCATTTCTTACTTCATCTAGCATTATCAGCACAGATACAGCAGGGTGGCCCCATGTGTCCCCTTTCTTTTCTCACTTAATTGAGCAATGGAATGGCTGACAAAGAGAAGGCCTTGTTTGCATTCCAGGGCCTTCACTCATCTTATATGTCAGCGAGACATGTAGGATTCCTCACTGCTTGCATAAACAAAGCAATAAAGGACAGCCAGAAGTAATCACCTCTGTTTATTTGTATTACTGATGCATTAATTAGGGTAAAAACTGGATAGACCTTAAGTGTTGAGAATTTCCTGCTGACCCTGATGGGTATTGGAGGAGAAGCTTGGCTCCCATCACCTTCTCTCACTTCTGGTGGAAATGAAGAGTATGTTTTTAATAAGGAAAGGACATGCATGTGTGGAGGCGCAAAGGGGAAGGGAAGTAATCTATAGCAAGAATGTGAAACCTCTGCAGTGATGGGTTAGGACAGGGGTGTCCAAACGTAAGCCCTTCAGATGTTTTGGACCACCGCTCCCAGAATTCCAAGCATGTATTGCTAATAACAAAGGACTGTGGGAGTTGTGGTCCAAAACATCTGGAGGGCTGAAGTTTGGTCACTGGGTTAGGACCATGGACCTGTGGCTGAGAAGACAACTCAATGGGCCAGGTCTTTCTTCAACAGAAAGACTACAAGATTTAAAAAAAAAAGCTTCTAAGAAAAAGTCTAGGATCTTCTCAGTAATTCTCTGTAGAAGCTTGGGTGGAACAAGGCTGCGGGAAATCAAGATGAGATTTTATCAACCTGCATGTGACAGACGGCTGATGATGAATTGAACATGGAGGTTGCAATGGGTGTATTGGAAGAGTGTCATTTTGGAGCAAGAAGCTCATAATGTCCCTTGCTATTTTTAGAGATTACTCTGCAAACCCCTCCTGTGTACTAAAGCACAAAACCAGTGAACTGCGCAGTGTGGGACAAGGATCATCCCTTGCGGGTGCTCCCTCATCCAAAGCAATCTCCTCTGTTATCAGCATTTGGCAAACCTGAAACAATCAATTCAGAATGGAACAGTTGCTTTGCTAGACCTAGTGGTGTTCCATCTGGCGCTGATTATTTTTCAGTTATGTCCAAACATATGGTTGTGAGTAGCTCAGTGGAACTAGTCCCCCAGTGTCTGCTACTCAAGGGTGATATACTGCCTCTGAAATCCAGGCTCCCTTTCGTTATCATGGCTAATAGGCACTGAAAGACTTATCCAGCTGCCTTGAGTGCTGTTTTTTAACACTGAAACTTTCAGTATATAAATCTTCTAAAAGAAACCTTGCAGGGAAAATTAAATCCAGCATGATTTTTTCTCCTATAAAGGCACTGTTGGGGGGGGGTGTTGCGGGGGGGGCAGGGCGGGGGGCAGAGATGATCTTGGCAGAACTCAGTATATGGTTCCAAAATGAGGAAGGATGTGAAGTGTCTTGAAGTTCTGATGTCTCTCAAATGAGCAGGGTGAAGCTATTTGCATATACAGTGGACCCTTGTATAACAAACAGCTTGTATAACATAAAATCTGTACAACATAAAAAATTCCAGAGATATGGGAAATTTGCTTAACATAATCGCCTATGGGGAGAATCCGTACAACATAAAAATGGGATTACTCTGTTTTCAATGCATTCATATGGGAATTTGTATAAAGGAAAATTTGCTTAACATAATTTTACTTGGAACGAATTAATTACTTTATACAGGGTACCACTGTAGCTGTGTGGCTGTACTCTTAAATAGATTACTTTGATAACAACAGAGCAGGTAGGGTTCTAAAGGAAACGGACTGCTGAACCAACACTAAGCCAGCTGAAGCTGCAGTGCCTCCAAACCCCTTCCAGTCTAGAGATGCTGAAAATTAAGATGATGTTCATGTTTGCTTTGAGGCCATTGGAATCAATTCCGGTTTAGTCAGGTTTCTGGCCCATTCAATTTGATTTGTGCCCTGGACCTGGATCGGGCTGTAAGCATCCCATTAGTGTGCCATGGAAAAACACAATGACGAATCCTTTTCTGCTTTTGCAGTGGCATACATGGAATTTGGTGGCATGATCAAGACCAAAGAGGGCAATAAACCTGTCAAATTTCAGACATCTCGTTTCAGAAGTGGACTATGAGGCACCTTTAAAAACTGCTTTCTTTGACAATGATACTCATGAGGGCTGAAACAGTTTGTTCCCCACCCAATTCATCTGGCACTCTGAAAACCAATCAGTTTTTTAATTTACATTGCTTTTCCATGGAACCAAACCTGGCCATTCTGCTTTGACTTGGATTTCATACTAAATGCTCCAAATCAGACAGCTGAAAGCAGTACATAGCCTTGCTGGAAATTACTTATGATTTTAATGGCCCTGCTATAATTTTGTGCTAGCATTTTGGTTGTGTCCTTGTATGAATCTATCACAATGCAGCTCCTCCTTCACCATGTGCATCCCTCTTTATGGCTCTTCTGCCAATAGATCTTAATTAGCAGAACAGTCCTGCTAGCCACTTCCTCTACTGGCAGATCTCTTCCAGCAGTTTTGAAGAACACACACAACCCCATGGCTTGATGCTTCTTGACAGCTATCTCAGTAAAATGGCCATGGATGAATTAAAGATGGGCACAAATGGGAGAAAGAACAAATTAGGGTGGTTCGTGGTTTGTGGCTACCCATGAACCCCTAGAAAAACAAACTAGTTCATTGTTGGGGGAAATGGGAACCTAACACCTCCATGCCCTCTGCTACCTGACTGCCTGCATGCCCTGTTCACACTACCCCATCACCTCCCTCCTCCCTCCTCCTCCTCCTCCTCCTCTGCCCCCATCGTCTTCAGAGAAGCGAGCTTAGCCTCCCTTCCAGAACTCCAGCCTTCTCTCTTGGTACATGCACACACACCTATCAGCTGACAGGCCAGCCTATAGAGGCCACAGGCCCAGCTACCAAAAGGGAAGCCAGGCTGCTGTCTCTGAAAATGGTGGTGGAGGAGGAGGAGGAGGAGGAAGAGGAGGAAGCAGCAGGATCAGGTTGTGATATGATGAGGGAAGTAGGAAGGGGCCAGAAAGGCATCTGTTTTGCCAAAGCAAAATAAAATACTGAGCAGAAAAATAAGTGCAGTTCTTCATTTTGTTTTGACATATTGGTTTGCATGAATTGAAACATGAATCAGTCTAGTTTGTGGTTGTTGCTAGTTTGTTTATTTGGTTGGTTGTTGTTTTGTGGTTTTGTTTGTTTGTTGTTTTTTGTTCCTAGTTCACTTCATGCTCATCTCTAATCCTGCTAGAGTACAGGAATAAATGTGAGGCCAAACACAGGACTGGCACTGAAAACAGGTCCCCTTTTGGGAATTCCACTTCTTATCAATACATGGTTATGAAACTGCATGGAGTGAGACCAGGAGATTGTGCCAATTCTCAGTCACGTGGTGCAGAATGGGGAAATGCACATAATGGTGATGTGTCATAGATTTCTATTCCTGGGCGTTATTACGAAAGGAAAGGAACCCAACAGCCATTTTGCCTAGAGATTCAGGAAATAAACTGGAACTCCTTCTGATGAGATAATTTAATAGGGTAGGTGTTCGAATTTGAAGATCATAGCAACTGAAGCTGAGGATGCCAAGAGTATTTCTTCTTATATATGAAACTGTCTGATCACTGACATGTGAGAGTAAGAATTTTCTGGAGATCTCAGTGTCAGTTAGGCTTATGTCAACTTGCAAACAGCTCTTGCTAATGGTGGCCACTCTGTCAGGATCTTGCACCTTCAGACAAGTATTCCATTTATTAGTACTTCTTTGGTTGCTCCAGTGCTGGCTCATAGTTGCATTTTATCTCTTTTTTGTAATTGAATTTGTATTGTTACAAACATATAGTTGTACTTTACTTTCATAATACAGAAGGCCCCTTTTCTATTCCTTTTTTTTTTGCAGTGGTATATATAGATACAGCATGCCTTACTTTGTGCATCATTCCAAATAATATCTAATTATGACAAGTGAGCAGAGAATGCTGATGATATCACATATACATGTATTTTTAAGCATGGAAAGAAATTTCACAGAGTTTATCACTAAGAAATTGAAGTGGTTTTCTCTAGTGTTTCTATTCCTTCCCCTCCTGAGAGGTAACACTGCTGTCTCCTCCTGCCCTCGCTCTGATTATTTCTATCCTGAAGCAAAATGAAATTAGGGCTAGCAACTTGAAAGAGCATTTCCTGCCCTTTCTCTAGTCCAGAAGACATATAGGTCTAATTTAGAGTTAGGTTTAATTCAGTCGACAGTAATTTTAAATTCAATACTGTGACAATTGTGCACTATGCTGCAGAGGAAAAAATTGGAGGAACTGTCTCCATCTTCCAAACAACTTTATTTCTAAGCACATCAGAGGAACTCCCAGCTGGAAAACACAATAGTGAAGATAGCAGTATGCAGGTTTTCTTACATGCTAAGAAACAAGGAAGCATTGTGTGAGTCATTTCTGTGTTTCACCCAGCTAGCACAGTCCTTGTACTAAAAAGATGAATTCCAAAGATGCAAGCATCTTATCCAAAGCTAGCATATTTGACAGTCCAGAGTAAACAACAGTTCCTGCATTTTTCATATATGAAGAAGAGTAATCTTTGCGACGTGCAAAACCCCTGTGAGGTTAATAAGAGTTGCAGCATTTTGAACATTTTACAGAAATGTGTTTAAAAAACCAACAACCCCAAAAAGTCTCTGGAATGCAGAGAAATTCAGTCAAATATAAAATAAAAGAGAAAGAGAAATAAGAAAATAATGATTTCTTTTAGTGGCTGAACACTGGATGGCTTAGCTGAACTTGTTGGTAGGCTGTGATTTACTTACTGCATGGCACCTACATACTGTGTATGAAAGATCTAAATTATGAAAAGGTTGAGCAGATACTGAGTTATTTAGAGATGAGCAGACTAAACCTGACTATATCTGTTATCAAGTTCACATTGTCTTACACCTCCAAAGAAAGCCCAACAGCTCTAGTTATAGATCTTTTTCTATCTTTGAAAGAATGGCTCCAACATAAATAATTACATTTTGGGAACATTTTAAAAAGACTTCAATATAAATGTCATGAAATGTATTCATTGTCGTTCTTCTATGAGTATAAAACACTTGTCATGGCAATAGGAAAGGACTGTTTGTACAGAATGTAGACATGATTCAAATGGTGATCAATGGTGATGTTTTAAAGAATCTGTGAAAAATAAATAAATCAAAGATCTTTCTCCTCAGGTAAAATTAATTCTCATATTTCACATATCTCTAAACATCCCCTACTCCCAAGAAATGGAGGTAAATGACTGTAAACATAAATTGTAGGGTGTATGCTTTTGTTCCACTGTATGATTCTACAAAGTTCAGAATATGTTTTTCTTTGAGGTTAAAGCTATACAACTTAGGAAGGCAATTTAATGACCAAACTGCAGCCTATTCTACTACCCCCACTTTCTAAATGAACCAAAATAGTAAAGGTGCTATATTATTATCAATATAGCTTCTTTTGTAGCCTTTAAACCTTGTTAATTATAATATTGGTCATTTATCCCCTTTCCCGTATCAGTTATGTGACATTCCCTGATGGAAAAGATAATCAGATGGTGAAGTTCCTGCTACAGTATGGAAAGCAATTTGTATTTCAATGATATATTACAGATGTCACGTTTCTGGACATACTGGGAGAAAAACTCAAAATATATTGTTGCCAGAGGAGTGTGGATACAAGCTGTGAAAGTTCATATAATAGGAAGGATTCACTCTGTGCAAAACACTCCAAATGAGCTCCATAAATTCATAAATTACTGTTCTTCTTGCGCTTGAGCCACAAAAATCTAGAGAACAGCAATACAGCCAGCATGAACTTTGACTGTCCATAAACAGCTCCTCTGTGCTTCCAGCTTTTCTAACTTCCGGGCTTGGATGCATTTTTTTTTTTGAGTGCTGCAGGGAGAAATGTTTGCCAAGACTAAGGATGAACTTCTCTGTTTGCTTTACCCCTTTGCTAGTATCATTGTCCAGGATGGGTAACATGTGGTTCTCCGGATGGCGTTGGATTGTAACTCCAGTCAGCCTGAGCTAGCTCTGCACAGCCAATGATGTGAAGAGATGGAAATGACAGTCCAATAATATCTGGCAAACTGCACATTCCTTGCTATTCTTTCATTGGAACTGCAGCTTGACAGCTACTGCCATAGGAAAGAGCTTTTCTTCCCATTCAAGGGTAGCTTTTCTATCTGCTTTGTCCCACTGGTGATGGGAAGTGGTTTTCCTTTATCCCTTTTTGCATGGGGAGGAAATTAATTTTAGACATGGGGAAAACTATATTGATATTTTCGTAAGATATAATAGCAAGATCCTACTGCTTTTAACTTCTATTAACTTACAATATATTCATCAAATTTTATATTTTTAATGTTTGAAAGCTGCCTTTGGACACTTTTTGCTAAAGTGTCATAGAAAGAACTGTAATCAATGGGGTTTCTACCTTGCTATATTTCACAGCAGATGCTTCTCCATAACTGCTCCAATCTCTGCCTTATCTGTGAACAGTAGGTAACGGACACTTTAGCACACACACATATAACTCAAAGCTTATATTTCATTGAAGGTGCAACTACACTGGAAAGCTAAACTGGAATGATTTCACTTTGTTGTGATTTGGCTGGCATCCTGTATTACATTTGAAATAGCAACTACTGCTCCCACAGGGCTACAGATTGATAAGGGAGTTCACCCTTCATACTGGATGCTATACATTGTTTTTATTGTTTGCATCTTTGTTGTAAACCGCCCGGAGTTCTTCCGGAAGACAGACAGTATATAAGTATTAAAATAAATAAAAAATAAAATATGTGAGTCACAATCTAGGTCACAGCCCTCCCTCTCTCCCTTCCCCCCGGTCCTGCCTCTGCTGATAATTATGTGATTCACTGTGAAGCCACATTCTCATTTAAAGTTTCAGGCTACACTTCTTAAAAACATTTCTATAGAAAATAACATGGAAAGGTACTTAACAGCTTAAGAGAAAAGAACTTCAAAAGCTTGAAGAGCAATGTTTCAAAATACATCAATATCCAAAAGTCAGTAATTATTCCCCTTCCAGATTGTTACTCCAGTCCTTTTCAAGTAACACATGCAGGGATTACCTGATCTCTGTTCAGGATTTATTATGCCAATAATTGAACACCATATGTGAACAGAAATAAAGTAATTTCTGCATGTGTTGCTTGAAACTAAAGGAAACTAGATTAGAAAGGAAAGATAATTTTAATGACACCTTCAGACTTGTCAATGAAGTAATTAACAGCATTAAACTTTCCTTCTCAACAA
>JAHTLZ010000330.1:50198299-50215060 GCA_023846285.1 Phrynocephalus versicolor
ACTTGTCAATGAAGTAATTAACAGCATTAAACTTTCCTTCTCAACAAAAGGCCCTTCCCACATCATCTGACAGGATTTATAACTAGCACCTTAACTCCCCTATTGGCAGGACCCTGCGTGCTGCAGAACCTGACCCTGAGGGGTTAACTGTGAAAGAGCAGGCAGAAGAGCCTTCCAGGTCACTCTGTCAGATGGCATTTCTCTTTTAGACATATCCCCACCTCCCAGAATGGTCATGACAGCGACCTGCTGTCAGGAATGGCAGAGATTGAATTTATGAGGCTTGAAGGAACATTAGATCGGCCAGTCCTGAGTTCTGACAGGATGTTTTCCCAGGAGGGAGGGCATGTTCCCTGTTTTGGGATAAAGCTGGCAAACTCAGCTAGAGATCTCTGTGGAAGCAAGGAGTCATTTTGGCCCACAACTAGAGATGGGCACGACTCAGGAAAAAAACTTCGTTTTCGTTTTCTTTTTCGGCTAGGGTCCGAGTCGTTTCGTTTCCGTTTTCGCGAAAAATCGGAAAAAATTAGTCGTTTCGTTTTTCGGTTTTTTCGTTATCGTTATACTGGTTTTTTTGGGGGGTAGCGGGCTCCTGGAGGCACCTCTGTGGGGTGGGTGCCTCCGCCGGCCCGCTATAAAGGAAGGGACAGCAGCAGCAGGCTCCAAGAGACCCCTCAACATGGGGGTCTCCCATACTCACCTGCTGCTGCTGCAAAATGGCATGCACAACCATATGGTTATGCATACCATTTGCAGGCAGAGTGAGACCTGCTCGAGTACTTGATACCGTGGTACGAGCGTGTCGCCAGCCATTTGCAGGCCAGGCAGTGCCACTGCACCTGCTCAAGCACCTTGTCCCACGAGCGGGTCGCACCTGCCATGTCCCACAAAGAAGGGAATCGTACTTGCGTGTGTAGTGCAATGCAAGTCGATCTGGCTATGGGCTAAGGTGGATTAGGGTTAGGGCTAGGGTTAGGCTAATGACGGGTAAGGTTATGGTGGGCTATTGGGTTGCACCTCTGGGTGCCTCTCTGACCCACTAAGAAGACAGTCTGTGACGTATGGGTAAGGAGTCAAGGATTAGGGTTAGCGGGTTAGGGGGCTAGGGCAAGTTTTAAGGGGCTTTTTGGCACATCCCAGAAGTCTCAGTGGCCAAGTGGCCATGCGATTGGTGAGATGGCTCCAAAAATTTGCATGGTCGTCCCCTCCCACATGGCTGGCCAGGCCACTGGGCCAGCCCATCATTGCACACTGCGCAGGTGTAAAAAAAATAAAATAAAATAAAATCAATGGAGGACACAGGAGGAGAGGAGAGACATTTTGTTGCAAGAAAAAAACCACTGCTACTGTGAAAAATCTGGCAGTTCATACATTTCCGCGTGTTTCTGTTGTGCTTGTGTGTTTTTGGACCATGATTTCAAAAACAATATTGCATTCGCCGCCCCATTTTCGATCCCCCGCCCGCACCGCATGGCATGGCGACGAGGCGACTCGAGTCCGGCTGCCCAGGACGGGGGAAGCCGGGACACCCCCCTCCAGACCAGAAACCCCCCCTCCGGTAGGTGCCCTACTGAGTGAGTGCCCTTAGTCAAGTGGGCATTTTCCGCCTGCTTTTTGGCCCGGGAATGGGTGGGGGGGAGACCCGGGGGAGAGTTTAAAAAAGTTTTTTCCTGTGCCGCCCGTGCCGCTTGGTTGCGCTTTGGCGGCCAGCGGCGAGACTGGGCTTTTTGCGGCGGGCGAGTCCCACCACCACACCAGAGCATCCCAGGACGGAGGAGGGGGGGAGGCCGGGCGGGGACCTCCAGAAACCACCCCTCTGGTAGGTGCCCTGAGGCACGGCAGGCATTTTTCCGCCTTTTTGGCCGGGAACCGGGCTTTTTAACTTTTAAAAACTTTTTTTTCTGTGCCGCTTGGCATCGCGCGCGATCGCGCGATGCAAGTAACGAGCACGACAAATCAGACCAAATTGTTCGTTCGTCGGTTCGAGCTCGAAGTCTGGCGGAGTAATTCCCGTTTCCGTTTCCGTAGAGTAACGGAAACGAGTAACGGAAACGGAAACGGAAATACCGCTAAGTCGTGCCCATCTCTACCCACAACCACACTCCTGTCTGCTTTCATGCCTGACCCTGAATCTTGCTCTCTTGGCTCCCTGACTCTGTACTTCTACCTTGATGATGGCTTGCTCTCTGCTCCTCAGCTTGGCGTCTGGCTTCCATGAACATTCTTGTTTTTGACCTTTGGACCAGTGATTGTCATGTTGAGGACTCTGCTACCTCCCTGACTCCTGTCTTTTGGCAAGAGGGTGAACTCTGCTTGTTTTCCTTGCTATCAACCCTTGGCAAGACCTGGACTCTGTTTTGTGTATGTGTTTGGCATGTGGAGCTCTGACAGTTTGCTTCCACCAAACTTCTCCAGCAGGTGGAGGGGGCTGTTGGGATGACACAACTGGTTGCTTTGCAAAAATTAGGTGCTATTGCTAAACCACTCACTTGCCCAGCTGCAACAAGTACCAGGCCAGCATCAGTGGAACTGCTGTCCCAATGCCCTTTGCTGGCCCCAGATCAGTTTGCAGGGAAGACAGAGCATTCCCTGAATGCACTGCAAACTGTTTATAGAGGTGTGTGCTAGAGATTTCCCTACAGACAAATCCAAAGTTTGCTTTATAATAAAGTTTGCTGAAAGGATAGGCAGTCAAATGGGCTACTCCTCTGCTCCTGAACTCCCCCCCCCCGCACTGGACAATTATCAGGATTTTCTGAATCACATTGCATTAGCCTTGGATAATCCTGTGCAGGCTGCAACTGTCAATAAGAGAATCTGAGCTCTGAAACAGGACAAGGACTCTTTGTCCTATTACCGTGTTTTTCCGAAAACAAGACACTGTCTTATATTTATTTTTTCTCAAGAAGACACACTAGGGCTTATTTTCAGGGGATGTCTTACTTTATTAAGTATAATATGCTTGAATGTCAGCCCTGCACACAACCATAGCCACATCCATCACTAGGTCTTATTATCAGGGTAGGGCTTATATTTAACAAATTCATAGAAATCCTGCTAGGGCTTATTTTTTTGGGAGGTCTTATTTTCGGAGAAACAGGGTATGCCACTGAATTCCAGTTGTTAGCCCAGGACTTGCAGTGGAATGAGACTGTCATCATGGACCAATATGTGGAGGGTTTATCTGATGAGCTCTTGGAAAAACTGGCAAGAGTAGACTGGCCAGGCATGTTGCAGGAGCTCATTACCCTGTGCCTGAGAATTGATGGATGCCTGAAAAGCTGTCGCCTCGCCCAAGGCAGGGCAACCACCACCTGCACCTACTCCACTGTCCTCTGAAGTCCACATGGTATAGCCAGAACCCATGCAATTTGGAGCTGCTTAGCCATGCCTCACCCCAGAGGAGAAGGCACAATGTCACTCTCAAAATCTTTGCTTGTACTGTGGAGGAGTGGGTCATTTTGCCTCAGCCTGTTCATCAAATCGGCCCTCAGCAAGTGCTGTAACCTCCTCAGCAGGTAAAGGGCAGCTCCCACCCTGAAGGAACCCGCAGGGTTGGAGTATGCTGAAGAGTTCCCAGATAATGTTGTCACAGCCCAAGGACCTTTTCTAGTACCTGTTACACTGGGGCTTACTGATAGTCAGGAAGTACCCATGTACTCTGGGGCTGCTCACTGCTTTGAGGATGCTGGGTTTGTGTGGCACCACCAGATCCCAGTGCAGAAGAAGGACACTCCTTTACTAGTTGAATCTATTGATGGTTGGCTACTTTGTTCTGGGACAGTAGCTCAGGAAACCTGTCCACTTACACTCCAGGTAATGGACCACTTAAGCAGATGTGCTTCAATGTGACCTGGTTCCCCCTTGTTTTGGGCCTCTCCTGGTTATGAGCTCACTATCCTTTGGTGGACTGGGTGCAAGGAGAATTGCATTTTAAGGTTCCCTATCCCCAGTAAGTTTCTTCCACCATTCTGACGGCCGCAAGTCCTGCACCTGCACCTGCCTTGCCCCCAGCATAACAGGACTTTGCAGACATATTTAAGGGAAAGGGAGCCAACATGTTACCCCCGCACCAGCCCTATGATTGCACCATTTATTTGATACCTGTGACACCCCTCCCCATGGGATGGGCTTATCCCATGTCTGAACCTGAGTTAGAAGCCCTGAGGGCTTTTCTGGAGAAGAACCCACAGCATGGGTTCATATGCCCATCCAACTCCCCCTTGTCTGCACCTGTGAAAATTGGAGAGAGAAATTATACCATCTGAGAGCAGGAACTGCTGACCATCAAGATGGCTTTTGAGGTCTGGAAGCATTACGTGGAGGGGGCCCGACATCCTGTTCAGGTCTTGACTAACCACTGGAGCCTTGAACACCTGCAGATGGCCCGGCGCCTAATCCAGTGACAAATCTGGTGGTTGCTGTTCTTCTCCTGGTTTCATTTCTGGATTGGGTACATCCCTCGGGTGCAGAACAAGAAAGCTGACACCCTGTTCTGAAAACTCAAGTATGCAGCACCCATGGAGGTAACACCAATGGTGCCCATCCTATCTTCCTCTGTGTTCGCTGTCATGAACCCCTGCCCTAGACTGGCAGAGGAGATTTGGGAATCCCAAGCCTGTGATCCCTGGACCCAGCAACACCTACAAGAACTCCAAAACAGCACCCTCAGGGAATTCTCCATGCGGCAGGGGTTACTGCTGTACCGAGGGCACTTGTGTGTCCCGTCCAGCTCTCTTTGTGCCTAGGTACGCGTTTTTTATTTATATTTATTTTGTACTATTTTTTCACTTGCTGACCGGCTGGCCCATAGACGGGGTCGGCACTTTTATTTATTTATTGTGGAGGAAAGGATGAGATTTTAAAACTTTTTCTCCCATCAAAGCCCCGTGCTACATCTGATCAGTGGTGGCTTTGGTGGTAAAAAACCTGCAGTTTCCCCTGCGTTGTGGAGGAAACCGCCAGCTTTTTCCCATAGGAATGCATTGAAGCAATGCATTCCTATGGGAAAATGAAAAACGAAGCAAATGAAATGGAAATTTCCATTTTGTTTTGTTTTGTTTTTCTTTGATGGGTCTCTTCATTATTTGTTTCATTCTGTAATGAAATGAATAATGAATAACAAAATATCTACAAAAGATTCATCAATGTGCCATATTTTCTATGAGGATGGAAGTGTTCATCTGTTTTCATAGAGGATATCAAAGCTGATCTGTGGAAATTTTTCTGAGAATAGCTTTAAAAGTTACTTCTATTAATCACATTTGCCATTTATTTATTTATTTATTTTTATATTTCTATACCGCCCATCTTCCATTATCATTTCTGATAATGATATCTTCTGTTTTATGTTTAGATGGTTCCTGTCAAGGGAAGGAGCTTAATTTCCTTAATGGGAGTTTAATGTGCATATTTCCAGACATTTTGAAGGAGAAAGTATGTACAACCACAACAAAATACCTGTGACCTGACAGATCACTTGAGTATTCTTCCTTCTTTCCACCAACTCAATTGCCCTATTGTTTTTGAGATCATACTAGAAAAACTATCTAGACATCAAATACTAGCTCATCAGCATTCGAATTTAGTTAAATCCTAAAGCCCAACCTTACTGTAAATAAGGACTGAATCAGCTCTGGATCAGTATAAATCATTCCAATCAGACCAATTGGATGACTGAGGGACTGAAAGCAAGCTACATCATTTTACTCAGATACATAGCAAAACATATAAAGAGCATGCCATAATAATATTGGAAGGGAGGGGGAAAATGCCCAGTAACAGCACTAATTTGCAATCTCAGACAAGAATTTCTTCAGCACTTTCTGGTCACAACCTGAGGGTGTGGCTAGACCTGGGCTGAATTAGTCTAGATCAGTGGTGGTGAACCTTTGGCACTCCAAATGCTTTTGGACCACAACTCCCAAAATTTCAAGCCTGTATTGCCAATTGCAAAGGACTATGGGAGTTGTGGTCCAAAACATCTAGAGTGCCAAAGGTTCACCACCACTGGCCTAGATGATGCTAAATATGGTTGCTTGAGGTATGTTGTAGTCAATAGTTGCAAATGAATGCGAAGATCATTGCAAATGATCTAACACGTTTCAAAGGGAAAGAAAACAAAAGCATAAAATCTCCCTGTCTCTTCTTCCATGATTTGCTTAAGATGGTTTGGTTGCCAGCATTTGGTTACCATAGTGCTAAAGCATTTTGAAATTTTTAAATGAAAGACAATATTAAAATGCTATACTGTCAATGGATTAATGGATGTTCTGATTAGTTTTGGTAAATCATATTAAACTGTAAAAGAAAAAGAAAGAAAGAAAGAAAGAAAGAAAGAAAGAAAGAAAGAAAGAAAGAAAGAAAGAAAGAAAGAAAACATATTTAAACTATTTTTAATTTTTTAAAAAGTCTTTTAAAATATATCCAGGAAGAAACAGCACAGAATTGAGTTTTGAGTGGGCATTTCTAAAAGGGTTATGAACTGTAATCCACATACTGTACACTAGAGATGGGCACGACTCAGCGAAATTTTTGTTTTTGTTTTCATTTTTCGTTTCGTTTTGTAATGAAAACGAAAATGAAATTTTTTTCAGAAGCAAAATGACAACGGAAACGAAATGAAAAATTTTGCCGTTTTTCGTTTTGTTACGGCAGACACATTGCATTGAAAAGAATGCTAATGAAATGAAAAATTTTCTTTTTTGTTTTTGTTTTTTCATTTCGTTTTGTAACGAAAACGAAAACAAAAAATGTGCAAAAAAAGAAAAAGAAAAACAAACCGAAACGGACCCCTAAACGACAAACGACAAACGAAAAATTATTTTTTTGAGTCGTGCCCATCTCTACTGTACACATATTCAATTCATTCAGTTGCTGCATGTAATCAGGAACAGTTGTTCATGTAACAGAGAAGACAAGTCTTTATATATTTAATCCATGGACTACTAGCTAATTCTGGGATTAGTGTTGCAGTTCAGTGTTGAGACTTGCATAATGCCTGAGCTTGAAATTCAGGGACTGGGGAAAGTATCTGGAACATGAAATCAATAGGTCTGCTATCTTGTGTTTGTGGGGGAGAAGTGTTTCCCTGAGGCAAGACCTACACAGATTCCCGATGTGAAGCTCATTACGTTTCGGGTGGACTAAGGCTTGGCATGTTAGCTAGTGCATTATTAATGTTGAAATGCTTACAAAGTGAAAAGGGATTTATTTAATAAAAGAAGAACTTCTCCTCTTCCTCACTTGAAAATGTACCTTCTGAACAAAAAAATATTAACCTGTCAGGGGATAAACCTCCATTCATTTTTGGTTTGGTTTAAAACAAAACAAAAACAAAAACAAAAAAGGATGAAAAAAGCCAGTGTTGGTAACAGGGAACGAGCTTCAAGAAATACATAAAATTTCTAATTTGAAGATGTGGGTAATAGGTATGGGAGAAAAAATATGAATAATTGAAGAAAACTAGAGAAAATACAGAGTGGCATGGAGAGAACAGTAACAAAGCACTTAATGTAGCAAGAACTATAAATTCAGTCTTACACAAACAAGATGATTGATAGCAGGTTGAAGGATTGGGCCCCAAAGCAAAATATAATTAGGTCAGTGTCAGGAGTAAATAGCAATATGAAGAAGTAAATGTGGTTCCTAAAATATTCCTTCAAGGTGATAGTTAGCCCTTGCCCCATTTTCCCCCATTGACTTCTTCCTATAGCATTGCTTCTACTGCCGGCTGTCAGTATTAAGAAGAGTAAACCAAAATGAATGAAATTTTATGAGCATTTCTTTACCTCAAATTGCTGCTTTTGGGAGGTTATTTGATGAAATATTGAAAGGGACACAATTAAATCTTATTTTTTAAAAAATAAAAGGTTCCTTGTTGAGCTCAGTGGGTTAAGGTAAGGTTTGTATTCCTTTTTCGGTTTGGGACATGCCCAGTGGCAAATACTTTATTTTATCTGACTACTCAGTGGAGTCCTTTTCATTGCTGTTGGGGGTTGATACCTTATGGTTCAAGGAAATCAAACCTGTCCTGGGAGGTGTTGGGTAGAGGAACAGCTCACGTCAGTGGGCTGAAGTGTCAGCAGTCCCCACTTGCTTTTTGCCTGCAATCCAGCAAAAGGAAAAACTAGTAGTGTGTTTTTTTTGCCTACACCCACCAGAATCCCAAGCTAGTACGGCAAATTAGCAGTATACTGCTTTCAGCTACCATTCTCACTGCTGCCTCTCAATTCTCCTCTCTTTTTCTCCACTGAGACAGTGGGTGATTCTCTCCAGAGTTCTTCTCCTCTAGATATTGCAGAGGATAACACAATGCAGAACATGGGGAGGGAGGAGAAGCAAAGTGTGCTGCTTATCTACTGCTCCATAGCAGTTAAAGCACTCTCTGGAAAGTTTACAAGTAATTATGGAGGCTACACAAGCAAGCTGGATACTCATTTTACTGACCTTGGAAGGATGGAAGGGCGAGTGAACCTTGAGCCTACTACCTGGAATTATACCTCAGTTCATGAGTACAGTTATAGTTGTAGTAAAGCAGTTTAATCACTGTGCCATGAGACCCAAGCTTTATGCCATGATAATGCTCTTCAGGAGTTTATACAGAAGTGTGAATGAGAAGACTGAGTGATACTTTGAAATGGACCCTCAGTGTCCTTTACCAAGGGTTGCACACTCTTCACCTGTCATGACCCAAATGGGATATGTCATTCATTACTGCATTACTTCATTTCTGTGCATTTTGATGAAACATGAGGAGTTAAAAACAAATTCTTCTATCTGAAAACATGGGCAAGTTGTTTATAATTTCTGGAGAAACATGAATATATACAAACGACAGCTATGCAATCAAGAAATAAAAATATAGTCTGGCGAAGCAACCAGAAGCCACACTTCTCCAAGGGATCAAAGTGTAGCAACACGCATAAAACCCAGCAGGAGATATGTGCCAAAAAAGTCCAACAAAACCAAAGAAGGATGAGTAAAAACACAACCCCATGGTTTGGCGCAGGGTGGTAAAAGAATGGCTTGTTCAGTTCTATCTGGAGCACAGACAGATTTTCATTTGAAACAAAGTTCATTTTTCCCCTGCTGAAAGATCATCACTGCTGTCAATGCCATTCAAACTGACACAGTACATGATGCAATGTGTTTCACCTTTCAAACAGACTCTGCTGTTCAAGGGGTGGTGGTTGGGGGAACACAAAATAAATGACATAATAATAGAGTAAGTATAAGACTTAGATGGCGAGATTAGGCTCAGCAGTTTAGGTCTCTGGCTGTGAGGCCAGAGGTTTGAAGTTTGATTCCCCAGTGTGCCTTCCTAACAGGGGCTGGACTTAGAGATCCATAGAGTTCCTTCCAGTTGAGCAGTTCTCAGATGAAAATTGATCCTTCATTAAAAGTAACTTCCAGACAGGCAAGGAGGGGTGGTGGAAGAGGAATAAACTACTTGATTGGGTTTTAGACATTTAAAGATAAATATAGAATAATACGTTCATGTTGTGTATATGTTCTTTGGGATGAGGGATATGATAAAACAAAAAATCGGAGTAGGCCATGGTGGCATTTACCCTTTTCATGGCTAAAGTGGCTATACAGGAAGGTGTAAAGGGTTAACAGTAGGATGGGCACGAAAGCGAAAAATTGAGACTCATTTTGGTTCATTTTGTTCCCCTGTGATTCGTTTAGTTTTGTTAGAAATGCTTTTGTTTGGAATGAACCAGTAACAAACCAAAGGTGGAGGGTGTCTGCCGAAATGAGGGAGGACCTGGAACTTTAGTTGAGCTTCTTGGTTCACTTTAATGGCGTATCCTTTTGGAAGAAGGAGCTCATGCTGGGAGCCAAGCTCCAGGTGCAAACGGAGGCTTTGGGTGCTTTCGGCCACGGCATATTCTACCGGAATAAGTGATGTGCGGTCCCATGGCCTGCTGACTAGGTGGCAAGGGGTATCACTAGAGATCCTACCTTCTTGGAATTGTTCCCAATCATGTGCGCAATTTGGTTGTGGGCGGACATTTGGGCCAATGCTGCAGTCTGCTTCTGGTGTGACAACTGGGCAGTGGTCCAGGTTATTAATTCACTTTCTTCCCATTCACTTAGGGTCATGAGGTTAGTCCATGCCCTCAGGCTAAAGTGTTTGGAGTTAAATACAGTCTTTCAGGCACGCCATGTCCCATAGATCCAGAATGACATAACTGGCATGCTCTCATGCCAACAGATGGAGCGCTTCAGGTGGCTGGCCCCTCAGGCATCACCTGACCCAGAGATGCACCCAGAAGAGGTATGGTTGCTTGGTGAATAGAGACCAATAGGGCCACGAGTTTGGCGCTGGCCCCTAGAACAAGGCACACATATTCTTCCGCCTGTGCTGAATATGTAAGGTTTTGTGCTCAGGAGGGGTTTAGCTCCTTTTGGCTGGCATCTGCTGATAGATTGACACAGTTTGCCGTGTACTTGCACTTTAAGGGTTTGGCCCCTAGGACTATCCAGGGTAGGCTGTCCGCCTTAACATTCTATGCCAAAGCCCAGTGTTACAAACACCCAGCAAATGATTTCATGCTGAAAAAATGATTAAGGGTTAGTCAAAGGTATAGGGGCAAGTGAAGGATGCTTGATCCCTCTTACCCCTGAGATCCTAATAAAACTGACTCAGACAGTTTTGAGGCCAATGTTTTCTGAGCAGCAACACTGTTGGCGTTTTTTGCGGCACTGAGGATCAGCAGGCTGGTCACATCCTCTAAATCAGATGAGTTGTGTGCCTCTCTGCAGAGGGTGGACTTGTCCTTGCTTCCTGAGGGTGTGTGGCTAAGGATTCATAGGTCCAAGGCAGACCAACGGATCAAGGGGCAGGACATAGTACTGAGATGGTGCCACGTAACAACAATATGCCCATTCCGAGCTCTTCAGGAATATTTGGGGCTGTGGGGTATTGCACAAGGCTGCCTTTTTCAGCATAAAGATGGGGTGCCACTGATCCAGTACCAGCTTCAGAAGGTAACATTAGCCAGCGGAGGCATACAGGGTTGGGACTTTGTGTCCCACTCCTTTCAGATCGGGGCTGCCTCTACAGCAGTGATGTGTTGGGCATTCAACATATTGGGAGGTGGAGATGCCAGAAGTTCCAGTTTTATGTTTGGCTGTTGCTGGAGTGGTAGGCCATAGCCTTTCTGTTGTAACATCTTTATCGTTAAAGATGGGACTGTTGTGTATTGATTCAGTTCACTCTGAGTGGAATCATATCATTATTATGGTTGCATGAATCCACTAGGATAAAGTAACTGCCTTCCTGTCTAGAAGGAACAGTTACTATTGGTTCATTTAATTTGCAGCATTTGGATTCTTAGTTTTATTGGTTCCCGCCAAAAGGCAGCTTTGTGATTGCTGGAAATTGTTCCCTCCAAAATGTATCCTCTAGCCTGTTCTCTGTCCCTATAAATGTAGCTTCCCTCCCCTCAGTCTAGAGTCCTGCTCTGCCTTGAATAAAGAATGTTACTTGAAAAAGCTGCCTCCTGCCTGCTTGTCTAAGAGCTGAAATCACTGGGTTAAAACCCCACGCTATAACAGGGACATTGAAGACAAAGGCCAGAGTGGTCGTTTTCAGCCACAGCTTTGTCTTCTGGGCAGCCAAGTATGTTGCAAGGTTTCATTGGGGCTGAGATCTGGGCCTGGGCGCATGTGCCACCTTTGAGTGGCTGGGGCGGAGAGTCATGCTCTGGGATGAGTTCCACAGTTGGGCATGCCAGGAGTCTCCAAAAGGGCCTCCAGACATCCTGCTTATCCACTTGGGTGGCAACGATTTGCCGGCAACACCGGGCAAGGAGCTCATCCTCAAGATCATTCGAGACTTGAGTGAATTTCAAACTTTGATCCGTAGTATGTGTGTAGTTTGGTCCACATTGATCCCATGTTTAGAGTGGAGATCAGCATGACCCTATACGGGTGGACAGAGACTGTAGGGAGATGGCCAGATTTATCCGGAGTGGGCAAGAATCGGTAATAAACCACCCTGGCATTGCTATGTATTGCCCCCAACTATACAGAAGGGACAACATCCACCTGTCCAACCAGGTCCTAGAGATTTTTCTTAGTGACCTGCAAAGGGGCCTGAGGGCTGAGCTGCTTGCAGCCTCTTAGGCCGTGGTCACACCTGGGTTTTGATCCTGATCTTCTGAAGGTCCGGCTTTTCGTCTTCGTCCCATCACGTGATTTAAATGTGGGACAACAGTTCCCACATCAAAAGCTGTTTTTTTTTAAAGTGCAGTTCAGCCGCCTTGGCCAGCAGGTGGTGCTAGCATTTGAATAAACAGACCACTTGGCTGGGGGAAATTAAAACTTGTAGGACCGGATAGAACTTCCTGTTTCTCTGAAGGTAAAAAGCAATTTAAAAAAACATAGCCCATTGGCCCCAGGAACAGCCGGTCAGTGCTATGAAAAAAGAAAGAAAAAGAAACCCGGATCATCTGCATGGTCTCACACTGTCTGCCTCCTTAAAAGCTGGATTTTCAAAGCAAGGCAAAAATTTCCCTACCTCTTGGGTGAGTCACAGAAACCTCGCTTAAGGGATCATTACCGGGTTTTCTTTTTTCTTTTTTTTTTTTTTCAAAAAGCCCGGTGGCCATGGGGATGGCAATTTTAGACACAGGTTATCTGGTAATTTAAATTGCTTTTAAAGGGACGTGTGTGTTGTGTATTGATCTGTATTCCTATTATCTGTACTTGCTTTTGTTGAAGTTGCTGCCTTCCTGTTCCAAAGGGAACAGGACTATTGGTTTATTCAAGTTGCTGCATTTGGATCCTCAATCCTATTGGTTCCTGCCAAAAGGCAGCCTTGTGATTGCTTGTAATTGTTCCCTCCAAAATGTATCTTTTCCTAGCCAGTTCTGGTGCCTATAAATGTAACTCCCTCTCCCCAGTCCCCAGTCTTGTTCTCTTCCTGAATAAAGAGCTGTTACACTAGAAGATGTCTCCAGCCTGCTATGTCTAAGAGCTGAAATCACTGCTGAAATCACTAAACCCCACGTCACAACAGTGGGACCGGGGCCTAAGTGTGGTGGATAGTGCAAGAGGTAATGTTATTGAAGTAGGCCTGAGTAAGTTGCCCTTAAGGTTGTAGACTGCCCTTGAATTACCATCACTGGTAATTTTAGGAGATAAACAATGCCAGAAGTTAATATTAGGCCAACCCAAAGGCTCTGATGGGAGAGCAGATTCACCAAAGTTGGCACAAGGCTGAACAGGTGGGCAGCATCTTTCCAGGGGTGACTCTCCCTGAATCCATATTGGTTGGTAAGGGATTAGTCCCTGGACATTACCTCCTTGCACTATGTTTCATGTCCCCTTAATAGCTTAAAGGAATGTTAGTTGATTTACGTTAAATATATTATAAATAAAATTGTGGCCCAATTATTCCCAAAACTGAAGTTGTTTTATCTCTTTATTTCCAGAGTTTGGGGTGGGGAGAGAGATACATGGCTGAGAGCTGTATTTTCCACAGCATATTCTGTAGAATAGTCCCCAAAAGTAATTTTTTCTAGGACTGATCCTGAAACTAACACCACACACAGGGAGAACTTGCTGGATGCTGTGGAATATACAGGCCTTCCCCCAGTTTCCAAATATAATGAGAGACATTTTATCAGTATAATAACATACATAATACTAATGTGACCTCATTCTGTCTTATTTGGATGGAACAGTTGTTTATCAATCTAACAGAGTCAATTCCCCAGCAAATTGCCAGCTGAATCATAGTTTATAAGCACACCTCCAACCAAACAAAAGGTTCCCAAGTGAATTATCCTGTTCTCTAATGCTAAATTTCTTGTTTATTGTTTAGTCAATATTTTAATTTGCATTTCCCTTACAAAAAAGTGTATCTTCAAACATCCATATGCTATCAGCTTTTGAAGCATCTAATAAAATTTGTTCAGGTAAATTTTAGACATTTTGAGAAATTAACTTTTGAACGTTAGTTGCGTTGGAAGGGTGCTCTAAATATTTTGCCATTAAATATCTCATAACATCATTACATAAAATTTAGGCACTGCAGGTCCAGATTCAGGAGACAGTAATACTGAACATGGGTTTGTTTGATGTTAAACAGGCCCACTGAGGTTCATGCTCCCCCCCCCCCTTCCATAATTGAATAACATGGTTTAAGTTGTTGCTGGCTTTGCAAAAAAACATCCTTCTTGTACAGATGTGACTGTTAATTAAGGAGTCTCTAGTGACAGGAAGTGAGTTTGAGGGTGATGTTTGTAAGGCCATTTTTTGTCAATGAAGTAACTGGGAATATGCAAGTAGAGGAGAATTTGCAACCTTAATACATATAAAGGACTTTGGTGATTGCTAAAAACTGCAGAGCTATAAGAATGTCATATCTCTCCTGTTGTTTAATCACTGGTTTATCTTGGATTTCTCAAAATAAAACATTAAAACAGTCAATTAAACAATAAATCTGTGATGGCAGCAGATTGTTAGAAAGGACCATAAACACAAAACCAAACATTTATTTCTTTTTATGGTGCTTTGTGGGTGCTTTCAATACACATTTGTACAGGTAGGGAAAATCTGTAGATTATTATATACATAAACACTAACACATACAATGTAGGGAAAAATGAATCATTTTGGTTTATCCTACAAAATCAATTGTTCACTGTGGGGGGAAAACCCATGATATTTCATTTACGATTTCTCAAGGCATACTTGAATTTTACAAACAATTTGGTTGGTTAGATAATAGAGGCAATAGTACAGATCTAAAAATCAGCCACATTGTTTATAAAACAATAACCATCTCCAAAATGGTACCGGAAGTAAATTTGAACACAAATAAACATCTCCCACAGATATTAAAAATATTTCTTGAAAAGGATGCAGCAGACATTATGGCTTAACAGGACCGGCTGGTGGCTAGAGCCATCTGGGACTGGCAGAGTGGAGAGCAGAGCCTGTGTCATCATAAGCAGCACAATCTTTCCCCTCCATGGCAACCATCAACCTTACCACAGAGGGGAGGATAAGGCACTGAAGATGAATGAGGCTCCTCTTGGCATTCATGTCTGCAAAACCAGAGAGCTCTAGTAGGTGATACGATCCATACAGTAATACTTGCCATCCCCATCAGCTAAGGGAAATTGATGAGCAAACTAGTTGATACACTTAAAACATCTTTAGGGCTCCCTTAAGTTGAAAACATTCCACACCAAAGGAAAGTGAGTGAAATGACTTTAAAGCAAAAAGCAAAAGTGTTCTGCTTATATACCGCCCCATACCACTTTAAGTAGTCTCTGGGCGGTTTATAATTTTTAATTACAGTGTGCAGGCTACACATTGCCCCCCCCCCCAGCAAGCTGGGTACTCATTTTACCGACCTCGGAAGGATGGAAGGCTGAGTGAACCTTGAGCCTGCTACCGGGGATTGAACCCCAGGTCGTGAACACAGTTTTACCAGCAGTACAGGCATTTAACCACTGCGCCACGAGACAGGGTTGTGAATCTCTCAGCTGGTCATGCTCAGTGAGAAATAAGACAGACACACATACAGGGAGAGACAGGGGGGAGAGATAGAGAGTCTCCCTTTGTTCCTCATAGCAATATTTCTTCCTGCTAGATTTTTTTGCCCCCTGAGAAATGGTGACCCAAACTTACCTAGCTGACTCATTGCTGGTGAGGTGGGACAGTCTCAGGCTGGCAACAGGCTGTGGAAAGGCAAGTCCACTACACAATACACCCATGGTTTTAGCTTAATTCTGGGGATGCCAGGAGGATGGGTGTGGGCTCTGCCTCCTGCTAACTTCTATCTGGTCAGTGAGGACAGGGATTCCCCTGCTGGCTTTACATTGGGCGGTGGGGGAATTCAAAACTCAAGACTGCCATGCCAGCAGACCGTAGAACAACAATTTCCAGGCTGGTCTGTCTGCTCAGCATAAAAGAGTGAGGGGATCACTCAGGCCAGTCTTTGGTTTGCCAGTTTCCCCACTCTCCCCTCCCCATTTTATAGCAGTGAGATGATGCTTCCAACTTATTTTACCTACATTGATATTGGGTATGGCAGTTGTGTTTTTACCTGCCTTTATTGGTGGATCAGAGAGATGGAGTTGGATCCAGACGGTATGAGGGTGACAAGTAGGAACCTGCTTGCCCAAGGATGATAAAGGAATATCACCGTACACAGTGCTGGTGCAAGGTCATGATCTTACTGAGCATGGGGCCCAGGTGGCCCAACCCTGCCCTCATGTGAAGGAAAGTCATGGAGTGGCATATGCCCATGTGATCTCCAGAGGACTGGCATGCCTGGTGGAACCTTCAGTAGCTGATCAGTCAGACATCCAAGAAGGAGACATTTGGGCCTCCCATCACTGGGCACTGAACTGCTGCTGTAAGCAGTAGTGACCTTTTCCACTCCAAATAGGTGTATTGTGTACACAGGAGCCTCGTGGCGCAGTGGTTAAATGCCTGTATTGCAGGTAAAACTGTGTTCACGGCATGGGGTTCAATCCCAGGTAGCAGGCTCAAGGTTGACTCAGCCTTCCATCCTTCCGAGGTAGGTAAAATGAGTACCCAGCTTGCTGGGGGAGCAATGTGTAGCCTGCATACTGTAATTAAAATTGAAACCGCCCAGAGACTACTTGAAGTGGTATGGGGCGGTATATAAGCAGAACACTTTGTTTTGCTTTGCTTTGCTTTGCATGCATGTCTAAGATGTCCCAGGGCCTTCTCAGTAAATCTTGAATAATTCCATATGTGTTTTATAGT
>JAHTLZ010000330.1:50215070-50226906 GCA_023846285.1 Phrynocephalus versicolor
AATTCCTTAACACCTTTCTCAAGGACAGAGTCACATTAAATTTAGCAATTTTGTATGCAAAAGAAGAGGTGAAAACCCCAAAACACTGCTCTCTCTTTCTCTCTCTCTCTCTCTCTCTCTCTCTCTCTCTCTGATTTCCAGGAAAACAAATGAGAGGAGGAAAGGCCATGGACTTGAGTATCATGAGAGATGTCATTTTTGTGTAAACTAGTTCTTTTACTTGTCAACCATTTTCAAAGACTCTAGCTTTGAATGACATACTGTTTTGTCCATTAGCCAAAAAGAAGCCAGCAGAGTTTTAACATTGTCTAGGAGATCTTTTCTCCAGAAAACCTAAAGAAATATAAGAATTCATATAATGATATTATCGGGGATATATTTTAAATATAGTTTAAAGCAAGAATCATGTTTTATCAGTATGAAAATCTTCTGATCAACACAGAAAATTCTGCAAGCCTGTGTACCTTTAAAGTCCCTCACCTTTATTTTAAGCTTTCTGAAGACTTGGTCAATGGTATAGTTTTAGTTGAGACAAGCCATCTCAGCATGCTGGAGCAATCTCTGCAAGACATTTCAGGTCCAGAGCAGTACGCTGCACACACTCTTTTCATTGTGAGATGTGCAGCTTACATTACACATACAGTCTCTGAGGAAAAGCAGTGCCTTTTTCCTATTGTGCAGCTAGGCACAACCACACAGCAAGTACAAAGGACAGGCTATAGATCATACACAGTCCCCACCCAGTCCCAATGCAGAAGATTCAATACTTCACAATGAGGAAATTGGATTTTTTTTGTCTCATTTACTATGCAAGGACAAATCAAATTAGGATTTACCAGAGCTTGGGATAACCTAATTATTTTAATTAATTAGGCTAATGTAGCAACAATTAACCGAAGGACAGCCAAATACCATTAACATGATAAGTTAATTATATATAACAAAAACACCCCCAAACAAAAGTATTATGACAACTTTAACACTGACTGATTTATAGCAGTATAAGATTTCATAGGTTACAATCCTGAATACAGGTATTTAATATTCAGTTTTAGATTGAAAGCTGTTAAGGGTGCTGCAATACTTTCCTGATAATTTGTTCTTGGTAGATGTGCAGAAGCAGACCAATGGTCACCTTTTTAAAAATAACTAGGAATGTGTAGAGCAGTGTTAGCAAACCTATGGCACGGGTGCCAAAGGTGGCACTCAGAGCCCTTTCTGTGGGCGCCCTGCATCACCCCTTCAAAGCCACTTGTATTCAGGTTAAACTGCTGCATTGGCACTTTGTGAAAAAATAGTGGGTTCTGAGTTGCAGTTTGGGCACTTGGTCACTAAAATGTTCGCCATCACTGGTGTAGAGCCTTCCCAGATGCTCCATGTCTGAACAAAGGGTCCATATTTATGCCAGCGCTTTTGTTGACATTTTGAGCAGATCGTTCTCCAGATCCACAGAGCCTTTGTGAAGAACCTACTCCTGCAAATAGGGAATTTCGAAGACCAGAGCTAGGCAGCAAACTGAACATTATAAGCATGATGGAAAGGCGGCAATGGCAGTCTGCAAAACTGGGTTATTTTTATTCTTCCCTTTTCCCACCTGGTAAAGAGAAAGTCTCAGTTAGCTTTCTAAGTGAGTGGCCAGTAGGAAGGGACAGAGAGGAAGGAACATTTAAAAAATGACCACACTCTTCTCTGAATCCTTCCTAAAAGAGCAATGCAGGAAGCCTACTGCTGTACGCTTTACATGCTATATCTCTCTGTCTCTCTCCCTGCCTCTGTTCCTTGGATCTGAAATTGCTGGTTCAGTCACAAAACGTTGCTGTTCTTGTCAAGAACTATACAACAAAAAAGGCAAGGAACATTTATTTCTAAGTTTAAAAGCATCTTGTTTCATTTTTCTTCCTCTCTAACTACTTCTTATCTGAACACATGACTAGAGCTGGGCAGGAACAAGGAAAACAGTGTTTTGTGAGGGTTCATGGCTCACCACTATTCGTGAACTAGAAACCACGAACTCTTGGGAACTTTGTGACAAAATGAGCCATTTCATATTTTGTGCGGTTTTGGACTTTTGGGGGCAGTAGAACTGCTCCTACATGAGTTAAAGAAGCTGAACATGCACCAGTTCTTCAAATGATTCTCCTCTTTATCACCTCCAGGTTTGTCAAATACTGAATTTGGGAAGTTGAAGTGATAGCTTCCCAAAGGAGGTTCCACCAGGAAAGCTACAACTTGTATTTTTAAAATTAAATCTTTATCAAACCTGGACTGACTCTTGGGCTGACTCTGCTCCCCACTCCATCCAAGTTTATCCTCATTAGTTCAGTCAGTATTTTGCCCTCATTTGATCTAATAAGTACAGCATTTACCCATTTTAAATAATTTAAATATTTAGAATGCATCTGCATTGCTGGAGTTATAGCCTGTAACTAAAGTATAGAAAATGTTTGAGCCGTGGCAGAAGAATAAAAGAAGCTTATAATGGCAGCAACAATGGGTGGTAAAACATCAGTAACTTAATGCCTGAATCAGTATTTAACCATGAACTAAAAACTTTTCATGATAATGAAACGTTATTTGAAGTAACTCTGATAATTTACGGAAATAAAAGTGAGTATTTACAATGTACACATATCATGTTACATGTTTCCCTCGGACTATCAGCGTTTAACTCAGTGGCGCTTAACTTCTGAGTAGTTACTCAGAGGATTGCCACATTCACTGTAGCAAAACTAAAATTTTCCATACATCCATATATATAGTTGAAAATCTTCCATTGACCCCAATGATCTTGATTCAAATGATTGATTCCTTCCATTCCTGAGTCTTATTATCATAAGGGATCTGTGTTCAACCCCAGTCCTCTTAATATAAGGGATTTACCAACCGCATTTTCCATAGCACAACAGTCTTGTTTGTATAGGCTAATTTCTCATACAGTGCCATTTCTTCTCTACCACTTAGCTCAAAGCAAAATATGCAGGAACAATTCTTGTGGAGAAGAGTAAACAAGATACTTTCAGCTTCGCCTACCATAGCATGCCATTAAAGTTTCAGCACACTCTGACAGTTTTTGTTTTAGTTATATAAAATATTTCTAGGGTATAAATTATTTAAAGCAATAGAAACAAATACAGAAGTATTTCCTTTTGACACTTGGAGATGGAGAAACGTTCTTTAGATTTAAAGGCAATACCGGGTGTAGGTTCTATTGTAATTCTCTTCCTTTTTAATGCAGTCCATAGGGGGAAATGCAAGAGATCACAAATGCCTGCTCAGATTTATTATAATTGCTGAACTCCTCTGTGCCACAGATGTAGGAAGTACAAATAATATTTTTTTAAAAAAGAAGCAGCTCAGAGCCAGACCCCTTAAGAAAGTAGTTGCCCTCCTTCTTCTAGACAAAACTTCTTGACAGCAACCTTACAAATACAGGTGCTTTAAAACAAATTGTATTTTTTATTTGTGAAAAATGTTAATTGTTCCAACATATCCATGTTGATTATTAAAACATTAATTCAACCACAATGTAATAGTGGCTGAAATGCTATTGTTTTTAGCATAAGGAAATTTGACAGGTTCAGTCCACTCTTAGCTAGCATGTAAAAAATTCCTGCTGCACTACTGGGGAATGTGTGTCCATACCATCCAGCTTCAAACATGTGCATATTTCCCCAAGAATCATGACAGGGACTTTTTGTTTGCCAGTTAGGAAACAATTGGAAATCACAAGTTTTCTTTTAACAAACAGCAGAATTTCAAGAAATAAGGCAAAGCAAAGAAAAAAGCAAAATGTTCTGCTTATATACCACCCCATATCACTTCAACTAGTCTCCGGGCAATTTACAGTTTTTTAATTACAGTATGCAGGCTACACATTGTCCCCCCTCTGAGCAAGCTGGGTACTCATTTTACCGACCTTGGAAGGATGGAAGGCTGAGACAACCATAAGCCAGCTACCTGGGATTGGACCCCAGGTCGTGAGCACAGTTTTACCTGCAGTACGGGCATTGAACCACTGCGCCCCGAGGCTCCTTCAAAGTAAAACAAGGAGTGAATCTAGAATCTATAACAGAAACCCACCATCCTGGGTGGACTAATCCTACAACCTGAACACATCGACATGTTCTTGAGAATGGAACATAGTCTTCTAAAGGCAAACTTAGAAACCAAAGGCAAGTATAAGTGCATAAAATATGTATCACTGTGGGTAGGGGTGGGGCTTGCTAAGACAGCAAAGTACAGTTCACTCTCCTAACCATTTTGAACATAGTACTTTACAGTATCTGGGAAAGGGGCTGTATTAATCTGCTATGGCAAAAAAGGCATAGCTGATACTTCAATGGGTTAAGAGATGGGGAAGGAGGGAGACCCTTTTTCTTCCCCCTTTCCTCCTCCTCAAGATTCATTCCTTGTTTTACACCTTTCATATGAAGAGGTCCAAGAACAAAAGCTCCCTCTGCCTGATTTTCTGAGCTCCCTCACAGTATCTGGTTGAATTCAGATTCCTCATTAGTCTGGCCAGTATCCTAATATTAATCTGAACTAGGCGGTAGACCCATTGAATCAATCACTGAATGATAATTTAACACTTATGTAAATCCCATTACATTAATTGATCTACTAAAAAAAGATTCATCAGTGCAATAATATTTACATTTGTTGAGCCTAGAAATAGAATATTATGAGTCTCTAAGTGGGATAGTTAGGGGACTAGAGAGACAGCTGTGTGGATTAGTGGACAAGGTTATCTGCCTTACACTGCCGATTTCCAAGCAAGTATATCTGGATTCACTACAATAAACAACACCAGAAAAAAACAACAACAACCCTATTGGTTTGGAAAGCAATGCAATCTGAACTCTACACATTTAAAAAGTTAACCATGCCAGTGCAGTCTTTGCATTCTAGAACTCCTGGCATTATTTTTTTGGCTTGCTTTCCAGCTGCAACTTCAAATCAGATCTTAACAGGCCTTTAATTAATACAGCAAGCAACCCACTTCCCAATGTGATGTAGTGGACTGAGTGACAGACTAGGACTTAGGAGAGGCCTGGGTCAAATTCTTGCTCAGCCATAGAAACTCACTGGCAGTGTGGAACAGGTAAGACCACTCTTTAAACACTTACCTTGGAAAAAACTGCAAAAAAAGTGGTGAAGAGGAAGGAGCAATGGTGGGCATCCTTCTTAAAGGCTCATCCAAACCCGCCAAAAGACTGCAATCACATGGGCTGTTCCTCTTGCCGCCTGCTCGGATCAGATGCTTCAAAACATCCCTTCCCGGACCTTCAGCCCTGAGGAGCCGCCCTTGTATTTAATTTCAAGGATGATTTCTTGTGAAAATGCTCTCTATTTATGGTATATGTTTACTCTAAAAAAGAAGCATATAAAAAGCCCTGTTAAATCCAGTCCTATATAATTGCATTGCGAAATGTAATACATATTGTCTATATTTGATCTCTGGTGATTATGAAGATAGAATGTGCAAGTGAAAATAGCTGGTTATGCTTGGATTGAAATCTTCAGGCAGTGTTAGTTAATAAGGTATTGACTAATGGATTGCTTTTTTTGTAGTTTTGACAAAGGACTTCAAAAACATGCTTCTTTTATAGCATATGTAATTTTTTAAGTGAGGTAGCATTGTGCTTCTTACTTATCAATCATTCGGTTCCCATACTGGGCTTCTCACCAATTTGTGTACTTGCTCACCAATGCTACACAAAGTGATCATGATGATTTGTTATTTTGTTGATAGAATGACAGTACTGTACTCTTTGTAAGGATGTGTGAAACTCCACTGAACCTAATAGCTGGTCGGAGGGGCAGTCTGAAGGCATACAATATATAGGGAGAAGCTATTATTTCAACTCCAGCTCCCAGAAGGCCACAGACAGAGCTGGGATTTTTGGAGTTATTGTCCGCGAGATAAAACAAACAAACAAAAACCCTCTAGTTCTGATCAGCACTTGCATGCACAAACTACCTGCACATTCTTCTGTGTACACGGATTGGCTTCCATTATTAACTTTAGTTAGCTATAGAGATGGGCATGACTCAAAAAAATAATTTTCCACTTTTCGTTTTTCGTTAAGGGGTCCGTTTTGGTTCGTTTTTGTTTTTCAGGGTTTTTTGCATTCTTTTCATTGTGATGTGTCTGCCATAACGAAAACGAAAAACACGGCAAAATTTTTCTTTTTGTTTTCGTTTTGTTTTCTGGAAAGTTTCATTTTCATTTTCGTTGCGTAACGAAAATGAAAAACGAAAACGAAAATGAAAATTTCGCTGAGTCGTGCCCATCTCTAGTTAGCAATAAAATATTAGAAATCAGCATTTAAAATGTGGTGTTGGTTATTTGCCTTGAAATGTGAAATGAAGCAAAAATGAGGACAATTGTTAAAATAAAAGTATTAGGTCTATCCACTTGCCACTCTGCATCTTCTGAGCATCTTTATATTTTATGTTTGATCCTGAACATTTCCAGATGCTCAGTCCATTATAGTGGATAGAGTGACAGACTCAGGAAACCTGAGTTTGAATCTCCATTCAGCCATGGAAGCTCACCAGGGGAATGGAATAGAAAAAACAACTCCTCAAATATCTCCCTTACTTATGCCAGTTACTATAATCAGTTCTGACTTAACAGAACAGAACAGAAAACTGCATAACAAATATTTCCAGACAACCAGCATTCTTTTATGTATGATTCTCAGCCTTCCATAAGTGCCTGGGTGTTTACCTTCCATGGGTTCAACTGGCCAATATTTTATGCTGATGCATATATGCTTCCATGTTTTTCAGTTTGTTGGGAAGGGGCAGCAGTCCTATACTCAGTTAGTTATCAGTAAGCCCTACTGACCTCAGTGGAGCTTGATCTTATGTAGGCAGGCATACGATAACACTGATGAGTAATTAAGTTCCAGTTGCATTTTGGTCAGATAAATTTAACTATGTTGCTTTAATTCAACAGAAATGTATTAACCTTGGGGATGTCTTCGCATCTACACAACTAATGCAATCAAATTTCTCAGCTGGAGAATTCCAGTAGGTATGCACAATGTATTTTAATTGGCAGATTAACACTTTCACTTGTTAAAAGCCTTATAGTTCCATAAAAGTTTAATACCCAGTTCTGCAAACATTGTTAGTGGAGCCCAGTATGAGGGGGAAGAACCAACTCACAGGAGATTGGAGTTGACTGGAACCCTATTAATCACATCTTTAAAGTCACTCTCTCTATATAGTAATGATCCCAGATTCCTTGTAAAACTCTATATCCCAGACGTGTTCTGTAGCTACCTACATTCTGTCTGGGTAATTGAGATGGCTGTTGAAATACTTGCTGTATCTGAACCTTCTGTGGGTACAATTTGCCAATATTTTTATGATGGTGCTTGATCCCATATTTCATAGCTCTGGGAGGGGTGTAATCCTGTCCTCATTTAGTTGGAGTAAGCCCCAGTGAACTCAATAGAGCTTATTTATGAGCAGGCATGGAGGATCCTTTCTGTTTTCAAGAAGCTTGGCTCCTACATTATGCCTTATAATACCTGGATAGAGAAACTGAAGCTAAACTGAGATTACTGGGCAAAATCTCAAACCCGAAGCTTCTAGGGAGAGAAGAATTAAAGTCAAATATTATTTGAAACAAAATCCTTGGTTATTTCTTTGCTGCTCTAACTATAGCAGACTTACTTAACCCTTGCTTCCAATCTGAATTGCGCTTTTTTATCTCATCATGCTCCACTGCATAACGTATTTTCCCGAAACAAAACTGTATCACTGAGATAGAACAACAATGAATATGAGCGAGATTGAACAGCACATGCTACACTGAATCTCTCTCTCTCTCTCTCTCTCTCTCTCTCTGTGTGTGTGTGTGTGTGTGTGTGTGTGTGTGTGTGTGTGTTGCACACTACTGCTTGTGGTGCACAAACAATAGAAACTCCCCATTCATTAGTTTACTTTCAAGCATATATTTAGGGAAGAAAAACATTACATTTTCATACCACAAGTAAAACTGGACAACGTAGTGGGTTTGGTACCTGGCTTTAGAGCCATAGACTGGAGGTTCAATTTCACATCTTTATATCTCAGAAAAGCAAGCCTGTGTGGCCTTGGGCAAGGTGCACAGTGCCATGATGCCCCCAGAAGATGGGAATGGTAAACCATTTTTGACTACTCTCTACCTAGAAAACCCTGTAAGGGACTGTCATGTCAGAATTGATGACACATTTTTATTTATTATAGCACAACTACCAGGTTCTGTAGTTACTGATCATCAGCTAACATTATTATTTTTTGCTGAATTTAAAATCATGCTGTTGTTACTTTCCCTGAAATGGGAAATGAAGCAAAATGAATTGTTGAATAAATTTATTCCTGAATTTCTTTAGCTATCAGAGTATCTAACATTTAAGGCCATTGTCCCTTCTATACATTTGTGGTGTGTGTCTCTCTGCATATATGTATATGTTTGTGTATGTAAACCTTGATTTTTCTTTTGTATTGCTGAGCTGACACTTATTTCTATTCCTTTTGCTCACCCTCTGTTTGTCTGCACTTACAATGCAGTACCATTTTTTTCCAAATTTATGGCTTCCTTTCTCACAATCATTCTCTAGTCAACAATAGATTTCAATCACCAATATATAAAATCCAGTATGAGCAGATGGGTATATAGAGAAGTACAGTAGTACTGCTAATAAAACAATAGTTGATGTTTTTCCCCGATAGGATCAATACCTTCATAACATGCTAGCTTTGTAATCCATTGTACAGTATTACCATTTTAATGTGGCACATGGTTGTAATTTAGATTACTGCGGATATTGGAAAATAATGGCTTTCTAAAATGTTGACTATGGATCTGGAACTGATAGTGATGAGCTGATACATGAACCTAAGGCATCCAACCTGCGGCAGCCTAACAGGCCGCAGGAAATTGGCTGGAATGAAGGGACCTAGAAATTTATAGTCCTCATCTGAATCTGGCGCTGCGTCACAGACCCTCCTAAAGTAACAGTTCACTTACGTTCAAGTTGAAGAGTTTATTCCTGTCATTAATAAATTGTGGCCCTTGTTTAACCCAATCCAAACGTGTGTCGCCTCTTTATTTCGGCCTGGACTGGCAATGGGTAGCATTCAGTTTGTGTCTCGTTTTTTCCTTAACTAATTATGAGCATGGAAAAAGTCTCACTGAAATGATAACACACGGGGATGGCTGGATTGTAGCTTCACAACAGGACACTCTTCAACATGTTTAAACTCCCCAGAAGACAGAATTATAGGTAGGGTGTTGCCATATGGAAAGAAAAATGGGTATGTAGTAGTTGAGCTTCTTCCCAAATTGGGGTCAGTGCAAATGTCATGACACATAGTATTTCCTCAGAAGGTAATGTTGACCTTTCTTTCTTTTTGAAGAGACCTTGTGTGACTGTAATGACACTTTCTCGTATGAAGCTTTTTCTGTAACAAAAGGCATAACTATCCTTTATATAAAGAGAGCCCAGTACCTACTTCATTCCTTCCTAGAAGGGACCACATCATCCTTTTCTCTCTCTTTTTAAAAGAGTATGACTATATGTCTCAGTGAAGCTGACTCCCTTTCATTATGTGTCACTGAGTATTGTACCCATGTTTTGAAACAAGACTGACTGTCCACTATGTACTAACTAATATATAGTGAGAGCATGCAGTATAGTGGATAATACAAACAAAACAGAGTGGGTTCTATCTCTCTGCCTACCAATCTACGGAGATAGGGAAAGAGAGAGAAACAGGGCATAAGTGAGATTAAAGTGATGTAATGAAGTTATGCCCAGACTCCTCTTGCGTAATGGATTTAAAGGGATATCTTGAGGCATTGTTAATGTGATTATTTGATGTAACGTTATCTGGTAGTATTATAATCTCTTATGAGATGGTCCTGAGATAATCACATCAGAAGTTAATTAATGACAGACATTTGTATTTCAACAACAGAAGCCTTGCAGACAGTCAACTCACAGAAGTAAATAATAATTGGTAACGACTGTGTTGGTGAGAATAGACATTAGGAAGGAAGGAAAATGGCATGATGGATATATAGCTTCCATAACAGTGTTGGCTATTGGAGAAGCATTTGTAGCTGAAGATGTGTGAAAGTATTGGCATCTTTTCCCACACAAGCTGAACTTGGAATAGTTTAGTCAACTGCAAAGATTATGAGGGAACAAAAAGGCTAGCTGCAACTATAAAATAAATTAAGAGATGGCGTTGTGGGGTGTTTTTTTTTTTGAATATCCCTTTTACCCAAGTGCAATTGTAAAGGATTCCCCATTTCCAAACTTAAAATGTGGCATTTATTCCCTGAAAACCAGTATTTTAACACATTTCATTTAAAGTATTCTTGAGTGTTAGTAACTGTGATGGAGTTCCCACACTATGCATAAAGGCCCAAGTAAATTGTCTGTGAAAGAGTAATGAAGCTAAGTTGGACAGAATCCTTAAAGAAAGAAGGGGGTAGGCAAAGCTCATGACTACCCCAAATGATGACTACCTGTTGCTACCTCAATGTGTGTCTCCCCATTCAGTCTCAACAGTGCACAGAGGTTGCCAGATTAGCAAAATTTGTTCTTCAAGGGTTTGATCTGTAGTTTGGTGAGGCACTTCTCTGCCATGTTTTAGGGGCTGTCACTAGTTTTCTGGCATAGAATTCTGAGCACCTTATCAAACTATACATTTATTTCTTAAAAACGGTGGCTTATAAATGTGAGCTATAGGGTTTATGTGTCCATGATGCAAAACACCAGAAAATGACCTGAACTAACATGCAATATTGTGTTCATGTTGCCAGCAGAAAAAAAAAAGAATGTCAACCTTTACATAGCAAAGGACAGCCTGAAGGTTAACAACACAAATGGCAGCAGTCAAGATGGCTGACTGCAACCATTCTCAAACTTTTCTTTTGGCCATGGTCCTTTTAGAAGCAATTCTCAGGTCCCAGGAACTTCTGTCAATGGATACAAAACCAACAGATATCTTCCAGAAACCTCTAACATTTTTTTCAGTCTATGTCCCCCTTCAAATGTGCCAGCAGACCCATGGGGCCATATGGCACATGTTGAGAATGGCTGTTCTACAAGATCCCCTCTTGTGCTTAGACCTATCCACCAACAGACATCAAACAATTGAAAATCCCAGAAGCTGACTCTCCTTTTTTAAACAGCTAGTCACTTCTCACAAAAATACAAAGCAATTGCCAGTGCTATTTCCTATAAGCAAAGTTCTGTAAGTTCCCAAAGGTGAGACACACCCTTAACAAAAGCTTCATTCTTTTCTTTTAAGTACTTTTTTTTGTACCGCCAATGGATATAACCACAATAATGATTTTTTGAGCAACCTGGCCAGCATTTTGCATCCTCCATAGTGCCCTCCAACTGTTATTATTCTGAATCATTTGGCTGGTGTCAAGGGGACTGTCAATAAAAGCATGGTAAAGAAAGATGGGAACAAATCTGAGAAAGTGCAGAATTGTACAAAGTGGTCTATTTCTGAATGAGAAAGAAAAAGAAAATGTGCTTTTAGGGGACAAAAGTCACCTCTGAAATTTTAGCTTGGCACTAATTAAAATAATACTCTTACAGGCATTTGTTTCAAAATAGTGATATCCATAAAAACACTTTTATTTGAAAGAGCCGAATACTAAATAAAACTGAAGCAGAAGTGGTATGCTAGGAGCAAAATGAAACACTGATATTTTACATGTATCCCCAAGTAAGTTAAATTATTTAGTTTATCTACATCATTTGTAGACACACACACACACACACACACACACACACACACACACACACACACA
>JAHTLZ010000330.1:50228813-50291277 GCA_023846285.1 Phrynocephalus versicolor
ATCTATCTATCTATCTATCTATCTATCTATCTATCTATCTATCTATCTATCTATCTATCTATCTATCTATCTATCTATCTATCTATCTATGCAAAACAGAACCATTCCAAAGCAAGGCCACTGATCCCCAACTTGGAGAGCCAGGTCAATGGTATCAACAGCCACTGAGAGTTTGAGAAGGACCAACAAGGACATCTTGCCCCCCCCCCAACCAGGCTCCTTCAGGAGGTGATTTTGGAGGGTGACCAATGGTGTCTCTGTGCCATGATGTGGCCTGAATACGGACTGGAACAGATGGAGACCATCAGTCTCATCTAGGGATATCTGAAACTGATTGGCCACCACCCTCTTCACTATCTTGCTCAAAAGAGTAACATTGGTTATGGCTCTATATTTATTAATGTAATCTGCCACAAAGTTGGATTTCTTATAAATGGGCCCAATGAGTGTCTCCTTAAGGCAGGGGTCCTCAACCTACGGCCCGCGGGCCGGATACGGCCCCCAGTGACCCTCAATCCGGCCCCGAGTAGCCTCAGCAGACCCCCCCGCGCCACCCCCCGTGGGGGCCGCTCGAGCCCTTCCATCAGTAAAGCCTCCTGGGGGAAACCATCTTGTAGTGTTCCCCAACGCCCGGGGAGGGGAGGGGCGGGGAGAGGAGGCGACTCGAGAGCAAGATTTGTGAAGGAGGCGCCTATTAGGAGGGAGGGAGGTGCCTTTCCCGCCTCCCCGCGGCGGCCAACATGTCGTGGGCAGGGCGCTGCTGGTACGCGGGCGGCAGAGGCAAAGGCAGAGGCGGGCAGACGCTGAGGGCAGAGGCTGCTCGCACACCAGCCCTCCTCTTTCACGCCGAGCGCTCTGGCGGGGCGGCAGCAGCAGCAGCAGCCCGTCCAGCCGCCGGACTCGACTCTGCCCCTCGCCTCGCCTCGCCGTGGAAAGGGGCGCCCAGGAGCCTGGGCAGCGCCTCCTCCTCCTCCTCCTCCTGGTGGGGCACCTTCCCCTCCTGCCGGTGGGGTCCAAGGCTGCAAGTGAGGGAGGGCGGCGGGCGGA
Organism: Phrynocephalus versicolor; assembly: GCA_023846285.1. NCBI lineage: Eukaryota > Metazoa > Chordata > Lepidosauria > Squamata > Agamidae > Phrynocephalus > Phrynocephalus versicolor. The sequence goes on from JAHTLZ010000330.1 coordinate 50,229,861, forward strand.
CGGGCGGTTTGGCGTGGCCTGGGCGACCAGCGCCTTCTTCTGGCACTTTGGCGGCGGAGGCGAGGCAGAGCAGGCGCGGGGCCGGCCGGTCGATCGGTTGCCTCGGGAGCTGCCGCCGCCACCGTCGCTAACAAAGTGCCAGAAGAAGGCGCTGGTCGCCCAGGCCGCGCCGAACCGCCCGCCCGCCCGCTGCCCTCCCTCCCCTGCAGCCTCCCTTGCATCCCGGTGTGTGCTGGGATCAAAGCCCTTAAAAGGGCCGCCCGCGCACCCATCCTCCTCTTTCGCGCCCAGCGCTCCGGCGCGGCGGCAGCAAGCGGGCGAGAACCGGTCGGGCTGGTGGGGCGGCAATCTGTCCTCTGCCGCCGCCGCGCCGGGCATCGAGGCACTCCTGCCTGCTTGTCAGGGTGAGGCGAGGCGGCGGCAGCAGCAGCAGCCTGTTCAGCCGCCGGACTCGACTCTGCCCCGAGCGGAGGCCCCCCGGCGATGTCCCGCGGCCGCCGGCAGCCTCCTCCTCCTCCTCCTCCTCCTCCTCCTCTTCCTCCCCGCCGGCCACCGCCGCCCTGGGCCTACGAGCGGGGCGCCAGCAGCCTCAAGCCCAGGTAAGGGGGGAGGGGGGTCCCTCTTCCCGCCCGCCATCGCCATCGCCGGGGGGGGCTCCGCTAGGAAAGCCCGGGGATTGAGGCAGGCCTTCTCACGCCGCCGCCGCCGCCCTCCTCCTCCTCCTCCTCCTCCTATTCCTCCTGTGAGCGCGAATGGGGGAGTCCCACACCCACGCCCGGCTCGGCCCCTGCAGCCACCATCAAATTCGGTTGCAGCCCACCCCCCTTTCCCCTCCTCCTCCTCCTCCTCCTGGCGCTCCCAGGCCCCGAGCGGAGGCCCCCCCCGGCGGCATCCCTCCCCCTCCAGCCCCCGCCAGCAGCTTGGGAAGCCTTCTTCAGGGGCTTTATGTGAGTGAGACTCTCTGTCTTTAACAGAGATTTTTTTCAAAATCTAGTCCGGCCCCCAACAGTGTCTGAGGGACAGTGACCCGGCCCCCTGCTTAAAAAGGTTGAGGACCCCTGCCTTAAGGGCTTGGGGAACCCTGCCAGCATGGAGAGACCAATTAATTATTGACATGGCACACTCCATTGTTTATCCATTGTTATCAGCCTGGTTGCTTTTATGAGCCAGGCAGGGCAAAGATGTAGTAAGGTGGTGGTGTCCTACAGGGATCAAGAGCCCTGACCACCACAGTCAATGTCATTGGTTGAAACTGTGTTAAATTTACCCATCAAGGTGATACAAAGGACATCTGAGCTTGATTTACTGTTGAAACATGGTGGACCCGCTCACAGCTGATGACCTTCACTTCAGATTTTTTGTTTTTCAAAAGCCACGACTTAAACATTACACATCACAATTTGGACCCTTCAAGGGGCTTTACCAGTCAGGTATCAAGTCCCCCTGAATGTTCACAAAGATAAGAGCACTTTCTGCCCTTTCCCATCACCTAGCTGAAATCATCACCTAATTTGTGCAGTGTGTATGTGTTGCATCGTTACAGTCGTGACCAACTCTTTGTGACTCCATTTCTAAAATTTGTGCAGTATCTGGGAAGAAACCAACTTGGCCTTGAAGGGTTTTTCACAAGAGATAACCTACAGGTGTTAGTTACTTTTTGTAACTAGGCAGACATAAGCCTCCCCATTCTCCATCAGGTTTTCCTAGACACTCACAGAAAACCCTGATTTTTCCAGATGGATTCCACGTCCTCCCCAATTTCTGATTCTTTTTTCAGAACTTCAAATTATTCTTGAGATGCCTACTGTAAGATATATGACATTAAAACATAAAATCTACTTTTGTTTAAGTAGAAACAAATAATACTTGTGCTGTGACATATCATGTATTCAACAGTATGAACTGATGATAAATAGAATAACTAGCATATGTTAGTTACAGCACAAGAGTTACTTATTAAATAAAATTATCAAAATCCTGCCTGATTTTGGAAGCTAAGTAATTTTCAACCATGCCCATCTGTAAATGTTGTACTTGCTCCATCTTTAAATTTTAAATATATAACATGAAATTGAAATACCTGTGCGAACCTTTCAAAAAGAAATGGTTTTGTGTGACATGGAAAAAAACACAACATCAAATCCATTAGAATTTCGGGGGGGGGGGGGAGGAGAAGGATCAACCCCGTGAAGCCTTAAAAAAGTTCTAAAGATATTTTAAAATGCAGGTAAACAAAATTAAATCTGCCAACCTCAAAGAACTCTTATGCAGAATTTGGTATTGCAGACAATAAATGGGAATAAATAGACTTCAAAGGGAGAAATCTTAATTTGTTATGAATTACACAAAAGCCTATGAGAAGAACTGCAATGCTGGTAGCAGTCCCCTTCGGAAAACAGATCTTCTTTTTCAGAGGCTCTGGAGATCAAAACTTAAATAGCATCCAAGCACTTCGTTTAGGAATTTGATGTTTAGATCATCAAGACAATCCCCTAGCAATCAGGCAGCAACAGACCAATTGCCACACAGCCTTGTATATTTTAGCTGTGGTTGCCAGTTGAGAATGGAGATCATGTAGTCAGTTTTTGTATGTATTATAAACCCATCTGTTACTCCGTCTGGCAAAAAAACCATAGAAGTGTGTTACAAACTCTTCTCCCTGATACACAATTGTTAGCTTCCTGCTGATATCTTTCGTGTGGGCTTCATTGTATAATTATTTCAAGAAGGAAACAAACAGCCCACATGTTCAACAGTAATTACTAGTTCAATTAGCTAACCAGAAACAGGTGGGGTTTGGGGTGGTGGTGTGTGTGTATGGTTGTGTTTTTTTTTAGCATCAATGTATTTGAATATGTTGTAACATGCAGCTCTAGGTGGTATTATTATCTGAACTGTATTAATCAAAATATTCACCTTCTTGTAGTAGTATGTCTTTTGTTAGCTATCCTCAAGGACAAAACAGCTACTGTAATAGCATCCCTATTTGGATAAGAAAGCTTGGTTCACTCTTGTTGTTGACAAATGCAGAAAGACAATAAGCTTGCAACCACAAACCTCCAAACAACTTATGCACTGTTGGTTCTAGAAACCACTTTTCACACATTTGGGGAAAACTGGATGTAAGGCATCTGTTCTGTGCATGAGGGCTTTCCCGGTTAAGTCCCAAAGCCTGATATGAACCTTGTGTGTATAATTAAGTTAATGCAAAGCTACAGAATTTTTATCACATTCCCAAATGAAACCAACTCCTTTGCCTTGTTTCATTTGGCCCTCAGCTGCCACTTAGCAAGCACAGAGAAATCAGATAATAAGCATGAAAAAACAAAAAAGAGGAATAATCAAGGCACTTGTTGACCATGCAAACCAAAATTGTGAAGCTGAATTCCTCAACACTGAACTCAGGCACCTGTTTTGGGCCCCACAGGCTATTGGCTATTCAATGAAAAAAAATCAAAAGAGCCATCAAACCGGGGGGGGGGGGACCACCAAACTGAAGAAGAAAAACAGCCCCCAACAAACAAAATATTTCTGCCATACATAAAAGGAGTCAAAGACTGCATGGACAAAGTGTTGAAAAAACACAACCTACAAACAGTATTTAGACGCACCAAAAATAACAACAGATGCTATGGTCAGCAAAGGACAAAAGAACCCACTCACCACTAGAGGGGTATACCAGTACCTTGTAGTTGTGGCCAGGTATATATTGGGACTACAAAGCACAGCATCCAGACCAGAATCAAAGAACATGAAAGACAATGCAGGCTAAAACAACCTGAAAAAACAGCAGTAGCTGAACACACCCTGAAACAAACTGGACAAGAAATCCTCTTTCAGGACACAGAGGTACTGGACTACCAATCACTATGTCAGATTACACAGGCAATCAATTGAAATCCACAAACATAAGCACAGTTTCAAGAAAAAAGAAGGAAGTCTAAAAATCAACAAAGCCTGGTTTCCAGTACTAAAAACTGCAGAGTGCAAAAGGTCAAAGCTCAATGATTCTCATCCAGCCACAAAAGGTGATCAGTTCACAAAACAGAAAAACTAACAACACCCATCAACTACATATTAGGATCGTTGCTACCCCTGATTATATTGAAATCCCTCCATCACAATACAATGACTAACACCTATTGCCCTGCAAAGGACAAGCTTTCTCTTTCCCACAACTTTAAGAACCCCAGTCTCACTCACTCTATACCCCAGAGCACATAGAGAAACCCCTTGTTCCCTTAGCTCCTTGCCCTCTGAAACATCAGGAAGAAAACTTCCAGAACACAGCCAAACAGCCTGAAAAACTCACAACTATCAAACAAACTGACTATCAAACAAAAAGATGTTAAGGCCAATCACAATCCCTCTATGCTATATGAGAAGCAGATTTTCTTCTTGCATGATAGCAACTTCAGATTTAAGTAAGGTGGCTATGAGAAAACTAGCAAAGATCTTGAAATGTGAGGACAAGGTACTGGAGATCAATGCAAAGATCATAGATATGGTGGTATTCAAAGTCATTGTATGTGGCATGAAACCTGGGGAGCAAATAAAACTGAAAACCAAAAATCATTTGAAATGTGGCAATAGAGAAGGGCTTTACAAATATAGTGGACTGCCAGAAACTAGTGGATGCTAGATGAAATCAAGTTTGAACTATCTCTGGAAGGAAAAAAACCAACTAAACTATGGCTATTGTACTTTGTCCACATCATGAGAAGAAAAGAGTCAGTGGAAAATATAATAATGCTGGAAATGGTGGAAGGCAGCTGAGGGTGGGAGGTGAGGAGACTCAATATGAGAGGGATTGACTAAAGAAAGGAAACCATGGCTTTGAGCACAGAGAGAACTCCTAGTTCCTCGAGCTCCTTGCCCTCTGAAGATACCGGCCACAGAGTCTGGTGAAACATCAGGAAGAAAAACTTCCAGAACATATCCAAACAGCCCGAAAAACTCACAACAGCTATCAGATCCTGGCCGTGAAAGCCTTCAAGAATACCATGGCCTTGAGTTTGTAAATGTTGGGCAGGGTTGTTAATGACAGGCCTAGAAATTGCAATAAATTGTCAGTTTGTTGGTTCATGCCAGTTCATCCTTGAACAGGTATTTTGGTGGTTACCAGCCTTGTCTCCTCTGGAATATGCCTATTCAGAGGTAGGACCCAGAGGAGGCAGTGCTGGCAACAGCCAGACACCTCGTCATACAAAGGATGAATAAGTATGACCCACTGACATGACGTTATTGTGACCATTAATTCATATGGTTGCCATAGGTGACAAAGCAATAGCAGGACATCAAGAGTTGTCCTATCATGCCTCCCTCCTGGAAAAGCAAAGTGTGTGAAATATGAGGGAAACAAATATAGGGTAGGAAAAATCTTTAATATTCATAGTCACGATTAATTCAGCAGAGAACAAGGGTGGAGTGTTACACTAGAGCTCAAGAGATTTGCATTCACATCCCCGCTCAGCCATAGCAGCTGACCAATGGATGGCAACAGCAAACCTCTCCTTGAACATCTCATATATCATCAAAAACATGCTGGTACATACCAATAACAATTAATTGTACATTCTGCACAAAAAGTACACACACACACACAAACACACATGCACATACAAAGACCAACTTATTCACATATTTCTTGATCTAAAAAAGACCAACCAACGAGAACAGGCAGACACAGCACATATCAAGATCTGGTGGGACATGTTTTGAAACAATTTTTGGTGTTCTGAAGAAACAGGGCTAGAGGTTCCTGTGGAAACTATAATTCAAATTATTAGCAGGAATACAGGATCTACTTCCCAGCCAGTAAATATATCATCAGTGAATGCCAGTCTGTCCTGCTTCATTGAATGGGTGAGGAATGCTATAGTCCTCTATCCGTGGTACACATGCTTCATGATCTCCCACAGAATAGAATGGGCACCCTTCATGCATGAGAAGAATAACCCAGAAGTTGAGTCATGACAACTGGACTTCTTTTTCTTGAGAAATTAAAATGTTTCGCTGCTCATCCAAACAGCTTCATCAGTACGAAAAAACGTAGTTGCGAGTCCCCCATTTTATAGTTCACTTTGACCTCTTGTCACCCTGGTCTGAAATACGCTCATAAGATGAACAATGGCCTGAGTAGGCTCGTTAGGTAGACAACTGTCTCAATAGCCTTAAGGTGAACAATGGCCTAAGGTGCTGAAACCCATAAAGTATGAGTCATTAGTTATGGCCTTGGTGGTGAAGGCGTGAAGTATTTTATTTGTCCTAGATTTTGTCTAGGAGAATAAATGCATTCTATCTTTTTGTAGAAATGAATGCACATAAGAATGCTATAAAACATATTATGCTATACACTTATTTTAATATAGAGATATCAGTGTGCATATATATTTGAGACAGCCCTTTCATCATTTGATTTCACACCTCTCCTGACCTGGGCATCCCTCATTGGTCAACAATAGTACATTATTTCTTCACCTTGTGAAAATAATCTTGGCATATCATTCTAGAAAATAATAATGTACTAGGACAGTCAATAATGAAACAAGAGGTACCTAGCTACCTGTGCTTTAAAATCAGGCATGCCATCAACCTTTATAGCTTAAAGTTATATAAAAAAATTATGTTTGAAATGATTTGGGGTCATGAAGTTGCTACATGAACACACACACCCAACCTAATTCACAGTTTCTTCAACAATACTCTCAGAATCCCCACACATATGTTTCATTCTAGTTATGACATCGGCAACTCAAAAGATATGCTCAATATTGATTCGCTTGCCTCATTCATATTTGCTTGCATCATTCATTCATATGTGGTCAAGTAATCCTATGACTGGCTTGAGCCCATATAAAACAAAGTGCAGGGCTGTCACATGTTATTTCACTTTCCAGATAACTATACTTTTAAAGATCAAACAGAATGCTTCAAATAGGTGAAATGACAGTTCCTGACTAGAGAACTTCCTGTCTAAGTCAGAGATCCAAAACAACAGTGATGAGGTAAGACAGGGTTGAAGAGGACAAAGTGGAGGGAGTGGGAAGTGGTGGTTTTGTAAAGAGACAGATCTCACTGAAGGTTTGAAAGAGTGCCAGTGTATCACACATGGACTGATTTCAAATCAGTTACACATTCAGTAGTCATTTGGCATTAAATTAGGATCATATTGTATCATCCATGACAGGCGAAGAGAGGCAGAATAGTTTTATATGTTCTAACTGAATCCAGATATTCACTCGCTCAAGCTGAGATAGATTTTTTTTAATGTAAGCATTCATCCCAAGAAGAATGATGGACTTGGAATAAACATTAACCTCTCAGAGTTGAATGAGAACCAATGGAATTCAGTCCTCCTCTTCCACATGCTGTACATTTAGCAAGACTTGAACACTGTTTGGGTATTCAGAATCCAGGCAGACTGAATCTGCATGCATAGGTCCTTAAGCCTCGTGTATCTCTACAATATATTTGGATGGAGAGTTGTCATTGGCCCTGCTATGTCGAATTAAATGGTGGTTCATCTTTTGTACATAAAGGGTGACAAAATGCATTGTGGGGAGAGATAAGAGGATGTTGTACCCTACTCAAAGTTTTCTAACCTAAGATTTCTGTGTACATTATGTAGTAGCACTGTTTAGTCTTGTTTTTCTCCTCAGTTAATTCTCTTCCCTTCCCCTTAAAACAACGAGAATCTATTTGAGTTTTTCAGTACAAAATTTGTATCCAAGTCTTCACAGTTGGATTGTTCTTTAATGACACAAAAACCATATTGTAAACATTTACTCTCCCATTAATGCTATTGAAGGAGACAATACACATTCTAATGGTAGTGTGTTATTAGCTGATAAAGACAACATTGATTTCAGTCACCATCTGATACTGTGATGGAGTCTTTGAAAAACATCAAATCTATTTGTTGCCATGCAGTTACATTGCATCTGGATGACATTACTTAGTTACCAGTCGAACTAAATTTCCAAAGGCACTCATGCTGCTGAGCTACATTTTTAAAACAAATCTTAAATACCGTATTTTTTTGCTCTATCAGACACACTTCCCCCCCTTAAAAGTAAGGGGAAATGTCTGTCTGTCTTATAGAGTGAATACAGTTGTCCCCGCTACTAGAGATGGGCACGACTCAAAAAAATTGTGTTTCGTTTGATGTTTGGTCGTTTAGGGGTCCATTTCAGTTCGTTTTCGTTTTGTTGGGTTTTTCGCAAAATTTTCATTTTCATTTTTGTAACGAAACGAAAACAAAAAACGAAAACAAAAAATTGCTGTTTTGTTAGCATTCTTTTTAGTTCAATGTATTTGCTGCAATGAAAACGAAAATCGTGGCAAAATTTTTCATTTCATTTCCGTTTCCGTTTTGTTTTTGAAACATTTTCATTTTCATTTTTGTTACGTAACGAAATGAAAAAACGAAAACAAAAACGAAAATTTCGCTGAGTCGTGCCCATCTCTACCTGCTACATATATATCACACATTTTCATTTAGAGAGAAGTTATCTGCACTAAGCCTCTACTGTCCCCTGCTGCAGCCTGGATTCTACTGTTCTGATCACCTTGTTTCCCCAGTTACAATCAGCTTGTTTGCAAAGAGGCTTCCACAGTACCTCTCCCATCCCCTGCTGCAGCCAGGATTCCCCAGTTCCAATAACCCTGTTTGCAAAGAGGTATCCTCCATGGAGCCTCTGCCCTCCCCTTCTGCAGCCTGGATCCTCCAGTCACAATCACCTCATTTGCAACCCTCCCCTTTTGCAGTTTGTATTCCCCAGTCCTAATCACTTTGTTTGCAAAGAGGCTTCCACGAAGCCTCTCCCGTCCCCTGTTGCAGCCAGGAATCCACAGTCCCAATCACCTCCTTTGCAAAGAGGCTTCCTCCAGGGAGCCTCTCCCCACCCCTTCCCTTCTGCAGCAAGTATTCCCCAGTTAAAAATCACCTCATTTGCAAGGAGCTCTCCTCCATGGAGCCTCTGCCCTCCCCTTTTGCAGCCAGGATTCCCCTGCCATGAAACCTTAGGCTAAACATTTTTTCTTGTTTTCCTCTCAAAACTAGGTGCATCTTATGGTCACGTGCATCTTATAGAGTGAAAAAGATGGTATTTTAACATCAAAAAGGACAGTAATTGCAGTCTGTTAGGGAGTTTATGAATGCCATATGCTCTTATACCTCTGTGGCTTTATTAAGCATCATCAATTCAGGGCCTAGCTAATGCTTTGATCAAATTATCCAGTGGCTATAGTGACTGTAAAGTTATATTTAATGAAAATTATAACTGATGTCATCTCCTCCACAGAAAACAATGGTGGAGACTGTGATCTCTCCCTCTGCCCTCTTAGCAACCCTAACCCTAACCCCAATCCTACCCCTGGCTCTATTGGCCATTGATGAAATGGATATTGCAGAAGTGTCCATGACTACAGTGGTACCTTGTATAAAGGAATTAATTCATTCCAAATGAAATTATGTTAAGCAAATTTTCCTTTATATAAATTCCCATAGGAATGCATTGAAAGCAGAGTAATCCCATTTTATGTTGTACGGATTTCCCCCATAGGCGATTATGTTAAGCAAATTTCCCCTATCTCCGGAATTTTTATGTTGTACAAATTTTATGTTATACAAGCTGTTTGTTATACAAGGGTCCACTGTACTTGTCAACATATCAGTCAAATGTCAGTTGCATGCCTAATCATACAAACAACAGTGTGGCCAGGCATACAACTAGAATGTCTCGAAATAGCAATGGTCACTTTTGCAACTTCCACTACACACATGAAAATCCAAAAGGCCATAATCTCTAGTAGCGTGACCCAAATGACACATTTCTAATTCAATTTAATATAATTCAAACTGTATTTTTGTATTTAGTATATTGTAAGAGATGGGTACAAATTGTTTCATGCCAAGTTGTCAAAAGTCATCAGTGTGGGACCACAGGTGGAACACGTTCCCTTCCCCCACCCCCTGGCCAGCTTCCTGACTCAATTGCTGATATGCATTGCTCCGCTCCTCCTTGTCACACAACTGTCCAGTACTGGACGGGGTACTTTTCTTCTGGGTGTGCAAAATTCCCTGCAGATGCTACCCAATAGCCACAATGAACTACCAAGCAACAGAAAAGGTCTCCTCCATTGCTGTGACACAGTTACATTACCATCCCAATTAATGCCATATTTCCATTGTGCTTCCAAATGCACCTCCTTCCTACAACCTGTCTTGGCATCAAAACCTGGCTCAGCAGGTTTCACAGCAGGCTTTTAAAAACAGAGTTTGCGAGAGTTAGAGTTAGAGAGAGAGAGAGAGAGGGAGGGAGAGAGAGAGAGAGAGAGGGAGGGAGTACATATATGTAATTTCCCTTTCTGACACAAGCAACAATGGTGAATCTTGGGGCTGGTTCTAGAACCAGTCTTTCTAAACTCAAAGATACTTTCTCTTTCCTCCCTCAACTCCAGACTACATCATAACAAAACAAAATTGAGTAATGTGAACAGGAGGCCCCATATTGCTGTAACAGGAATACTACATATCATTGTCATGACTTTATGCTGATTTTAATAAAAATGTACTCTCATCCCTCATTTTCAGTCAGCGGTAACAAAAGTAAGCAAGACAGTAATCTATCGCTGAATGAAATTGTTAGTGTCAGCACAAACATTTGTTACCTGGATACAATGTCATGGTCATCTCAGTGATGATTTTTTTTCCTTCCTGATATTCTCAACAGTGCCTCTTCATTAGCTACATTTGTCCACTGTATATGGAGGAACATAATGGACAAACAAAAGTCCAGAAGTTAATTTTTCATCTGTCTTCATATTTAATGTTCATCTAGAACAACAATAGAACGTGTAGACCTTTTCTAAAAAGTAGCATTTTCCCATTTATACCTTCTTAAATTGCTAACTCAATGTAGCATTTAGGTGTGGCATCTATTAAACACAGAATATTTTAAAAAGGAAGCTGTCGAATCACTTCATAATAACATGTCAGGTGGCTTTTTTTAGAATTCAGGATTAAAATGCCAAAGAAAACTTACGCTCCTTTATAATTCTAATCAGATAAGTTTGAAATTAGTGCATTTAAATGTGTAGATTGCAAGTTAACAATGGATATTGTTTTAATGGATGATATGACAGTGATTTTAAGATTAAGGTTATGAAATGTGACACACATCCTTTATACTGTAAGAAACAAGTGTGGATTAATCCAAGCCCCCAAAATGGACACTTTTGAATACCCTTTGAACTCTCAGAGGTGTCTCGTTACATATGCTTAATTGGCACAGAATGGAGTCCGCAAAACAATTAAGAGAGAAAAACATACCAGTCCTGTCACACTGCTTTACAGCTCATCATAATTAACTATTCATTTTTTGACTTCTAGCTTGTCTTCAATAAAGCATGCAACTTTTTGGAAAGAAATGATTGACCATTAGGTCTTCCTATTCCATATTCATCATTATATTAGGTCTTCCAATTCATATTCATTGCAATTTAAAAGAAACTATGTGCTGATAATTTGGATGTATGGTGAGATCTTATACAGAAATGTTTTATAAATAGCATCGGGGGACACATGGGATTCACAACAATCAGAGCAGGATCAACAGCTACCAAGCAGTAACTATCAAACTCATCTTTTTTTGCTTCTTATTGTCAACTGAGGAATTTCCTATGTGCAGATGGACTCCTTATAGTAGGATCTCCACCCTCCCAAGCCACAAAGCTCAGAATATGTAGACTCTGAAGTCAAAGCCACCCACTCCATCCACACCTGCAGTCAGATTGAGGGTCAATTGACACCCAAATATGACTGACCGCTTGGATAAATTGGGCACTCTGCTTTAGTGACTATAAGCAGAAATCTGATAACAGTGCTTGTTGACAAGGCAGGCATCTCTGTTTCAACAAAGGAAGTCTAGGCAAGCAGTAAATACCTCTCTCCCTCTTTCCTCCTCCTCCTTTTTCTCTACTTGGTCTTTTCTCTCTCCCACTATCCTGCTCCTACCCACACGATTCTTCTTCCCAAGTTTCCCTCTTTCTTTCTACTTCCATCTTTTCTTTCTCTTTCCATCACTCCTTTCTCACTCTGTTTCTTTCCTCATCTTGCAGCTTCTCTCTCTTTCTCCTCTCTGCCTGTGGGATTGCTGAAGTCCCAGTCTACCATCATACCCAGAAATAAGCCCCATTCACCTACGGAAGGCTCGCTGAGTCGCTAATTTTCTGAAATGCTGACAATACCTGTACGTTTTGGCTATGGGGTATGTAATAAGCATATGCAGCCAGAGCTCATACAAAAAGAAATGCCTATATAAAACAAGCATTTTAAATATCCTAGACCTCTACCTTCTATCTAACAGGCTAGATCAATTTCAAATTTTAAAGAGCACATTAGGGGGATTATGACCATTTCAGGAAGCAGTGGTGACCATTTGAAAAAAAATATGGTAAGAGCCATGCAAAATTGCAGCCGAATGAGATCATGGAAAGGGGCGGGGGTTAATAAAAGAGAGATTAGAACTTTACAAGCACATGTCCAACCTTCACCAAATTTGGCACAGAGCCATTCTACAGGACAACCACACGGTCAAATCTAGTCCTGATCCAAGAGCCCATGCGAAATGCATAACTTTTTTGTGCTTGGATGCCTTGCTTTTTCCTCTGCAATGGCCAAGAGAATCCTGCATAAGATAAAGTGTAAGGTGTGGGAGGGGGGTGGGGGCAGCAGAAGCTGATAGCTAGGATGAGGTATGTGAGCAAAGAGAATCTTCCCTAAAGGAGAAGTGTGTGTTTAGACACAAATGAAACCACATAGGAAGCTATAACAGGACGCTCAGCTCTGAATGGTTTATGTTCCTGTTACTGTCTTATAAATAAACTAGTATGTGTTCATGTTAAAAGCTGCCTATGTGGGGATGAATTTAGAAACTGAGGATTCCTGCTTTGCTGCTAGATAAGCCCGTTGAGACCCAACCCTTACATCCAGCAGCAGTTCTTCAGCTTCATTGTGATATCACAACAGTGAATTGTATGTGGCGACAGAGGAGCCCAAGGAAAGGAGAAGGTAGTCACATCAGAAAGGTAAGCTCCGCTGTATTTGAATGCATGTTGCAATGCACACACCACATCTGGCTGGACAGACCATGGAGATTATATGCATGTAAGAAAATAAAATGCCATGCAAAATTTTATCAAGGGGCTTCAATGCTATGCCCATCTAGCTGTAAGCAGGCCCCTTGGAAACTATTAGGACTTACTTCTAATTAGATATTATAGATTTATGCTGTGAGTTTAGGATTGAATAGCTGAAATCCTGTTGCACAGCTCTGCATCAGTAACAGTGATGACATCATTGCAGCTGACTAACCCCAGCTGCTGCCAACCAAGCAGTTTAAAATCATGTAAATGCAGGTAGATAAATAGGTACTGCTGTAAAACAGTGTTCCATGCGCAGAAATGTGTTTATCCATGCTGGCCACATCACCACAGACTTGCACAACACTGGCTCAAGGGAGATGAGCACTGCCCCTAGAGTTGAACACAACTAGCATGCAAGTGCAGGGGGGGGGCTTTCCCAGCTCCAATTTTAACTATTCCATGATTTCATTCTGCTATTCTGTCAATCCTTCACTGCACTTTTGTTCAATCATCACACATGCAAACTTCCTTCTTCAGCACAAATAGCAGAGCTCTTTTTGCTGAAATATTTCACATATGACCATATCTAACAAACACCAGGATTTTCCCAACTTGAATGTTTTAGAAGATATTAAGAGGAAAGATACCACGAAATCCTAAAATTTCTGTCACTAGTGAGCCAATAACATATTGTTGATAATACTGTACATGTTTTCTTTTAAAGATCCTTCCATTCTATCTTGTTAGAGCCTTTGTTCCTATCCATTAGACACAAAAGTGAGACCAAGAAGTCCTATCCACCCTGGTGCTCCTACTCTGATTTGGCTATACCCCAACTGAGTGAGGACAGAAATACAATCAGAATGTCCTGCAAGGGTCAGAAGAAGGAAGATGAACATAAAATGCAACAAGTATAGCAACAAGTGCAGCAGTTAAGGTAATTCATTGAGGAAGCAGTGCCCCATCCATGATGGTAAGGTGAGTTACCTCTTCCCTGCTCAGACTATGAACCACCAATCAGTGTACTCCTAAATGGGATGAACACCTCAGCCAATAAAATTTTCCTGATTTCCAATCTGAATATGGAATGATGCAGCAGCAGTTATTATTAGAGATGGGCACGACTAAAAAAAAATGGTGTTTCGTTTCTCGTTTGGTCGTTTAGGGGTCCGTTTTGGTTCGTTTTCTGTTTCGTGAGTTTTTTTGCAAAAAAATCATTTTTGTTTTGTTACGTAACGAAACAAAAATCCGAAAACAAAAATGAAAAATTGCTGTTTCGTTACCATTTAGCACAAATCAATGTATTTGCCGTAACGAAAACGAAGTGGTCGACAAAATTTTTCGTGTTTCGGGTCGTTTCATTTCATTTGGGAGTCAAAATTCATTTTTCGTTTTGTTTCGTTACGTAACAAAACGAAAAAACAAAAACAAAAATGAAAAATCGCTCGTTTCGTGCCCATCTCTAGTTATTATTACTCATAAATAACAACTGAAAAAAATATAAAAACCTAGCAAAATATTTGCTTTGGTTTTTTTTTTTTTTGTAGTGCAATCTAGGAGGAAGGTTAAATAAAGGTTGGTTGTTAAACCTTTCTCAATGGGTAATTAAATGTAGGTTACATCAAAACTCTGTGTTAGTTGGAAGAATGCCCTACAGATGTCCCATCTGCTAGTAATTACTAGAAAACTTCCTCCTCCTAAACACAGGAGTCAAAATTATGTACATGCCTCTCACAGAAATAAGAGTTAGATCTGACAAAATCATGAGTTTCTTAAAATCCATCCCTAAATCCTACCATTCCAGCTTCTGGGCTGACGTCCAGCATAAGTAATTACATTCTCTAATTTTACTTGCATGTTTATGTAGAAGGATAATTATTCTCACGGTATGTCCTGAAATGATTTTCTAATACTATAAATATTTGCTTAAGATTTACGCACAAAGGTGCTATTCTGCTGTTCTCATGGCTTAGGAAGCAGTGAAATTCTTTTTCCTCAGTTCTAAATATGGAGCTTTTGAGCTTTTGAACTACTGGGATTTTCCTCAGGACTGGAATGCAGGTGGCTGAGAAGCAACTACCCTTGTTGGTGGTGTTCTGGGATTTGAGCATAGAATTCTGTTCAGTATGCACACACTTATGCATATGCAAAGAGAAGTGCACTGATCCCGCCCCCTCACATACACACACTAAACCTAGAAAAATTGAAGCAGGACACAGAGAGCATCAAATGTTTTGCTGACATGTTTTTAGGTCTGCAAAAGAATGGGTAAATGTTGAGCTATCTGTTGGAATGTTATGTGTGTGCTGGAGGTCCTGCAGACCCCATACCCCACACCCCGACCTGTCAAAAGAAAACCATGTGTGAGGCAGGGGGAGGGGTGACACAGCAGAAGGGAGCAGGGAGGAGTAAAAAAAAAAAAACTGCTCCCTTCTTCTGTGTTACCCTTCTCTCTGCCTCCCAGCAGGGGCTTTTGGACAGGTTGGGGTATGGGGAAGGGGCATCCCTCCCCACACCCCAATCTGTCCAAAAGCCCACTTGGGAGGTGGGGTCGCAATGGAGAACAGAGCAAGCAGCAGGAAATTCAAATGGAGCGCTGCTTGCTCCATCCTGCCTTGTTGCCTGCCTCCCAGCTGGATTTTTTTGATAGGTCAGGATGTGGGAAAACAATTCAGAAGCTGCCGCCACCCAGATTGTCCCCCACCTGTCAAAAAAACCCACCTGGGTGGCGGCGGATTCTGAATTGTTTTGTTAATAACCTTCTATTAAAAAGTCATTTAGTAACAGGATGAAACAAAACACAATGAGTAACGAAATGCTTTATCCAACACCTCTGTTTGACCGGACCAAGTGAATGCAAACTTTCATATACAGTCTAATGGCCAATCATAGACACTTGCATGTAACATCCACATCCTCTTTGTCCATCTGTCCCCTTTATTTTTAAACAATTTTAGATTTTGTTTCTTCAGTGAAATGCTATCCATGTGCTATCATGTGTTCACAGACCCATCATTTCTGGAGGAGGTTTAGGAAGAAAATATATTTGGCAAGTGCAATGCAATATATACATTGACAGAAGCAGAAAATTTAGACATAGGCTGTTATGGAAACAACTAATCCAATAATAAGCATTTTAAGAGAGGTTTTAGGATTTCTCCCTATCACCCTTTCACATTTGGTATGCATGAGCAGAAATCAGTTCTATTCAAGTTTCTGCCGACTGATGCAAATGGTGGAGTTAATGCTGTATTATTTTAACACCAGTATCAATGGTTCCAGATTTATTTATTTATTTATTTATTTATTTATTTATTTATTTATTTGTTTGTTTGTTTGTTTGTTTATTAGATTTATACCCCACCCATCTTCCCAAGGGAACTCTGGGCGGCTTAATTAAAATACAGTCTCCACTTTGCTGAGCTAAAATTATATGGAGAAATTGACAACTCTGTATTGCCATCTGAACTGTACAGTCACAATCAGTCTGCAATGCTAGCAAGGCCTGGGCAGCTGCATTCTCATGAATTTCAAGAATTACAGAATCAAAACTAGACTATGGGTGATCCCTTCATAGGCTGCTAGTACAAAAATAAAAACATTGCTGAGCTTTCGAGAGCAAGCTTTCTTTTTCAAAGCAGGTATAAAAGTCCAAACATGGCAAAGGATGTAATTTGCCAGGGGAGAGTTCTTAAAAGTTCACTTGGCAAGATGGATGCCAGGCTTCTTCTTGGAAGGCACAGGGCAGCATGGTCCGAAGGGGCTGGGCTTTACGGGCCAATTCAAACAAAGAGCTGCATGGTATGGGCACCTCCCTCTTGCTTACAACTATTGGCTCTATGAAGCACAGAGCTCCTGTTCTTTGTAGAATTACAGACATATTCTTAAAAGCTTTTTGTAATTCAGAAACTTGGATTTGAGGAATTATGACTCTAAACACTTTTCTCCTCCAAGAATTATCACCAGTGCAAATTAATGTCTCACAGATTACTCTTTTTACACATAACGAACTTCCTAAATTTCAGGGATGACATGCAGAGATTTACTCTTAGTAACAGTAAGAATAATATACTCACTACTATGGCACCAGAAAGATCTGACATACTGAGGATTAAATGTATCTCCATTAATTTTAAACTGATATTCCCAAGGGAAACTTCACATGTCCAAAAGATTATGTTTACACCATTGCATTTATCTACCTGTCTAGTAATATTATATATACTTTTATAATTTCCAGTACAGTAAAACAAGCCATCTGTTAAATTAAGTCCAAGTACAAATTGGCACTGTCATATTGGCACATGACCCACTTCATTAAAGAAACCTTTAAAGATTATACTTTTGGAAAACTTGCATTTAAAGTATTTGCACAGGCCAGCCCCAGTTGGAATAGAGCAGGCCTGCACAACATGTTGACTGTGGGCTACCAGTCAACTGAGGGACTGCCTGAAGTAGCCTGTGAGGTCTCCGCAGGCCTGCTCTAAAAAAAGTTGGCCGTCCGCCCGGAACGCGCCTTGCGGTGCATGGGAAAGGGAGCTAGGGTGGGTCAGGAGGTGAGAGACAAGGAGGAGGTGGGCAAGCCACCCTCGTGTGGCAAAACACAGCCACTGCATTCGCAATTGTGGCAGTGACAGCGACAAGGGACCATGCACGTGTGTAAATCATAGTGGTGGCAGTGGCAGGAGCAATAGACAAGGTGGGAGACCATACTCTGATCTCCTCACCCAGAAACCGGAGTATGGTCTGCTTTCCTATTGACCAGGAGCACCTCTGTCTTTTCTGGATTAGCTTTCAATCTGTTTGCCTTCTTCCAGACCATTACTGACACCAGGTACCAGTTTAGAACCAGGACAGCTTTTGGAATTAGACAGAGAGGCGGAAAACGAATTCGCTCAGTGGTTTGGTGTATATATAAAATATCATTACGGGGGACAAAACAGAACCTTGAACATGCCACAGGCCAATGGCCACAGCATCAAACAGGAGTCCACCAACATCACCTTTTGAGTTCTCTCTAGGAAGGACTGGAGCTACTGTAAAATAGTGCCTCCAATTCCCATCCCAGAGAGATTTTCCAAAAGGATAACATGGTTGATTGTATCAAAAGCTGCTGACAGATCCAACAGGACGCTTTCTCCCTATCCAGTTCCCAGCATGGGTTATTCCACCTCCCAAGGCTGTCTCTGTCCCATAAACAGGCCTGATGTCATACTGAAATAAGTCTAGATGTTTCACTTTATCTAAGAATCCTTGGAACTGAGAAACCAGCACAAGCTCCAGCACCTTGTCAAGAAATTGAATATTTGAGACTGACCAAACATTGTCTTGTAAGGTGGGGCTAAAGAAGGCCTTTTTCCAACAATGGTTTTATTACTGCCACTTGTAAAAATGGTGGGATCCTATCAGTTTGCAAGGAGGCATTTATCATTCCCCTTACCCACATGGCCATCACGGTACTAGACGCTTGTATAAGTCAGGAGGGAAGAGGTCTAACTCTGTCCACATCCTCAGGCTGCATCAATTGAAATGTATCCATTATAACAGGATAATCAGGGGCTAAAACTACATCCACGGGATCTGTATCAACTACAGAACCCAAATTCATAGCTTACATACATTTAGTTCCCACATTTCAAGCCCTAGATATGTCAAGCACTAACCACTGGATGTGCTAGGTAGGGTTTTAGTCCAAGAGTATCTAGGGGCACAAGTTTTGATAACACTGATGTAAGGGAGGTGGGATTATTTGATACCAGCATCTTCCCAAAATGGGGAGGGGGGTTGTTATATAGGCTTTTTTGCCCTTTCTCATAATTTGTTAGGATGGATTGGTTTTGAGGATTAGAACTTTTCAGAGTCAGCAGGATACTGTACCTATCATCCGCAACTGAAATTCAGTCTCTGCAATGGCTTCCTTTAGCATATGGGATTAATGAGCTCTAAAGCTCAGTGTAAGATTTGCCTTTTCAGTCCAGCATTTGAAAAGATATTCAATTAATTTAATAGCCTCAATTGGGAATGGATGAAGATTTAGCTCTTTATCTGGATATACAGTAGTGCTCTTTCAGAGGTGGCATTTTGGCAATCCATTAACCATATACCATTAGCAGCATAACACAGAGAAGTTAAAACTGCTGTTCTAATTTCGCCTATCCACTAATCCATTAAAATTAAGCATTGTCTTTGAGAAAGATGTTCATACAAGGGATATCTGGGGAATGTGGGGTTTGTGAATTCATATATAAAATGATGGCTGAGAAATGGAACTGTCTGGCCTATTACCGACCCAACAACAGCAGGCCACCCTTACTGACTAATCAGCAAGTAAGGCAGTAATAAAAATACAAAAATTCAGTTATGACATCAGTCCTGGGTGCTGTGCTTTGTCCAGTTATGCCAAGGTAATGTGGTTGGAGCTGGCAGGGCAGGGACAGCTGGAAGAGGTAAGATGGGGATCATCATAAGAGTCCAAAGTGATGCCAGGTGAGGAGAGATGGAAACCTCTGGGAAAGAAGTGTAGTTAGCTAGAGCATTGGTTATCAGCTAAGACCCATTCTTTCAAAAAGGGGACTGAAAATAAAATAGCCAACATTATAATGCCATTGTACAAAATGATTGTAAGGCCACACCTAGAGTATTGCGTACATTTATGGTCACCACATCTCAAAAAAGTCACAGTGGAACTGGAAAAGGAGCAGAAGAGAGCCACTAAAATGATTGCTGGGCTGGGGCACCTCCCTGATGAAGAAAGGCTATAGCATTTGGGGCTCTTTAGTCTGGAAAAAAGGTGCCTGGTAGTGTTATGATATTTATTTATTTATTTATTTATTTATTTATTTATTTATTTATTTATTTACTTACTTACTTATTGCATTTTTATACCACACTGATTTCCCAGAAGGGACTCTGGGTGGTTTAGATAAATGCAAACAAGAAATAGGCAACAAAGCAAATTAAACAGAAGAAGTAGAATAAGCAAATAAAATAAGGAAATAAACACATAACAACATACACAAACATACAAAAATCTGGCAAGAGGCAAAAAACTAAATACTAAAGTGGGGAGAAACAATAAACAGGGGAATCACAACACAACGGGTGCCTCCTTAAAAAGCCAGGTCTTTAATGATTTTTTTAAAGGCTAAAAGGGACTCAATTTGGTGAGTTTCATAAGGAAGTTTATTCCATGCAGCAGGGCCAGTTACAGAGAATGCCTATTATGTGTAAAATTCCTACGGACCTCCCAGGGGGTGGCCACATGGAGTGAAGACGCCAAAGATGCTCTGGTGGGCCGGGTCAACACTGACCTTTGCCAGATACACAGGCTCCAGGCCATGGAAGGTTTTGTAAACCAAAACCAGTACCTTGAACCTTATCTGGGAGGCCATGGGCAACCAGTGCAAGCAAGCCAGAATTGGGGTGATGTGGTCAAAATGACCTGCACCAACCACTAATCTGGCTGCCGCATTCTGTACCCGCTGCAATCGCCAGACAAGGTTCAAGGGAAGCCCCATGTAGAGAGTGTTGCAGTAATCAATCCTTGAGATAAACAGAGATTGCACAACTGCCCTCAGAGAGTCGCTGTCAAGGAAAGGGTGATAAGACTAAGCTAGTAAAAGGCTGACTTGGACACAGCTGCCACCTGGCACTCAAGGGACAGCCCCGGGTCCAAGGCAACACCCAGACTCTTCACTCTTTCAACCAGCTGGAGGATGGATTCACCCAAACTGGGAAGAGGGACACTATACCCATCAGGTCTCCCCCCAAAGAATAGAACCTTGATCTTATTGGGGTTGACTTTGAGCCTACTGGTGCTGGTCCACTCCAATACTGCAGCCAGGCAGCGATCAATGTTCTGGATCACGTCCATTGCATTGGTAGAAAAGGAGATATAAAGCTGCATGTCATCAGTGTACTGATGACGGCAAGCTCCATATCTCCAGATGACCTCAGCCAGCAGCCTCACATAGAAGTTAAAAAGCATGGGGGAGATTACTGATCCATGAGGAACCCCAAAAGAGAGTGACCAAAGACCCGACAATTCCACACCCAGGCTGACTCGGTGGGCTTGACCCCTGAGGAAGGAATGCAGCTAGCTTAAGGGTGCCCCCAATCTTGACCTCCAAGAGCCTATCCAGGAGGATACCATGATCTACATTGTCAAAGGCTGCTGACAAGTCAAGGAGGACCAACAAGTAGCATAGCCCATGTCAGCCCTCCTCAGGAAGTCATCATGCAATGCAACCAAGGCAGCTTTAGTCCCATGACATGGCCTAAACCCGGATTGGAAGAAATCCAGGACATGATCTTCCTCCAGGTACGACTGGAGCTGCTGGGTGGCGATCTGTTCCACCACCTTACCCATGAAGGGAACATTGGCAATTGGGTGGTAATTGGACATATCGTCCATTGTCAACCAGACCTCTTGAGAATGGGCTTGACCACAGTAGTGGAAGCCTCAGCTGGGATTACAGGCCCAAAATCAACAAAACAAGGAGAATGAGGGGGCACAGCACCAATCATAATTGGGGACAGTGCAACCGAAGTCAAGATCGGCACGGATGGCCTCTGTTTTATACTTTTAAAAGGTTGCAAATGACTCACTAGTGAAATCACTAGGAGGAGGCCCTGGTGGACCAGGATTGGAGAGGTCTTGAACCACATGGAAAAGCTCCATGTGGTGGTTTGAGGCCCCACCAATTCTCAGGGAGGCAAACAATCGTATATCATTCCTGATCACTTGAACGTAGCATCTGGTCATTGCACAAACCACAACCTGATTAAATTCCATCCGATCGTTACTCCATCTGCACTCCAGCCTCCTCCGTTCCTGCTTCATTGACCACAGCTCTGCCATAAACCATGTTGAGGAGCAGGCTCGGCACCGGATGAGGCATTTGGGGGTGATCTAGTCTATAGCCCCGGCGGCTGCAGCATACCACCTATCAACCAGGGAGTCAACTGGATTGTCAGCCAGTCTGTCCAAAAGGACCCCAAGGGCCTCTGAAAACCGATCGGTATCCAGAAACCTATGGGGGCAGCCCCAGATTAAAGGTCCAGGCTCCCCGTGTGGTGGGGCAGCAATTGCCAGGGGAAAAGTCAGCAAATTGTGGTTTTACCATGACACGGGTTGGGAACACAAATTCCTAACCCTCAGATTAAAGTCTGTGGACATGGAGGAAAATACTAGGTCCAGGGTGTGCCCAGCTCTATGGGTGGGACTGATGACATGTTAGGACAGGTTCATAGAGGTCATGGACTCCATGAAATCCAGAGCCACTCCAGACAATCCAAACCCAGCATGCACTTTGAAATCACCCACCACCAACAGATGGGGGGACCTGAACAATGCCACTGAGATGAAGTCAAAGACATCTGGAAGAGACAGTGTAGGGTTGCAGGGAGCACAGTACATGAGCACTATCCCAAACCTATCCCACTGTCCCACTAATAGATGCAGGCATTCCAACCATGGATGCACCAAATGACATTTGCTGACATAAATAGATGCTCTGTACAAAATGGTCATCCCACCCACCCCCAGCCCTCTGACCTGCCCTGCTACTGGGCATGAGACCCTGGGAGGGCACAGTGATCGTGATAGGAAAACACATGGTTGACAAAAAGACATAACAGGACTACCAGATAAAAAGTCAAACCCAATCCCACCCTCACCCCCAACAGATAAACAGCAAAATCCCAGCAAACCACCTCCCAAAAATAATCAAATTGATACATACAATACAAACAATACAGAATAAAACAATAAACAATGGTAAATAATAACAAGCACTATATGGTCAAACAACAAAACAAAATAATAATAATAATAATAATAATAATAATAATAATAATAATAATAATAATAATAATAATAATAATAATAATAATAATAATAATAAAAACAAGCAAGCGAACATGCAGCAGTAGAGAGCAGGGATAAGGGAGACTGAATAACAGACTTCAGCCAGATGGAAACTTGATGGAACCAAGAAGAGGTGTCAAGTAAAGCATGAAGTCAACAGTGCCAGCAGGAATGGTGATGATGTAAACTGTCAAGGGGCCAGGACAGATGTAATCTCCTTTATCAACATCCAAAGCACGGCCTCCAATGGAGAGGAAGAACAGCAACAACTGCCACCATCCAGAGAGGAGGGAGAACACACCCCTAACCTCCCTCATTTGGCTGAAGATTGTTAGTCAAAGTTCTCCAGGGCCAACAAGCTGATTGCCAAGAGAGATCATCCTGAAACTCCTCCTCCTCCTCCTCCTCCAGCATCTTCCAGGACTACCAGGTCGAGCCGCCAGGAAATGCAATCACTGCATTGGAAAACTTGTCAGATCTCCTCGTTCTCTTGGAACAAGCAATCCGAGAGAGCCAGGCAAATGGGCAAACCGGACAGCCAGTCATGGAAGCCAGCGACCAAGCGCCGCTGACAAGATCCCACACACCACGAGGTGCAAACGGACCCATCAGGCACAGCTGTCACTGAGAGAAGCACCAAGACCACCACAAGCCTCCATGACACCACTACACTCCAACAACACCCAGTCAACAACACCGAGAGGCACCGGCTGCCGAAATATCCAAGCCAGCCAGCTGGGGGATGGACTTTCCTGTATCTTTCCAACGGGCACTGCCAGATCCTCCAACCAACCTGTTGTGGCATAAGTGGTCAGTAATTAATAATAAAACAAAATAACACACAAGAAAATAAAACAAAAATGAGGCTTAGAACGACCGCAAAGGCAGACACCTGCTGCCATCTTGCCGGAAGATTACATAATTATGCGGGGCAAGAGTAATGTGGATACAGGGACACTCTTCTCCCTCTCCCAAAATACCAGCACTAGGGGACATCCACTCAAATTGAGAGTTGGGAGAGTGAGAACAGACAAAAGAAAATACTGTACTTCTTAACCTAGTGTGTTGTTAGTTTGTGGAACTCCATGCCACAGAAGGTGGTGATGGCACCTGGTCTGGATGCCTTCAAAGGGGGGGTTGGACAGATTCCTGGAGGAAATGTCCATCACAGGTTACAAACCATGATGGGGATGTGTAATCTCCAGGCTTAAAGACAGGGTACTTCAAGGGCCAGATGCAGGGGAGTGGTATCAGAAGACAGAGGCATTTGGCAGAACCACTGTGAGATACAGGAACCTGGACTTGATGGGCCCTTGGCATTGATCTTCTTATGTTCTTACGTTCACTAAACTAACCCAATGTTGATATGACTAAAACAGTGAAATAGCCATTCATATATCCCTGGGGCTGATTTTTTCTAATCCAATGGACCACAGTTAAGACCTTTATGCTATTTTAGGGTTACTAGATTAGCATGAATGGTATCTGATGTGAGTCCCATTGAAAACTCACAAGGGGACAAAGCAGAAATCAAGCAGTACTCTCTATGAGTCATTAAATTTATCTCTCTTGAAATGATATGTTCAGATGTGTAGGCCATGGGATGCCTTACATCATTTCTACAAACAGAAATCCTCTGCCAACACAGTTGGTGTAAAACTCTAGGTGTCAGCAACATAACACAGTGGGTGATGAGTTTCCACAAGCTGCAAAGTCATTGTATTTGCTGTTGCACTCTGAGTTACAGAACTTGCAATGCAAGAGAAAAGGCGTAATCTGACTTTATAATCTGTGGCACTCCACTGTTATGATTTAAGCAACTGGTGGGTGTGATTCATAGGATTTTGGCTACTGGCCATTGATATGAGGACCTATGAAGACTGTATTCAATAGAAGACTAAAACAACTATCATGCACATTTTGAGGGACATAAAGAAAATATCCAATAGGAAGATGAGTATTGTCATATGAGATTTCAGAAATAAAAACTGGGTCAGAAAAGAAATGGATGACCTGTGGAGCCAATCAAGAGACTGACAAAGTAGGGGTAAAATTCCATTTAACCTGATATTTCTCATTCTAAAACTGATTGCTTAATTTTGGTACTATCAGAGAACTCTCTAAGTGCTTTGTGATGGTTGCCTTTGTGCATTTCCAAATAAATTAATAATAGGATTTATATGATGGATGATTCTGAAAAGCCTCCCATTAGATTCAGAAAGCACTTCCTGCTGGCCATGTCACTTAGGATGCCTGAAAATAACTCTAATTAATCTTGGGCATTGTGTGATATATAATTCTTTGTACAGTCTGAAACAATAAGAAACCCATTTGTCAAGTAACTGAGGGAGATGAAGCAAATTTGGAGTGTGCTCTAGAATGAAATTCAGTGATCTCACGAAGCTTGATTGTGAAACCTTGATGATTCCTGTCCTGAAATTAAACAAATTCCTTTGCTATGTTAAGAAACTATTGGCTTGTAATGTAAACATGTTTGTGCTATGCACATTGATATTTATCTCATAGATTTTATATCAATGAAAGTCACTCCCTAAATGTTGATCATATGGTCACTTACAGTCATCATAGCCCAGGGAATAGCTAAATTTTTCGCAACAGTGAGGCAGTAGCTATCTGTATTCTCCCTCTAGTTTTTTCTGATACTCTTAATCAGTGCCATCAGACAATCAGCATTACCGCCCCTCCTGGCATTGCTTTCATTTGGAAGAGTGACTGTTTGGCTTCAACAGTTACAAGCCCACTACACCCTGCCGATAAAAATATCAAATGATCCTAACACTTCCAGCATGATGGTCTTTTCCTCATAAAACCAAAAGTACAAAGTACTCATGACAATGAGTATAGCTGTAGTGTACACAAATATTAAACCTGAAAGCAAGCATAGCTCAAAGTGGTAGAGATGGGGATATACACATATGCCTCACCCCTCCCAACACATGCCCCTAGTACTAAACAGATGTGCAATTTGGAGGGATAGGTTTACTACATATTCCAGAATTCTGGGAATCCTACCTGACAGACCCTAAATGTGTTTCACTTGGGAGAAAGGCCTACAATGGATGGCTTCATGGGCCTAGCAGAGACCTAGCCACCTAGTTTCTTCTTCAAAATGGACACTGCCCCAGTGCTTGCAGGAAATGTTCTTTTTGAACAGGAAGATAGACTTATGTTTGTCTGTGAAGCCT
Organism: Phrynocephalus versicolor; assembly: GCA_023846285.1. Lineage (NCBI taxonomy): Eukaryota > Metazoa > Chordata > Lepidosauria > Squamata > Agamidae > Phrynocephalus > Phrynocephalus versicolor. Next base: position 50,256,084 of record JAHTLZ010000330.1, read on the forward strand.
TAGAATTTAAGGGTTGACAAAACCAGAAGCCTTTCATTCATAGATACCTCAGTTTCAAGGTCAGGCATATGATGTCCGAGAAGACAGAGTTAGATACACTTTCTCATATGTGTTGGGCAAAGTATGGCGAGTATACACCTGAAAACAGCTGATAATACTATTCCAATCATAGGTTGGAAATGAACTCTTATGTTGCCCACCACACTTCAATGGCTGTGTAAAAGTTACATTTATATTTTAAGGTGCTCGCCTTTTGTTTTTCTTTACCAGGTGTCTTTCATTTGTACTTGTTCCCTGCCAAAGGCTCACCAAAATAGCAGAGTGACATAGTCTGAAATTTTAAAATACAAAAACCAAAGGTACAATCAGATAGGAATTTGTCCCACCATTTGGTCCATCTGGGAACAAGTTGCTTCCTGCCCTTTCCCAATGACCACATGGCAGACAAGCCATTGTGAACCACTTTGTCCCTGATTTTTGCCTATTCACATCTTTTGGTATGTCCTTGGTAAGGGATACTGGGTTGTTTGTTTTGGTTTGGTTTTGGTGTGGCTAGGTTCATTCCATTTCGGTTTAGTTCCAGCATGTGTGACTGTACAACGCTAATGAAATATACCACTTAAAAAAAATTGAAAACTGCTTCCCTAATGTCCTCCACGGGGTAGTGAGAGAAAACATTCAATTTCCCACAGTCATGAAGTGATTTAAGCAAAGCAGAAAGGAAGGGACAAAGAGGTTTTTGTTTGCTTGCTTGCTTTTTTATTATTTTCTTTCTTTTCTCTTTCCCTTTAAATGGCAAGAAGAGACAAAGACAGTTATGTGAGGTGCAGTGCGGTTGATTTTTGTTTATGGATGCAACCATCACCACAAATGACATGCCACACCTCAAAGCGAACCTGTTAAGCACAATCTAACCTGATTGAGGTCAGGATAATTTGGCCTTTTAGTCATACCTTATGTCTACATCAAGACAAAATTAATTACTGGAATTAAGATTCTGAAGCCACTGCTACTAGATGTTGAAATGTATTCAGAGACTAGAAACAGCAATGCTTTCAAATGTCAGATACAGATTTCAGCTTACAAAATATGAGGACATTGGAAAGTGCAAGAAATGTAGAAAATATATAATTTTACTTCTGTTGAGAAGTTTAAGTAATACGTGGAAATAGTATGCATACCTCATTTTTAGTTTTGTTTATATCAAACTGCTTCCTTTTCTCTAAGTGATTTAAAAAAAACAGACCAATTTTAGTGGATAGTTTGTCAAAATAACATACAGTAAAACAGAACAAAAAAGGGATGCTTCTCCTTTTTAAAAAAATACTTAATGGAAAATAGAGACACATACATAATCAGGATTATCTTTTATTTAAATGGCAGTTTAATACATTGACATTTGGGGTATAACCAAGTACCTTCTCCCAGTAGTGTGACAACAGCTTATTCATAATCTTTCAAATTTTCACTTGGACTGGCACTCTGTTTTTCTATGTAGCTCATAGTGAAGCACCAATAATAAAGGACAGCTTTAATGGGATAAAGCTCTGTGGGTTCTTCTGATTGACTTCATGTTTCAGACAGAATGGATTGTTAATATGCTTAGTACAGAAAATGTATTCAGTTTAATTAACTTCAGTCTTTCTATTTTGTTTTTCCATTTATTTGATTTGTTTAACCAGAAGCAAGAGCACAAAAACATTTATGCATTTTGTCTAAACAAAACCATGCTTTGTACTCACCCATTTCAGTTCACATTGTAGCAAATTCTTTCAGCATGTTTTAAAAGTAAAATATCTGATTCACTTTTTCTGAGTATGATCATAGCCCCAGCAAATGCCACCAAAATCAGTGCATCACATAAGATACACTCAATTCTCTGCCTGTACAGGATCACAGTAAGCAACTATTCAGCTGCATTTGGGCCAGCATTGATCTAGGCATTGGTTCCTAACTTTTGGTCCTCAGATGTTCATGGACTACAACTCCAAGAAATCCTGGCCAGCGCAGCTGCTGGCGAAGGCTTCTGGAAGTATCTAAGAACTAATGAGAATCGTGCTGCTAAATCGAATTCATGAAATGTTATTGCACCTCTCCAGACATCAGCATTACTTAGCACAACCAGGGAGCAGCAGCACCAGTGCCAATTCACCCAGGTGCAGTTCAAGGCCTTGTACCAAGTCAGCCAAGGCTAGGGGCGACCCCCAGCTACCTACGAGGCAGCTCCCACCAGCCACACAGCAGGTCCAGCTGACCACACAGCTGCAACAACCGGTGGTGCAGCAGTCCCTGCAACCTCCACCGCAGCCTGGCAGTAAGTGCATACATTCACCTGAGCTGCGTTTTCCAATTAGGAGGAAATTGTTCAGGTAGTGGGTGACTTCCCCGCCCTCCATCCTCTGGCACAGGGACCACTCTAGGAAGTAGTTAAAGGTCTCAAAAGCCGCACAGGCAATAACGCACCTGAAGGGCATGGCTTTGCCCATGTACCATTTCCCCTCAAATCCAATGCCCAGGAGTGCAAAGTCCTCTGGGTTAACTGGAGGAAGTGGAATGCAGACTGAATGTCGCATTTTGCCAGCCGTGTCCCAGTTCCTGCCGCTCTGACTAGACTTATGGCCTGGTCAAAGGTGGCGTAGCGCACTGAGCACAATTCGGGGGAATGGCATTGTTGACTGACTTGCCTTTTGAGTATGAGAGGTGGTGTATTAGATGGTATTCCCCAGGAGTCTTCTTGGGGATGACCCCTATTGGGGATACCTGGAATCTGCTAGTGGTGGGTATTCAAAGGGGCCCGCCATTCTGCCTGCCTTGATTTCTTTACCCAACTTTTCCTGTACTATGTGCGGGAGTTGGGCTGCGGATTTTAAATTAGGGGTGTTCATTGCAGTACACCTACCCCTCTGGTAGGTGCCCTCACTCAGGCAGGCACATTTTCGCCTGCTTTTTTGGCCGGGAATCGGGTTTTTTTTTTTTTTTTACTTTTTGAAACTTTTTTCTGTGCTGCTTGTTGGCAATGGCATCACGCGAGCCCGCGATGCCATTAACGACAACGACAAACCCGACCAAATTTTTCTTTTTGGGGGTTGGGTTTGAGCTGGAGCAGAGTAATTCTCGTTACCGTTATCGTTATGTAACGATAACGATAACCAAAAACGAAAATGAGAATTTCGCCGCTCTGTGCCCATGTCTAATTATTATTATTATTACATACATGGTTAGGCCACCTCAACTTCGCCGGCCAGGTAGTGACACCAGGCAGGGCTTTCTGTGTGAGGCTAGCCCACGCTACAGCAGGAATCCCAGCCCCATACCACCATCTGCATTGACAAAAGGCAACAAGCAGGACCTACTGGTATGGCAAGGGTTCCTGGCCAACTTCAATGGGTCACCAATTTGGCAACAACCATGGGCATGAGGGACCACCCTACCAGTACACTCAACTGCATTGGGGCAATTGGGTTTGGGGTTGATTTCAAGGGCTGCTGGTGTGCACAGAAATCAAGCAGAGCATGACATTCTTGGAACTATTCCAAATCGTGGTTGTGGTCACCATTTGGCAAACCCACTTCCAAAAAAAATTGCTAAAATTTTGGTGTGACAACCTGGCGGATGAACTATCTCATTTCCAGACTGACAAGTTCCAACAGCTGGCACTTCGGGCAAAATGCTGATGCAGACCCATTCCCCGAGGAACTATGGAGACTTGGGAACGTGACATAGTCCATGGGACTATCGACTCCATCTTGCCAGCCATGATGAAGTCCTCTTCTAAGGCATGGGAATCATTCCAAGAATTCACTTCACAAGCAGGTATTCCCCCAGAATAACTCAGATGCAGCAGGGGCAGTGGGTACCCACAGGTACCCACTATTATGAAGTATGTGCACCACCTGCACCAAAACGGTAGGTCCACAAGGGCACTTTGGGTACACCTGGCAGCTCTGACCTTCTCCAACCAATTTAGCAGTAACTGAGACCCCTGCAAATTCCCCCTCATAAGGAGAGCACTAAAAGGCTGGGACAAGCAATCACTCAGCAATGATGTGAATATATCATGGCTGGAGAAAGGGGGAATGGTCTGAGATGACCTGCTCCCCTCGGTATGGCCGCAAATCAAGGCCCAAGGCCCACCAGATGACGTGATCATACAGCTGGGGGGAACGACTTACCAAAACGCAAAGGGGTGGACCTCTCCCTAGCAGTGAGAGCTACCCTCCAGTTCCTCCAAGAGTCATTCCCCAACATGACAATCATATGGTCCAACCTACTGCACAGAAGGTCATGGAGAGGGGCGCGCTCACCCAAGAAGGTAGAAGTACCATGCAAGAGAGTCACCAGGACTATTGGTCAGTTGGTAGAGTCATGGGGTGGGATAGTAGCCAAGCACGATAACATCTCATTTAAGGATCGGACAGTATGGTGGATCACCAGCAACAACGCCGCAGTAGCACATTAGGGACATCTGAAGTATTCTGGTGAGAACCAGGTCTAACCCGACACTAGTGTTGGTTTGGAGGCATTGGGAATGGACCTAGGCCGGAACTGTGCCAAGGAAGAGCCTGTGCAACCGACAGACCACGGGAGGCAGCAAACAGACCCACTGAGGGAACAGGATCGACCTGGCTCGAGCAGGGCTATGGATGCCCCCCTTTGAAGCAACTCGAGAGGAAACCAATTTTAGACTATTTTTTTGGTCTAAAATTACCATCAACCTGCACCAGTCTGGCCAATCATAAGGGACTGTAACAGTTATACATGAATGATATCTGGCGCACAAAGTATTACTGATCTCTCCTTTAGACTGACTGTAATGTGGAATAAATAAAAGCACCTCCATTCCCTGCATGCAGTAATTCTACTAAGATGTCCACGCACATTGCAGTTGACTGGTATTGTAGTACATTTCAAGCTGCTGAGGTGTGCCTTGGATTCATCTATATCAACAAAGGAATGTATTTGTAAATGTATTGACTCATTCAAGACTGAACCAACCTCAGATTCTTTGCAGGGCAAGTCAGCAACAAGATACTATTCCTGGGGGAAATTATTCATTTCCCATTTTCTCTGAGGAATGTAGCTAAGGTCAGTGGGAGCAAGGAATCCTGGAGTGGTGAAAAGTGATGTCATGAGGATTTTATTATATGAGATGTGGCTCCACTACAGCCATTAGCTGTAGCTAATTAGAGCAAGCCCAAGTGTCTATTTGTGGGATACAAATTTCCAGAAAATTGATTTTGGCTCTCATAGGTAGCTATGCACTTGAAAAGACAAAACTAAAAAGCACTCCAGAATAATTACATAATATACTGGAGTGGAAACAACTCCTCAGACTGAAGCGGTAGATTATGTGTTTTGGCTAAAGAAGTGCACCAGAGTGTGGTCAATCATTAAATGAAATCAGTTTCCTGCAAACTAATCTTCTAATAAATATCCCCCTGATCTTTTACCAAGTCACCTGACGTATGTTAAAATATAGTTTGGCTTCAATAATTGTTACATTATGTTCATAAAAATCCATTTCAAAGTAAGATATTCTGAAGAACATTCCATGACAACGTGGAATCAAAGGATCGTTCTAATCTTGTGCTCATTAATGATTAATCTCTTCTTCAATCTCATTGCTCAATTAGGACTGATCGGACTGAAATTTGGCATTGTAGTGAGGACAGTAAGCATCTGTACTGCTCAGCAAGTTTCCAACTGATGAATGTGCTGTTTTGTTCTATTCGTTTTTTCCCTCCAAATAAATATAAAAATTGTTAAACCACATGCCATGACATTCTGATGAAGGCAATTCTCTTCAGATAACATATGTTAATGTTTGAGCTGTGTATGGGGGAAAGTATCCTTATAAATAAGTGGAGCAGTGGGGTGATCCTTTAGCTGCAATCAGCACTCTTCGAAATGAATCAGAATTCTGTCACTGATACTATGGGATATGGACAGCTTTTTCTCTTTCATCTCTCTGGGGGGTGGGATCATCTTCATCTAGTTTTGTATTCTGGAGAAAATTATTCAAATCATTAGGAATATTTTATATACTGCAACAGAATCTGTCACAATTTTATTTTGGCTATTTTCCTAAAATAGACTAAAATATTCCTCATTTTTTGGAATTAGAGGTAAGTTATGTGACATGAACAACCTGCAAATAACTAGACCAGGCCACTGTGACTGAAGCATGCTACTGAATTACAGAGTAGATATGTTGGTGTGTATGCATAACTGTATGGGGGTGTGGTGGCTCAGCGGACTAAGGCTCCGAAACTGTTGACTGCAAAAACGGCAGCTCGGTGGTTCGAATCCCGGGTGCCACACAACAGAGCAACCTCCCGCTGATAGCCCCAGCTCCTGCCAACCTAGCAGTTCAGAAGCATGTAAATGAACGTAGATAAATAGGTACCACAGTAAAAAGTAGGGTAGTAAAACACTGTTTCCTTGCAGCCGTGCCAGCCACATGGCCATGGACTTGCACAACACTGGCTCTTCGGCTTGAATACGGAGACCAGCACCGCCCCTAGAGTCGGACACGACTAGAGCACATGTGTGGGGGAAAGCTTTACCTTTACCTATGCATAAATGTATGTGCATGCACATATGCATACAATATTTCAATATTCTTCCTTCAAGACAACTTGTAATGTGCATTTGTTTTTTTAAAAAGATGTGGCTAAAAACACAGTGCTCAATTAGGCTGAAATCCTGCATGCAGTGTATGCCAAATCCTTGGTTTCCATACATTCCTTTCTAGTTAAACAAAGCACCCCTGCTAAGATTCTAAGGGTGTGTGTTCTGGATTTGTGTACGGGCATGCATGACATCAGGAATTGTGCTGGAAGCTCTTTGTTTACCAGGGAGGAATGAAGAGAAAGTGATGATTAGGCTTATACTACAAACAGGATTTCAACTAATGAATTACAGTGTTAAATAACTATCCGATAGATTGACATATATTTATTTAGACTAAATTAATATCATTTAAAAATTGCAACATCAACAAGAACAACCACACAAATACAAGACAGAACTGTTATACTAAGGCCACACACACATACAGTGTATCATCCTTTTGAGTAGATAAGCAACAAATTGCACAGTTATGGCCTTTTAAAAACATACACTGGTACCTTGTATAAAGGATTTATTAATGAACTTCAATGAAGTTCCAAATGAAATTCTGTTAAGCTAATTTTCCTTTGTACAAATTTCCCATAGGAATACATTGAAAACGGATTAATCCCTAACTGCGACCATTTTTCTATTGTACGGATTCACCCCATAGGCAATTCTGTTAAGCGATTTTCCCTGATCTCCAGAATTTTTTTCCTTTAAGCGGATTTTCTGTTAAACAAACTGCTTGTTATATATTACTGTATTTCTAATAATGATAATGGTGTGTCATCAAGTCAGTTCTTATTTATGGCCACCCTTTTTCGATTTTCCTAGGTAGAGCATACTCAGAAGGGGTTTGCCATTCCCCTCTTTTGGGGACTGTGCAAAGACCATACACATGGGTTCTTCTGGGAAACTCAACTCAGAACCTCTTGCTCCACAGCCAGATACGTAACTATCTGAGCTATCCAACCAGCTACTGTGTTTCCCTGAAAATAAGACAATGTCCTATATTAAGTTTTTGCTCCCAAAGATCTGCTAGGTCTTATTTTCAGGGGATGTCTTATTTTTTATGAAGAAAAATATGGTACACATTTATTGTTATTTTATTATGGGGAGGCCTTATTTTGAGGGGATGCCTTATATTTCAGTGTGGGGCAAAACTTTAAGTAGGTCTTATTTTCAGGGGATGTCTTATTTTCGGGGAAACAGGGTATATATGTTTCGAGCTAGAAGTAAATCATTCATACGTCTTCCAAGGTACAGTAACTGAAAATACAATGGAAGCCTTATTCAACCCACAAGGGGACAGAGGCATGATTCATTTCTTTCAAGTTCAAGTAACATTGTTTTCTAAGGTGCGTTTTGAAAGTTGAAGCATCTCATAATTTTGTTTTAAAACCATACCGCTACACCAGCACAAACCTTCATAATGGCATAGTAACATTTAAGTTTGAATTGCATATATTGCATCCTATCATTCTTATTAATAGTGTATCATTTTGGATCATTTTCAACCATTTCAGTCTATATTTTCTCCGCATGCATGAGAGTTGCCATACTGGGGGTAGTAGGAGAGGCAGAAGGCGGACAAGTGAGCATCTGAAAGAAACCAGCATAATTTCTTACACACCATTGCTACTCAAATTAACAAAATGATTCTCTCTCTTCCCGCCTCACAGTGATGTCAGTGAAGTACTTGTAGTACTTGTAGTAATCAGAACAAGATTTTAAATTCATTTATTATTAGTAATATTACATTGCACTTCTCATTTCTCAGAATTCTGATCCCACCTTCTAAAAAAATCAAGCCTAAAAATTAGGAATTAAGACTTAAGATTTTGAGAATTAACAGCATCCATGTATACAGTGAAATACCAAGATCATTCCTCTTACAATTAGACTAACAGCATTTAGCACAAACACTCAGCTGTGTATAAAAAGGTAAAGGTTTTCCCTGCACATGCGTGCTAGTTGTGTCCAACTCTAGGGGCGGTGCTCATATCTGTATTCAAGCCGAAGTGCCAGTGTTGGGCAAGTTCATGGCCACATGGCCAGCATGGCAGCAAGGAAACACTATTTTACCTTCCTACTTTTTATATTTACTGTATCTACTTGCATTTACAACATGCTTTTGAACTGCTAGGTTGGCAGGAGCTGAGGTTATCAGCTGTTTATGCAGACGATTTAAACCAATTCTGAACCACTAATGATTCAATGAATCCCTCGGAAAAATACTTTTCTAATAAGGATATCGTTAAAGAAGAATTCTTTGCATTTTATCCTCCACTTTCATACATTTAGACAGTTATGTAATAATTCTATTAATTTTGTATATACTTTGAAATCTCAAGAAGCTATGAGTTGGACATAGAAAGAAACTATAAGAAAACTATAAATATTTGAGCAAAAGAACTTGTGAGCTGGGAATGATTTTTAAGACCAGAACAGCTGCCAGATTTATAAAGGAGATGGGTTACTCCTTGTGTGAAGAATTCTGGGTTAAAAATCTTGATTGCAAATGGCTTTATTAGAAAATTTAGACATGTATGAGCGGACTAAAGTTAACTTTTCTCCTCCAAAGGTTAGGGATTCCCATCCACTCTTGTGGCTTCCCAGTTCTGTTTCTCCTCCACTGCTTCACATACATCCTTATATTTTATTTCTCAGAGGACCACAGATGGTAGGAAGCTCCACACTTCACAATTCTGTGGAGCTAGGATACATCTAAGTACCCAATGATTTGCCCAGTATTTCTCAAAATGTTCTGATTGTCTTATGCTAATGTATTTTTAGGCTTCAATAGAATTATTTATTTGCAGTCTATGATGTTTATTCTCTGTGCTGTTCATTACATTTTAATCATGTTGGTTATATATCTTGTAAACTGGCCAGAGTGGCCTTTACCCAGACGGGCAGTAAAAACAAAGATACAACACCTACTTCTGTGGCAACATGGCTTTTAGCTTCCCTCCTGCTTGAGACAAACTGCAGCAAAACGATTTCTGATTTATTTCACAACTGTGCCTTTTTTTTCCTAGTGATCCTCACACAACTTGATCATTGGTCTGTTTTTGCCTTGAGCTTCTGTTTCAGTGAGTCAAGAAAGTCAGCAAGTTTAAGATTGTGGACTTTATTTGGCAGCACTGTTTCAAGCTTGATGTTAAGCTTTTTAAAGAAAGTCCTTAGGCCAGGCATGTCCAAACTTCGGCCCTCCAAATGTTTGGGACTGCAACTCCCACAGTCCTTCGCCATTGGCAATCTAAGCTTAGAATTCTGGGAATTGTGGTCCAAAACATCAGGAGGGCCGAAGTTTGGACATGCCTGCCTTAGGCCCTTCTTATGCTTACTCTATTGCTTTCACCACTGTGAAAAGCAATGGTTTCTCCTCTTTGGCCTTGAACATCTGCTATACGCTTGATCTAGTCTTAATTATTAGGCAAGCTTTTTGCAGGTTTTCCTTTCTTTCATTTTGTGTTCCTTTCTTTCTTTTGTTTTTCATTTTACGCCCCTCTCTAGTTGCTGCTCCTGCTGCTGTTACTAGGAGGAGAAAAAGCAGCAGAATTTTGTGGCAGGAATAAAAGCCCCAAGAAATTTTGGAACTCGGGATGAATTCCTGGTTGGAATATTATTTAATTTTATGTGTGTATCTTTTGTTGGGAGCTTCAACTAGTATCTCAGATTTAATAATAAACCAGAGCAGATTCCAGAGCCTGACATCTTATCAGACACACAGAGATATATTTCAAAGCATATCTTGCCAATTCAATGGACCATGTCTTTACACAGATGGTGCCATCTGTAGAAATATATCGGCAGGACAGTTGGTTTTTGTGCTCCAATAGCCCTATTCAGAATAGAGCTAAGCTGTATATTTGAGAGCACAGAGTTATTGAGCCTCCTCCATGTTTTTCCTCAATGGAATACAAATTCCATTGAAATAAATCTGATTAACACACTAATTACAGTCATCATCAGTCTCTTAGCACAACATAACACAATATCCCAAAGCAGAGCACACATATGTCACTCCTTTTGTTAGCAGCCAAGTTCCAACTTTTAAAATAAAACAGTGCAGAAATCTTAGCATATTCTCTCTTAAGGGATTGCTATTGCTCACTTAATGATGCAACAGATTTAACTAAGTAAGAAAATATAATATATCAATGATAAAATAATAATGCAAGCCAGCCAGATTTCCTACATTATCCACTACCAAGCTCATGATAAAGACTAGAATATCATTTTTGCAAAACCTATAATGTTTCATTAGCCCTCTAATTGTTGTTTTCTCCCCTTAAGGTCAATACTCCTTACTCTAACACCCAACTGAAATATGGAAATAAGAGCTTGTGCTACTTGATTATCTTTTATGGAGGAGGAAAAACTTTCTAATGGCCATTGGACTTCAGTATAAGCTAAGAGTCAAAGAAAGAGTGAAGAGTCATATTTCAGAAAGAGAATTAATATTCATTAGGCAATAAACAGCCTATAAAACTGATTTAAACACAAAACCTTATCCAGAAATTGAGAGAAACCACAGACAAAATAATGCATGCTTTAGTAAAAGCAGCAATACCATATTCATCAGTAGCACTACTTTTGTTAGCAGGCTATCTAATGTGACTTGACAGAATCTTAAACAGCTTTAGCAATGAATTTATGGTAACTTTATACTTGGAGATTGGTGAAGGGTGAACGTCCCCCACCTGGTACCAGTATCCATTTCTTTGAGCTGCCTGCTCCTTTCCATCACCTTCGTAGCATTTTCCTGCAGGTGCAGGGTTCACTTAATGCCAGGGTTCACTCAATGCCTTCCATACCCACCCCTTTTTGGTTTTGGTAGAAGCTTGTAAACATTCTCAGATGAGGGGGATGGGGCATACATTTTTTTTAAAAACATACAAAAATAGCTGCTTCAGGTTACATCATTAACATTCAAAGGGAACATGAAAGCCATGTACTTTGCTAAGAGAGACCAGTGCTTCTGGGTGTTCTCAAGAGCTTAATTTCCATTTAGGAAAAATAAGCAAAGTTTTTCCTTTCTCTCTCTTCTAAGTATATCTGTGGAGTCATCCAAGTGAGGCTACCTAGGAGATGAGTCTTGGCAACTGGGCTTCTTTTCTTGTAGGATTGAAAAGCTTTGCTACTCATCCAAGTAGCTTCATCAGTCTGAGAAAAAGTTGGTAGAAGGTTTACAATTTATAGTTCACTTGAGTACCCCCAACCCTGGCCTGAATAGGCTTGTTAGGTGGACAGTGTCCTGAATAAGCTCATTAGAGGGACAATGGTCTGTGGTATGTGAAAGTCACACCTAAGCAACCCTTAGTTTAGTTTACTATATGAATATACTGTGGAGGTGAAGAATAGATTTAAGGAACTATATTTGATGGACAGAAAACCTGAAGAACTATGGATGGAGGCCCATAGCCTTGCACAAGAGGCAGCAACAAAAACCATCCAAAGGAAAAAAATGCAAGAAAGCAAAGTGGCTGTCCAATGAGGCCTTACAAAGGGTGGAAGAGTGAAGGAAAGCAAAATGCAAAGGAGAAAGGGAGAGATACAGAAAACTGAATGCAGACTTCCAAAGAATAGAGAGGAAAGCCTTCTTGAATGAACAGTGCAAAGAAACAGAGGAAAACAATAGAAAAGGAAACGCTGTTCAAGAAAATTGAAGATATTACAGGGACATTTCGTGCACAGATGGATATGATAAATAGAGATGGGCACGACTAGGGAAAATGACGTTTTCGAGTGGTCGTGTGTCGGAGGCGGCCTGTGTCGGCTCGTTTCCGTTTTTTGCGAAACTTCGCAAAAAATAGTCATTTCGTTTTTCGTTTTTTCGTCTGTCTTTATACTGGTTTTGGGGGGGAGCGGGCTCCTGGAGGCACCTCTGTGGGGTGGGTGCCTCCTCTGGTCCGCTGTAGGGGAAGCGGGCTCCTGGAGGCACCTCTTTTTTGGGGGGGTGCCTCCTCTCCTCACCCGCTAGGAAGGGAAAGCAGGCTGCAGGAGACCCCTCATGGCATGGGGGTCTCCTCTCATCACCTGCTGCTGCAAAAGGGCATGCATAGCCATATGGATATGCACACCAAGTTGCAGACACAGCAGACTGGCAGAGGCACCCCTCTTTTTGGGGTTCCTTCCCTGCAACAGTCGGTGACAGTGAGACACAAGCAGCACTCGAGGGCATGGTTTGCATGGCACTGCTGCTTCAGGAGGAGTCAGCCAGAGCCACAAGTGGCGGACTGGCAGATCTGCACCCACTGTGTCTCACCAAGAAGGGAATTGTACTTGCGTATAGTGCAATGCAAGTACAGATCTGACTTAGGCAACAGGGTTAGCGCAAGGGCTAGGGTTAGGCTACTGGTGAGGTTAGGGTGAGTATTGGGGTGCACCTCTGGGTGCCTCTCTGACCCACTAAGAGGACAGTGTACTGTGGCGTATGGGTAAGGAATCAAGGGTTAGGGTTAGGGCTAGGGGGCTAGGGCAGGGTTTAGTGGGCTTTTTGGCACATCCCAGAAGTCTCAGTGGCCAAGTGGCCATGCGATTGGTGGGATGGCTCCAAAATTTGCATGGTCCACTCACACATGGCCACTTGGCCAGCCCATCATTGCGCAGGTGTAAATAAAATAAAATAAAATAAAATCAATGGACAGGGGAGCCGGAGGAGACATTTTGTTGCAAGAAAAACCACCACTGCTACTGTAAAAATTCTGGCAGCAGCATAGCAATTTTCTCATGTTTCTGTGGTGCTTGTGTCTGTGTGATTTTGGACCACTCCACGATTTCAAAAAAAAAAATTGCGGTCGCCGCCCCATTTTGGATCCCCCGCCCGCACCGCATGGCATGGCGTGGGGACTCGAGTCCGGCTGCCCAGGACAGGAGAGGGGGGGAGGCCGGGACCCCCCCCCCCCAGAAACCACCCCTCTGGTAGGTGCACTACTGCACCTGCACAGGCTTTCCACCTGCTTTTTTTTTTTTTTTTTTGGCTGGGAATGGGGGGGGAGTTTAAAACTTTTTTTCTGTGCTGCTTCCACTTTTGCAGCGGCCGGCGGCGAGACTCCCCCCCCCCACCGTTGCTGGTGCGAGCCTGCGGCGGCGAGTCCCACAGAGAAGCCCAGGACAGGACAGGAGGAGAGGGGGGGAGGCCGGGACCCCCCCCCAGAAACCACCCCTCTGGTAGGTGCACTCTCAGAGGCAGGCATATTTCCGCCTGCTTTTTTGGCTAGAATGGCTGGGAATCGGGTTTTTTTTTTAACTTTTTAAAACTTTTTTTCTGTGCCGCTTGGCATCGCGGGATCGCTGCGATGCCAGGAACGACCACGAAAAATCAGACCCAATTATTCTTTAGTTGGTTCGAGTTCGAGTTCTGGCGGAGTAATTCCCGTTACCGTTTCCATTCCGTAATGGAAACGAGTAACGGAAATGGAAACGGGAATTCCGCTAAGTTGTGCCCATCTCTAATGATAAATGAAAAAAATGGTAGGTACCTCACAAAAACAGAAGACTTCAAGAAGAAGTCTTTATGCTCAAAATTCTACAAAGGAGGCTTCAGCTGTATGTGGAAAGAGAACTTCCAGAAGTACAAGCTGGATTTTGAAGGGGCAGAGGAACTAGATATCAAATTGCCAACATATGCTAGATTATGGAGAAAGCTAGAGAGTTCCAGAAAAACATCTACTTCTGCCTCATTGACTATGCAAAAGCCTTTGACTGTGTGGACCACAATAAAAAATGGGAAGTTCTTAAAGGAATGGGAGTGTCTGACCACCTTATGTGTCTCCTAAGAAATCTATATGTGGGACAAGCAGCAAGAGTCAGAACTGGATATGCAACAACTGACTGGTGTAAAATTGGGAAAGGAGTATGACAAGACTGTATACTGTCACCTTGCCTATTTAACTTATATGCAAAGTACATCATGCAAAAGGCATGAATCATAAGCCGGAATTAAGACTGCCAGAAGAAATATCAACAACCTCAGATATGCAGATGATACTACTCTGATAGCAGAAAGTGAGGAGGAATTGAAGAACGTTTTAATGAGGGTGAAAGGGGAGAGTGAAAAAAATGGGCTGAAGCTCAACATTAAAAATAACTAAGATCATGGCCACCGGTCCCATCACCTCCTGGCAAATAGAAGGGGAAGAAACGGAAGCTATGACAGAGTTTATTTTCTTGAGCTCCTTGATCACTGCAGATGGTGACTGTGGCAATGAAATTAAAAGACGCCTGTTTCTTGGGAGGAGAGCGGCGGCAAACCAAGGCAGCATCTTAAAGAGCAGAGACATCACAAAGGTCCAGATAGTCAGAGCTACGGTTTTTCCAGTAGTGACGTATGGAAGTGAGAGCTGGACCATAAAGAAGGCTGATCACCATAGAACTGACGCTTTTCAGCTATGGTGCTGAAGGAGACTCTTGAGAGTCCTCTGGACTGCAAGGAGATCAAACCTATCTATCCTGAAAGAAATCAACCCTGAATGTTCACTGGGAGGACAGATTTTGAAGCTGAAGCTCCAATACTTTGGCCACCTCATGAGGAGAGATGACTCCTTTAAAAAGTCCCTGATGTTGGGAAAGATTGAAGGCAAAAGGAAAAGGAGATGGCAGAGAATGAGATGGTCGGACAGTGTCATCGATGCAGCCAACATGGATTTGACAAAACTCTGGGAGGCAGTGGAAGACAGAAAGGCCTGTAATACTCTGGTCTATGAGGTCACAAAGAGTCGGACATGACTGAACGACTGAACAACAACAACAAGAAAGAATTGACTTTAATGAGCTAGGCTACAAACCGTAAATTTAAAGCACAATTCATTTAAAAGCAAGATAAGTGTGTGTGTGTGTGCGCGCGTGCGTGCGTGCGCGCACACGCGCACATGTACATGAATGTGTATTGGTTTCACCCACAAGTAATGGGGAGGATTCTAGTGAAGTATTTGTGTACCATCAAAAGAAAGACCACATTCACACAAGTCTAAGCACTAATAACACTGCACACACAACCAGAACTGCACTAGGGTGTCACCAAATAATTGCAAAGAGAAATAAAATATACATAAATATGCCTGATTGCACTGAAAACGGTAAGTTTAACAGGTGTGATTGGCCTTAAAGCAACAATTCCGTTTGATTTGGAATCAGTCCAAGTAAAGGTCCTACAACTGGACCTTAAAGGCCCACTGTGAGCATGGATTGGATCAGTCTAGGGCACACTTTCCAATACATCATGTGATTGCCAGTAAATCGATTGCACATAACCACTCCACAATTCGTCCAGATTGCAGTCTGTTTCCCTGTCTGATTGTGCACTTAAATGACATTTCTTCAGAAAGATAACCATTTAAAGAGAATGATTTTTAACAGTTGATTAGTTGACAGAATAAATCACATCTATAATCTTTTTAAACAATTCATCAATGTATTTATTTATTTAATTGATTGATGTTTATACTGGCCCATCTGGCAGCATTAGCCAGGGACACTCCTTTGTTTATTAAATACATTGGAGCAAGAAGCTTTAACTGATTTGAGTATAAGCTTTAACAAGATTAATAATTTTAAGCTATTTGAACAACATGAGTTTCATATCACTCTTTGACCACCTAATATTTTCAAATTCACTTGAAAAATTCTGCTTAGATATAAAGCCTAAATCTAATTGGCAATCCAAGCTAGAATAGATCCATTGAGTCAACTGCTGAATAGTGCTTTAGCACCAAGTCCTATCAAGATACTTTACTAGGTCAACTGTGATTAGACTTGCAAGTGTATTTAGTACATAATCTAAATTGATTCTTCAAAATGAGAGGTTTCCTTTTTAAAAGCAATATAGGGGGAAATAATTAAACAGCATATTTCAAATTTGAAAAGGATGGATTTTTAAGTAACTGACAAATGTGAGCAGGTGAGCAAAGAATTCAAGGGACAGAATCTTATTAAGTATACCCACCAGCATAATTCTGTTGAATTAACCTAAACTGTGAATTGCCATAAACCTTAGCTGTGAATTGCCACAAGTTAAGAAGGTTGCATGGGCATTTGCTGCCGTATAGTAGTTGCAGGACTTGGCAGACAGCAACAAATGCTTATGCTGATTTCTTAACTTGCAAGCAGTTCACATCTGAAATTTATGCTAATGGGATTATGCCAGGAAAGTTTTTCATTTGGATTCCTGCCAGGGAGTCAAGACAGAAACTGTCCGCAACCGTGGCTTTCAGTCCAAGCGGGATAAGAATTCAATTGCTTTTAAAGCTTGGCACATCTTTGAGCAGGGTTTTAATCTGCAAACCTGGCTTGAGAGACCTTTTTATCATCTTTCCTTTTGACCTGCCCTCTTTCATTCCCAAATTTTATTTTATTTTTTTTTAAAATGAAACATGCATTCCAATCTGTCACTAGTTTAAAGATGCATCACCAATTAATGCTCACAACTTTTGTTTGTACCTTCCCCAGTGTTCTAAAATCAAAGTGATGATAAAAAATAATTGTCAGTTTTGCCGATATCATTCTCCCTAAATCACAAAGGATTTGTAAGGGGTTAAGTTCATAGAGATCTTAAATTGCAAAACCATGTGCAATGCATGAAACAAACTTTTAGACACTTTATCCTCTTGGCTTATCACATTTATCATATAAAAGTCTCTGGGTTTCTTTCTTTCTTTCCGAAGTAACTTTTGTGGGTGTTGTTGTTACCGCTCTTATGACGTGAATGTTACAGATTGACACTAAAATAAAAAGTCAAAAGTTACTGCAGCACTGGTTAAAAGTTTCATCAGCAGTAAGACTAGCTCTGAAAATGACTAATAAACTATTGTGTTTGTTTCTTTAACTTCAATGATGGTAAGTTAAGGTAATTGTTTTTATTAAGAAAATAAGCTTCAGATCACTCTGGGAGAAACATTTTTTCTCATTACATTTTGTTTTAAGAGCACGGCATGATAAAAGTAGGGGGTTGAAATTGCTTTTCCAAGCACTTTACTGAAAATAATGTGATATTCTGTGTGAAAAGGAAGTCAAGATGAAGTATTCAAATTTTGAGTATTCATAGGCTCCTTTAACAGCTTTGAAGTTGATAGATGACTGCACTGTATAGTCATCTGCCATCAGCCTCCTGATCTTGGTTTAAAACTCTTTGTTGTCTGGAGGTGGACTGCATATAAAACTGATTTCAGAGTAGAACAGGCAATAAATTGAAATCAGATGAGAGCAGTTTGACTTTGGAAATAAGCTCATTGTAAAATGGCAGACTCCCCTTTTGCTGAGCCTTCAAGAAGAGCCTGAGAACTGACAAATATGCCTTTGGCTTGGCCGTGTTCATGTTGTACTTGACTACCCACAGACTCAAAAGGCAATGAGAAGGCGCATACAGGCAAAAATTCTAGATTTTTGCAGACATGGTGCTCTCAGCTTCAGGACTATAAATCCTTAAGTGTTTAATGAAGGGGAACTAGATGTCTCTTCCAGTGGATCCTCAGCCTCGGATTCTGTCCCCCCAAACATACTGAATTCCTGACAAGGTCTGTTTTTTGTGTGTTTTTTGTTTTTTTTGTTTTTGTTTTTGTTTGTTTTTTGCATTTCTACCTCTGTTGGAGGATTTTTCATTTAATTCTATTGTGCTATGATCTTACAAACATCTGCCTGAAAACAGAACCCCTTGCACACAGTGGGGCTTAAATCTGAGTATGCATATAAGACTGCACGGTTCAACATTATTGGAATTAGATTGGGTTAAGCTTTCATATAGGTGTGGTGGCTCAGCAGGCTAGACCACTGAAAACTGATGGCTACAAAGTCGGCAGCTCAGCAGTGCGAATCCCAGGTGCCACACAGCGGAGTTGGCTCCTGCTCTTAACCCCAGCTCCTGCCAACCTATCAGTTCAAAAGCATGTAAATGCAAGTAGATAAATAGGTACCACTGTAAAAATTGGGAAGGTAAAACAGTGTTTCCTTTCAGCCATGCTGGCCATATGTCCATGGAGTTGCACAACACTGGCTCTTTGGCTTGAGTTCGGAGATAAGCACCATCCCTAGAGTCGGACATGACTAGCACACATGTGCAGCTTTCATATGGTAACTTCTGTGTGCTGTCATTTCTTGGTACCTGCTGTTAACTTTGGTAAATTTAACCATCTGCTACATATGTTTTCCACCTCTCTCTGCTACCCATTAATTTACCATACTATCTTTGTTTCCTACTTTTCTAATAAGGAAAAAAAACCTGCTCTACGTAGTCCATGAAATTTCTGCATCTTCAAACTTACACATTCATTTGTGGAGCTAGGTTTGTTTCTGCTTTCTTTATAGTTTAGCAAAGTTTTCTGCTTATATACCGCTCCATAGTGCTTAAAGCACTCTTTGACTGTGAAAAGTTGTGAATTGAAAAAAGGAGCAAGCTTCTGGGATTCAGTTCTTTATGAACTGTAGTGAGTACATGAGGATACTGTACCTTGTAGATCATATTGAGTGCTGCCATTCGTGTTGTCAACAGCCGGGTGCAGCAATATCAGGCCATTTCCTGGCATTTTAAATCATGGATGCACCACCACAACCCATATTAATACACTGGAGTTTTTTTGAAGAACTGCATCCTCCCTTGGGTTTACTCAAAGTCCAGGAACCTTGAGAAATTATAGACCAATAAACAGATGGTTGTACTATGAGAAGTTGATATATATAATTGATCATCTCATAAATCATACTATGGCAAATTCAAATAAGCATCTATCTCTGTTCTTTCTATTTAGGATTTTTGAATATTTACATTTATCTGCATTAATGTGGACCAGTATCCTAGGTCAAACTTTATGTAAAACTATATTTGTGGTGTGATAGACACTGTAGAGAAAATTAATACATTCCTCCATATTAACTCATCTTTTTGCCCAGTATGAGAGTTTCTTATCTGGAACACATAAGGTTTTAAAATTTAAAAACATATGCTTCACTCTGTTGAGAAAGAGCATATGCCTCTGCCTCCAAGCTACAAAATGCATGTTGCTTCCTGATTCAATGTCACTGTGGAGCTCCACTTTGCAAAAGCAGCCTTCATATCTTCACTTGGATTACATTTGAAATATAAAAAATTTAGAACTATAATCACCTCAACAAAATGAGACAGAGAAGCCTACATGTATTGGAAATATATCTGTGTTCTCAGAGGTAAGGTACTAAGAGCCCCGGTTTATCTAGCTGGCTTTGAAAGGTGCAAAAGCCAGAAACATGTCCCAAATCTTGTCCCACATAGAGGATGAGATCTGAAGTGTCCTTGGAACATTTAAAAATGATAGAGGGAAATAGTCCAAGCTAAAACAGTTTCCTTTTGTGGCAAATGCATTTTTTTAAAAAAAGCAGGTGCTCTTTATAGATGAAAAAACATTTAAAATGTGCTGAACAGTTTGAGCATCACCTAGTTGGCTTCAACCACCCGAGTGTGAGGTTAAATTAACTCTGCTAAGATAATAAGTGAAGGGTTCTTATAATGAAGATGGGACTTGTGTTTAATTGGATTTTGGATTCACCAATCCAAAAATATATGGATGTGACCTTTATATTTGATTCAGTTGATTTTAACCTCAATATATTTGATTTTAACCTTGATACAGTTAAGATTTCTAATTATACATCATGGGAAATAAAAGCTCTGTTTTTATGTTTTCCCCCTTACACCATGGACTAATAAACATCAATTATAGAACAAACATGGCTGACAATAGCCTGGAGATTTTTGCTAACAGAGCATAATGTGGAAATGAAATATGTGCCAAAATATGTGTGATAGATTCATTAAAACTCAGGCATAATGTCTGGGTAAATTAACAAAGAATGTAGCCTGTCTCTTAATTTGTTAGGATTTTTAGTATTCCATGTATTTTGCTTCTGATTTTCAGTGCTCTGTGTGTACATGTCAGTGTTTCTCCACTTACCCACACATGAAGGATATATGTAATTAAAGGACAGTGAGGCTGCACCAAAATGTGCATGCCTTCAGTGAGGGCATTTGTAGTTTGGGAGGGGAACATGTCTACATCTCTCAGGTGAGAGGGAACACCTGTTGGACCGAACTATAGAAGCCTTTGCATATAGGTATCTATTTACTGTATATACTCGAATATAAGCCTAGTTTTTCAGGGGGCTGAAAAAGGGGGCTTTTGACTTATATTCTGGTCAATACTTTTAGCCACTGGCGCAAGTGCTTGAGTCGGTGGCTAAAAGTCATTTTAAACATTGTGTGCCACTTCTTCTGAAACCCCCCCCCACATGTTGCAGGGGAGTGGCGTACAATGTTTAAAATGACTTTTAGCCACCAACCCAAGCACTTGCTTCAGTGGCTAAAAGTCATTTTAAACATCACACACCTCCTGCCCCCCAGCTCACAAAGGAGGAGTTACCAGGTCCTGCTGCATTTCCCACCCTAGACTTAAACTTGAGTCAATAAATTTTCCCAGTTTTGGGGGGTTAAATTAGGGGCCCCAACTTATACTCGGGTCGACTTATACTCAAGTATATACGGTATATTATAATATCATCAATGGGCATTCACATGACCAGGGGATGTATTAGATCCCAGAGCCATGGTGGAGATATGTGGTCCCAGTTTCTCTTCCCTAAATACAGACTTCTGCATGTGACTATTGCAAAGTATACACATTGGCCGTTGCAAATAATCTGCCTTTCTTTTAAAACACATTGCCAAGAATACACGTTAATGAACTTTTCTGTACATGTATTTATCAATCTACAGGTATTTCCACTGCATTTATGTGCCAGTTTTTTTAAAAAAGCCATGTGGAAGGTAGTTAGTAGTTAAGAGAATTTCAGAAGTTCATTTTCCAAACTACCAAAGAAATCGGTGCAGACAATGCTGTACAACAAAATGCATATTTTTTTTTGCATCACAGAGATTTATGGTTCAGACATTTCACAGTTTGTCACAGAAATTTTCCCATTTGATTAACTCTGCCCTTTACTCGCACAAGCTAGAATCTCATGGTTAAAATGCTGAGGTGAAGCATAAGCAAAGTCTACCTTTGGGGGGTAAGAAATCTGAAATAATTTCACAAGAAGAGATGAAAGATTTAAAATACTACAGATGAGAATGTTGGCTTATGATTTGAGTCTCTCTAGAACTGGCCATGTGTCTTAAATCCATCAGAAACTTCTGTTATATTCTCAGATATCTATCAACTTTTTCACCATGACATACAGTTCAACATCCATTTGACATCAGCTGCAAGTGAGCTGAAATGGATATGGATTGTCACTTCACTCATATATAACCCAAGAACCATCGTGGGGTGTTCAAAGCATTTGTAAAAGACATCTTGCATCAACAGATGTATCATTAACAAAAGTGCAAGGCCATAATAAGGACTCAAAGTACAGTACTTGCTGTCAAGTCAGACATGGAGACTCAACTCTGACTTGACTCAGGTTTCCCCACCCCCTCCATGACTAAGACTTGACTCACAACTCGAAACACACACATATCCTCCTTTTCTGGGTGGAAAACATATTTTTAATAGGGGGTCAAACTTGGGGCTGTGGACTCAGGACTTGTTACCAAACATTCAGAACAAGTCCCAAGTCTTGGCACCAAGCATTTGGACTTGAAGCAAAAGACTTGTCAGCATCCATGCCTATAGCAGATTCACACCTAAGCAGTCGTGTAGATCCTTTTTTACTCCTTTCATCCTGGGGAAGATGCTTGCTTAGGCACAAAAAGATTGTCTGTGGTGCTGCCATTTCCTCCAACTTGGCAGAAGCAGTTTGTGGCCGTGCCTTATTCCCCAAATGTGGAGAGTTGGGCAGCAGGGTGGAGCTTGTGTCTTCTTGTTCTGCTCATACGCCATGTTTTATCCTCTCTGGAATGGAGGAATAGGAGGGAGGTATGAGTCTAGGACTGAGTCACAGTCCTTTCAGGAGTGGCCAATACACCCAGTTGATGGGTACCTGTGCAGTGGTGGCCTTTCTCATCCAGACTGAGCAGGGGGCCTTCTTCCACAGGGTCTTTTCACCTGCACTTCAATGTATGCAATATGAATGGGGGGCTTATTACAATGCATGTAATATGAATGAGTGACTATTTACCATGTGACTTTTATATTAATTCCTAGAGATGGGCACGACTCAGCAAAATTTTCATTTCCGTTTTCGTTTTTTCGTTTTCATTAGGTAACGAAACGAAAATGAAATTTTTTCAAAAACAAAATGGAAACGGAAACGAAACGAAAAATTTTGCCGTGTTTTTCGTTTTCGTTGCAGCAAACACATTGAACTGAAAAGAATGCTAATGAAACAGCAATTTTTCATTTTCGTTTTCGTTTTTTTGTTTTCATTAGGTAATGAAACGAAAATGAAAAATTTGCAGAAAAACCCAACGAAAACGAAAACGAACCGAAACGGACCCCTAAACGACCAAACGAAAAACGAAAAACAATTTTTTGAGTCGTGCCCATTTCTATTAATTACCATACATGATTGCATTGACTAATTTCATAAGAATCAACAGTGATTTCCATTTTAGCTTTCACCACTCATAATGGATTTTCTTCTTTTTGTGTGCTCTTTGTAGCTTTAATGTTACCTTTTAATGTTCTAAGATGCCTCTCCTAATTCCCTGTTCTTAATTTGAATATGTCTTAAATATTCTGGGCTATATATTGTCCCTCATTATTGTAAGCCACCTTGGGTCCTTTTCCAAGGAGAAAGGTGGGGTAAATTTTTTCAAAATAAAATAAATAAATCAATATCTCCCTTTTAGGCTCAGATGTTCTTTACTGCTTTTTCTTAATTTTTAAAAAATCCTTTCTCATCCTATTAAGGATTTAAAAGATACCTGTGTCACTTGTGTAAGCTAAAGTTAATTTGACTGCCACATAATAACACCCACTCTAACACCTTGAGGATAAATAATATTTTTCCTGGGAAATTAACACCTTTAAGATAGCATGTTTTATTTTAGCAGATGTTTTTTGGGGACCGCAGTCAACTTCACCAGATGCATTTGATGCTAGGCAACCAACATCCTTGCTTTTCTTGGAGACAAAGAAGAAGATATATATTGGCTACTGACGTAATGCCTATTTTATTAGTAACTGTATGAGTGTTTTGTAGTATTTTTATATTATTGTATTTTTGTTAGGTTCTGATTGTGTAGGCTGTGGGGGGGTTGTATTTGGGGAGTCACCTTTGGGTGACGCTTGTACACCACCCTGAGTTCCCCACGGGGAAAATCGGGCGGTTAATAAGTGTAATAAATAAATAAATAAATAAATAAAAAGAACCACAGACTTATTCTTCTCACCCTCGAGAGGATGAAGTATTTCTTGGTGAGCAAGAGAAGGGAGCAAGAACAAATGTTTCTACAAGTAAAGCAAAATTTGTTAAATAGCACAAGAATGTAAATAGCACCTTGGCACAAGCAGAGCATATGATGCAACATGACAATGGATGCTGCTTTGTTGTATATACTTTGGAAGATCAGGAGCATCGGCAGGGAGGGGTTGTTTCCCTGGTATGAACAATCAGTCAGTCATTTGGGCATTGTTCAGCTTCTCATAGCAAAGGATACTAGTTTGACAAAGTCAGTTTGCAGAATTACAGAGACCTTGAAAATAAGACATAGAATTGGCTTGTTTTTTTTACTCTACAAGGTTTACTTTGTTATATGCCAAAGTGAACCAGCATCAAAGCAAAAGCAAAGTAAAGTGTGCTGTTGATATGCCACCCCTTAGCATATAAATCACTCTGGTTTAGAAACCAGTTATGCCCCAATGGGCTGTGCACTCAATTTACTAAGCTCAGGAGGATGGAATCCTGAGTCAGCCTTGTGCCAGCTACCTGGATGCATTGGGACCAAACACAGGTCATCACAAACAGAGTTTCGGATTGCACCACTGTAGTTTAACCACTACAACACAAAGCTCATAACCATGGGACACCATGGGTCAAGCTGATAGCCTTGTTCAAGAGTAATATAGTGTGTGTGTGTTGTGTTGTGTCATTACAGTCAAGACTGACTTTTCGTGACCCCATGTCCATGGAGTTTTCTTGGCAGGAATACTGGAGTGGCTTGCCAGTTCCTACTGGTAATATAGTAGGCAAGTCCAAAAGAACAAAACATAAATCAGCACTTTATAACCAAGGATATAGGGATAGGTCGGGTTTTTTGCTGTAAATGTGTTGTGTTGCCCAGAAATGTTGTGTCTAGCCTAGTTTGGTTGAACACGACATAATATAGAAAGCTGCTTTATCTTCAGGTAACATTTATGTCTAGGTTAGGGTGTGGTTAGAGAAAGGTAATGATCCATGAACAATAATTTTTGCTCCTAGCAAACAAGTCACAATTTGGTTCATCAGTTCATTTGGGGACATTTTAAAAAAAAAAGACAGGCTATGAATCTCTCTCTCTCTCACACACACACACACACACACACATACACACACACAGAGAGAGAGAGAGAGAGAGAGAGAGAGAGAGGATTCTTTCTCAACTCTGTCTATAGATTCCTGCTTAAATTCCAAAATCACATAAAATCAGGTATGATCAGGATGAAATGATGCTTAACATCCATGGTATTTCTAATGCCCATAAACGTGGCATATATGCTATGCTTATGGGTATTTGAGGGGACCTAGCCTGGAGTAGGTACTGTCCAGCCACTCCAGTATTCCTGCCAAGAAAACTCCATGGACATGGGGTCACGAGTGGTTTCTATTTGTATTACTACTGTGCATGCTTTTACGTGAAAAGGGGTAAAAAAGGAAACTCTGAATTACCTGTGACATACTAAACATATCACAGTCTAGTCCTAACTCCCATTTAAATCAGCCATACTAGGAATTTAATAATGACTAATGTTCTTTGAGTTGAGCCCATCTACCAAAGGGCAGAGCATTAATTCTGTTTTCTTCTGCCTTAGACTTTCTACACAGTCCATTGCCCCAGATTTATTGCAGATTATATAATTATTTTGTATAAAGGTGTAATTTCAGATGATTTCCTAAGATTTTAGTTTGCTCGTTATAAGCCTTGCCTGATACTGTATTCGCTTATCACATGTAATTCATTTCCGAGCTCATTGGTAAAATGTCACTAAAAAGCCTTTTAATGACAATGATATCATCAGCAACAACTTGCAAAACCTTTTAAATGACTATTATAAGGTACCTTTGTCTGTTCTTAGAGGGACCTTTGGCAGGAAAATAATACGGCATAAGAAATCTCTCAAGACTGAGACAAAGGCACATAAATGTACAAAAAATATTTCACAAGTTCAATCAAGCAAAAGTTTCTGAGAAGTTTGATGTTTTGGTATAATATTTTATTAGATAACTAGAACAATAAAAATATGCACATCTGAGATACAAAATTTTACTGTTTTGGTAATAAAGCAAGGAAGCTTTTAGCAAAATTACGTCCTAGGTTTCCTGAGCCAAGAACAATTTGCTTTATAATAATCAAAGAAGAAAACTGCAATAATGCATATTTACTCAGGAGAATTTCTGATTAGCTCTAGCTGTTTTTATCAGGTTTGCTGATAGTTCCAAGGCACCTTTATAGACACAAAGCTAATTTATCTGTATTTCTAGCCTCCCTCGTTCTGAAGCTTAGAATGGTTATAATTCCCTTTTAAAGTCTACATGTAAACGCAAATTTAGAGCAGACCTAGATCCATCTGTGCTCAGAAGCCAGACAGTGTCATGCAACATGCTGAGCTCCAGGCATTCCCAGGGACGGTGCTAGGTTTTTTTGCACCGTAGGTGAGGGGTGGGGCGGCAGGCGGGGGCAGCGTAGCAGGGGGTGGCGGATGATGGCGACGGGTGTGGGGGACGGACGGCGATGGGCATGGGGCGGTGGCAATGGGCACGGGGGAAGCGGGCGGGTGGCAGCAGGTGGCAGGGGAAGGGCCAGTGGTGGCCAGCGGCGGGGGGGTGGGGGCAGCAGGCTGGCCAGTGCCCCCTCTCCATTTTGGCGCCCTAGGCAACTGCCTAGTTCGCCTTAATGGACGCGCCAACCCTGGGCGTTTCTTATATGATAAGGATGACCTGACTTAACTTTCCTCAAATGACACATTTTTAGCATTTATCCATGGAAGTGTTTTGTGATTTCTAAAAGCACAGTGCATCCCTGGAGGCAACACAATAGCTATCCAGGCTGGTTGGAATTCAGAGATGCAATTCCTATAGACATCTATTAAAAGCTTGGCTATGTGTTACCAGTTCATTCCACTTACCCATGGTCTTAACATCTCCAAAATCTTGGAGTTTTGGTCCCTACACAAACAGAATGTATATGCTGTTTGCGGGAGCTCAATAAAAGATAATATCTCTGTGCACCCATAAATCAGGCACAGGGCCTTATGTGATTGAGAATGGCCAGAAGAATGGCACCACCTGCCTTTGATGTATGGGAGAGGAGATGGGAGAATGGGAATAGGTGGCATGTCAGAGATGATTTTTCCTTTGGCTTTAGCAGAAAAATCAGAAGCATTTCACACAATGGTTCTGCTTTTTCCTTTTTAAAGACTGGAGAATGGCAGCCCAGGACTTCCCACATCACATGTTGCCCCCTGCCTTAATATATATATAGTCTCCCCAAAGGATAGTACTTATCCAGATTGTGCATTAAAAAGCTGAAATAATCTGTTCACCACAATAGATATGTAAATAGATTGTGTCTAGGGCATAGACATAGGCATGGGGAAAAGTGTATATTTGCTTACTTTTGTTTTATTATTTCTCTGTCAGAAATCCAAGTGGGAGCAGCTAGAAAACTACAATAGCATTTTCTTCCATTTGCCACTTCCAAACTATGACAAAGATGGGCGTGAAAATGGACATATGTTTACTTGCCGAAGTAAAAAAAAAAAACCAACAAGTTGAGCAAACCATCTTTGTACCCCAGGTTGGCAGACAGGAAATTAAAAATATAAACATGCCAGGTTTTCCCTCACCAACTCTAGCTTTTCTTTACTTTTTGGAAGGCACTATAATTGCATTCTGAATAAAAACGAATATTGATTTAGCAAACAGGATCTGTTATTTCCTGACTTTTTGTTTTGCATTTGCTAACTTCGCTGATTTGGAGATTTAGGGCTAAACATTCTACAAACAATGCAGACAGCATGCATGATTCCCGATTTACATGTGGAATTAGGCTGCAGAAGACTATTATATTCCTATGGATGTATTTATTCTTATAAATTGATTCCAATTATAATACTTCCAATAGAAACTGTTCTCTGGATAGTATAAAAATGAGCATTTAAAAAAAAAACGGATGGAGTTGAACTCACTGCTTGGTGGAGCTGAGGGTAGGAAGCCAGAAGCCAGTCCAAGAAATGACCAAATGCAGCAGTACTTTAAATTCCCAGCAGCCCATACCACAGAACATGGAAAGTGAACTTTGAGACCATGAATGCAGAGAAGAAGGTCCAAACACCACTGATACCATTTGCAACTAATTGCAAAAAGGGACATTCATTAGAATGCCCATGTAATTCCATCTGTGAAAGTGAACCCTGCTCTCCCCCCCCCCTTATGTCTCTAAGGCCTCAGTTGCATGGCTATTAACTGTGCATCATATTTTGATGCGTACTAAAATCATGGGTGATCACATGTTTGGTGCGCACTTAACACCAACGGCAGGGATATATTATATTTCTTTCTGTGCATCCCGTCTTGCCAAATGCACATCTTTTCCCTGTTTATTGTTCTTCTTTTCTCCATCATGCTCTCTCTCTCTCTCTCTCTCACACACACACACACATATATATATAAAGTGATTTGCTTGTCTATTACTGGTGTGTCATCTTTCTAGTATTATTGAAAGAGTTCATGCGAAAGTTTGAGAATGTGGCAGTGTATCCCTAGTACCTGAGTGCCTTTATAGTAACTCCTTTGTTTTTCTCTCATTTCTCACTTCCTTTCCCATTGGTCACTGTACCAGGTAATTTGCAGCTTGTAGAAGTGCTCAGTTACTGAAATGGCAGTAATTGATTATTAAAGTAGGACAGCAGAAAGAGGCAGAAAAAAGGGGGGACGAACTGGTGTGAATTTTCACCGGTCGCACTGGAATTGCTGCTGTAAAAACTGTGCATCATTAAGAGGAGTAATTTGATCAAACCCCTATTGGTGGTATAGGATGATGCGGTTAAAGTGCGCTTCAGGGGGTGTGGTTGAATGGGGTTCCAAAATGCTGCGCCTTGGAGTGGAGACACAATCTTTTGCTGCGCAGTCATTCACAGCAAACACAGCACCAAAAAGGTTGTGAGACCATGGCCAAAGCCACACAAAGAAGAAATTTTCTTTGCTTGCATACCTCAAAGCATGGCTAAATCATGTTGGGACAATAGCAATCTTGCATGCACCAACACTGCAAATCAGTCAGAGGGGGCTTTACAGTCTAATGTGATTGTTCTTTACTACTAACTTGATTGGCAAAATTATTTTCCCACCTCTGACACTTGAGCAAAGCCTCCACACTTCTTCCTGTTTCTTTTTACTTCCATTGTTTTCCTGAAAGTTCTCTTCTTTGTCTGACCATCCTCCAGGCAGCAGTTACCAACGCTGCATATTTCTATCTTTTTCTCCTCCATCTGTAACTAACTGTGAGATACAGTTTTCCTATTTTAAAAAGTTCTAGAGTAATTTTCACCATAGAAAGTACAAACTCTGTTTCCTAGTTAATAAAATCAGAGTGAGCCGTGAAGGATAAAGGGGTCAGCATGTTTATTATAAAACACTTCATTATTATCCGATGTCAAAGAGAGAGTGAGAAAGGAAAATCATTGACAAACAGAATTACTAGGAACACAACCATAATATAGTCAAAACGTCCATAGGCTTTGCAAAATAAATGTCTTTGTACAGCACCAAAAAGACCTTTGGCCAAGAGCCTTCACCAGTTAAACGGTCCAAAGTGAGTCACAAGTAAAACCATAAAATAACAATAAATTTAAAAACTATACAAAACTAGATGTTAAAAAAGTAAAACAAGGTTTTAGACAATCAAAAATATTTTAAGAACATTTTAAAATATCTAAATTTCATAAATGGGGAGTTCCCTAGATTCTCTACTTACTGCTTAAAAGCCTGTCTAAAAAGAAAGTTATTTGCCTGATAAAAGACAAGAGGGAAAAAGCCAATCAGGGAGAGTGCATTCCAATATCCAGCGTACTGGTGGTATGACTTTCTCAACCTTTGGATGCTGTGCCCAGTAGCTTTTGAACTTTTCTGGAATCCCCCACAACTCATCTATTAAATTTTGTTTTGTATACCCTGGAGCTTTCATGCATGCTTTCCGCATTGTTCGTAGAACATTTAGACCTAAATCCCCAAATCAGGGAAGTTAACAAATGAAAAACAGAATGTCAGGAAATAACAGATCCTGTTTGCTAAATCAAAATTTATTGTTAAAGTTATTGTTAAATGCTCATTTTTATACTAATGGCAAAATAAGGTAGGTCTCATCCTGTATCTTAAGCCCCTAGCAAGAAAAGTGAGAATGTGATAGTCTGGTCTAATGTGAGTGAGTGAGTGAGTGAGTGAGTGAGTGAGTGTGTGTGAGAGAATGGGGTGTATGCTAGGGCCATTCTCAACAGAGGCCATATGGCCCCCTGGGGAGCCCTATCACATTTACAAAGGACCACAGATTGAAAAAAAGTTGTATTCTATTTTTTTATTTATTTGTTTGTGTTCTCCCTCTTTTCCCCCCGGGGGGGGGGGCTGAGAAGATTTCCTAAAAAGGCCTGTGGCCAAAAAGAAAACAAAAACCCTCAGAAAGGTTGAGGATGACTACTCCAGAACTATACCTGACAGGGATATGAAAACAGCATGGATATAAGATATAAGCATGTAAAAGCTCGGTACCAAAGGCAGAAAAGAAATGATCCAGCACTGCCTTCTGGAAGTAAGGCACCTCAAAATATGAACTGAGCCACCAAAGAATGCCATCAAAACCCAATTCAGATGAGTTTTGCAGAGGAACCACAAAGAATGGTATGGAAAGCTGCTGTTGTATCCAGAAGCAATAGGAATGAATTCCCTCTGTTGCTCTCTTAGCAAAGGCAATTCTACAGGGTAACCAAAGTGTAGTACCCAACCAGACCTTGATTGAAATGGATATTGTAGTGACCAGCAACCAGTTGCCTACCCTTTCGCCGACCAGTTTTAGTGTCTTTTGAGTCTGGGAAAGTTTTTTTTTCAACAGTGATTACGCTGCCCTCTAGAATGAGGCTCCCTTCCTATGAAATGCATTGCCTTACGAATCCAGGCAGTCAACCAGAACCTACTAGGTATAATAAGCTACATAGCCAAAGGCCAACCAAACTGTCAGTTGAACTTTGACAGGAACCATGAGACCTTACTTTGTGATATTCCAAGAAAGAGTGATTGAAAAAATGAAAATGCAAAGAATCTGTGGTGCCACTATTTGAGCGATGTGGGTGAGGTACTAGAAAAGTTTTTTTAAAAACCACTATTGAACACAAAGTGAGAAGAAGGGTTAACAGAAAGAGGAGTTCAGATAAAAGAGAAAGCAGTGATCCTTGCAATATGTAGCTTTGAGGGTGGAGGGAGGTGGTGGTTGAGAATGTATTAAAATCAACAACACTCAGTTAAAATTACAAGAAAAAAATGTTTACCTGCATGGCTATTGAATCAACGAGACCATCTTGAAGCGACTGTTGGAGAGATATCAATTGTGCACCATTGATGAAGCATGAAGAAATGGGGTTGTATGTGAACTGACCCTCAAATAAACAGAAATCTATTCCACATTAACTTTCCTCCCACAGCAATCTGACAGTATAGACAGGGCCCTAAAATAGGAACACTGTGTGAAGTGTTCTATCCAGAATTGAAACCTAGCATGCCTCATGATTGTCTTTGACATTCAACTTCATATTCTTTGTGACCTGCTACACCTTCTCAAGAGCCTGTTATCTCCTGTTCAGGCAAGGGATAAACACTGCTAGAGCACACAATGATTGTATCACCAGGACACTTGATAGAACTCATCCTAGTACTTCAAGGGGTGATTTTAGATATGTTTTATGCATAGCCTTGTCCCTTGCCAAGCTTTGTTGCTCGAACACTGAGTATGTGTTGCAGCACATTTATCAAGTGTCTGGCTTGTTCAGCTTTGATACTCTCTGACCCTTCTTTTGGACAACTGTCAACAGGCAGAATTTTGACAAAGACAACCGGCAAAGTGGCAAAATCCAGCAAGCAATCTTTCTGTTTGCCATGGAACCACAGTGTTCGTATCTTTATTAAAATAGAAAGTGCTTTGGAGTCTAACAGCCTTCCTAGGAAAATGTAGCCATCTCAAATGCAGCATTAAATTTTCAGTGCACGACTATTTCCTATGTGAGCCACAAAACCTTGTAAAAAATGAAATGATGTTTCAATTTACCATTTCAGAAATCATTTGGACATCTGACTCAAGTCCTGCTGGCTGTCATTTATCACATCTGTTGGCTCTCTGAAGTTTTAGCTATCTTTTTTCATCTTTTCAGTGATCTCTCTGATCAGAAAGCATTTTCCACTAAATGCAAGGGAGAGAAGAAAACACAGTTTCCTCTCTAGAGGCTCTCACTCATTGTCAGAGAACTACCTTTGCCACCTGATTCATCCTACAACTAAGCCACAGACCCTGCTGTATCTAGAAGATAGTTTGTTTTCACACTTCCTGCACAATTTAACGAATAACACCTTTCATGACACTGGGGTTTGTCAAGCAGGTGATAAGGCCAACAGCATATAAATAGGTTTCACCAAATCAATCTGTATTTTCCAGATACAGGCTTAGTATAAAGTGTTGGGTTTCTTTCTTTCTTTCTTTCTTTCTTTCTTTCTTTCTTTCTTTCTTTCTTTCTTTCTAGAAAATATAGATTGTGCCCCAAAGATGCAAATGTAGCAAATGGAAAAAATCATTCTGATCACATTTCTTAAGGCATGCAGAAGCATCACTATGATGGATCAAAAAAACTTGGTGCATTTTAGGAGAAAGGTGGTGAAATAAATATATTTTTCCTCATCTGTTCTGAGAAATGTAGCTCTAAACATTGGTACACTACTCAGTTTACCTACCTATATATTATTGGGTGGCTTCCATTTATCACCTTCCCCGATTCTCCATTGAGGTGGGGCTCATTGGATGTTGGGATGTTGAGGGAACCCTGAAAACCCAGTGGTGGAGAAGGACCAGTGGCTGTGACTGCAAGGGTCTTTGAAGGACCCAACTCCTTTGTGGGTTCTTCCAAGGTTCCTCCTGGAGGGGCTTCTAGGCTCTCACCTACTGTTTTGCAGTCCTTATGCCCTTGTCCTCTTTGTTCATCCACGAGCTCTTGAACAGTGCTCTGGCTTTGCTGGGTCATGAATAACAACCATTTGCCTGGTGGCCTTGGCAAGCCCTGCACGCTCGGTTGGGTCAGAGCTTCTGGGCAGGTAGAGTGGTGGGCTGCCATCTGTCCACAGGTCCTGTTGCACAATGGGGTTGGCTGGATGAAGCCATAGGGCTCTGTTGTTGCTGCTGGTGGTGCTACCACCACTTTTTCTTTTCCCTTGGTGAGTGGCTGATCTTAGCAGGGAAAGAGGTGGGTGCACTCTTCTCGCAGTGTTTGCCCGCTCATGCCACCAGCCCACAAAAGGAGCAAGTGTTGCCCCCATGGAGATGGGGCACGAGGGCAGGCTCTTCCTCCTCCTCCTCCTCCTCCTCCTCCTCCTCTTTTTGGGGCAAGAGGGGAGGGCCAGGGACTGTGGAGCCCGACATCACCCTCGAGCCAGAGGACTTCAGTGAGGCCTTTGTCTGCATGTTGCTGGCCAAGGTGGTCCCACGCTGCATCCTGTGCTATGCCTCCAGGCCCAAGGGGGAGCTGGGCACTCAACTGGAGCAGGTCTCGCTAGTGCAACTTGTCTATTACCTGTGTGAAGATGCACTGATTGGGCCCAAGGAGGAGAAGGTATTCACCCTGGCCTTGTGGTGGGTGCACCTGCCCTTTGCTCCCGGCCCACATGCACCTGCCCTTCATCCACTTTGCCATATTGGCCCAGGTAGTGGCAGGGGTGATGGAGGAGAAAGTGGTGGTGGGAGTGGGCATGGAGGCAGGGGGGGTTGCAGACCAACCACTGCCATCCACAGATAACTGAATCCGTGGATGGTGAATCAGCAGATATGGGCTCCTACTGTACAACAGTCATGAATTTTTAAAGACAAAGATTTAAGCACATAGTTTTATCACAAGACTGAAATCCAGCTAGTAGTAAGAGCACTTGCAAGAATTTAGACTGGTTACAAGTCATTAACAAGGTGCAATTTGTATGTTTGCCAATCTACTGCCATGACTTAAGTAACTTCACTTACAGTGGTGTAAAATACCAATAGGATTCTGGCTTACACATTAAATTACGATTGTTGCTGCTTTGAATTGTCAAGTCACATCCAACATATAGTGACCCTGATAGGGGGTTTCCAAGTTATGTGCAAAATTTAAGGAACAGTATTTATTTATTTATTTATTTATTTAAAATATTTTTATCCCAACTTTATCTCTGAAAGGATCCAAGGCAGCTTACAGCATAAAATAGAGTCTGCAAGGTAAAAATAAGAGATGTACAAATATTCTAAAACAAAGTATGTTAAAATACAGTGGGCCCTCGTATAACAAATGGTTTGTATAACATAAAATCTGTACAACATAAAAAATTCTGGAGATAGGGGAAATTTGCTTAACAAAATCGCCTATGGGGTGAATCCGTACAACATAAAAATGGTCACAATTAGCAATTACTGTGTTTTCAATGCATTCCTATGGGAAATTTGTATAAAGGAATATTTGCTTAACAGAATTTCATTTGGAATGAATTAATTCCTTTATACAAGGTACCACTGTAGTACTAAAATTGATATTTAAAAAAAACTTCTTACTAGTGACACCCCTCAGTGAGTTTACATGACTGAGCTGGTATTTGAACTCTGGTCTAACTAGGTGTTGTACCAATCAGCACTCTGTCCAATTACCACTCTAGCTCTCATAATTACAATTAGATGTCCTAAAATGTTGCATTTTTGCAATAACTATATTGGTATCACTGTCATTAAAAAGTAAACTTCTCTACACTGCAGGACTCTGTTGCTTTGGTAGTGTGGGATGTTGAAGAGTCCCAATACTATTCTGAGTAGAAATTTATGCTACAGAATCTGTAACTGAAGCGGAGTTCTAAGATGGAGGACTGCAAACTTGACAAATCAGCTTGGATATATTTGTGTCAGTATTCACCTCATAGGACACGGGATCAGTTGTTTCTTTCCAAGTAAAATATTTTTGTCTATGTACACACAGACACACAATCCAAAAGAGCAGCTGTAAAATACTGTTATGATAACCAGTCCAGTGTACCTTTGCTGCAGGGGGAAAAAAACCATAGTCACCAACATCTTTCTCTTCCAAGAGTGCTGATTTTCTCATATTAAATCCAATACTATGTAAATCCAATGCTATACTGTGTACATACCCTGGCCATTCGAAAGAAAGAAAGAAAGAAAGAAAGAAAGAAAGAAAGAAAGAAAGAA
>JAHTLZ010000330.1:50291287-50316870 GCA_023846285.1 Phrynocephalus versicolor
AAAGAAAGAAAGAAAGAAAGAAAGAAAGAAAGAAAGAAAGAAAGAAACCACTTGGTAGTTGGGCAGCTAATTTTTGTAAATAAACAAACACATATATGTGTGTAGGAATGTAATCAGTCTTTAACTCCAAAACAAATTATAATCATTCAGCTGACTGCCTAACCACTAAGTAACTGATAAAAATCAACTGACAAGCTAGTCAGGAAGAATAAGGGAGTATATATGTGAGCATTTTATAACTTGTTCGTTTTTGTTTGGCTTCTTTTATTTAAAAAAAAACTACAACTACAACTACTGTTACAACAAAGCTTCCCACAATTGACCAATCCATCAATGTCAAAAGTCAAGCAAACACTTGCTTCAGACTAAATTGGATCTAACAAGTACACACTGAGATTTACTCTCACAGGATGTGGGGTTCAGGATAAACATCAACACTGGCTTCTGAAGTCTGCAACAATTACTCTTGAGCTGGGAATCCTCTATTTGTCTCTATACCATACAAACATATCTGCATCTGTATTAAAATGTTTAATCAAAGTAGTTTTCCCATTAACACGCAGAACAGATTCAAAAGAATGTTTTATGTGACCAAAGTCAAGAAAGGACAGTCATACAGGGACATTTAAGGGAGGAACTTATCAATGAATAATTGATAAGACTTGGCAGTGATCAACAATGAAGCAACAATGGTAGACTGTGTGGTCTACAGTCAACCTCCTGAAAGCCCATATGTGACTCTCCCCATTTCAAAGTGCATTCTTATCATTATCTCCCTGTTGTTTCTCTGGTGTGTGTGTGTGTGTGTGTGTGTGTGTGTGTGTGTGTGTGCAGGCAGTTAAAAGGATAAAAAAACTGATTCTTATGCTCACTCTGAAGGCAATATACACTAGATTAAAGCTGATTCATGTACACCCATATACATCATAGGAATGGGATTTTTGGATTACAAATCCCACAATTCTTTATTCTGGTAGTTCTCTATATGATGGTACATCTTACCTGTGAGAAAGGCCTAAACTGAAAGGTTATGATCCTACCTCCACCTAAGTTCCTGTTCAGAAAGAAAGCTTTCAATCCGTTCCCAGGGCAGGTACCAAAAACACTGACAGAATTAGGACTAGGCTTCAAAACATTCCAGTTTAGGCCTTTCTCTCAGGCATGCCACATTCCAATGTCTTTCAGGTAGAACTCCAAGAACTGTGTGATTTGTAGTCTAAAAATCCTTTAGTCCAGTGGATCCCAACCTGGGGGTCAGGACTCCTTTGGGGGTCAAACAACCATTTCACAGGGGTCACCACGAGCCAGTGAAGAAAAAAGCACAAACGGCTTGCGTCTGGAGGAGGAGGGGGAGAGTGAATTACAGCTTGATAGGTTGGCGGGGATGTCAGTCAATGGCACCGGATGCTGCGACTGGCTGATGGTACCTGTAGAGGGAAGTTCTCTATGGCACCTGTGGCAGTGGCCTGTGAAAGGGGGCTTGTGGCCTCTTCCAAGCAGGGCAAGGGGTCACCACAACACGAGGATCTGTATTAAAGGGTCACAGCATTAGGAAGGTTGAGAATGACTGCCTTAGTCCTTAGTAAATCAGCATTTCCAAACCTCAGAATATGTTGATCAGCCTGTGCTGGATAGGGATAATGAGAGTTCTGACCCAACACCTTTGAAGTTGAAGTTGCCACAATTTAGGAGGACTGATAAAAATTATACAGCCAGTTGATGCTTTTCTGGCACACGCATAGCTAATAGTAGCAGTATGGCATTCCAAACCTGAGCACATACCGTATTAGCTCCCATTCCCATAAAAAGTTATATTCAGAGGGAGGGAGCTTGATTAAACATATGATTTACTAGCACACCTCAGCATGTGGCTTAATATGAATGTGGATCATAAATGAAACAGCTTTTACTTATGGGTAAATATGCTTTGGATTTCAGCCTTAGTTGTTTAATTCTGTTTACCTTACACTTCTCTATGTAATTTTCCACAAGTTTATAGTAAAGCTCTTGAAATTATTAAAGCCAGCCCATTATTCTGAAACATGTTTGCCTTTGAAGCTATGAAGCTTGATACCATGCATTTTTCTACTTGAGCCACTTCTCCCAAAGTCCACATTTTCAGGGATGAAAGACGTTTTTAGACTACTCAGCAGGAATTACAGCCATTTTTTATTACAGAGATGTAAAAGGGGAGAGACAGCGACAGGCAGAGTGAGTAGAAAAGACTGCAACGTCAGGCATATGGTGCTGTTTGTCACTGTGTAAACTCATCTGCAGTACTTTATCAAAAGACTCCTATGAAAGCACCTTCACAAATGGCACCTTTGTTGGCAGACTCAGCAAAGAAACTTACCATTTTAACAGACAGGAAGAGTGTCTTTTTTTCTTTTCCTTTCTTTCCTTTCCTTTTCCAAATCCCCCATGAGGAACTGGGGAACTACATGAGAACATAAACATATAGCCTTGTTAGATAAAACCGGCCATGGTAGTGAAACTAGTCTAACAACTTACTCACACATTGACCAACAATATGTAACAGCCATGAATTGGAACTAGAGATGGGCACGAAACGAACAATTTTTCGTTTCCGTTTTCGTTACGACAAGCGAATTTTGTCTCAAAAATGAAACGAAATGAACAGAAACACCGGAAATTTTGTCGTGCATTTGTTTCCATTACTGCAATATGAGTGAATTGCTTAAAATCCTAAAAAAATCACAAAAAAATGAAATAAATGGTAATGAAATGGTAACGAAACAAAAAAACAAAAATGAATTTTTTGCAAAAATTCGCAAAAAACGGAAATGAACCGAAACGGACCCTCCAAACGACAAAGGACAAACGACAAATGAAATGCCATTGATTCGTGCCCATCTCTAATTGCAACCAAAATCGCTGGGGACCAAGTTTGGACTCTTCCTTGTAAATCCCCAGCATTTGGAAAGGTTTGGGCCTCAGGGGACTGAGTTATTAAACGTCAAAGGGGGTGCCCCTAGGGGGAAAAATCATGTCTAATTGAGTGAGAAGCCAAATAATTATTCCCCCCACCCTGGGTTTTCAGCGTGTCGTTTTTCATTTTGTGCCCATCTCTAGTAGCCACCGACATCATTATCTCTTATGTGTTTCTCTAAAGGTACCAGACCCACTGACTACCCCTACAATGTATGACAGTGAACTCAGTAGGATTTTTTTTCCTGCCATACGAAAAAAGTATTTATTTTTATTTATCCAGAGTCTTCTACTATTTAACTTCCTTGGATGGCCCAGAATTCCACTATTATGAATAGGGTGAAATGTATCTCCCCTGCTGCCTTTCCCCATCTATAATGAATTGCACACAGCAATATCATGTCCACTCCTTCCTCACCTTATTTTCTAAAATATTGTATTTCTTATGTTGCAATCTTCTCTCATAAAGAAGTTGCTACACCCTGTGAGGACTATGGGGTCCCCCCCCCCCCGTACTTTCCCCAGCTGTACAATATAGCTTTTGAGCTGCTGTGACAGGAACTGCACACAGTATTCCCAGGGATAGTGGCAGTTTTACTATTGATTCTTTTCCCGGGCATCCTCAATGTGGTACTGGCCTTTTTTGCACAAGGGGATATCTATATTGACTATCCAACAGAACTAGATTCCTATGAGCCAATTTCTGTCAGCATAGCCTCCATTAGTGAACATGTGGGTCCCTACTTGGATGCTCCTCACTTTGTTCCTGTTTATATTAAATTACATTTTCCATTGTAATCCCCATCCTCCTCATTTGAAGAGGTCCCTTTGGAACTCTCTGCAATCCCTTTTAGCTTTACCCTCCCCATAAATAATCGGGTGTTGTCAACCTCTGTCACCTCTCAATGCACATCTAACTCCAGATCTTTCCTGAGATGAAACAAGATGAAAACAGTGGTCTACTCCCAAGACAAATCTGTGGGGAATTGACTATTTTGCCAGTCTTTTTTGAAAACTCTGCAGTTGTATAGACTTTCTGATTTATTATGATGCAGCAGGGACATGTTTAAAATCAGCCAGCCTAGATAGAATGACGCTGGCTGTGTTTTAGAAAACAAGTTAGGTGAGACAACAGTGAGAGATATGTGCAGGATCTGGAAACACAGGGGAAAATGTCAAAGCTCAGGGGGTGTCTTCTTCTGCCTCAGATGCTAGGAGATCTCAGGACAGAAGTTTCCTTTTGATTCCTTGTCAACAATTACTGCCTAGCCTTAAAATGTTATTTATTATCTTGTGGGGCTGAATTGTATTGTTCCCTGTTTAGTTGTAGAATTCAGTATTGAGGATACATTTGAATCTTTCTGACATTCT
Organism: Phrynocephalus versicolor; assembly: GCA_023846285.1. Lineage (NCBI taxonomy): Eukaryota > Metazoa > Chordata > Lepidosauria > Squamata > Agamidae > Phrynocephalus > Phrynocephalus versicolor. The sequence continues at coordinate 50,295,608 of JAHTLZ010000330.1, forward strand.
AAGATAACTGGTTAAAATGTTTATATAGTAAAGGCACCTGATTTTCTCTTAGAAGCAAAACAAGTTGAGGAGCCATATAGCCATCACAAAAACCAAATACAAGAGTAGAACAGGCAATACCTTTAGGCTAATAGAAAAATAACAAAAAAGCTGCTATTATTTTCAGGGTAAAAACCCTCTTTTCAGAGCTGTACCAACAGTGTGTGTGTGTGTGTGTGTGTGTGCGCGCGCGCGTGTGTGTGTGTGTGCGTGCGTGTGTGTGTGTGCGTGTGTGCGTGCGTGTGTGTGTGTGTGTGCGCGCGCGCGCATCACACACTTCATTTTTCAGCTAGTTCTCTCCTTAGGGATTCAAACAGGAAAGATTCCTAAGTGAACAAAGTTGAGCAGCTTTTCTGTTCTCTAAGCATAGAAGCTAAAATCCCTAAGTTTTATTATTATTATTTTCCATTTTTGAATCTATTGTCTTCTCATTTTACAAATCACATTAATAAGGAAAAAAATGCTAATCAAGTTAAAGAGGGGGGGGGGAAACTTTTCTGTTTTTCACTCCTCACTTGCTGCACCTGAAGGTATTGGCTCTTTTATATGTCAAAACCCAACACAAGTATCTTTTGATCTTGCCTTTGAATTGCTAATTTCTTTATCTCTAACTCTAACTCTCTGGCTTTTATGTTCCTGTGGTGTATTGTGAGCTTTTGTGTCAATACTGGTCTTTCATTTTTAACTTGAGAGTTTGTTAGTTCATAGCAAGTGATCACACACACACACACACACACACACACACACACACACACATCCTCCCCAGAGTACCTGCCTCTATCACTTTTGACTCAATTGATATAGAGTGTTAATACAAACACAATAAAGAAGAAGAGAGCAGTAAAGAACTTATTCATCTAAATGAAAGGATAACACTTTGGATAAAATGGCTGGGGCCTAGACTTCTGCTATCATGTTTGTTGTTATGCATTTTAGAAAATAGGGGCATAGAAGACTAATGTAACTTAGCAAAGTGTGCTGCAATACCTTCTACTGCTATTGCTACCAGTGAACCAAAAATTAATAATTCCATTAGGTTCTCGTCCCCCAGTGTCTGTGAAGATTCTCAGTCATCCAGGTGAGTTTATCTGGAAGTTGGGTTGTGGCAACTGGACTTCTTTTTCTTCAGAAATTGAAATGTTTTGCTGCTCATCCAAACAATGTCATCAGTCTGAAGAAAGCTAGTTGCGAGTCCTCCATTTTATAGTTCACTTTGACCTCTTGTCACCCTGGTCTAAAATAGGCTCATAAGATGAACAACGGCCTGAATAGGCTTGTTAGGTAGACAACAGTCTCAATAGCCTTAAGGTGCTGAAACCCATAAAGTATGGGTCGTTAGCTATGGCCTTGGTGGGGAAGGCGTGAAGTATTTTTGATTTGTCTGGGTATTGTTGAAATCACAGCCTGATAAGTGGCAGATGGGCTTTGCCTGAGTGAGGGGTTTTCAAGGCTCACATGAATGGCTTCCCTGACCCCTCTCTCAAACCACCTATCTTCTCTTCTCTTCCAAAATTGACAGCTTCTGCCAGTCAAATCCCATTCTTTCAGTGTGTTTATTCTTGAAAAGCTAGTTTTGAGTCCTTGTGTATTCAGTCATTTTAGTGATGAACTAAGATTGGTATCTCATTTTTTTCCTCAGAGCTTCCCCACACACATACTTAACATCCAAAAGGCAAGCATAATCCTCCCTGTGCTGGAAATAGCTACAATTATTGGATTTGGCTGGTGAAAGTGCAGAGCATTTCCTTTCAGTTTGTTTTGAATTTGTGGTCAAAACTAGTCTGACTCTCCTACCATTGTAATTGGCTTTTGATTTTGTCTATAGTTCATGTGTATTCATGATTTGACTTGTACAATGCTCTGTAAGAAAGAAAGAAAGAAAGAAAGAAAGAAAGAAAGAAAGAAAGAAAGAAAGAAAGAAAGAAGCCCAATATATGATTATAGATATTTTTACATGTCCACATACATAGAATAGGTTGTTTATTTAACCCATTTCCCCCCAGAAAGTATTGGTTTTAGTAGATGTAAAGACATCATCAAGATTAGAAATACACTGGACTTCTTATTGTTATTGTTTGAAAGAAGAATAAAATACAATTTTTACATCCCCGTCTTTTTATTGCTTTGCAACAGCCATCACCACAAGTCACCACACAGAGTTTGCTTTTATTATACATGGTTGACTCATTATTTACCACTGCCATGCACACTTCTTAAAATAGGTTTAGGTTCTTTCGGTGTGTTTTATAAATCAAGGGAAGTACTCTGAAGGAAAACCACTTTACACACTTACCATGCTGAAAGATGACACATTATTTTTTAGGTAGCACATTTACTTTTGCCATTTGTTCCAAACTAAAATGCCACTTTAATGAAGAAAGCTGCCAGCCTAAATTATGCCTATTCCCACAGTTCTGTTTTTTGCTGGATGGTAAATCAAAAGTTCTTTTATACGAAGCACTGAAATGATAATAAATCCAATCATTCAAATATTACAAAAAAAACTCTTTCTCTTCTTTCAGGCAGGCAGCCATGGATTGACTAAAAACACAGCTCTGGCCTCTATTCATACAGTCCAGAAGGGCTTTTGGGTAAAGATGGTCATAAGGTAAATGGAAGATTTTTGTTTGCCCTGCATTTCCAGTTTGACTAGTATGACAGGTTCATTGGCTCTCGGCAACACTGTGCATAGATAAACACCTACCTAAGCACATCTGATCTCGCCTGATTTCGGAAGCTAAGCAGGGTCGGCCCTTGTTAGTACTTGGATGGGAGACCACCAGGGAATACCAGGTGCTGTAGGCGCCTGGAGTAGGAACTGGCAAAACCACTCCAGTATTCCTGCCAAGAAAACTCCATAGACATGGGGTCACGAAGAGTCAGTCACAACTGTAATGACACAAAACAACACAACACAGAGACAGACACACAGACACACAGACACAGGCACAGGCACAGACAGACAGACACACACACACACACACAAACACACACACACACACACTTGCTACGTAGACCTAACTAGGAATATTTTCCATTACCAGTGGTGTAGAGAAACATTCCCTCTAATTTTCCATCAGCACTGAGTGTAAACTCCACCCACACATGCAAAGTTCCAGATGTAACTGGAATTAAATGACATCCAACACGAACTGAGGGTATGAGGCAGAAATACAACGTTATGGACCTGCGCACCTGCATGGTCTGTGTAGTGGTGGTAACATGTAAAGTACAACAGCAAATTTTTTGAGTCCCCACTGCTGGTAGTCACAAAAAGAGAGTCCAAAGGGGAGGGAAGAGAAAGCACAATTATTACTGGCAACTGTGAAATCAATTATATCTAAGTTAAGAGACAACACAAAAAGGTAAGAATAGGAGTGAGGGTATAGTGGTCAACTAGATGCTAATGGGAAGCCCTAATGCAGGGCATGAAGTCAGAATCCATTTCATGTAACTCCAAAGAACAAATATTATTTTTAGAGCATTTTTACCCCACCTTTCTCCTTCGAAAACAACCCAAGTACTCCAATATATTGTGTGTGATGACGCTGGAAGTACGTTATTGCCATAAATAAACAGGATTGCAAGTATATCTTGAGGGATGGTGGCTGAGACAGTGTTTTTATTGGGTTCTCCCAGAGTTGGACTGGTACAAGATTCAACTGGACTTTGTTCTGCTTCTTTTCTGGCTCTGCTTACAATCCAAGCTGAAGAAAACTGTGGAGAGTTAATGGGTTGCCTGTTTCCATTCCATCCCCCTTACTTGATCATGGCACTGACAATAATGGATAGAGGAGAAACTTCTTACTTATTTCCTTTCTCCCTCTATTTCTGCAACTGCTGCATTCCAAGCCACAGGCAATTTAGGAACACAATCACCCAATCTCTCTCCCCAGTTTTCCTAGAGAAAGGGAAGAAGAGGAAAAATGAAGACTTAAGTTATGCAAAATTGCTATTAAATGTACTTGATAACTCTGTTAAAAGACTATTAAATGTATTTGATAATGCTGTGGTGCTGAGATTGAGGCACTTTAATATATGGTTCTCATGCTTACAATGCATAAACATCTAATTTCAATGTCCACAAAGATACGAACCAAGGAAGGAAATCAAGCCAATTGAAGTCTAAATATGGGTTACTTTGCCCGAAAAAACAAAACTAAACTAAAACACAAAACCATGTATTGCCAATTACAGAAAGCAATTTATATTAGGTCATCACTATTCACATGATTCATGACAGTCTCAAAGAACCAGGAACTTTAGTGAGAGCGTATCTTTGTAAAAGCTGTGTTAATTTTACAAGGGTTCTTTGTAGAATCATGTTGAATAGTGATGAGCACAAAGAACTAGGAAGTGCTTTGTGCCAAATCAATTGCCCTGCATCACAGGTGCTATGCTTAATCTCCCCCTCACTCTCATCAGCAGACCACCTGGGTCCTTCCTCACCAGCCATATGCCAGTTGGGGAAGGAGCTTGGGCTGTCCCTCCCACCCTTCTCAATTGTTAGGCTACCCATCCTTTGTGGAGAGGATGAAAAGGTGTCCATCTTTCACAAATGAAGTGCCTCTAAACCAGTAGCAAACGTTAAGAAAGCAAACAAGGTAATTGTTAGGCTGCAAATCAGGGTCTAACCAAAAATCAAGGTCTCAGTGGGTCAGCAATTTCAAGAGAGGTCAGTGAAAGTGTCCTCATGGGGCAGACTGTTTTCTGAAGGTCTATCCATCAGGGAAACAAGGCAAGTCAGAAAGAGAAGTTGTATGAGTTCTGGCTTTTGTTTTTTTTTTAAATATCCAAAGCATGGATTCCACTCATATACCAGATGCCATTCATCAAGCATTCACACCAAATGGAAAGCTTATGATGCATTCACACCAAATGGAAACATTATGGTGCAAACCCTGACTGCATCTCAGTTGGGCCTGAATCTTCCTACACTACTGAAGACTGGAGGGAACAACTCTTACTCTGAAGTTTCATCTGTGTTGGGAGCCAGCAAGTCTTCCCTAGGGAGCCTAAGTTCATTCTTTTGGTATCCCAGGGCTGGGACTGCCAGCTGGGTCTTCCAGCTCATCCCCCTAATATCCTCCTGCTGAGGCATGTCCTCATCTAAGGAAGAGTCGCTCAGTTAAAACATGGAAAGAAAGAGGGTGTGTCCCTTTGTTGCCTGCTTTTCAGTCCTTTAAGGGACATGTCATTCTTATCCTTTTTGGATACAAGCACAACCTACCCGATAATACCATTTTAGCTACAATGGATGTAGAGGCTCTCTATACCAACATCTCACACAAAGATGGACTACAAGCTATCACAAACACCATCCCAAACAAGGAAGAATCCCACATAATCACCACCCTCTGGAACTTTGTACTCTCACACAACTATTTCTCTTTTGACAATAAAAACTACCTCCAGATCAATGGAACCACCATGGGTATCCACATGGCTGCAAAATATATCGCGAACATATTCATGGCTGACCTGGAACAATGCTTTCTTAACCACTGCACCCAGAAACCACTTATCTATCTGAGATACATCAATGACATTTTTCTGATCTGAACCCATGGAGAGGAATCCCTTTAAAAATTCCACCAGGACTTCAATAGTTTTCTCCCAAACATCAACCTAACCCGGCAACAATCCACACAGCAGGTGAACTTTCGAGACACCACTGTGAAACTACGTGGGCAGCTTAGTACCACTCTTTACCAAAAACCATCTGACTGGTATACCTATCTACATTCATCAAGCTTCCATCCTGAACACACAACAAAATCAATTGTATATAGCCAAGCTCTTAGATACAACCACATCTGCTCGACCAACAGGATAGAGACTCTAGTCTCAAGGATCTACAAAATGCTTTCCTCAGACTACAGTACCCACCTCACATGATTAAGGAACAAATCAACAAAGCAAGATGCACACCAAGAGATAAGCTTCTGCAAGACAGATCCAAAGAGGCAAATAACAGAACTCCACTGGTTGTCACTTACAATCCACAAGTGAGACCACTTACACAATCCACAAGTGAGACCACTCACACAAATCTTAAATGATCTCCAGACCATCCTTGACAAGAACATGTCACTCTCCAAAGCACTTTGTGGGAGAACTATATTTGACTACAGACAACCTCCCAACCTCAAACATATACTAACGCACACAAGATTACAAAACAGCAATACGGCCAATGGAATAAACCTGGAATTTTTAGATCCTGAAACACCATTTTCCCAACTGACCATGACTCCAAGCTGCAAGTAAACAGTTCATCTGTCCTTACTGAAAGTGTCTGACCATCTCTGTTTTGGTCAGCCACATGGCTGCTGGCTACTGATTTCAACGTGGTAAGAAGTTTGGTATATCATATAGTCTTATTAAAAGATCAGTTGTGTCAATTATGAGTTCTCTAAAATCCTTCACATAGATACCAGCTGGACCAAGTGATTTGTTTGTTTTCAATATGTCATTACAGCCACAATTGTTTTTCTTAGTTCCTCAGACTCCCCTCCTGAAAGTGTCACTTCAAACAGGGATATCTGCCTTCCATCTTCTTCAGGAAGACAGGTGCAAATAATTCATTCATCTTCTCTGACACTTTTTACAGTTTGCCAGTAGATTATGTCCCATTTAATTAATATGCAGAATTTGAAACCTTATAACTTTAGAAATACTCATTGGCTCTTCAAGCAAATTCCTGAAGGGGAAACCATGGCAACATCCTTCAGTTTCTAACTTTTATCTAAACCAGCAACAGAAATTATACTACATACAGGAGTCTGAGAAAAAAATTATCCACATTTTATATGCCTCAAACCACCAACCCAATGGCCAAATTAAAAAAAAAAAGAAACTTAATGAAGGAATTTCCAAGAGATGCATATGATCAGATCCAAACCAAAAAGCTATAAGAGCCTTAAGTGGGCAGCTTCTAACCATTAACCAAAATACTCAAACCAGGAAATCCTGAAAGGCCCTTGGATCATGTACTGAATTGATCACCATTGCAGTATCTGGACACATGAGTTCTTTCCTCACACTACACACAGCCAAAGAGGCCTGCTATGTAAAAACACAGCTAACTTTATGATGAAACTTTAACCAATGCACAACTTCCTAGATGGCACCATCTGAGCCATTACAGGTGTAGAAATACATCATACCAATAGTCACATAAGCCATTAAGGACATCATTTGGAATGAGAATGCAGCACCTCTAGCCACTAAAATCTGCAACTTTGTACAAGCGCACACACAACTAATTCATATATGTCAGCAACATGTATCTTCATGTCATTCAATAGTATTTTAGTCTTTATTTCATTTTGTTTCCCCGATTCTGATCTGTATTTCCTTGCTTGCTTTGTTTCATATGAGATTATGAGATCTGAAGATTTTTTTTGAACATGGAAATCCATGTGCACTTGTATGCAGTTGTCCTAATGTGAATACTTCCTTCCTTCCTTCCTTCCTTCCTTCCTTCCTTCCAATATTTTTAACCCACCTTTCTCCTCAAAAGAACCCAAGGCTGTTTACAACAATCAACAGACAAAGGTAAAAACAAAAAGTTCATTTGTCTACATATTTTATCTGACACCTTTCCCTTTTGACTAAAGAAGGATAGCTCATATATTTCCAATTGCATGCATTTGTGATGCATGTTTCAAAATGTTGGCATTGTTCAGTGCACTTGTCATTTCTTCGGAATGCTCCATAATCCTTGGAAATGTGCAGATTCTTTTTCTGAAGTAGATTTCTTCCCAAAACAGAAAGTCTCTGGATACATTATGAGAAAATGACACTTTATTTAAGACTGTCAAAACCAATGAAATTCTTTTGCATCCCTAATTCCAACCTGAGTTCCTCACAAGTATTCATCAGGTTCCTTGAATTCTTGCTTGTTCCTTAGAAGAACCAGATACACGTGTCCCAATACACTGACTCTAGCTCAACTGGTCTGAAGGACCAAAACCAGTCCCCAGATTGAACTGAAATATCAGTGCATAGCCCTACCTTGAACTGTGTTTATCTGTCTGTTTGTTTGTTGATAGTGGATGGGCTTAGTGATCCACAGAGACCTTTCCAGCTCTACCCTTCTAAATTTATTACTATTGTTACTGTTCTCATCCAGTGGCAGATATTACAGAAGCACAAAACCTTTCTGGCATTCTGCTGAGTAGTGGTTACTTCAGAGCAGTGTGACATAGTAGAATAATCTATCTCTCCTCCCTTTCTGCTGGGATAGAATACTGCATTAAGAGACTTCCATTCCCTCCTGGGGACTTGGCTGGGAAGTAATGGCTTCAGAATCCCAGGAGACCCATTAACCTAGCCCTAGGGCATCAGGTTGTGCATTCTTCAGGTCTTCCATGTACTGTATTCAGCTAGCTTTACCTAAATAGCCAACAATGCACTGAAATGCATAGTTTGCATGGGTAAGTTGCCAATAAATGAATCAAGATAACTACCGGTGTATGTAACTACATTTCAGTTCTTACTTATTTACACCAGGACCAAATGGCAACCACAAGTTAGCAATTAAGGGACTGTAAGGTCATATTCTGAAAATTTACACTGAGGGGACTTCCCAGCTGAACAATGAGCAATAAAAAGGAAACATATGCAAACCAAGATTAGAAGCTTTAGAAAGTAGCCTCCAGAACTTAGTATTGTTATTTTGACTTCTGTTCACATTGATGAGAATGTAGAGCTTGAGTATTCTCCTAGTATTAGCACTTCAGTGCTCTGTACAAATGAAAAGCCAAACATCCATGAGGTATTATCTGGATCAACTTCCTTCAAAAAAATAAGTCAGGAAATGCTACAGTTACATAAAGCTGAAGTAAGGAAATAAGTTCCCTATGCAATATAGGTGAAATAAGTAGCAGAATATAATTGTTTAGACATGGGAAGATCCTCAGGCTCAAATATATGAAGAACAGTATTTATAGGTATAGTTACAGTATTTGGCAGCATGTTCTTAGCAATATTTCAATGGTGGCATTCATTTAAAGATGCCTACACCTGCCTGCTGAATGTTGATGTCACTGACTGTTATTATCATAGTAAAAGCATAACAGGAGTGGCTTACATTAACACTGGAATAAGTTATATAACTTTTTTTAGATAATTCAGTAACTATTACAGCTAAAGAGTTAAATAATTATACAAAGGATTAAACATCTCACAGTAATAAATACTGAACACTTTACACAATAAGATGATGTGACCTCACCTCACCCTCCTCAGAAACTAATACGTACCAGAAAGAAAGAAATAGCTAAAGAAAAGTAAAATCAATCAATCATAATACATAATAAAATCAAGCTATTGGAAGGAGGAATTAATTACTAGTTACTTGGAAACCATTACTTCTAAGTTCTGAATAAAATCAAGAGGCAACCCCAATAAGAAAAAATGAGATATTTGGTTATCTCAATGTAAGCAACCTTATTGATTTTAAAAATTCCAGAAATAGTCAAATGCACCTTAGCGGACCTACTGAAAATTAGATGACAGAAGTAATTATTAAGACATACTTTCTATTTTACATTTCTAAGGATCTAAGATTGCCAAGAATTCATGGCCTTCCTTATGACCCAATCTTGGATGGTACCAATGGCCGAATGCTGACATTTTTATCAGATTGCACAAGAAATGAAACACAACTGTCTTCAGTTTCTTGTTAACTCTCCAAATACAAGGCTCTTGCATTTTCTGTTTCTGCTACATCCTGTAATGTTTAAAGCCACTTGCAGTAGCTCAAAGTACATGTAAAGATATTGTTGAACAAAACAATTTCAAAGAGGCTTTCAGTTTTTTAAAAGCAATTGTGTAGTACAGATGTTATTGAACTTTCTTTCCTACCTTTATATGTTTGACACAACATCAACCATAACTACATTTTCTCTGGCATGTGATCACAACAGAGTGAAGGATTTTTTACAAAGTCTATCTTGATTGTTAAAAATGCTAGACTTTCATTCGACAACCTTTCCTCTTCAAACTTACTCACTTTTTTTTACCCTCCCCAAACTTTGCTGCAAATAGTTCTATAGATCTTGCAGCTTCAACAACTTGTCAAATATGTCAAGTCTGGGGAGAGAAGGATGTACTCTACTAGATTACAGAAGATTGTTTTGTTCTTACATTCTTTGATGCCATATAAAACCATGTTCTGGTAATGGACAACAGCTTTCCTGACAATTCACATTTAAGTTCCCTTTTCTTACTGTGCTTGAATCAATAAGCCTCTTATAAACCTACTGTAAAATGTTGAAATCTGGCAAAGAGCCAGTTACACTCGAGTAAAGCTCACACAGGACTGTAGAGAAATCCAGTTGCTTCATGATGTTGCTGTTAGAATACAAATAACCCAGACTCCTTACAAATATGGGGAAATTAATGTGGAGAGTCCTTGCCAAGAAAAACCAGACATGTCTGTCTCTTAAAATATTGGTCCTAAAGCCAATTCCCATTTTTTTCTTTTAGGTTTTCAACTATATAGTATTTTTATAAAAATTACTAGAGATTAGAAGATAATATCTGGACACATTGATGGTTTCTTTTGTTATGTTACTTTCAAATGATGTTAGCACGCATGATAGAAATCTTGTTCTTAATACCAAGTTGCTCTTTCATATATATTTTAATCATTCTGGTAGAAATGATGATTATTGCCTTGAAGGCAAAAATTAATGCAACTTTGATGGTATATCTGTTAAAATAACTTTGGAGAAACTAATAAACGTGCCATTGCATTGGAGCTAATAATAATGTTGCATAATTGGAATACCAGATCCAAAGTAAAGAGAATTTTTCCAAGTTAATTTCATCAGCTTTGCTTACAGTATATGGAGATCAAAGTTCAAAAGCATAGCTGAGGCTTTTGTTAGTTATTAATACTGGTTCCAGTATTACTAAGTGGTGAACTGGAACCAGTGGCATTAACTACAAATACAGATGTGGCATTCTGTTGTCCATGCTCAAGATCTAAAGCACAAGTAGGCAGTTGTGCTGCTCTGTTTTTCATTGTCACATAGGAAAAATACCAGCTATTGTGTCTTCTTTTCTCTCTCTTTTTGACAGGACATCTTGCTTGTAAGATTTATCTGGAGACTGTATGAGTCAGAGAATGAAATCACACCATAGGCCGTAGAAATACTGAGCAGTTCACAGTGCTTCTGTAATATATGTGCAATTATTACGGCAGTGTGCTTGTCTCATTCATCACTTATCATTTCCTTGTGCTTGTTTAAAATGCAAAGAACTCAAATACCACTTGTTGAGTGCCCTGAATTAAATACTCAGCACTGTATTCCAAAGGTATTTAAAACCTCAGGGGTCTGGCATGCAGCTGAAATAATTTCTTATGCTGTTCTGTGTGTTTGCTTTGCTTTTTTCTAGTTTAACTCTGGTTTTTGTGGAACTTGGGAGACTGACAGTTTTTGTCTGAAATAATTTTTCTCATCTATATTGTACATCCTAACTTGAAAGCCTGAAAACTGACCAGTCTTACTGTAGTTCCAGACTGGTGTTACTAATGAAAAATATTGTTATTGGAGAATAGTGTGGGAGCCTGTAGAGATTTTATGCTTGTGAGAGTTTCATTTCTTTTTTAAAAAAAATAGCTTGGGAGGTCAACTCTTACTTGGTTGTCCAAACAGCACTGTCTGCAGCCAAAATTGTGCCACCATCTGCTACAGGGGCCACCAAGAATCTTTTCTAATGTCAGGGAATTGGTGTAAGCATGCTGGCAGAACTTTTGATTTTACCAATGTTCTACATGATTGAGGCATAGTTTTAATTTTTTAATAGAGCAATAGTAAGAAACTGAAATTCTCTGTGAGTGAGACAAAGTACTGATTTGTGATTCAAAGACATTCTATGCGCAAGAGAATAATATGAAACATACAACCAGAACTTTATTTGAAACTTTCACAGTTGAAGGTCAAACAGCAGGAAAGACAAAGACCTGATAAGATTTAAGAATAATTTGCCTCTTCAGCAAGGAAATCTAATCCTCTTCCTCCACCTCCATCATAACGAATCAAGCTCAAAGGGATTCCAGAAATTTATCAGTTGCGTATACAGTGGTACGTCTACTTACAAGTTTTATCTGTTCCGAATGCATGCTCATAAGTCGAACAACTCATAAGTAGAGCAGCTGTATCTAAAAAAATAAAATAAAATAATTGAAAAAATAAATATTTAAGTAGAGCAGACCGCATATGTAAGTCAGCAGTTAAAATGCCAATGATTTTCTGCTCTTAAGTTTTTCAGGCAAAAATCAAAGAAAAACAAAACAAAATAAAACAAGAGACACAAACATGTGGCCCCTTAAAGACTAACTTTCATATTTTAATGTGACATTAAGTTGAATTGCTAGTAAGTAGAGCCTCCCATAAGCAGAGGTACCAATGTATTGATTACCAAAAAAGCATTTGATTCTGTGTGCTACTTGTGGCTTCTTGAGATTCTGAAGATTTATAAAATTGATTATAGAATTATTACTTTACTGTCTAAACTCAAGATGTGGCAAAGGACAGAATTAAGATCCAGAGAACTCATGTCTAATATATCAAGCAGCAGCAAGAACAACAACAACAATAATAACAACAACAATAATAAACATCTTAAAGACTAACTGCTATATCTTAATGTACTTCTTCCACTTTACAAAAGCTCACCTTAAAATATAGCAATCAATCTCTGAGGTGCTATAACATTTTTCTTCTTTATTTTTTATTTTTCTTTTGATTTTGTATGATATATTAATACAGACTAACAATATTACCTCTTTTAAAACTACTCTCTAATAATATCCTTTATTAGAAGTGTTATATTTCAGGGTGATTCTTAGCCCTTTATGGCTCTGCTTGGTATTAAATCCCCTGTCTAGACAGTACAGCAACATCATTAAATGCTATAAGCCTAATTATGAAATAAATGGCCTTGATGTTTCACACTTAATTGATATAAATGATATTTAGTTGTTTGAAAACTCTCCTAATAAACTGAATAATCTCTTAAACATTGTTGAGCCCTACAATGCAAATATCAAAATGAATGTTGTTATTGATAATTGTGGTATTATGAAAACAGGCAAATTCTCAGAGGTCAGGAACTACAGTTCACCAATGGACAGTTTATTCAGTGCTTAGAGGAGCAGAAAACCTATAAACATAAGAACATAAGAACATAAGAACATAAGAAGAGCCATGCTGGATCAGGCCAAAGGCCCATCTAGTCCAGCTTCCTGTATCTCACAGCGGCCCCACCAGATGCGTTTGAGAGCGCATGAGACTAGATATCTGTCTCCTGATACCACTCCCCTGCATCTGGCCCTTGACGTACCCTGGTTTCTCCATCATGGTTTGTAACCTGTGATGGACTTTTCCTCCAGGAATCTGTCCAATCCCCTTTTGAAGGCATCCAGGCCAGATGCCATCACCACATCCTGTGGCAGGGAGTTCCATAGACTTACAACACGCTGAGTGAAAAAAATATTTTCTTTTGTCAGTTCTTACTCTCCCAGCCCTCAATTTGAGTGTATGTCCCCTAGTTCTGGTATTTTGGGAGAGAGAGAAGAGCTTCCCTCTATCCACTTTACTCATACCCTGCATTATTTTGTATGCCTCAATCATATCCCCCCTCAAGCGCCTTTTTTCCAGACTAAAGAGGCCCAGATGTTTTAGCCTTTCTTCATAAGGGAGGTGCCCCAGCCCAGTAATCATTTTAGTCACTCTCTTCTGCACCTTTTTCAGTTCCACTATGTCTTTCTTGAGATGCGGTGACCAGAATTGTACACAATACTCCAGGTGGAGCCTTACTATTGTTTTGTATAATGGCATTATAATGTTGGCTGTTTTATTTTCAATCCCCTTTTTGATGATCCCTAGAATGGAATTGGCCTTCTTCACTGCTGCCACACATTGGGGATACACCTTCATGGAGCTGTCCACCAACACACCAAGATCTCTTTCCTGATCCGTCACAGATAACTCAGAGCCCATGAGTTGATAGATGAAGTTTGGATTTTTTGCCCCAATATGCATTACTTTACATTTGGTTACATTAAAACGCATTTGACATTTCTCAGCCCATTCCCCCAGTTTGGAGAGATCCTTCTGGAGCTCTTCACAACCTTCTCTGGTTTTTACCACACGGAAAAGTTTTGTGTCATCTGCAAACTTGGCCACCTCACTGTTTATCCCTGTCTCCAGGTCATTTATGAACAGATTGAAAAGCACCGGTCCCAGGACAGAGCCCTGGGGCACACCGCTTTTCACTTCTCTCCATTGTGACACATACTCTTTGTTTCCGGGATCTCAACCAGTTCTCAGTCCATAAGAGGACCTGTCCTCTTATCCCCTGACTGTGCAATTTTCTCAGCAGCCTTTGGTGAGGGACTGTGTCAAAAGCCTTTTGAAAATCCAGATAGACTATATCCACCAGTTCACCCAAATCCACGTGCCTGTTGACCTTTTCAAAAAATTCTAAAAGGTTTGTCAGACAAGATTTACCCTTACAGAAGCCATGCTGATTTTCTCTCAGCAAGGTTTGTTCTTTTATGTGTTTTAAGATTTTCTCTTGGATGAGGCTTTCCACCATCTTCCCTGGGACAGATGTAAGGCTAACTGGCCTGTAGTTTCCTGGGTCCCCCTCCTTCCTTTTTTAAAAATTGGTGTGACATCTGCCATCCTCCAGTCCTCCGGCACTGTGGCCGTTTTAAGAAACAAGTTGCATATAACCGTTAAGAGATCTGAACCGTTAAGACATCTGGGTGTCTGTGAAAATCTCAATATAAACCACAAGGAATTTAAATGGTTCTTCAGGAAAAAGTAATTTGGTAGAGTGAAGGTGGTTCTCAAAATATAATTAAAATCAAAAGGAAAATTTACTGCTGTTAATAGTTGATCAATCTCAGTATTAGCATATTTTTGGAACTGTTCATTGAGGATACAGTGATGTTGAATATTTATACTGTACAGGAAAACCCAAGCCCTCCTGTCAGAATACCAGTGTCATCAGCCAAAGGAGTATATTGAGTACTTGCCTTGCCTTGAAACAAAGGCAGGCACCGGCTTGTCAACCTCAAGAATCCACAGCACGCATAAGTCAAATAGTCAGATTTCCCTGGAAGTGCCTTTCTACTCATCAAATGATAGCAGAAAACAACAAAGGAGTAACAGTATTACAATTTGCAAGTCAGAACCAACCTATTTTAACAAAAGTCCCACAGCACAGGGATGCTATGATACCATTGCATGGGACCACACTTCAGCTACCTGCTGCATGATAATGTCATTCATATGGGCAGTCCAAAACAACGTTGCGGTATTCAGGTTAGGGTCTAAAGTATTTTTAATGTGCAGAATCAGTTAACATTGTGCCAGTTACACCAAATCTACTGTACACCTTTATCGCTCCACAAAAACTAGTTTCAAACTCCCTAGAAACCCATTAGAATGAAGAGGAAGCGAAAAGGAAGCAACTACAGGGCTACCTTTTCACTTCCTCTTATATTCTATCATCACCACCACTTTGAAAGCCAATGAAAATTAGCTATTAGAATTTGGAATATGGTACAAAAAGACAGGAATGTCGAAGAAAACATAAATACCATGTTTCTGCCTGAAAGTGTTGGTAAGTGCCACTGGCTTTCAGAGCAATTTGATCAGATAACATTTTATGATGTTTGCTTCAGTACATATATTTTTCTACAAGCTAAGGATCATGACCTTGAGGTTACTGATTTATCTCTTATTCTGCATTGTATTTATTAATTAGTTCAAATTACAGTAGTCTCCCGCCATTTCACGGTTCATATACTGCGGTCCCGGTATATTGCAGGACCGCAGTATATGAAAGGCAAGGGCCCCTTGGGTAAACTGCTTGGGCCTGTTTGAGGCCTACTGCACTTAACCCAGACCTGACAGGCTGCCCCAAATGGGCAACCGCCTGGCTTCCTGGGCCTGTCAAAGGCTCCAGAAGTGGTTTCCAAAAAACCCAGAAGTGACTTCCAGATTGCAAGAAACCACTTCTGGGGCCCGAGAAGCCTGTTGGAGACCGGTTCAGGGCAGTGCCATGCCCCCCAGTCCTGACCTGACTCAGCATCCCCATATCACAAATTTTCAATTATCGCGGGTCGGGTCAGGTCCCTAGCCCCTGCAATAGGTGGCGGATTATTGTACACCAACCATACATAAAACGTATATACACATCACGTATTCTCCCTAGTCTTCATAATGTGTCATTACAAGATATACTTGTGGCACCATAGGATTACAACCTTGTTGATACAGGCATTGAATACAATTCGAGTTATTGCAATAACCATGACATATATTAATATCGACTGATATTTTCTTCTTGATTGTATAAATTTCCAGCACCAGAAGTTCACCTGTTACTTCAAACCCATTAAATGTTCTGCATCAAGGATCATACATTATTGCTTAGAAAGTTTAGTCCTTTGAGAGGGGAAACGGAGATTTGCAAAGCATTATATATCTAGGAACACTTTTCATTAACATACATTCCCAGAAGGAATGTAATGCAGTAGTAATAGAAAGTACTTTGTGCACTGTGTTAATTTTCTATTTTTCCTACCATGCTGTTTGTGATCATGTTTGGTTTTTAATTGTCTTTTTAATTCTTAGCCACTGCTGAGTTTAAAGTAAGAGAATTTGTGATTACATGTTTAAAAAGAATTTAAGTACAATTGCCTGAAAATGACTATAGCCTCTACTATCAAGAATTTTCTCAGGGTATTTTCTTTATTTGTACTTAAAATGCAGACTCTATTACCATCAGTGTAGAATGAACTCATATTCTCAAGAATGAACTAATTTGGAAACCTGTTTATGGCTACAAAATAGGTCTTTCTGGAAATAGTTCTTTCTGGAAAGTGCTATGATCGTTCCGTAAAGGCTTTTAATCTGGTTATCATTGTACATCCCTCAGTTATTTAAGCTACTTTATGGCATTTCTTAGGCAAAATGGATTAGAGTGTTGCATAGGTAATAGCTGATAAAAGGCATTTTTTCACAAATATCACCAGTTATGTCCTCTTCAGTGGATATCGTCAATGCTTAGGGATGAATAACTGGCCTCTCTCCACTCTATTATCACTTTATCCATGTGGATGCCAATGTATTTGAAGAAGAGAAACTCCTAGCCATGTAGTAAAAACATGTAGCCATGTGTAGGCTTTAGAGGTGAGCAAGTGTCCAGGAAAATAGGGGTTGTTGCTTGCATGGTTACTTGATTGCAGTCACATGCAGGTGCAATTTTATATAATACTCAACCCTGTGACATTTTGCTTTTGTGCATGTGTGGTGTCCTGAATCACATATCTGGATAATTTTCTTAGGGGGTTGACAGCACTTAGAGTGGGCATACCTACTCAGTTACAGATACCAGACCTACATAGATATTGAATTTATAATTAGAGATGGGCACGACTTAGCGGTATTCCCATTTCCGTTTCCGTTACTCGTTTCCGTTACTCAACGGAAACGGTAACGGGAATTACTCCGCCAGAACTCGAACTCGAACCGACGAACGAATAATTTGGTCTGATTTGTTGTGGTCGTTCCTGGCATCGCGCGATCGCGCGATGCCAAGCGGCACAGGAAAAAAGTTTTTAAAAGTTTAAAAAAAAACGATTCCCGGCCCTAAAAGCAGGCGAAAACTGTCTGAGGGCACCTACCAGGCCAGAAGGGTGTTTTATTTGGGGGGGGGGTTCCCCGCCCCCCTCTCCTTGGCTATTGCTACTGCTGCGCTGCTGGTACCAGGCGGGGGGGCATCGTCTCATCTGCCTTTGCCATGCGGTGTGCGGGCGGGGGGATCCAAAATGGCGACCGCAATATTTTTTTTGAAATCATGGCCCAAAACCCCACCAAAGCACCACAGAAACATGCGAAAATTAGCTATTTTAAATGCTTGAATTTTCACAGTAGCAGAAGTGGGTTTTTCTTGCAAAAAAGTCTCTGTTGATTTTATTTTATTTTATTTTATTTTTTACACCTGCACATTCGCAATGATGGGCTCGCCCATGGGAGTGGACCATGCAAAGTTTTGGAGCCATTCCACCAATCGCATGGCCAGGTTTTGCTGACTGTACCAGGCTGGGAGGGCGCATCCATTTGCCATGCAGTGCGGGGGGATCTAAAATGGCGGCCGCAATATTTTTTTTAAATTGTGGTCCAAAACCCCACCAAAGCACCACAGAAACATGCGAAAATTAGCTATTTTAAATGCTTGATTTTTTACAGTAGCAGCAGTGGGTTTTTCTTGCAAAAAAAAAGTCTCCGTTGATTTTATTTTATTTTATTTTATTTTATTTTATTTTATTACACCTGCACATTCGCAATGATGGGCTCGCCCATGGGAGTGGACCATGCAAATTTTCCACCAATCGCATGGCCACTTGGCCAGGTTGACCACAGAGATTTCTGGGATGTGCCAATCGGGCATAAACAGCCCACTAATCGTAGCCCGAACCCGAACCCTAAGCCTAAGCCTAACCCATACGCCAGTACACTGTCCTTCTAAGTGGGTCAGAGAGGCACCCAGAGGTGCACCCCAATACTCACCCTAACCTCACCCGTAACTAGCCTAACCCTAGCCCTTGCGCTAACCCATCTTAACCCTAAGCCAGATCTACTTGCATTGCACTACATGCAAGTACATTTCCCTTCTTAGTGAGACGCAGCGGGTGCAAAGAGTCTGCCAGTCCGTCACTTGTGGCTCTGGCTGACTCCTGCAGCTGCCTCCAGGAGCCCGCTACCCCCCCCAAACCAGTACTAACTACAACGAAAAAACAAACCGACTAATTTTTGTGAATTTTCACGAAAAACAGAAACGAGCCAAAACGGGCTGCCTCCGACACACGACAACTCGAAAACGTCATTTTCCCTAGTCGTGCCCATCTCTATTTATAATACTATAAATAGAATGAAGATACCTGAGTGTTTGGTCATATTCTCTGCTTGATGAAGTATATCTGGGAGCCAGGGCCATTATGGGCACCATGCATTTAGTAACAGCTCGAACAAAGCACTCACGTCACATTGATTTCAGTAGAGCATAATTTCAAGAGCAATGTGGTGCTTCACGTTACTGCCTGACATGCCAACTCTAAATACTTTTGGCCCAGATCCAGAACAGCTAATGAAGAATGCCCAAGAGATTGGCACATGCACTCAGCTCTTTCTGCTCACTTTCGCTCATACTAAATCATGACACCAATGCAAAAAAGACTCCAAATTAGATTAGAATGTGGTTTGGCCTTTCAGTAATGTGAGCTATTTAGGAGAAACTAAGCAGTAAAAGCTAAGTAGCTACAGTTCTCCCTTGTGCATACTAGCTTCCTTCTTTTTGGTTTATAGCTCCTCCTTGAAGACAACCACACGCACAGAGTTTCCACATCCTCAAAAATGATTTTGCTTACATGTATGAAATTTTACCAGGTTGATAAATAGCACATGATTCTAAAATATACTTACATTGCACCATGGTAGCAAAAACTAGTTTTATGTTATATAGGTCTAGATGTCTGGGGCAATCAATGTATACCATTGTGGAGTTGTGGCTGAATTCAACCTTACACTTAATAGAACATAATGAAGATATTTTAAGTGCACACATCATGTGGCCCCACATATTTCCACCACCTTGTTATAGGAAAATAAGTATTTATGGAAAAATATTGTTCCCTTGAAAAATGAGTGACCTCAGAGATGTACCTTGAGTGATGCAAAGAGATTTTATACTAGATCTTATTCAAAAATGCCACCCGAAACATATGCAGAAACTCAACATATGTATGGGAAAACATATTATTGGGGCAGAGTAAAAAAACTGTATAGAACATCTTCAGGTGTGTCTGCAATACAGCCCCACTATCACTAACTGATGACTTCGTTGACTCTAGTTGATAAGAGCTAGGGTCCAAAACCCTCTACAGAGCTCAAGTTTCTTTAACACAACATGACACCTTCTCTGCAACACTGATCTGGAAACTTTGAGGTTGAACATTTCAACTTCAAATGGTACTACCAAGCACAAAAAAAATTTCTTCAATTCATGTTTCTCTCTTGTGACATAATGATGTACTATTTCTGTGAAGCCACAGAAATAGCAAGCCACTCCAGTATTCCTGCCAAGAAAACCCCATGGACATGGGGTCACAAATAGTCAGTCATGACTGTAATGATACAACAACAGCTATTTCACCAACAAGCCCATGAAAGTGGTCTGTCTCAGAGTGCCATGACACTATGAACCCATTTTTTGTTCTTTGTCAATATTCCAATGGCACCAATTCTCATTTTTTTCCTAAAAAATTCTCATCTGCTATAGTTTCATCTGGTCCTTACAGGGTTGTTTTGTGATTTGGCACATGTGAAATTCTGAGATAAATCAGACATGGTAGAACCATACAGAAAAATGTGTGTGAAAGTTTGTTCTCTGTAGCTTACACTGTCGATATGTGGGGATGGCTCATGCGTTGCTTGTTATTAATATCCAAGAGTGCTGAATAGGAAAGAAGAAAACTTTTCTCTCACAGAAACCTTTTATCTTGACTCAGCTGAAAGTTCATATATGATAGTCTCAGTTAATAGATGATCAAAGACATAACCTAGTGTGAAGATTAAAGAGAGAATTCTTTTGTGGCCACCGTCATATATTCCGTGAGCGAGATATTATAAAAGCACATCTATCCCCCCCAAAGCAATATTGATTTCTAAAACCATGCCATTTTTAATCTTAAAACAAAAAGTGATGATAAAGTGTCATCTTATAATTTTGAAACAACAGTGAGGTAAGTACAAGAGCAGAAAATTAATTAGGCTATGTTTAGAGGGAGTAAATATATATTAGAAGATTCAATAAATCATTGCAGTTTTATAAAGCACGGTATGCAGGAAGCTTTAAGCTAAGAGTAGAATTCCTTCAGTTCTGGTGGAATAATAGCATATGACTGAACTCAACTGTATTGATCACAATCCAGAGAAGTCATTCAGGCATACAAAAGGGCTTCCAGAAATGCAACAGGAATCTGTGTCGGTTTTTAAAAAATGTTCCTATGATACATCACAAATTTCTTTTGAAATTCTCATGAGTTCCAGACAGGATTTTCCAGGTAATCACCACATCATCTATTATTATTATTATTATTATTATTATTATTATTATTATTATTATTA
>JAHTLZ010000330.1:50317244-50330387 GCA_023846285.1 Phrynocephalus versicolor
AAGAAGAAGAAGAAGAAGAAGAAGAAGAAGAAGAAGAAGAAGAAGAAAGAAGTTTCAAACCCCCTAGGTGAATAAAATCCAAATTTTGGAACTTGCTCCCTGCCTTGACCTGATGAAACAGAAGTTCAAAGCAGAAACAGCAGAACACCAGAAGAAAAGTATAGAACTATATATGCAATGAATGGGAAACAGGTTTACTGCAGTTTGCCCCAAGGAAGAGGGAAGCTGAAAGCAATCTTGCCACCTAAGGATTTTGAGAAGCACTGGGCAAATCTGTGGTCTTGTGTCACTGGACATCACTGAAATGCACACTGGTTGCAATAGGAGTGTTGGTCCTACTATCGATGTTCCTCTGTGAAATAAAAGATAGGGAGGAATATGAAGCTGCGAGGAAGATACCAAGTTGGAAAGCCTGCACAGTGGATAAGATCCATAACTTTGGATGGAAAAAAATAACTTCAACTCACTCACATGTCTATTTTTAATGAATCTTATTTCAGAATTCCTCGCACAAGGAATGGCCTTTATAAAATTGGTAGTTGCTCTGAATCTAAAAATTATCAGCCCATCATTTGTTTGCTTTTGTTTTGCAAGTTTCTTCCATTAATTAAACATTTAAAACTAGCTTGAATAGATACCAACAATCTCTTTTTTTGTTTTAGGGAGCACTCACGAAAAATATGTGCTGAGTGCTGTTTAAAATCTAGATAAAGGGGGCCCACAGAATAATTCACAAGGAAGGAAAATGGCATCTAATATGGCTGTCCACGAGTAGGATGTTGTTCTTTTCTCTAGCATTTCTAAATTTGCTTCTTACTTGAATATAGACAGGCAGATACTGTATTATGACTGGAATCCTATGATGTTGTTTTTATGCTAGTTTAACTCTGTCAGTCTAAATATTGGCAGCAGACTGCCACATATGAAGAACTCAGTGTAGTCATTTGGTGTTGTTTACTGAGTCAAGTGATTTGGTGCACAATAACAAATGCCTATACTTACCTCTTAGTTTGCAGCAATCCACTGCCCAGATTTACAACTGATGGGCTCTAGCAAATGCATTGTACTAATATGCTACTAGGCAGGTACCTCCTCCTTCTCCTCTTCAAAATCCTGTCTCCACACATGGTGCCTGAGAGACATAGATGTTGTCCACAATTTAGTCTAACAACATGAAAAGTAAAAAGACAGACATGAATGTTGTTTACTAGGTCTCTTTTATTTGCATATCCAACAATTACTCTATTCTTTCAGGATTTCTGCAAGAACCTAAAAAGCCTTCATGGGAAGAAGCTAGCTGAAACTCCGCCAGTAAAATGGGCTTGCTTTTGAGAAAGAGCTAAGATTTCTTTCTTCACACACACAAAGAAGAACAGGTGGGAGCAAGAGCCAAAGAAAAAAGCAGGCCATGGAACATGCTTATCTTTTGTACAGCAGAATTGCCTACAAGACCCAAATAGAACACCTGTCAACAAGGAATGTGCAATATCCTTTATCACAGTAGGGGTTCTTACCTAGTTTTGGGATATATATAAAAACCTCTTGTTCAATGTGTGTATGTGAGTGTGTTAGTGTGTGTGTGTGTGTGTGTGTGTTAAATAGCTGATGCATCATCCATAAATGTAATCTTTCATTTGATGTGCCTTAAGAAGCCACAATTTTCAATCCTTTCAATAGTTCACAGAGTGCTGCAATCTTTGTCAGTTACTTCTCATTCTGACCATTTCTGTTCCCCTTCCTTTTTCATTTGCTCTCTTATTTCACTCACGATGTATGTGTCTGTTGTTTGTTTATTTGTTTCGGTAGCAAACCCATTATAAATGCTTAGAGAACTCCATTACTCCCTTCCTAAATGGAGAACTTTCTATTTCTCATTTCATGCCTGTTGTCTTGTTAATACTTCCTAATATCGAAAGACTTATTTTCTTATTTCAGAACTGCCAGGTTCCTTCTGAGCTTTAGGGACTTGGCCACAAGGAATGAGTGTTCAACAACCTAAAAGGATAAATCATTTTGATAGTGCCAACTAGAGTAAACCCACTGAATCCATGAGGATTAAGTAACTGTTGATATGAATCTTACTGATTCAATGGGTGTTTCCTGGATAACACCCACAATTAGGTTTCTCTCAAATTCTATGCATCACCCTTGTCTTTGCATTTGTTGATTCTCTAAAAACAAATGCAGACTTCCAGCTTGTGGAGATAAATCTACTCATTTCATTCATACTATGTCAGATAGCTTTTTTGCTATATCTTAATAGTCAAGTGCTTAGGATGCCTGCCATCTTAAACCAAATTCTGATTCACTCAGAACTCTTTCAAGGTTCTTGCTTCTTGTCTGCTAGCCATATGTTTTCATGGTTTTGCACATATCAGACGCTTACAGCCAGTTGGATCCTGGAAATGATCAGTGTCATTCAGAGCAATGAAGAACCTCTGATTCCTTTTAAAAGACGCAGTGATTTGGTCACTAATGAAGAACCCACGAACCCTAATTTTAGCTAGAGGGCAATCTCCCTATCTAGGCCAAAGTTACTGAGTGGATAATTTCTGCACAGTGTCAGTCCTAGCTGAGACATACTGATTATCTTGACCAAATAATTTTGCTCTCGAACAGAAACAAGAAAGAGAAACCAGGTTTCTTGACATGCTGAATGACTGTGCCTTAGAGCAACTTGTCATGGAGCCCGGCTGAGAACACGCAACTCTGGATTTAATACTGCGTGATACTCAGGACCTGGTCAGGGATGTGAATGTCACTGAGTAAAATGAGTACCCAGCTTGCTGGGGGGGGGCAATGTTTAGCCTGCCCACTGTAATTAAAATTGTAAACTGCCCAGAGACTACTTGTAGTGGTATGGGGCGGTATATAAGCAGAACACTTTGCTTTTTGCTTTGCTTTGAGCCTCTGGGGAACCGTGACCATGCTGCAATCTCCTTTGCCATGCATGTCGGGGGAAGGGTGTCAAGCAAATCTGAAACTCTTGAAATGGAAGTTGAAGGAAATGTTTTCCAATGTTCTGCTCCAAAGTGACTGATTTCAAAAAGGTAATGTAGGCAGCTGTTGGAGGAAAGGAAAGTTCCATTGTGGTGTCCTTGAAGGCGCTTTTCTGTTTTCCCTTGCTTTTTAATATCCAGGGAAACATATGAAAAGAAAGTACAGTGAGTGTACAACTTGGGAGCCATTATACCTTTCTTTCTCTCTTCCATGCAATTCAGCTGATGCTGTGTCTGTCCTGAACTGGTGCATGGACCTGGTAATGGATTTAACAGGTTCATGAACAAAATCAGTCAGATTTGAAAACGGCAGTGCTCTTAGAAGGAGCTTCATCTGCCCAGGTTAAGTGCTATTAAGCTTGCTGTAAACAGCATTGCATTTCCGCATTATCAGTTGATTACAGGGAACAGATGTAGGAAAGAAGACTGGAGGAAAAGATGGACTTGTAGAATAATCAGGAAAGTTTGTTCAATGATGGATCACTGATTTTAAATTGATTTCTGAGGGTTTCAGTAGTAAAATATCCATTGCTGGTCCTGCTGTTGCTGACCAATAAGTGAAGCTGTCTTCCCAAGTTATGCCTGGTGACTTATCATTTAATCATTCCAATTAAGGTCCTTTAAGAAAAATGGAACTGATCCAGATTTTACTGCTATCAAAATGTACATAGAGACATGTTACATTGGAGGAACATTCGGAAGACAAAACATGCAAGAACTTGATACTTTGGCACCTGGTGATTCTGATTTTTGAGGTACTATGAATCTATCACCAGGTTCATACAAGTTATCAAATACCTGTACACTGATTCTACTTCAGAAAATGGTTCAGGGTTTGCATCACTCTTGGAAAGCAACGACTAAAACCTGGATTGGATCCATGGCAGCTTTAGAACTGGACCCATTCCTTCAACAGTTAATAATATTCCTTATGCCAGAAATTCAACAACTTAGTCATTCAAGCCTGTAAGATTTTCTTACAGAAACCGAAGAAACTGGAGTTTTGTATTATTTTCATTGTGATCATGGTTTAGTTAAGTATCATTTGTCTATAAATAAAATGAGGTTTAAAAAATCTGGCTTTCCAAAAAAAAAAAAAAAAGCTCTTTTGCACCGCTAGTTCTGAAGGATAGACCACAGCTGCAAACCGCTTTCTCCCAATCTGCATTTCCTTAGTGGAATGAAGATTTAGGACACAGGGTGGGATTAAGTTGGCATGTGACTGATGAGGTGGAAGTGTGATTGTGAGGGCCATTGAACACTGTGAATTTTCACCATATATCATAATTACAGAAACACCTGTACTGAATAACTTTGTGCTGATCTGCAGGAAATATTCCTGCTACTGGATGTTCAGTGGACAGCAAGAATTTAATTGTATACCCATGGCAAAGAGAACACTGTGCAGAACAGTCTGATGTGCTTCTTATAAAGATGGTTCTTATTTATTTATTTATTTATTTATTTATTTATTTATTTATTTATTTATTTACAAAAAATTAGCCACCCCACTACCAAGAGGTCTCTAGGCGGCATACAACAATGTATTTAAAACTATAACTCAATAAAATTATTAAACTATAAAATATACTACAGTTTAAAACATACAATACAAATTATAAAACCCTGCTGCCCTAGCCAAAAAAACCCCACCACATCTAATTAAAATACTGGACAAACAGGAAGGTCTTTGCCTGGTGCTGAAAAGCCAAAAGTGTTGGTGCCAGGCGAATCTCCATAGGGAGGGCATTCCAGAGTTGGAGGGCAACCACTGAGAAGGGCCTGTTTTAATATGCCACCACCCCCTTAACTCTTTGAAGGATGTCACCTTCAGGAGGGCCTCCCGGCCTGATCTTAGATGATCTTATGCTTCTTCTCAGTAAAATGGCAGAGTAACATACCTCTGGAGACCTCTGTGTACAAAATGACTCAGTATCAGGAGAGTGAGGAAGAATCCTGGATCCATTTACAAATTGACTCAGTCTGCCGTTCTTCTGGTGACTCAGATTAAAAGTCCTATGAATTGTGACCGCCATGGACGATGCTCTGGGAAGCTGCCAATTGTCCTCAAAATCCCCTAAAGCGCAGTAGGATGGGGAAAAGTTGGTTTGCAGCTACAAACTGGGATAGAAGCCAAGGTTGAGATTGATCTCGTAGGCTACGATATATGAGTGTTTTGTGCACTGAGGCTGAAATCCTGGGACTATTAGACTGACACACCCTATTGATTTAAAGGAATTTTCTTTTCACAGGTGTTCAGTGATACCAGATTATGACCTTATGCGGGGAGAAAATTATAGGGAAGCCAACACACATACCCTAATTGGATTGTGGGGAAACATTTCTCATGCTGTCGTAAGCCCTGAGGCTGATCTTGAAAGGGAAACAAGCCATTTCTAGAACCAAGTGATTGAAATTCTGATCAGGGGAAGCATTATTTTTGTTGTTGTGATTCCATAGCGTTAACCACATTTGGTACTCTTACAGGCGCAAAAAAAGTATACTGATTGATAGCTCCCTGGTTGTGATTTTACAATTTAAACACCTAATTCACTTGAAATGGGCTTATAGGCTTAAGTTAAATTACTTTCCCCTCCCCCCCCTTTCCTTGTGGCAGAAGTCCAGCATGTTTTGCAATTGAGCCTCAATAAAGCTCAGAACACAACTCATCCATACGGCACATTTCACACCACGTTAACCTCATTAGCACTAGAGAAAAGCATCTAAGAGGAAACCTATTTTCAACATTCTCTTTTCCATACTCTTAGTAAAATAAGCTACTGTGACTATTAGAATTAATGCAAACTCACAAACCATTATGTCATCACTATATTAAATTTCCCCCACTGATTCTCATTTCAGGCTTTATTTTCTTTGCAACGCAACAAATACCGGTATATCTAATATTGACTGATTTATGTTGCAAAATAAAGTGACAGGGCAAGGGACTCATGTCTGTTCTGTCTATAATTGCTATTTTTGTAGCCAAAACAAGTAAGGAAAGGGGAAAGGCTGAAATAACAATTGGTTCTGTCAAGTAAATAAATAGATTGTGGTCAGGATCTGCAAGATAAATAGCTTGTGTGAACTCCATCATTTATTTATCAAATCAGGAGGAAACCTTTTGGTTTAAAGTAAAAACAAATATATATAGTTAAACTATACCTATTACAATTCAAAGTATTCAGGACACAGATACACCACTCAACACCAAGCATGAACATGTTGATGCACCTGTCTTTCGACTAGTAAACATGCAGCCCCTATGAAACATTGGTTCAGCCCAAAGGAGTGGGACTAAGAAAGAGCAGGGCTGTGAGTAAGAGATTTGAATCATAAAGAGTAGGAGAGCTGAACGGGCCAGATCTAATGTTGCTATTTAGACTGCCAAATTGGTCTAGGTATAATTCCTATCTATTTGTTTTAGAGTGGTGAATCCACATAGTGAATTCACGCATATGCAGTGAAATGATACTTTATTCTGATGGTTTTAAAGAATTTTTTATGTGGTTTCCCAATCTAGTTAAAGAAGATATCTTAAATTTTTGTCTGAATTTGAATTCAAACAAACATTTTATTTATTTATTTATTTATTTTATTTATTTAACTTATATGTCGCCCACTACCCAAAGGTCTCTGGGCGGCTTACAATCCAAAAAATAAAACAATTTAAAATAGTTAAAAGTAAAATATCAATAAATCATCAATAAAACCTTACAGTAAAATCATTATTCTAAAATTGTCATCAGCGGACCCACAATCTATATAATATCAATTAAAAACCTTCTTGAACAGGAAGGTTTTTACCTGGCGCCGGAATGTAATCAGTGTTGGCGCCAGGTGGATCTCGATCGGGAGGGCATTCCATAGCTTGGGAGCAGCTGCCGAGAAGGCCCTATGCCTACAGGCCATCCCTCTCACCTCCTTGAGGGATGGCTCTTTCAAAAGGGCCCCCTGGCTCGATCTTAATTGCCGGGTAGGTTCGTATGGAAGGAGCCGGTCCTTCAGGTATCTAGGTCCTAAGTCGTTTAGGGCTTTGTATGTCAGAACAAGCACTTTGAATTCGGCTCGGACAGCAACTGGTAACCAATGAAGGTTAAGCAGAATCAGTGTGATGTGATCCCTGGTGGCCCCACCACTTACCAGCCGGGCCGCACAATTCTGAACCAGTTGCAATCGCCGGACTGTCTTCAAAGGCAGCCCCACGTAAAGCGCATTGCAGTAATCAATGCGGGATATTACCAGTGCATGCGTAACTGTCATGAGGCTGTGCTCGTCTAAGTAGGGGCAGAGCTGGTATATTTTCCGCAGCTGAAGGAAGGCACC
The DNA here is from genome assembly GCA_023846285.1 of Phrynocephalus versicolor. Classification (NCBI taxonomy): domain Eukaryota; kingdom Metazoa; phylum Chordata; class Lepidosauria; order Squamata; family Agamidae; genus Phrynocephalus; species Phrynocephalus versicolor. The sequence continues at coordinate 50,324,570 of JAHTLZ010000330.1, forward strand.
CCTGGCCACCGAATCCACCTGGGCTTCCAGAGTTAGTCCGGGGTCCAGAAGCACCCCCAAGCTGCGGACCCTGTCCTTTAGGGGGAGTGCCACCCCATCCAGGACAGGAAGATGGCCCTCTAATCTGTCCGGCAAAGCACCCATTAACAGTACTTCCATCTTGTCTGGATTGAGTTTCAATTTATTAACCCTCATCCAGTCCATTATCTGGCCCAGACACAAGTTCAGTACAGAAATCGCCTCACCTGGATTGGTGGAGAACGAGAGGTAGAGCTGAGTATCGTCAGCATATTGCTGACTCCTCAGCCCAAACCTCCTGATGACCTATCCCAGCGGTTCCATGTAGATGTTGAACAGCATGGGAGACAGTATGGAGCCCTGGGGAACCGCGTGACGTAAACACCACGGGGCAGAGCAACTGTCTCCCAGCGCCACCTTCTGGACACGGTCAGCCAGGAAGTATTGGAACCATTGCAGAGCAGTGCCTCCAACCCCCAGCCTGGCCAGCCTATCCAGAAGGACACCATGGTCGATGGTGTTGAAAGCCACTGAGAGGTCCAGGAGTATCAACAGGGTCGCACTCCCCCTGTCTCTCTCCCGGCAAAGGTCATCATACAGGGTGACCAAGGCAGTCTCCGTACCAAAACCCGGCCTGAAGCCAGATTGAAATGGATCCAGAAAATCAGTTTCATCCAGCAGTGCCTGGAGTTGCCCGTCCACCACCCGCTCCAACACCTTGCCCAAATAAGGGAGGTTCGCTACTGGTCGGTAGTTAACCACCAGCCCTGGGTCTAGGTTTGGTTTTTTTTAGGAGTGGTCTAATCACCACCTCTTTCAAGGTGGTGGGGACCACTCCCTCTCTTAAGGAGGCGTTAACAACCTCCTGAACCCAGGTGCGAACCCCCCTGGCAGATCTTTCAATTAGCCAAGAAGGGCAAGGGTCGAGTGGTGTGGTTGTAGTACGGACAGATCCAAGCACCCTGTCCACATCCTCAGGTCTCAATAATTGAAACTCATCCAATAACACTGGACCTAAGCACGGCACACTGCATACATCCCTTGAATCTGCATCAATAGTGGAGTCCAATTCCCTGCGAATCTGAGCGATTTTTCCCTCAAAGTGAGCAGCAAACTGGTCACAACAGGCTGATGAGTTGTCCAGAACCTCCACCGTATTTCTTGGTTGAAGAAGGTCCTGGACCACCCGAAACAGCTCTGTTGGATGGCACTCTGAGGAAGCAATACGGTTTGCGAAATAATGCCTTTTCGCCAACCGTATCGCCACGGAATAGGCCCGATAATGGGCTCTAAGCCATGTTCGATCAGACTCACAGTGATATTTTCTCCACCTGCGCTCCAGCCGTCTCCCCTCCTGCTTCATTGCCCGCAGCTCAGATGTATACCAAGGAGCTGTCTGGGCTCTGCGTAAGGGGAGAGGGCGCTTAGGTGCAATCGTGTCAACCGCCCGGGACATTTCCCTATTCCACAGGGTGACCTGAGCTTCGACAGGAGCGCCGACCATATCAGACGGATAATCCCCCAGAGCTTTCAGGAAACCATCTGGATCCATTAGTCTCCGAGGGTGGATCATCTTAATAGATCCCCCAGCCTTGCAGAACTGTGCAGTTTCCACAAGCAACATCTGAAGACTGCTGTCAAAGTTTTGATGCACAAAATGGTAGCATTTTTGCTACAACTGCTTGTGCTGTCTTTTATATGACTGTAAATAAGAAGAGGCTCATTATGTGAAATTTGTGTCTGTCATGTTTATCAATATGTATCTAAGTAAATAAATAGTCCCCAAAGATTTAAAAGTATTACAAACACAAGAACACAGTGAGTTTCCCTGGCTAAGCAGAAGTAGAGCCTTTGTATAAAAGTATGTAATTAGCACTGTCTTGTTTTGTTGGGAAGGGCATCATTTTGTGTCAAATGATGCAAACCACATATAGTGGTATCCTGACTTAAGAGCAGCTCGACTTAAGAGCAATTTGACTTAGGAGCGGAAAACTGTTGGCATTTTAACTGCTGCCTTACAAATTTTAGATATGGTCTGCTTGACTTAACAAATAATTTTTTTCATTTTTTAAAACTTATTTTTTCAATTTGTTAGATAGGTACCCCAACTTAAAAGTAGTTCGATTTAAGAGCATGCATTCGGAACAGATTAAATATGTAACTCGAGGTACCACTTGTACACTGATATAACTAGTTATGCATGGTGTGGGGATGTGGGGGTGGGGCTGAGGAAGGGAGGGAGAAATATATAGATATTCAGTAAGCTGCACAACTATTCACAGGCCATTTCAGGGAGTTATTCAATGCTATGCCTTCCTGATGCTGTGTGTGTCCTGAACTGGTGCATGGACCTGGTAATGGATTTAACAGGTTCATGAACAAAATCAGTCAGATTTGAAGACGGCAGTGCTCTTAGAAGGAGCTTCATGTAATGCCCCAAGTAGTTACATAGTCACAATCTTGTGCAATATGATATATGTAGTGTAGTGTATTTCCACTTAAACTATTCTAGCAATACCTAATTGTGATGATATTTTCATATATTAGTTTAAATCAACTTAAGCAGATCTAATATCTTCTCTTTTAGATGTGGTCTGCTCAACATTTCTTGTGAAAAATGTCCTCCTTCTTTGGTATTTCATGTTATTCTTTTTGGTAACGGAGCAGCGGCCACCCTAGGTACAAACATGTTCCATCAAAAAGGTAGTTATACCCCAGAGAGTGAGGTGGAAAACCATATTTTTATTCTTTAGTTGACATTCCGTGTTGTCCATTTGGATAAAGAGCAGAAGTAGAATCTTAGTGTTCAGATGGTGGTTATATTGAGAGGCAAAATTACATTGAAAAGTATGTTGAAAATAATAAGAAACCGAAATGTTGACCATCAGTTTTCATAGGAGAAATAACATGGATACATTTCAGTAGCCATAACTATTAGATGATGGCTATAGGCACCATATCATTGCATTTCCATTTTCTTTGAAATGATAGACATGATACCATGCTATGTTACCCTGCAGCTGCTATGGAAACTTTCCTGTTTCAAAGCAGTGCACCATATGATTGAGGATATTATTGTTCAAATTAGGGCAGAAAAACAAACAAAACATCCCCCCATTGTTTCAGTCCTGGCAGATGAAAGGCAGGCATCTTTCCCATATATGTATGAATACCACTGACTGCCCCAAAACACTTACTCCAATGGGCAGCGCTTCACTGTAGCTTCATAAAGAAATGTTTTCCACCCCCAATATGTCAAACAAGACTCTTCAGGTTTCTTTGCATTAAATATGGAAAACTATATAGAGAATGCATATATTTGGCTAACAAAAATATCTTCTCGCATTCTGTAAGCTGCTGAATTTGAAGTTTCTTCCTGCTGCACCAAAGACATAATGATTTGGCTCCTGAAGTATCCAGAAATCAGGATTCTGCTGCAGAAATCTCCACATTTCTCTAAAGCACAACAGAGAAACAGCAGCAACCCACTGGGGCAAATCCCCATGTAATTTTGCATGAAAGTTACTAGTGGGTCTACTTCAAATCCTGTTGCACTGAGGAATGCGGCCCATAATAGATCCAGAAAAGTTAAACTGCCAAGAGTCAATTGCAAAAATAGGTTATAGGCAATACCTTCATAGGCCACTATTAAAAATAAAAAAGGAACATTGCAAGCTTTCGAGTGCAGTCAATCACCCTTCTTCAAAGCAGGTCCCAGAAGTTCAGACATGGTGAAAGATGTTCTTCACCAGGAGGCTACTTTTAAAGTGCTTAGTTAGATGATGTTCTTAAAATCCATGGCTAGGTGATGTGTGGCCAGGACAGGAATCTTGTTGGAGGCAAGAAGGGCACTTGTAAAAGGCTGTTTCTTAAGTCACACCCCTGTTCTTCAAACAAAGAAACATGGGTCATATACCACCACCCCCTCCCTTACCCAGCCCTATTTGGCACTACGAGACATACAAATCCCTTTTGCACACACACTGAGAAGGTAGGTGATTAGGATGATCCTGTACAGCTGTTGGTTGCAATGTCATTTGGGGTAAATTTATAATTATAATTATAATCATAGGGTTGGAAGGGGGCCATGTGGATCATTGAGTCAAGGGGGTACAGCAGGGAATTAAACTCCCAACCTCTGGCTCCACAGCCACAGACCTAAACCAAAATCAGATGTTAAGGGCAGTGTTTACAGTTGCAGAACTCCATCTGTTATAGTTGCCATTGGCAACTGACAAGTCACCAGACTGACAAGGTGCCAGTCATGCACGGCCACGCAATGGGTCACATTATTTATTTGTTTTATTTATTTATTTATACAGTTTATATGCCAACCAAAGGTCTCTGGGCGGCACACAAGAATTAAAAAGAACAATTAAAAATAATTAAAAACATTAAAACACAATGCACTAAAATGGCCATCAGAGGACCAATAATCTATGTTCTAACAGTTAAAAAAACTTCCGGAACAGGAAGGTTTTTATCTGGCGCTGAAACATCATCAATGTCCACGCCAGGTGGATCTCACTTGGGAGGGCATTCCATAGTCTGGGGCCAGCTGCCGAATCTACAAGCCATCCCTCTCACCTCCTTGAGGGCTGGCTCTTTCAAAAGAGTGCCCTGACTAGATCTTAAATGCCAGGTAGGTTCATATGGAAGGAGGAGATCCTTCACATACCTAGGGCCTAAGCCAATTAGGGCTTTATATGTCAAAACAAGCACTTTGAATTGAAATCGGGCAGAAACTCCTTTTTGTCTTTTGCAGAGGAGGCAGTTCGCTCCCTCGACCTGTGCCTGGAGGCGATTCTGGAATGGACCGGGACTAACCAGCTCAAACTGAATCCAGAGAAGACAGAGGTTCTGTTCTTTGGGGGCGTCCTCGTCTGGGTACAATGGCCCCCTCCCTAGACTGGGGGGAGTTTCCCTCCAGCCTACGGACAGGGCCAGGAATCTGAGCATGGTCCTGGACTCAGCCCTCTCCCTGGAAGCCCAGGTGATGGCGGTCTCCAGGGCCACTTTCTTCCATCTCCACAGGATCACCCAGATCCGGCCATACCTTGATGAGTCCTCCCTGAGGACAGTCGTGCAGGCCCTCGTGGTATCGAGGATCGACTATTGCAATGCCCTCTACGTGGCGTTGCCCTTGACCCTTGTCCGGAGGCTACAGCAGGTGCAGAATGCGGCGGCCATGCTGGTGGTGGGTGCTCGCAGATTCGAGCACATCACCACAGTTCTGGCCCGCCTGCATTGGCTTCCCGTTGTCTTCAGGATAAGGTTCAATGTCCTGGTTTTGACTTTCAAAGCCCTCCACGGCTTGGGACCAGAGTACCTGTAGGAGTGTATCTCCCAGAGATCAACTGGGTCCAGGCCCACGAGAATGGCGCAGGCGCGCTCACTGAGGGTGGCCACACCCAGAGAGGTGTGGAAATCGCGTACGCATGACTGCGCCTTCTCTGTGGTGGGCACCACACTGTGGAATCATCTCCCCAGTGAGCTGCGCCTTGCAGAGTCTCTGCCCGCCTTTAAAAAGGCTTTGAAAACTTACCTTTTTAAGGAGGCGTTTGGCAACCTGACTACTTAAGTTTCTTTTCTTTTCTTTTTTTCTTTTTTTCCTTCTTTTCTTTGCTGCTTGCTTTATCCCGCTGGAGGGTTGCCTCCCCCTCTTTTTATAATCTGTGGTTGTTTTTATTGTTTTGTTGAATTGTTAGCCGCTCAGAGTTCTGATCCGGAAGATGGGTGGGATACAAGTGTTCTAAATAAATAAATAAATAAATAAATAAATAAATAAATAAATAAATAA
>JAHTLZ010000330.1:50336237-50347698 GCA_023846285.1 Phrynocephalus versicolor
CTCATTGGCCACTAACTTGGCGGGTAGTGCAGCTGGTAACCGTATTCTAGTTGTGAGCTAATTTGACGCTTGCACTACGGCGTCAGGTCCCCTTCAGTGATCCTGACTTTATCAGTTAAGAAGTTTAAGAGTTGTTAATAAAGTTGTGGCCCGTTTGTACCAAACCGGAAGTTGTCTCGCCTCCTTATTTCGGGGCTTGGGGGGCAAAGGCACTCCTGGCCACCAAGTCCACCTGGGCTTCCAGAGTTAGACCGGGGTCCAGGAGCATCCCCAAGCTGCAGACCCTGTCCCTAGGCAGTGCGACCCCATCCAGTGCAGGAAATGGCCCTCTAACCTGTCTGGCAAAGCACCCACTAACAGCACTTCCATCTTGTCTGGATTGAATTTCAATTAATTAACTCTCATCCAGTCCATTATCTGGTCCAGACATGAATTCATGCACAGGTACAAAACAGTGAGGTCACCACATCAGTTTCTCCAGTTGGCACTCTAGCAATGTAAATATTGATAGGGACTCTGGTCTAGCAGTATTGTTGCTACAGGAAGCATCATCATTAACACCTTCAAGTTCCTTAAACTTCTGTAGTGCTCATCTCTAACAAAAGTATTCTATTTCCCCTCCTAGGCTAACTTTATTAAGAGACTATTAAATCTTGAAAGTGTAACACATCCCATGGGGACGAGGCAGTGTTTTTAATGGCCCGGGTTAATGCTCCCAGGGACCAGCTTCATTTTCTATTGCAAGTGGCAGCCCATCTTTGACGAAAAGAGAGGGGAGGGCAGGGAAAGTAAACTGCAACCTGTTCACTCCATCTCCATCAGAGAACGAGACTGTGTCATGCTATTGGGATTTCACAGAGGCGGAATTCAGATGAGGATTTTCTTATGATCAATAAAATGTTATTAATGGTTTCTGAATCAGGGCTTTATTACACACAAGAATTCTCCTGTGGATTGGGTTGATATCATTACCCTTTGGAGAGTTATGAGGCACTGGCAGTTTCATCATGCCAAAAGCTGCCTCTATGGCTTTTTTCCCCCCTGTTCTATTTTTCCCCTCCTGTGGAAATGCAAGAGTCATTTGCTATAACAGTCTTGTTAGGCAAAGTCCAGTGGCATTTCCGTAAATCAAACTCTTTAACAAATTAGCCTGAAATATTTGTGAGCCTCTTGGTCCATTGATGTTTTCATCTGAGGCAGAAAGTTTGATAGCAATACATTAATGGGCCAGAAATTGATCTACAGGCCCCTCTTGGTATCTTAACGGGGCAGCTAATGGCAAAAGGCTTGTAGGATAGGAGCTCAGCTTTCACACTCATTAGTTACTTACCTAGCTCAGTAGTAGAGAGCACTGCATACATACACAGCCAGGATCAGTTCCCGGCATCTTGACTTAAGGCTCCAAATGACTCCACGCAGAACCTCTGGAGAGCCACTGACAAACAGTGAGAACAATGTTGTCTAGTCAAGATTGAGGAAAATGTGTTTGTGTTGTATTGTCAGAGAAACAATGGATGCATTCTGTTTCCAAAATATCTGACAGTATGGCTTGAAAATGAATCTTCCTAAGAGTATGATTTCTGATATGCAGCCCATCCAATGTATGTATGTATGTATGTATGTATGTATTAGAGATGGGCACAACTCAGCGAAATTTTCGTTTCTGTTTTCATTTTTTTGTTTTCGTTAGGTAACGAAACGAAAATGAAAATTTTTCAAAAAACAAAACGGAAACGGAAACGAAACGAAAAATTTTGCCGTGTTTTTCGTTTTCGTTGCGGCAAGCACATTGAACTGAAAAGAATGCTAATGAAACAGAAATTTTTCGTTTCCGTTTCCGTTTTTCGTTTTCATTAGGCAATGAAACGAAAATGAAAAATTTGCAGAAAAACCCAACGAAAATGAAAACGAACCGAAACGGACCCCTCAACAAAAAATGAAAAACGAAAAACCATTTTTTGAGCCATGCCCATTTCTAGTATGTATGTGTGTATGCATGCCATCAAGCTGATTCTGACTTGTAGTGACCCTTTCAAGCGTTTTCAAGGTGAAGAATACACAAACATGGTTTACTGATCCCTTCTTCTGACAGTGTCTTTACACCCAGCCCAATATGCATACAAATATCTCTTTTACCAGACGGAGTCACTATATTCAGTTTTGGGGGGTGGCCTGAACCAATTTGTCCATCTCTTTATATGTATATTGGTACAATTCCATATCAGTGTTTGTTGCTTTTATATAAATTGGGAACACAATGTGCTATGATACAGTATCACCCATTTTGGCAATGTGTTAACCTTAAATGGAGGAGAACCCAGAGTGCTTGCATTTTAGACAGTCCTGCATTTTTTCAGATGTGAAGTGTGCCCTTCCAAGTAGCATCCAACACCGGTCTGACAGGTCACTCTAAATGCACAAATTCCAGAGAGTGATATGCTGTGTGTAGTTGATTCTCCCAGTGGCTCATCTAGTTCCCAAAAAATATCCCAGGAAAGACACGGAATTTTGTTTCCAGTTGTGACAAAGGCACCAAAGACACAACATGAAAATAAGAAGGGGTTTAAACTGAGAAATAGTTGGTAATTCCTGCTTCTGCTCACAAATGACTAAAAAAACCGCAATGGGATTTGGGGGAGGGATATTCCAAAAAGGAGGGGGGAAAGAGGGGGAAGTAGAAAAGGGAGGACTATTCTGCCCCATTGAATCAAAGTCCACAGGAGAAAGAACACATTTATTTGTCCAAACGGCATCCTGATAATGGATAGGAAAATTCTGGAATGCAATCCCTATCATAAAAGCAATACAGCACTCTCTTTCCGTCCTTTTAAATGTGCAATATCTACCTAAGCAGCTGCAGGGGGTTGTACAGTTGTGGTGATCTCATCCTGAACTCCTCTCAGGGTCTCAGTGTTTCAACTGTCCAAGAAGGCTCTGGGACTTCATTGGTGACTCACCTGGTTAGTCTCTATCTCCTTTGGCATCTTCTCCTTCTGCTTCAGTTTTAACCCCAGTTTGGAACTTTCCTCAGACATCACTGCCCAGCGCTAGCATTAGAACTTTCTGCAATTCGAAATGGCATACAACTGAAGAAGAGTTTTAGTAAGCAAGCAAGGCACTGAGCTAGGAACAGAATAGATACCAACATCAAGTAACTCCCATTGTTTTCTATTGAAATGATTGCACATCTAAGTAGTCAGTAGGAATGAGCATTTGGGATTTCATGGACTACAGACCCCACAATTTTCCTCTCTGGGTGTTCCACCTGCAGCACCTAAATTGAGCTCAGCGGGAGAAAAGGCTTAGGTGGCAGGCTTCATGCTTAGACAGGCACAATGTCTTATTCGAAACAGGATTTGCCTTGATGGTTTCTGGGAAGCTTCTCTTTTTGACCATGAAGTTAGACCCATCCAAGGCATGAAGCCTACCAGCTGGGTCTTCTCTTTCAATGAGCGCAGTTTAGGAGGTTGTAAGATTTGGATCTTATCTGTGGGACTCCCAGAATTATGGGATTTATAGTCCAAAGAATAAAAAAATGCAATGGATTTTCATTTCATTTTTTTTTCAAATGGTCAAAAAAGAAAGAAAAAGAAAAAAGAGGGGGAGCTGAAAAGAAACATGTTTGTTAGACAGGTGAAACTGCTGCCTTGCTGGCATTTCACAAAGGCAAGAAAGATTTAAAATGAATGGCTCAAATTTGTTAATCACTGGGGAAGATTTGGGGACAAGCTGGGCCTATATGTAAAAGAGAGTTTAGTTGAACTGCAGCAAAATTAGAAGTTGGCCCTGAAGAGCCAAAGGGATTTGAACAACTTCAAAGCTGATATGGGGGCGGGGGGCAGAACTAAAAGGAGCTAGGGAAGCATCTGATTCAGGAAGTGGTTTTTTTTTTTAATATACTGTATTCCTAACTGCTTGTTCTGAGTCTCCCAAAGGCTTTCTTAAAATCTGTAGGGAGTGCCAGAACTCCCAATAGAGGGACGGGATAGGAACTTTTAATTACATCAAACTAAAGATTAGTATCACTGGATGATGGCACTCTCCTCATTGCACAGCCTAGTATGCCAACTGGATTTCAGCTGCAATTTTTAAAATCGGTTTGCATTGCAACAGAGAAAGTTACAATCATGAAACTGAAAGGCAGACTGCTCAATCCCCTGGGTGTGATTTTCCTCCGCAAGAATATATAGAATCATTTAAATACCCTGAGAGATTGGTTAGGGTGTTATAAATAGTATTGGATCATTTTGTCCATGGTTATTTTAACTGGATGAAGCAGGCCTAAAGCTATTATTATCTTTGTGATTTTTAATTACTTCTTTAGAAGGAATGGGTTATATATAAAAAAAATGAAAGATCGCATGCAGCAAAGAAACATCTTGGGAAGATGAATTTTCCTTTTACTTAAGTGATACCTCTTGATTTTGCTTGACTGCTCCTGTCTCATCTATAAAATATGCCTTCTTCAAGATTACCTGCTTAATTGCCGCATGACTGGGTAACTTGCCCTTCTGGAAGTGTTTAAGTCACACCAGCTCTCTTCATTGCCATGATCCCATCACACATTTTCAAGGCAAGTTGACAGACCTCTTACCTTCTGCAGAGGGGTGGCTTCTTTTCTGCTCTAATGCCAAAGCTCAGCAACATTAAATAATTAAAAGGTTGCCAAGCCCCAGTTGGGCAATTCTCGAAAGCCTTCAGCTTTAAGAATCCAATCATTATGTTTCTGTTATTTTAATTTGTTTTATCATTCTGGGCAGGGTGTGTGCTCTTCTTCTCCTCTGTCAATGTATATTGTGGGGGTGTTAAAACAAAAACAAGGTCAGGTCCATCCTTTTGGCCTCTGAAAACAAACTACCCTTCCCAGTTCATTACACATGTTATTCTAGCAATAATTTCAACCCTTACTACTGTGTCAGGATAATGGAGTCTTCTACCAGAGGAAGAGTTTACAGTTCTCACACAATTAGATTAAGCCATCATTACTAATGTTTCTGATCCCAGCTGGGTGCTTCCATTCTACCAAAAAAGCTCAGGATTTTTCAAAAAAATGTTATGCCAAAATCAGTGGTTGCACTGATTCCTACTTTATTCTGCTCTCCTTGTGAATTATTTCTCAGTCTAGTAAGAAAGAGAAGGACTGGCCTTTTATTGCCCACTCCTAGGAAGTGCTAATGATTTCGTAAACAAAGGGGATGTGGAGATCATACTGCCCTTTATTTATTAAACACTGCATATTTATTTATACAAGGCTTGATCGTTCCACCAACATAATGAAAATGTCCACAGGTGGGGCATTTCATTTTGCTTACCTGAGGTCATTCACCCAGACCAACATTACAGCTCAATTCATATTGAGCTGTATAAAAGATTTGCTTTTTAGTTCATTTCATGCTATGTGGTTCAAAAGGGGACCCACATTGTTGAGGAGAAGGCATTTCCAGAGCCGCTTTACTACTCATAAATAGTAAGGAACAAATTGACTGATGAAACAACTGATGAATTGTGGAAGGCAGCAAACTGAGGGCATAATCATCTCAACAGCCGGTAAAATTCCATAAATAAAGCATTAGGATTGTGCTGCCAAATCCACATCTAGGAGTGCCCTTATTTTGATAGCTGTTGTGAGTTTTCCAGACTGATTGGCCATGTTCTGGAAGTTTTTCTTCCTGATGTTTCACCAGACTCTATAGCTGGCATCTTCAGAGGTCAAGTGGAAAAAAGAATGCCAAGATTTCCCATTCAGTCCCATAAACATTCTGAAATTTTCCTTGCCTGTTGTCTCTGTACAAACGATAGTGAACACAAAACGATATTGGATAGTAGACATGGGCACGACTCAGCAAAATTTTTGTTTTCGTTTTCGTTTTTCATTTCTGTTACGTAACGGAAACGGTAACGATAATTAAGCCATCAGAACTCAAACTCGAACCGAAAAAAGAAAAATTTGGTCAGGTTTTTCATTTTCGTTTGTGGCATCGTGGCGATCGCACAATACGAAGCACAGAAAAGGTTTTTTAAAGTTTTTTTAAAAAAAACCCGACTCCCGGCCAAAAAAGCAGGCAAAAATATGCCTGCCTGAGGCTTTGCCACCTACTAGAGGGGTGGTTTCTGGGGGGTCCCCGGCCTTTCCCCCCCTCTTCTCCTGTCCTGGGCTGCTTGCACCAGGCTGGGGGGGGTCATCCTCATCGTCTCGCCATGCCATGCGGTGGGGGGGATCCAAAATGGCGACCGCAATTTTTCTTTTGAAATCGTGCTCAAAAAAACACACCAAATCACCACAGAAACATGTGAAATTTATTTATTTTAAATGCCTGAATTTTAATAGTAGCAGCAGTGGGTATTTTTATAGCAATAAAATGTCGTATTGATTTTATTTTATTTTTTATTTTTTTAGACCTGCCCATTTGGGCTGGGCATGGGATGGGACCATGCAAAGTTTTTGAACCATTCCACCAATGGCATGGCCAGGTTTTGACTGACACTTCTGGATGTGCCAGAGGGCATAAAAAGCCGAGGCACCTTCCAGAAGTCGCAGTCAGGTCTTGGATGTGGAGGGTGGAGGGCTGTGTGGCTGGCTGCTCTGGCTATTTGAATCGAGATTGGAGGGAGGCTGGAGGCTTTAGATTTAAGTTAGGCAGGCGGGGAGGGAATTGAATTTAGAAAATAATTTCTTTGATTCCCTGCAGCTTTGTCTGCTGAAGGGAATAGCAGTTTATTCTTTATTTCTTCTCTGGCAGTTTGTGAGGATTTTTTTCTGATATTGGATAAAGGGGGAGGTTCGACTGGGAGTGGGAGGTGTGGATTTATTTAAAAAATATATTATATACTACCATTTATTTTCTATTTTCCCAACTTCAATTTGCTTGCACACACACACATTTGGCGTGCAAGCCAAGAACAGAACCTCTATCCTAAGTGATATCCTAACTGCCCATTCACCCGCCCGCCCGCGCTGCTGCCCGCCCACTCGCCCACCCGTGGCCGCTGCCCGCCTGCTCGCCCGCCCGCACCTCCCCCCTGCCGCTGTCGCCATCCGCCCATGGCCCCCCGCCACCGCCGCCCGCCTGCACCTCCCCCTGCCACCCACCCCCCAGCCCCGCCCGTTGCCTACGGCACCAAAACACCTAGCTGCCGGCCCTGATTGTGGGACGCCCCTATCCTCTGGGACGTCAAATCGTGCGAAATCGCGGTGGAAACGACAAATGACAAACGAAATGACAAAATGACAAATTTTTGAAAAATTTTGTGACAAACGGAAACGACCCGAAACGGACCCGTTCCGACAAACGAAAACTCGAAATGTCATTTTTTCTGGTCGTGCCCATGTCTATTGGATAGACCATATTGACGTCTGACATTGGTATTGTCAACATTCAGGCTGCATGCTTTTTCCTGCAGGCAACATGGGGATGATATTGCAAGGCAATGTCAGGTAATTCCCTGGTGTCTTGAACTACAGATAGAGAAGCGTGATATCCCATATTCATAAACCAGAGGGTATTTTGAAGAATTTAATTCCCTGTTTTATTTAAATGGAAGTTTTTAAATGAGGCAGTAGGAAGTGAGGAAAACATAACACTAGATGAATTGACTCACTAAAATAACTGCTGTTGGTTTACAAGATCTGAGCAGAACTGTTAAATACAGGACATTCTGAAGGTCACTAACCCATATAGTTACATGTCAGAAGGGACTTAATGGCCCACAATAGTTTTGGACTGTGTTTTTGTGTATGTGTGTGGAAGCAATTATAGTTTTAAGACAAGTGGAATGCTTGAGGAACCCAGCTACCACCTGGGGACTGTGGCAGGATATGACCACAAGAACTCTGCTAACAACCCTGCATGTTTTCCAAAAGATGTCCTTAACCAAGGGTCTTAAAACTTTTCTTTTAAAATATCAAGGATCATCAAAAGGCAAATAAGTGTGTGTGTGTGTGTCATTACAGTCGTGACCGACTCTTCGTGACTCCATATCCATGGAGTTTTCTACACTTTTAAAATAAAAAAGGATGGTGGACTGATAGTTAGAAAAGATTGTCAACATAACATTATGAATCCAACAAGACCAAGAGTGCCATTATAGCCCATTACAAGCAGAATATATTTTGTACATAAAATAAACATGCACATTGAGGAATAAAATAAAAACAATAAATCAAGAAAAAAATAAAATGATCATTTCTAAGCTCTGTCAAGTATGCAGAAATACAATTACGTATAAAGTGGCAACATCTTTGTTGCATTATTACCCATTGAATAACCATCCACAAAGCCTGCCCCCTCCTCCCAATAATGATCCCCTTGGATTTTCTGGATTTCCCAGATTTTAAAAAATTAGTTTCCGAATATTTGTTCTCTGATCTTTCGGGTTGTTCCCTACAACCAGATAAAGAATTCCCTTGCAAGCAAGAATCCCAAACAGCACTTTTGACCAGGAAGGAGTTAAAAAGTTCTCATCCTAGCTGACAGTTGGATCCTAATTGAGAAGTTCAAAAGTTCAGATTCCCCCAGACAGGGAGCCAATTTCCCATTTCAGAAGAACTCCTTTAAAACTCAGAAGGCAAAGTGGGGGGTAGCAAAACAAGGATGAAAAAAATCTTAACATTTCCCAACAAAAAGTCTAGCGAGCAAAGCAACAGCTTGTGAAGCTGGAGAAGGTAAAAATAAAGAGAGCAGATGGGGAGATGGGAAGAGTGAGCAAGAAACAGACAAATATTCAAGCAAAAGGAATCCTTTTGAGGACATGAACAGGATTTTTGAAGAAGTGAAAGCCAGCACATGTGTGCTAGACCCTTGACCTACTAGGTTATAAAAGTAATCAGAGGCGGGAATGTCCAGGTGGGTAAAGGGAATGCCTTCTTCCACCAAGCTAGAATCCCAGCATTTTCACAAGAGATAGTAAAAAGATTACTACTGAAAAGGCCGTTCTTATACAGCAGGGGTCCTCAACCTAAGGCCCCGGGGCCGGATGCGGCCCCCCAAGGTCCTGAATCCAGCCCCTGGGACCAATTGCAACCTCCCCCACCCCCACCCATGTTTTGTGAGCAAGCCGGCCTCCGCAGCTGCTTTTGGACTGTAATCCGGCCCCCAGTGGTGTCTGGGTGGTGGTGGACCGGCCTGCTGTTTGAAAACTTTGAGGAGCCCTGTTATACAGTAATACCTCATAAGACGAATTTAATTCATTCTAAGAGTCAATTCGTCTTAAGAATAAATTGTCTTACGAGATATGGTTTCCCATAGGAATCCTCACTTAAGATGTCCTTACTCAGCAAATGGAAAATGGAAAAGAGCTCTTCTTGCTACAAGATGGATAGCTGCTTATGTATTTTCCCCCTCTGTACAATATGGGGAAAATGAGAAAACTGTTGCTTTGTTTCATGGAATTGTAAAAGGAGTAGCACTGAATGGTTTATTTGTTTCTTTGTGATTGACTAGTCCCTCTTTTTATATTTCCTGTGTGCTCATGTAGCTTCACAAAGGCGTTAAAGGGGAAAAGAAAGTAGCAGAAACTGGACTTTATACAGTGTATTTTGCTCGAATTGTGAAAGCCATGAACCTCTCCCCCCATGTACCACCTTGGTCTTGGGCTTTAGAGAGTCCTTGGAGAATCCTTGAGGTGCTTCCTACTGTGCCAAATGATACAGTTTCTTCCTATCTAGTTCAGTACTACCTAGTCACTAAAATATGTGCAGGCAAATTCTGCATTGCCCGCCAAGGCCGAAATAAAGAGATGACACAAAGTTTGGGATTTAATAAGGGCCACAATTTATTGATAACAGTAATTAGTTCTCTACTTAACTAGATTAACTGGGAACTAAAGAGGGCCTGTGCCTTAGTGCAAGTGTTAGCTGTTACAGGTGTTCAAATTATCTGTCCCTCCCCTTTCATAAGGGAAGTGGTGTGATGCCATATGTAAGGTGCCTTGTCATTACTTAAAGCATCCTTACCCAGCTGAATTTCCTTAACCATTGGCAGCCCTCTTTTAACTGACCGGGCCAGTTGTTTAGCTGGGCCTATTGCTAGTTCCTATGTTTACTAATTACATCTGAGGACTGCCAGGCACCTTAAAGGTGTTCTATTCAGGAGGGACCCACTTGACTTAAGAGACCATTTGCACTACTCGCCTATTGTGACCGCTGCAAGGGTCATGTGGAAATGCCCAATCGCTCGTTGAGGATGGTGGGATGGGAGAAAATGCACTGTCACTCTGCGCCAATTTGAGTGACAGCCAAAAATTCCCATCTGGCCCCGTAGCGACCAGCAAACCATAACCATCCGCAAGGTAGCGTGGGAGGGTGGGGAACCGTAATCTGTGCAGGCAGGGGCTAGGGAGCACACTGGGACTTAAATGCCAACGTCATCAGGCACTTCACTTTTGCCTTCCTCAGCCGGTTGGCAAAGGAGACCCGCCTCCAAACAAGTTGGTGCGGAGCCACCATTGCCCACTCAGGCCGAAATAAAGAGACAACACAACATTTGGGATTTAATAAATGCCACAATTTATTGATAACGGTAATTAGCTCTCTCCTCTCCCCCAATGTACCACCTTGGTCCTGTTCAAGAATCAAGACATTTCAAGAGGAATTGGGCTTTAAGAGAGTCCTTGGAGAATCCTTGAGGTGCTTCCTACAGTGCCAAATGATACAGTTTCTTCCTATCTAGTTCAGTACTACCTAGTCATTAAAACATCTGCAGGCAAATTCTGCATTGTGTTTGCAACAAGCCTTGGTGAGCAAAGTCCCAGCTGTGCAAGTGCTTGGCTCTAGCTGCAGTGCTATTTTGAAAAAAAACATGCACATTTTGACAGATAGTATACACGAGTGTCCTGGGATGACTTTATTGCGAACCTAAAACTGTCATAATCCCTTGTTTTATGCCTCTAGAGATATATAAGCTGGTCTTTTCTGCAAGTTTATTTGTGTTTCATACAATTATCACTTCTAGCTTTTAGCTGTTGTGGGTATTCCCAACTGATTACACTTACACCTTAATTTCCCTACTTTTCACTCTCTGTTCTCACCAATCCTTTTATCCTGTCTGTCTGCATTTTGTTCATTCCCCACAGTCTTTTGTTACCCACTGTAGTTGTTCCTTATTTTATTTTTTTGTACAAATCCTACAGCCAACCCCCAGGCATAAACATCCAATTTCCCTTATTTTTATGCATAATTTATCCTTTACAAATAGTCAGCTTCTCATGTTCTCCCACGTGAATAAAAGTCTAACAGCTTTGATAAATACAAAGTATATCTCTTGGCTTGTCAAGTGCCTGGAAAACAATAACGACTGTCCCCTAGAAGTCCTATCAATGTCAGTAAGAGTTACATGAGTGTTATAAAAGAATATACATACATACATACATACATACAAATATATATTTGTTTTCGTAGATTTTCACGGGTATAGGTATGCATGTTAGGGTGGATTCGGGTTTCTTCCCGTGTAGAAATCTGGTT
>JAHTLZ010000330.1:50347738-50367018 GCA_023846285.1 Phrynocephalus versicolor
TATATATATATATATATATATATATATATATATATATATATCCCTCTACTGATATCCTTATTTTAATGTTCCATGAGTTGTACTAAATTCTGCTTGGCTAGCTGTAGATCTATTAAAAGCATTACCTCAACAATTTTGTTCAAACCAGAATGGTACATGATCATTGCTGCCTCTAATAGATGCTGCCGTAATGTGGACTGTAACATTATTTTTGTTGACCTAAGTACAATTACTAATATTTATAACAATAAAGGAAAACATTAGGTTTTATTAAGAAGATGTATGTTTGGAAACGTTGTCAGGCAGGATAGCAAAATAAACTCTTATAGCTTTTAAACCAATTTGTTTTAGTGCCAGCTCCTCCCTGCCATGTTTGAAGATTGAAAGCTCTTGGACTACTGCCTGGGTTAAAAGAAAATCTTCATAGATATAACAGATTCTCAAGGGAGAACATGTAAGGAGGGGAAGGAGGGACCCAGAAGAAGAGGTGTGGTATTTCAGAGCAAAAAACATAGCTCAAGAGGATAAAAGCACTGTGTATAGCCTCGTACCCGTCAACAGTGTTACATACTCAAAGGAAACTCTCCCATACAGATGCTTGATAACCTTGCCAAGAAGCCATATGTTACCGATGGAAGAACATTTATGCAGCTTGGCATCCGGATTCTAATGTTGTTGTATATCCAAGAATGATATTGATACACACACACTTTTGATTGTATTATTATTTCTGCTCCTGCCCCTAATTGGGGTTGGCAGGGAGGGCCTCTTTGACCATGGGTCACACGAAGTCAAGACTCTCGTTACTAATCGAAGTAGGCTTTATTAAGATGAGGGAACAGGGTACAGGGACCAATTGGGTATCTGATGCAACCTATCCTGACAGCCCACAAGGGGATGACTTAAATCCACTAGTTCCACTGTTTTCAGGTCTCAGCCAGGCCTAGGTTCGCAGCTGAATACTGAAATGGGTAAAATGGTGAAATGATGAAATAGGTAAAATGGAATATCTGGCATGCAGTCTTCTGCATGATTACTGCTTCTCTAGGGAAGGTTAGAGGAAGAAGATTTAAGTCGCCAGTAAAACTGTCACTGGGGCAACACAGTCACTTTGCATAGTATTGTCCGCAGTCTGTGGCCTGGGGTCTAGTTTTCCACAGTGACCTCAATCAAAGGGTATTTTTTAAAGGAGGGCTGGGAATACTCCAAGGTCCTCCAAGCCCTTCCTGTTTCCAATGGCTCCCTCTACTGGATTGGACTGGGGCAAAAGTTCCCCGGTGATTGTCTCAGAAGCAGGAAAATGGGTGAAGAACAGCATGTTTCCTTTACATTCTTCTCCTTTAACAGTTTGGCCCTGGACCCATTGCCCAATCCAGGGATTCTCCACAACCACCAGGCAATCTTCACTGAGGTGTTTCTCATTAACCTTGCTCTTCCTTCTCCTCTGCCTGGAAGTTTGGATCCTGCCAGCCCAGACTTGACACCCTCACCATACTGCAGCTCATCTATCTCTGCCTCCTTCTTCCCACCGGGGGTCGGGGGTCTCTCTCACTCTCTATGCCCTCGGGACTAGTGGACCATTCCCTTCACAGACCGTAACCACAGATGGTAATTGTAAGTAAAGGTGCATTTTCTATTTTAAATTGCTTGTACAATAAATTTTACTACAGAAGGAACTAGATTTTATGTGCAGCAGGGAAAGTTTGGTGAGACTTGGCTGATCTTGTCACATTTCTATGTTCCATTGGTTTATTTTTTCTGCCTTATACTCTGACATCCAGAGGAAAAATAAATTCCTAGAAACCTTTTTACTAACCACCTCAACAATACATTTGGATTAAATGTAATTCCTAATCTGGTGCATACACATATTCCTCATTACATTATGAGAAAGTGAACAGATATACTTTAATGAAAGAAAAAGTGAAAAACTTTCATTTGTTGCTATTACTGTCTTTATTTCTAAGCAACCATAAAGACTCCTGGAAAGGCTATTAAAAGTCCACAATAGAAGAGCATAACTTCTTCTCTTATTCTATACCTCCAGGATTTTGAAAACAAGTGTCCCAGATCACATTAAAGGTAGACACTGAGCTTACCATAAGACTATGAATTCCCAGCTGGCTCTGATAGGATTCACGGCCATCGGTATGAGCAGTGCCAGGTCAAGGAATACATTCAGAAAATTGTATAATCACAACTGCAGCAGTGGATTTTGCTTTGACCGAATGTAAAGGCTCTATGTGATTTACAGGTGGAAATGAACTGTGGTGGAACCATATTATGAAGAAGAAGAAAAAGAAATAAAAGAAACGGTGCTGTTTGTGTAGCCCTTTTGAAAATATTTTGCATTGTTTTTATTTCTGATCACATGCCATGGAAGATCAGGATGTGCAAATAGGACTTAGAATCAGCTGGCCTACAGCTTTGTTCCAAAAACGCAAAGATTCATCTGAATTGCTTTTCTAAGTTCGAAGTCTATGCACAGTTTAATTCTCCAGAAGTCATTATACAGTATATCCAGGCGAAAAGGCTTTTTCAAATGGGCTTGCAGTTGTACGAATGGAAAGAGGTCAATTGGATTGCAGCTTCTTATCTGCTTTTCAGCAAGCATGATATCCACATACTGGAAATAGAGATTACTCTGTGCCAAATGGGAATGCATACTGTCATGTGTACGATGTGTACTCCTGCCCACACCCTTGGAAGTTGATCCATTTTCTTCTTTTTCAAGAGAATTTCTGGACTAGCTCCCATACATTCATTATCAGATCTGAAAGAGCACTATGTATACAAGTACATGTGCCAACTATTTTTCCCCCTATGCTGTAGAGAACTGATCTTTCTCAGTTATATCTGTAATCTGAATTGGGTCCTTACAACAAAGTTCAGATCATGCACAGAATATCCCTATTCCACCTTGCAGTGTTCGTATAGCACGTGGATAGGACTGTGAAGACCAAGAACTGCATATACACAATCTTCATCCACTGGCATGGAATGGAATATCATTGACCAATCTTGTGGTTTCTTTGCACAGAGAGAAGGCAAAGCATTGAGTCCACTCAAAAACTCATTCTGCATGCCAAGGAGTGCTTTGGGGTTCTTCCCCCCCCCCCAAAAGTGCCTGTTTTTACCTGTGATTCAAAGTGCCAACAATTAAATCCATTCGGAACGTCCAAGACATTGGACACATCTAAAATAATTATATGGATATCAGCCATGAGTGCCCTGGGGGAAATGAACAGACATATTTCCTGTATGACAGGTCCAACTACCCCTTTGCCTGCCGTTCTTCTTGGTCTTGCTCCTGATAAATGTATCAGAGATTGAAACTTATACTCTCACACCTTCCTGAGAGTGGTGTTCTGTTTTGATTTTTTGCATGACAGCTAGGAGGTCCTAAGTCAGGTACAGTGAAACATGTTTTTCATGGATTTTATGCTCATGATAGGTGGAAATCAGAATTGTTAAGAGGTAGATATGGGCACCAAATGAAAAACAAAACACTGTTTCGCGGATCGTGATATGATGAAATGACAGAAACCATTTCATGATGAAAGAAAATGAACCACCTGTTTTGGTTCAGGAAACAAAATGGGGGGCCCTCCTTAAACTCTTCCCTGTAAGCCCCCAAAATTTAGAGAGTTTTGGGCTTCAGGGGGCTGAGTGATTCCACTGCAAAGTGGGTTTCCCCCGCAGTAATCGGAAGTGCTGAGCACATACCACACCAGCAATTTATTACTTCCCCTTACATAACCCCTATATTGCTGGTGTGCGCTGTGCACACTTTTGCAATTAGCTAGGGGGACCCTTTTTGCAATTTGGGGGTAGCTTCTTTTGACTCTTCCCTGTATGTGCCCCAAATTTGGAGAGGTTTGGGGTTTAGGGGGCTGAGTTATTACATTCCAAAGGGGGTTCCACTAGGAGAAAAGCTTCCTCAAGCACTTCCCTTAATTACAAATGATTTTCTCCTGGGGGACGCCCTTTGGAATTTAATAAATCAGTTCCCTAAACCCCAAACCTTTCCAAGTTAAGCTCCCTTACAGGGAACAGTCCCAAAAAGGTATCCCCCAAATTTTGTGCCTCTAGGACCCAGGGGAGCCATTATATAGAGCAGGCCTGCACAACACATCAACCGCGGGCAAACAGTCACCATCAGAGGTTGCCCACCAGGTCCCTGTGTTGGGGGGAAATCCCCCCCCATGCACCGGCAGTGAAGCACCTGGGAGCCAGGGCCAGCACTGGGCTTGCTCACCTTCTTCAGCAGTGGCGGTGCTGCCACCGCCAGAGACACCAAACCAGCCTAGCAAGATGGCCTGGGTCCGCCTCCGTGGCTGCCACATGTGCCACTGGAGCCACCGGTGGAGAAAATGAGTGAGCCCAGCAGGCCAGCCTAGGCCTACCACCACTGCTGGAGCCACCACCACAACTGCCACCACCACAACTGCCACCACCACTGACCCTACCCCTGACCCTGCTGCCATTGCCTCCTCTGCCCGCCATTCCTGAACCCGACTCCAGCACTGCCCCATCACCACAGTCCCCATCACCATCACCACCGGCATCCCCTCTGCCCCCACCCCCACTGTTGTGATTTTTGCCCACGCACACAAGTGCACATGCACCAAAAGATGGCTGCAGGAGGCTTTTGGGTGCTTCATGTAGGCTGCGGGCTGTTCAAAGTTGGACAGCCCTGATACAGAGTAACAAATCATTTCATTCCAAAAATTCATTTAAAAATTGTTAGTATTTAAACGAAAGGAAAAATGTAATGAAACAAAACAGCATATTTTCATTTTGTGCTATCTCTATTAAGAGACATACTGCATGCACCGCCTTGCATAAAGAAAACTAGACCAACCACTCTGATTGCATGAGCAGCACAATATAGAGAAGTGCAAAGGCTTCGAACCCACTTCGAAGCTGCAAATAGAGGCTGCACAAATTAGAGCCAATCTATTCTATGCCTTTTAGTAATATTTGCTCTGATCTAAATAGAGATTCATGACGGGTTTTGTGCAGATCTGGAAAGATCTGGTTCTTGTGATCAGCGAGAACACCAACTGAATGGTGCAGGCAGCATAGACAGTCATCAGCTTTTTATTTTTATTTTATTTTTATTTTTATTTTCCTTCCTGCCCCAGTTGACTTTCTAACACACCCACTGGGAAGGGATGGAGGGAGAAACCTTAAAAGGGCAATGAGCTGTCATTATTTCATCTTAAAAGACCAGTGCAGGGATCCTGCTGTTTCTTACACTTTCCATCCTTTCCCTCTGCTCCAACCATCCTGTTACGTGGATATGAAACAATTTAATCAGTCACTTTGCAAGAAGAAAGGTGAGGGGGGGGGAATCAATTTCTATGGTAAAAGGCAAGCTCCCTCTGTTTTTATTTCTAGTTCTCCACTTCTAATTGAGACACATGAATGCCAAATTTAACTTGAGGAATCTGTGGGCAACCAATTACTCTTTGGTTTTCCCTTGTGATCACCTCCAAAAGCACACTTATGACCTAGATTTGGTTCATACTTACACTTTAGACATGGAGAACAGATTAAAAAAATGAACTGCAATATTTGTAAAAAGTCACTGATCCCTTAAACATTTGTCCCTTCATATTGTCAATTCTGGAGGCCCCAACAAATATGAAGGGATGACCATTTTCCAATCACCTCCCTACCTTGTCCACCATCAGTGCTGCCATGGCCTCTGACAGTAGCCTCTGCCACTGGTATCTTTGCAAAAGGTGGTCCAGTTTCCCTTATTGTAGGCTCCACAAAGACAACTGTGGGTCCATGGCAAAGGCTGTGATGGCAGGAATGGCAGTGGAGGCCATGGTGCAGGTGACAGTCATGGACAGGATAGGGAGGTGAAGGAGGTGGGGGGATGGCTGTTGGGGCAGTGGGCTTAGGGTTTTTTTTAAGCAGCCACAGGCTCTCAAAAAAAAATGAACTGATGAACAGATTCACGGGTCATTGGTAAACTAGGTCAAAATTCATGGTTCATCAACCTCGATGAACCAAGATGAACTGCCATTATGGCAAAGCATCCCCATCTCTGTTACACATTTGTCCAAAGACACTGCACAATTCTACACAGGAATCTTTGGAGGCCATTGCACATGGTGAGAGCATGTGTATGTTTGTGTGGGTGCAAAAATATATATTTTCTATTTATTTGTTATATACAGTTTATGAATTTCCAAGTTCTGTTTCTATGTTAGGAATGGCACATTCTCACAGTATTCTATTAAAATGCAACACCATGTACCTTGTAATATGATTATCTCAGATTACTCTGCCCTGTGGGGTATGGTTGCAAGAATTGCCGAGACATCTGCTGGATATTCTAACAGACAGAGGAAACAACAATAACATTCCATATCTTAACCTGAAACTCAGTCTAAACCTTTTCATTTTCCAATGCTAACCTTGCAGAAAAAGCAAGAATGATACTCTTTTGAAGTTAACCTCTCATCAGGTAAATTGTACTCATACAAAGGCAAGGATAAGTGGATCTTCTGTCTATTCTTGTTTCTATACTTCTAGAATTTTTTAAAGCACATGTTTCAGCGTCAATTTGCAGTGATTTTAAAAGAAATTCTTTGAAATGAAAATGTATGCACAGTTTGGTATGGATTTCTCAATTTTGGTATATATTTCTCCCATTTCGTGTATGCAGTTTTGCACATGCAATTTTGAATAGACATCTCTTAGCTAATACAATAGGACAGCAGCATTTAAATTGTGTGTTTTGGGGGAAAGAGTACAAGAATGTACAGTGTGCTAGAAATATTTACAAAATGTCTTATTCAACAGACACAAATACTTCATTCATGTGCACTTTTGTTTGGAAATCTGTACCACAAAATTAACAGAAAGGAAACTGCTTTCTGATTAGAATGTTTGTTTACAAGTGTGAAATGGATCATTTCCTATTAAATATAAAGTTCCCAAAGACCCTCCTACTGAACACCTTCATATTTGTTCGCTTATTACTCCACCTGCCCCACTGCTGCCACAAAATAATCTTTTTCTTAAGCATTTATAAGCAAATATTTGCCTGCTTATAAAAGCACAACAAAGATTGGGCCTGCCTAGCCTCCTGTGGGATGGAGTTCAGAGTCCTGTCTCCCCGCCTAATGCACCTGTAAAGGTGGCAACACCAAAAGAGAGATCTCTCCTGATGATCTTAACACTTGAGCAGGCTCATAAAGGAAGATACAGTGGAACCTTGACTTACATGCTGCTTGACTTGCAACATATTTGACTTGCAGCAAGAAGGGGCCTGTTTGACTTGAGTCGCAGGCTTTGACTTACAGCTCGGAGCCCCGGCGCAAGGCACTGGAATCGGGCAGCAGCCATGACCCAGCATCGTGGCTGCTGCCTCCCAACTGCTCCTGCCTTCTTCCTCTCCTCTGGCAGCGGCGGCTTCAGCGAGGCCAGCTCTGAACACCTGGACCTGGTCCTCGGCCTCACCAAAGCCGCCACTGCTGCTGGAGGAGAAGAAGGGCTGGGAGCTTGGGGCTGGCCTCACTGGTTAGACAGTCGGCTCAGTCTTATAAAAAATCTGGCTGCAGAAGTCTGGTCCACAATGGAAGTATTTTAGTTGGGGAGCTGTACAGCTAGGGAGCTGTACAGTTGTGGGACTCTAATAGTAAGCATAGAGTTGTTCAGAACTTGGAATCAGTAAAACTTAAATGTTAGACATTGTTGCTATGAACATTAAAAAGTGGAGGCATATAACTTGTGGACTATAATTCCATTGCCTCCTCCTCTCTTTGAAGAGACATTTCATTTACATCCCCGGAAGGAATCTCCTATCCCAGTCAAATTTGTGTTAAATTGCTGTTTTCGGGGGTCTTTTTCATCGTCTGGAATGGATTAATCCACTTTCCCATTACTTTCTATCGGAAAAGTTCATTTGACTTAAGGCATGTTTGACTTATGTCTAGACCTCCGGAATGGATTAATGACGTAAGTCAAGGTTCCACTGTACAGTCCTCGAGAGAGCTTGAGCGCAAAAACATTTGGGACTTAATAGGTTACAACCATCATTTTGAATTCTCCCTGGAAATGGATTGGCATCTGGTGGCGCTACTGTAACATGTGATCCCTATAACCAGGCCCACTTAGCAATAGGGCTTGTGCATTTTGAACCCACTGAATTTTCTTAACACTTTCCATAAACAGCCCCATGTAAAGTGTGCTAC
The DNA here is from genome assembly GCA_023846285.1 of Phrynocephalus versicolor. Taxonomy (NCBI): domain Eukaryota; kingdom Metazoa; phylum Chordata; class Lepidosauria; order Squamata; family Agamidae; genus Phrynocephalus; species Phrynocephalus versicolor. The sequence goes on from JAHTLZ010000330.1 coordinate 50,355,955, forward strand.
ACTAAGGCATGTGTCACCATGGCCAAATCAGACCTCTCCAGGAACGGACATAGCTGGCACGCTAGTTTTAATTATGAAAATGCATTACTGGCCAGTGCCTATACCTGGGCAACCTCAGAGATGGCTACAGGAGCAGCTGTGCACCTGGGCTTTCAGGGCAAGTGTAACCCAATCCAGCACAGGCTGCATCAGTGATCATTGATCTGCCTTTCAATCGACCAGAAGCATTTCTGTCTTGTCTGGATTAAGTTTCAGTTTATTCACTATCATGATAGTCAGGTTATTAGTAATGCTAGCGACTGATACAGAGCTGAATCATTTTCCTTGGGTTTAGATGGCAATGAGAAACAGAGTTGAAAGCCATCTGAATATTGATGACTCTGAATTGCACAACCCTTGGCAAACTCACCCAGAAATTTCATATACAGTGGTACCCCGACTTAAGAGCAGCTCAACTTAAGAGCAATTCGACTTAACAGCAGAAATCTGTTGGTGTTTTAACTGCCGCCTTACAAATTTTATATGTGGACTGCTCAACTTACAAATATTTTTTTCATTTTTTAAACATATTTTTCAATTTTTTAGATAGGTACCCCAACTTAAGAGCAGTTTGACTTAAGAGCATGCATTCGGAAGGGATTAAATTCACGTAAATCAAGGAACCACTGTAGGTGTTTTAATATCCGAGGACACAAAATAGACCCATGATGACATAAGAGACATTGTACATCCATTCTCATGGATTGTTGCCCTAATACACCTCTACTGATGGCTGCAGTTTAACCTAAATGATGAAGCCTTCATGCCAACTTTCTTAAATTTTGTAATTTCATAGTACAATCACAAAATAATGACCCCTTATTGAAAAATTATATATGTAAGAAAATAAAGACTAAATGACCACCTTGTACTCAACATGGAATAAATGTGAAGTCTTACATGCCCCACACTTTTTCAGCCAGTGAGATGTTTCAGTGGCTATGACTACCTATATTCCAATTCCTTTGGGAAGAGACATCACTGGATTCTTACCAGGTTTTGTAACATTTGGCTTATTTGCAGACATACAAGTAGCACAGTGTCAGAGTTTGATCCAATAACGCTTCTCATCTTCCATATTCCTCCTACTGCTCCTTTACAACATGATGAGTTCAGGGCTGAAATCCATATGTAAGGCATGATAATGTCACAGAAAAGCAATCCTTTTGTCTTAGGTGTCAAACAAAGTAAAATCCCCTGGCACTTCCACAGAGTTACATATGATAGCTTTTCCCTGCTGACAGTTTTTTTAAGAAAGAAGGAATGAAAGAAAGCTCTGGTAGAATCAGTTTGCAGTTCTGTGTCATTTTTTTGTTTCTGATTGAAATATTTTTGTACACAAACTCTTATAGTGGCAAGTATGGCCATTCCCACTATGAAATCAATAGGTCATACAAAGGTCAAAAAAATCAGGTATTTTGTAATTTAAATTGTGGGTAGCATTTTATTTGATACTACACAGGCACGATGGGCTATATGTCATAACAAAAATGGAAACTCCTATTGCCAGTCTCTACATTAAATAGCAGGGTGTATAGAGGAGCTCTGCAGTCCCGTTTCATGCTGACGTCAAGAGAAAAGAAGGCTGTTAACTTCTGCCTTTTCATAGAATCGTAAAATCATAGAATAGTGAATTTGGAAGGGGCCTATAAGGCCACCAATACAAACCAAAGGATATCTGCCAGGTGGTTGTCCAAATTTCTCTTGAATGCCTCCAGTGTTGGCACACTCACCACCTCTTGAGGTAAAAAGAAGGTAAAGATAAAGGTTCCCCCCCCCGCACATGAATGCTAGTCTTGTCTGACTCTGGGGGCGGGGCTCATCTCCGTATTCAAGCCAAAGAGCCAGTGTTGTGCAAGACCATGGCCACGTGGCCAGCATGGCTGCAAGGAAATATTGTTTTTACTTTCCCACTTTTTATGGTGGTACCTATTTATCTACTTGCATTTACATGCTTTCGAAATGCTAGGTTGGCAGGAGCTGGAGTTATTAGCGGGAGCTTGCTCCACTGCATGGCACCCAGGATTCGAACCACTGAGCTGCCAATTTTGCAGCCGGCAGTTTTCCAATGTCATACAGCTCTAACAGTTAGAAAGTTATTCGTGATAGTCAGCCAAAAGCTGGGTTCTTGTAACTTGAGCCCATTGTTGCATGTCCTGAACTCTAGGGTAACTGACAACAGATCCTTCCCCTTCTCTGTATGACAGCTCTTCAAATATTTAGAAAGTGCTAGCATATCACTCTCAGTCTTCTTTTCTCTAGGCTAAACATGCCCAATTATTTCAGTCTTTCCTCATAAAGCTTGGCTTTCAGCTCCCTGTTCATCCTTGTTGCCTTCCCCTGAACTTGTCTGCAACCTTTACTCATCCCAACTCTCCTTTCCAGTGCCCTTTCCTCAGATAGGGGTTTCAAATGTGAGTTTGTTCTTCTTAATGGCACTTGAGAAAACTCATTATGGAGGAAGTCCCTTGGAGGGACAATCGGCAAGAAAATTGCTCAACCACAAAGCTACAATTAGCTTCCAGAGAAACATATTTGCTAATTGTTTGTTTTCTACAATGCACTAGCAATTGTATAATTGTGTTCTGATCAAACAGCAATTTTGATTTAGCAATGCCTGTTTTCCCATTCTGTCTCAGTTTTGAAGTTTCCAGGTAAATTATTTCCCATTTCTATATACAAATGTCTGCTAAGTTATGCATATAATGCCATATGTATCATATGTATAGGATTATGAATCATAATCACCATCTTTTTATGCATACACATTTTCATTTTCTTCCCTACTTCCTTGACTTTCCCCTTGAGGTTCCCCTTGTCAGTCTAATCTGATCCTCTCATCCTGCAACCTTTTTGTTTGTTTGCTTATTTGTTTTGCCATTAGCCTTAGTCCCTTCCCCCCCTCCCCATTGGTAATTTTTTCTTCCTTCTTCCTTGTAGGTAGGAACTTGAGATGAACATGGAATGAAAAAAATAGTGTTTCATTCCTTTCCAGTCCGTTTCTTTAGTAGTTTCATTTCATTTTCTTAGTAATGGATTTTTTGGAAACAAAACAAAATGATTAGGAACCGGGGAGCTTCCTTGGTCTAGGTCCCCAAATTTGAAGTGGTGTGGTGGTGTTCAGGGAGTCGAGTTATTAAGCTCCAAAGTGTGTCCCCCAGCAGTAATTTTAAATGTGTGTGGGGTGTTTAGAGGTTTCAATGAAACTGGAATGGCAGGGAAAGGTGGCGTGGAGGAAGCAATCACTCACCCTGGTTGAACCGGTGGAGAATTAATTGCTTCCTCCTCCAGTGCTTGGTAACTTTACTGGTACTACCATCACTGTAATCTAGTTTCCAGGTTCAATTTCAGACCCAAAAGTACAACACATTGCAAGCACTTAGCAAAGGAGCTTCCTGTGTTAAGTGTTTCCACCGTGTCATACTTTCTGGGCTGCACTTCAACCCGAAAGGTATAATATATGATGGTAGTACTAGTAAAGGTACCAGGAGAAGGCAATTAATTCTCTGCTGGTTCAACCATGGTGAGTAACTCTACGCCACCTTTCCCTGCCATCCTGGTATGATTGAAAATTCTTTTTTAAAAAACCCCACTTTTTAAATTACTGCTGGGGGGACCCACTTTGGAGCTTAATAACGTGACCCCCTTAACACTAGTCCACTCCAACCTTGGGGCGCTTCCAGGGTAGAGTCTAAGGAAGCTCTCCCAGTTTGATTTCTAAACCTAAAAAGGCAGTTCAGTTCAATTCAGACCAAAATAGTTTATTTTGTTTCATTGTGTTATGAAGTAATTTATTACATAATGACACGACAGTGTCAATTTTCATTTAGTAGGAACACATCTAGTAGGAACACCTTCTTCTCAGTTTTATCCCAGCCACTGGTGGATTAACCTGACCACTATAACATATATATTTACAATTAAACTATAGACATCTGCATCTGCATTAGGGTTCATTCATTCACTCACTCACTCATTCATACATGCTATGCCTCCTTTCTTCTTCTAAAAGGACTCAAGTACAGATGGAAACCACTGTTTCCCCAGAATTTTGCCAAAATTCACAAACTTTGATTGCCAGAAGAAGTAGAAATACATGGCAGGCTGGTCAATGTCACAAAGATTAAGGTAAAGTTTCAACAGTCAGGATCGCTTGACATGGCAGCTGTTGAGTGACATGCCAAGTGCAGTTTGGTTGGTTGAAGCCATACATGCCCAGCTTCCTCATTCAATAGGATACTGTGGAATGTGGAATGTGCAGTAAAGTTGGAACTGGCTACCTAACTCAGCTTGCACTGTCCAAATTCTTCCTCCACATCGTAACTGACAAATCTGCCCATGCCCAAGAGGATACCTTAGACTACCAGGACAAACAAGTGGGTCCTAGATAGAAACAAGACTGAACTTTCTATAGAGGCAAAAATGAAATGGAGACTCTTGTACTTTGAGCACATCACGAGAAGATGAGTCCCACTGGGAAAAGACAGTGATGCCAGGAAAACATAAAAACAGCAGGATAAAATAAAGGAGAACCAAATATACGATGGACTGACTCCATAGGGGAAGCCATAACCTTGATTCTGCAAGAGCTGAGTAGTGGTGTTAATGATAGGACATATTTACTTCTTCATAGGTTCACTATAAGTGAGATACAACATGATGGCAGACAGCAAGAAGAAGAAGTGCATTGTTGGCTCTTACGTCGTACATCATCTTGCAAAAAAAGACAGTCTGATGTATTTACAACAAAACTTTTCTTGGTATGGCGAGGAACAGAAAAGTAAAACTTCGCCTGCTCAGTTTCTCATTACATTATGAGTTTTCTAATTTTGACAATACCAAACAAATGAAAAACAAATGTATTTTCCAACATACCACTGTTTTATATTTTCTTTTAAATTTCTAGTTGGTTTCCTCCCTGGATTTTAAATATTAGGACATGAACATGGCTAAAACAGTTTTATTTTTAAACAATTATTAATGTTCCCTTTTATTCAGAATTAGTCAGCACATACATATGGCATGATCACCTGATTATCATGCTCTCCAATCATTCACTTAAAATGCCCCTTCACTGTATGGCATCCCTTCAAATATTTGAAAAGTGCTATCATATCACCCCTCAGTCTTCTTTTCTCCAGACTAAACATGCTCTAAGTCTTTCCTCATAGGGCTTGGTTTCAAGCTCCCTGATCATATTTCTATCCCTCCACTGAACGTGTTCCAATTTGTCAGCATCCTTCTTGAAGTGCAGGGTCCAGAATTGGACACAATACTCAAGGTGATGCCTGAGTGAGTGAGTTGTGTCGTTACAGTCATGACTGACCCTTTGTGACTCCATGTCCATGGAGTTTTCTTGGCAGGAATACTGGAGTGGCTTGCCAGTTCCTACTCCAGGCGCCTACAGCATCTTCCCTGATGGTCTCCCATACAAGTACTAACCAGAGCCGATCCTGCTTAGCTTCCGAAATCAGGCGAGATTGGATGTACTTAGGGCATCTAGGCAGCTTAACCAGTACTAAATATAGGGCAACTTCAGATTTATAATGTCTTCAACTAGCTTTGTTTCGGAATATGTTGCTTTTACAACTGTGATACTTTAGTTTCAGGATTAAGGTTAAGTGTCACCTAACTGTGCTTAACTGTATTGATTATCTGAAGGCTATGCACCTTTGAATAGGAATGCATTTTTGATTTATGAAGCACTCTTAGGCAATCCCAAAGTGGCATAAAGCAAGCAGCATCACTCTTCTCCCTGCAATGTGCATCACAAACTTGCAGTGCTTTCAGAATGTACTCAGTAAGGTTTCCACAGTACAACATGCGGTACTTAGTTGAAACCATTATGACTCCTCAAATCTGCTCACACATCAATAGATTCACACATGCGGCATTATTTCCAACACCCACAATACATATTGTAACCGCAGACCAATTCCAGTCAGCCCAAATATTGATTCATTCTCCGTGGCTTTAATGATCACAGCCTTTCTAAAATCACCTCTCGCCACTTTCAACTTGGAAGGAAACAAGCAAACAAAGGAATCTTTGTCACATGCAGTTTGGTCTGTGGTAGCAGAATCTTAATCTACATTTTTTTCTTTTAAAAAATGATAGTTGGTGAAACTCAGAGAATTTGGGAATTTTACTACCTATTTGTAGCTTCTATTATAATCCTAATTGAACTGATGTGCATTGACATATCTAAACGAAACTGATGGAAGTAGTAGGAGCAAGAATTTTATCGTCTTGTTTTTAATACTGACCAGACCATTCATATTTTAGTACAACTACACACTAGTGAGATTTCTCCAGTATTTGACATGAATGAGTATGACAACTTCATAACTCTTCTTTTAATAATATGTCAATATTGAATCTTTAAAGGGGGAAGGGCTTAGCTGTCAACGTGCCTAGAAGTCCAGTGATGTCCAGTTTTAGCCATAACAATAAAATTTTAAGAGTCAAAAGAACATCTACCTGCTTTTGAAAACTGCAGATGTTATTTGTCTTTAATTCCAGTGCTTGATAAATTAGATACTTTGTGTCTTCAATAGACATGGGCACGGAGCGGCGAAATTCTCGTTTCCGTTTTCGGTTATCGTTATCATTACGTAACAGATAACGGTAACGAGAATTACTCCGCTCCAGCTGGAACCCGACCCGAAAAAAGAAAAATTGGCTCGGGTTTATCGTTGTCGTTCAAGTCATCGCGGCGATCGCGCGATGCCATTGCCAACAGCAGTACAGAAAAAAAGTTTTTTAAAGTTTTTTTTAAAAACCCGATTCCCGGCTGAAAAAACAGGCGAAAATATGCCTGCCTGAGGACATCTACCAGAGGGGTGGTTTCGGGGGGGGGGATGATGTCACCCCTTTCACAGATTGGGTTTTCAGAGGCACAACCGGGTTTATTTCGACATCCCACTGCTGTACCACTAAATTGTGACGACACCTCCCTTTTACACACTGAATTGTGATGGAAATGGTACTGCTGCCACCTTTTATTCACTTAATAATGCTGCCACCTTTTAAACTCATTGCCTCATGAATTGGGACAGACTCAGATGAATAATATAAAAATAATAACAAAGTTTATTGAGAAGATAGTAAATATAACAATATCTGAGGATGGTATGTGTTGCCTTTAACATATACTGTAATAGATTTAATCAGCTCTACAAGCCTCCCTGTCTTCAGTTTCTAGTAAACAGTATAGCCCTCACTGCCTGACAGAACTCTCAGAGAACAGTGCTCTCTCCCAGCACTCACTCTCAACTTAACTGAACTGCCTAGGCTCCACCCTTTTTATATCCTACCATTCCCCGCCCTCCTGCTGGGATTGGCTGATGATTTGTATATTCATTACTCCTGTTTCCAGGGTTTTGTCACAGGGGGGTCCCCGGCCTTTCCCCCCTCTCCTGTCCTGGGCTGCTTGAACCAGGCTGGGGGGGGTCGGTCATCCTCGTCGTCTCCATGTGCCATGCGGTGGGGGGGGATCCAAAATGGCAACCGCAACATTTATTTTGAAATCGTGGTCCAAAAACACACCAAAGCACAACAGAAACATGTGAAAATTAGGTATTTTTAATGCCTGAATTTTTATAGTAGCAGCAGTGAGGTTTTCTTGCAATAAAACATCTCCATTGATCTTATTTTATTTTATTTTTATTTTTATTTTTTTACACCTGCGCAATGATGGGCTGGCCATGGGATGGGACCATGCAATTTTTTTGAGCCATTCCACCAATCACATGGCCAGGTTTTGACTGAGACTTCTGGATGTGCCAGAGGGCCCTAACCCTAACCCTAACCCTAACTCATACGGCAGTACACTGTCCTTCTTAGTGGGTCAGAGAGGCACCCAGAGGTGCAACCCACTAACCCACCCTAACCGTAACCCTAAGCCTAACCCTTACCCTAACCCCAGCCCTAACCCTAACCTGTACGCCAGTACGCTTCCCTTCTTAGTGGGTCAGAGGCACCCAGAGAGGTGCTTCCCAGAGCCCACTATCCCCCTACCCCTACCCCTACCCCTAACCTGTATGCCAGTACGCTTTCCTTCTTAGTGGGTCAGAGTAGAGGCACCCAGAGAGGTGCCTCCCAGAGCCCACTTACCCTAACCCCAACCCTAACCCTAACCTTTACGCCAGTACACTTCCCTTCTTAGTGGGTCAGAGGCACCCAGAGGTGCAGCCCAGAGCCCACAAACCCCAACCCTAACCCCAACCCTAACCCTAACCCTAACCCCATGCGACTGGGACATCAAATGGCGCTAAATCGTGGTGGAAACGACAAACGACAAACGGAAACGACAAATTTTTGAAAATTATCGTGACAAATGGAAACAACCCAAAACGGACCCGTTCCGACAAACGACAACTTGAAACGTCATTTTTTCTGGTCGTGCCCATCTCTAGTCTTGAATATGATTCTCCAGATTGGGTCACCGAAGATATTTATTTATTTATTTATTTATTTACCATGCCAATTTCCCAAAGGGAACTCTGGGTGGTTCACATAAAATCAATAATAATAATAATAATAATAATAATAATAATAATTATTATTATTATTATTATTATTATTATTATTATTATTATTATTATTATTATTAGGAGGAGGAGGAGGAGGAGGAGGAGGAAGAAGAAGAAGAGGAAAAATACACAACAAACAGGTAATTGGCAAGAGGCATAAAACAACTGATAACATGCACAAACCTCAAGACAGTGGAGAACAATACCTTAGACTTGTTGCATCATAGTGTCTCTCCATATTTGCTATGTTCTAGGTCTAGGACAACAGCTGTTTAAGAAGAGAAGTAGAAAAGCACTCGTTGCCTGTTACTTTTGTTTCATGTTAAAATCTATCTGGACTGGAGATTAATCTTGAATCCAAATTTATTCATGTATTAGTCCAGTCTGAAATCCTGAGAGGGCCAAAATGGCCCACATGCACATTGATTTGGGAGATGTTGAAAGAGGGAGTAAAATGTACTCTCCTATCTTAAATGAAGATGTGCCTTGTAGGAAGCTGTGCTCTCTCTCATTCTCACTCTGCTCTGAATTGGCTTTTAGAGGCAGCATGATGTAATGAAATCTGATTATCAAAGCAGTATTGTGACATTACTGAATTCATTTTGTGATTCCTCTTTTAATGGCAAGTGGCAATATTTGAGGAAGGAGTGAATAGATGTGCAAGGGAGATATTAACTGGTAGATGAGAAGCAATGGCTGTAAACAGCTTCACTAGTCTCCCTAAAAAATTGAATTAAGCGGATCAGGTAATATTGCCAAAACTATCCCTCCAACACAAGGTTCCCTTTAGGGCACCTCCTACATCCAGAAACAGAAACAGATTCTTATTTTTATTGGTCTGAATTTCCAGGAATAATTGCCATCATTTCCCCCCAAATTTCTTTGGCTGAAACCCCATTCATGCTATCAATGTACTGAGAATTTCTCTCACTAACAATTTTAACTGTTCTAGAATAATGTGATACAAAAGCAATTTATTTCTCCATGGGAAAAATTGTCAGACTGAATATTAAGATTCTTAGGCTTCCTTTACCACCGATGTGGCTGAGAGGTGCATCTGAATGTCTTGTCTTTCACTATACAGCCATCTGTGTGGCAGCTGGCAGTCAACTCCATTTCCCACACTGTCATTGAAGACCAGGGTAAGGTGTCATAACTCCCTCCACAAATCAGAATTGGTGGGCAGAGCAGAAACTGTGTGCAGCCAGGGAAAGTGCCTAGTGATATAGTAGACATGCAGTAGAAAGAAAAAACAATGGCAGCTTCCTCTGTACCTTGTAATGTTACCATAAGCTCAAAAAGATAAACAAAAGATATTGTAAGTGGCCCAGAGAAGGAGAGAGAGAGAAAATGGAAGCCTCTTTTGTGAAGAAAAGACAACTTTGAAATCAGAAGGCTTGGGGAAACTGAATGACACATCGCCAGCTGCACCTTTTTTCTGGAGCTGAATCTAGGGCTTCCCTCCCTCATACTGACCACTGGGCCTTAAGCGAAGTGGGGGTTATTATGGGTATCTGTAGGAGAGACAAATATATCTCCAACATCAAAATTAATAAATTGGCACCGATCTTTTCTATTGCCTGTCACGGGCTCTTTTTTATGGCACGTAATATGAATGCAAACAGGCTGTGGTCCAGAAAAGTCTCTTCCCTCCTCTCAAAAGAATTGGCACCGGCACCATCTGCCTGCAAACCATATGCCAGCGACTGAGGTATACAGCTTCCTCACTAGACGCACTAAATTAGATGGCAATGGAAAGTCTACATGCACATGAATAGTTTGGGAAACTTTAATGATTAGGCCACTGTTCCAAAATCCTCCAGACAATCTGATGAGTAATGGCCCTGGCTGGAGGATCCAAGGAGTAATAATCCAAAAAGGAACTTTTTTGTTGGCTCTTGAAAGTGTTAATTTAAGGCCTATTTTTCTTCTGCTTGACATAGCATGCAGAAATGGTACCCAGTTTTTCATTTTCCGCAACTGGACTACAAACAGTATCAGTAAATTACAGTCAGAGTTGATTGGATATTACCTAAGAATTCAGAGCAAGTGAAAGAGCCACATTTAGCCCACAACTGAAATTTGTTTCGACTTATTCTTAAAAATAACAAATTGAGGATCTCTAATGGAACTAGTGTAACCACTCATCATCACACAACATACTGGTTTTAAACAGAGGAAGAACTGTAAAGTACAAACCTAGATTTTCCTCTACATATTGAGTGTGACTTTCAATCTAGGAAGAGGGTGTAGCCTTTTTTTTTTTTACTCAGCTGCCTATGACACACTCCATCATCAACAGCCACTGCAAAAAAATCTATAAACTATCCAACTCCTAGATGTGATCTAATGCAATAGCAATACCTATACGGAATCACGAATTCTTCATTAACTTTTAAGAACAATGCTGTGGATAAAGAACCTAAAACACTGACACACTCTAGGGCAGTGCACTGGCTCATATCTTGTCAACACCTACAATCAACCACTT
>JAHTLZ010000330.1:50385014-50413479 GCA_023846285.1 Phrynocephalus versicolor
GGGGGGGGGGCACTTTCAATTAACGTAGAACAGGATATTTGCTGGACAGGATGGATGTGTGAGTAAACAGAGATTATATAGAACAATCTTCATTGTGCAGAAGGTCATTGCTGCATAGTACTGTACAGTCCTCCAGTGAGTCTTATGTGAAACCTCCAAGTAAATTCTATTTTGCAGATGATTTAAGGAATACAGTGGACCCTTGTATAACAAACAGCTTGTATAACATAAAATCTGTACAACATAAAAAATTCTGGAGATAGGGGAAATTTGATTAACATAATCGCCTATGAATGAATGAATCACAAGCCGGAATTAAGATTGCCGGAAGAAATATCAACAACCTCAGATAAGCAGATGATACTACTCTGATAGCAAAAAGTGAGGAGGAATTAAAGAACCTCTTAATGAGGGTGAAAGAGGAGAGTGAAAAAATGGGCTGAAGGTCAACATCAAAAAAACTAAGATCATGGCCACTGGTCCCATCACCTCCTGGCAAATAGAAGGGGAAGAAATGGAAGCAATGACAGAGTTTATTTTCTTGGGCTCCTTGATCACTGCAGATGGTGACTGCAGCAATGAAATTAAAAGACACCTGCTTCTTGGGAGGAAAGCAATGGCAAACATAGGTAGCATCCTAAAGAGCAGAGACATCACTTTGCCAACTAAGGTCAGGATAGTCAAAGCTATGGTTTTTCCAGTAGTGATATATGGAAGTGAGAGCTGGACTATAAAGAAGGCTGATCGCTGCAGAATCAATGCTTTTGAGCTGTGGTGCTGGAGGAGACTCTTGAGAGTCCCCTGGACTGCAAGGAGATCAAACCTATCCATCCTGAAAGAAATCAACCCCGATTGTTCACTGGAAGGACAGATTTTGAAGCTGAGGTTCAGTACTTTGGCCACCTCATGAGGAGAGAGGACTCCTTGGAAAAGTCCCTGATGTTGGGAAAGACTGAAGGCAAAAGGAAAAGAGGATGGCAGAGAATGAGATGGTTGGACGGTGTCATGGATGCAACCAATATGGATTTGACCAAATTCCGGGAGGCAGTGGAAGACAGGAAGGCCTGGCGAGCTCTGGTCCATGGGGTCACGAAGAGTCGGACATGACTGAACAACAACAACAATCGCCTATGGGGAAAATCCGTATAACATAAAAATGGGATTACTCCATTTTCAATGCATTCCTATGGGAATTTGTAGAAAAGAAAATTTGCATAACATAATTTCATTTGGAATGAATTAATTCCTTTATACAAGGTACCACTGTACCAGCGCTTCAGCAATCTTGATCAGATCTAAAGCAGAAACAGCTTCTGGTTGGTGACACTTTATTGGAAAATAATATGAGCCAAATGGCTACTGGTGACTATTGCCATCTCCTTAAGTTTTATGCCAGGCTTATACAGTACAAAACCTGGCATTAATTCATAGAAAACCTATCTCAATCTAGCTGATGGCATCACACACAAAAGTATAGTAGGGTCTGAGTACATACATGCTGTAGTTGCTGCCCTTATAAGATAAAACAGCTGTGTATATAAAATGGCAACTTTGAAAAATGCTGTGTAGATGGTAGAAGGCAACTTTGTTATGAGTTTAGTGTAGCCAAAACCCTGAGGGGGGGGAACTGTTGCCCTGTTTTTAAATTGCCTGGTACTTCCATATAAAAGGGGGAATTAAAAAAACAAGCATGGGACTTCAGAAAGACTGTGATTCTGGAATGCTTTTTGCCATTCAGAGCTCATAATATTGGATTAAATGGACGAATAATATGGTCCAAGGAAACGACCTATGTTTCCACAATGGCAGGCACCAGAAATGCACCCTGTAAGAAACAACTGATGGATATCAACTAGAAAAAGGGATAAAAATGTCAGGGTGTGGTGGGAGAGTAACTCTGGAATCAATCCAATGAACTCACTTTACTTATAGTAAACACTGAAAAAGGCTGAAATATATATTGAGTAGATATGGGCATGAAATGGTTTTTTTTTTTGTGGTTAATCATTTTTCGTTTCATTACATAACAAAATGAAAATCGAAATGACCCATCAAAGAAAAATGAAATGAAACAAAGCAGAAATATTAGTTTTGTTCCATTTCGTTTTTCGCTTTCCCAGAGGAATGCATTGAAGCAATGCATTCCTATGGGGAAAAGCCAATGGTACCCCCCATGCGGCCGATCAGGCTTTTTTTCTCTGCAGAAGCCAGCACCGATCAGGTGGTGTGTGGGCTTTGAGGGGGGGTTAAAAACCCACGGTTCTTGCATTTGTGTCTGTTTTGGTCACATGGCTCAAGGCCTCTTTTTAATTGAATAGGGAGAGAGTCTGCCGTGTGAATCCAGCTTTTTAGGAGTAAATCTTAACTCCTATTAACACTGCAGCAGTTTTTTGTTTCTTTGTTTTTAGTTCTCTTCCAAGAAAGAAGAGGGTGGCTTGGCTTGTAAACTTTATTGTACTGTAACTTATTTCTTCTGCTACTTCCAACTTTGACAATAGAACTCAAGAGCAACATATAGCATTAGTTTGCCTACCCCCATAAAGTAATTCATACAGTATGCATTCCCTTTTTCTTTTCACAGCAAACCTAAAGGGGAAATTTAAAAAATCCCAAACCCGAGGGAATGATGCTTTTTAAAACTTCTTCCACTGTGTGCATGCTATGCTAGCCTAACCCCTCTTTTTCTTTTCCCCTTTAAAAAAAACTTGCTGTTTGATCATTGCGATGAGACAGAGGCTATTCAGGACTCAGGAGTTATATGCTGCTGGTGGTTAAAATTAACTACTAAATAGTTGACAGCATGAGCTCTGAGTCTGCACGCTCTCTCAATTACGCAGCAGACGCTTGGCTTCTGGTGGCTTCCGATTTCAATAGTAGCATTAAGAATCCAATTTGAAGGGCCCAACTGGGCACTGGGTAGGGGGGACTGCAGGCTTTTAAAACTTTTTTCCCACCTGAAGCCTGCATGCCAGCTGATCAGCGCTTGCTTCAGGTGGGGGGAAAAGTTTTAAAAGCCCATGCTCCCCCCATGGGGGGAGTTGCACAAGCACCACACACACACTGTACACTTGTTTAAAGAAAATGAAAAATGAAACAAAACAAAAAATGAAATGAAGTTTTTAAGAAAATTCATAAGAAACAGAATGGAATGGAATGGAACGGAACAGAATGAAATGAAAAATGAAATGAAATGCTATTTTAGCATTTTGTGCCCATCTCTACTATTGAGTGAAACTGTCAGGTTCATTCCAATGTATTAGAGTAAGTGTTTGGTTTTTGTGTGGATGTTTTGCTTGTTTGGAGTTCCAAGTAGTATTTTGCAGACTCGATCTCTCTTAACAACGAGCCTCATGGCACAGTGGTTAAATGCCTGTACTGCAGCTAAAACTGTGCTCACAAACTGGGGTTCAATCCCAGGTAGCAGGCTCATGGTTGACTCAGCCTTCCATCCTTCTGAGGTCAGTAAAATGCGTACCCAGCCTACTGGGGGTGAGGGCAATATGTAGCCTGCATAATTAAACTGTAAACTACCCAGAGACTACTTGAAGTGGTATGGGGCGGTATATAAGCAGAACACTTTGCTTTGCTTTGTTTTCACCAAAAATGCATGAATGTTGAGGTTGTTATCAAGAATCAATCCCAAGGATTTTTCATGTTAATTGGAGACTTTGTGTGGCTAAATGTGTTTACTAGACTGAAGTGGAGCAGGCAGTCAAATGACAACTAGCTGGAGAAAATCCAACAAAAATCCTTCAAGAGCATGACTGTAGCTTTTCAGTGCAGTACTACTAATGCTTTCATGCATAGTCATATATTTATGTCTCAATTTCATTTGAGCCACTGTAGAAAACCAATTACATTATTGGGATTGCCAGACACAGCATTTGTCCTCCCTATATTACATTCATACTCTCATTATGTTTTGCTTATTTATATATTTAGAAAATTTGATGGGATATGCAAGACACCCAAATCATAATTTTTCAACTTTTAATGCAGTCTAGGAGTTGACAGATAAATGTATATTGTCTGGAGGTTTTATGATAACCAAATGTTTGACTTATTTTTATTTTAGCAACGGAAAACAGGAATGCAGAACAGCATGAAGTCTGACGAGACAAGATGAGAGACAAGACAGAGACACAGAGAAGTTCTTTTAGGTAATATGTGAGGTATCTGTATGCATGTAAGTGAAAGCAAGGAGGAAATCACTGGGGTTATAACACTGAAGACCATCAGAAAATGTCTATTTTTACCTTGGATGCCCTGCTGTGACCTATTTTCCCATTCTGGAGACTTGCTTACATTCTTTAACAAAAAGATGGAAAAATAAGAGAGAGGATAGTTGCATGACTGTGTGGATAGAATGTCAATCTGGGGCTAAAAAAAACCTGATAAAATCCCTACTTGGCCACAGAAGTCATTTAGAGCATTACAATGGAGATTATACTTCAACATCTCACATACCTTGAAAATTTAATTCAGGTAATCACAAATCAGAAGTAACTTAAATGTACTCAACAACCAAGCAACTTCATTCTTTGCACAAGAACACCAATGGTTTCCTTGCATCACACAAAATGTGTTGACAGCATATTCACTGGTGTAGGTGGAATCTCCAACCATTGTAGGTGCTCCCGCCCATAGAAATACCTGTGTTTCTAGGTACAAATATGTCATCTATTTGTGTCTTGCTGTGGGAAAACCTGATGTGACTCCAGTTGAACAACTGTGGACACTATACACCTTTGCTAAAGTATCATCAGAACGTTGTTTTAGTAGGTTTTCAGGCCTCCTTTACCTTAACTTAGGTGTGCCTTTCGCCAACAATCTGTCTGCTCAGTTGCATCACCAGAGAACTGCACCTCAAACCTTTGAATGAAAAACAATTAAAAGATAATGCATGCGTCAACTGGGATAGATGCTTTGGTCTTCCCCTCCGGCAAGGAAAATAAGATAAGCTTCCCAAGAGGAGAAGAAAAGAGGCCTTTTATCTCTGCCGGCTCTCCTATGTGACAACAATACTGAGAGTTGAAGTTGGTGAGTCAATATCCCACCCGGGTGATAAAATATTGGAACTAAGGACTGATTAAATAAAGAAGATCAGAAGGGGTGGAGGAAATGGCTTCCAAAAAGGAAGTGAAAGACCTAGCACAACTTCTCTCTAATATGGAATTCAATATAAGAACTGATATTAAAATGTTGCAGGAAAAAATAGAGGGGATGGCAGAGGAAATTAAAACTACAAAAGCTTTTGCAGAAGACTCACATAAGAAAACAATGGCTAAAGAGTCTCAAATCAAAGAGCTTCAGAGAACAACAGCTTCGTTATCAGACAGCCAGCGAAGAAAACATCTAAGGCTGTTTGGAATTCCTGAAAGCATTAATCATAGAGACCTTGAGAAACATTTATTGTTATGGTTTCAGGGATTACAAATTAGTATAAACGAGAACGATATTAAAAGAGTATACAGAGGCCTGAGGAGCAAACTATCAACTGGCAACTGGCCAAGAGGAGTAATTGTTGCTTTTACAAGAGTGAAAATGAGAAACTATGTTTTTAAGGCTTTAAGGAAAAGGAAGTCGTTACAACTTGAGAACCAGGGAGTAACAGTGAGACAGGACTTATCTCCAGAGACCTTGCGAGAAAGAGCCGTTCTTAAGCCCTTCGCACAGAAGCTATTTGATAAGGGTATTCACTTCTCATGGGGTGTTCCAACAGCAATCTTGATTTTTAAGGACAAGGTCTTGTATTGAGCCAGTAATGCAGTTGAGACGCAAAGCTTGCTACAAAGATTTTCTGCAGCAGAATAAAAGACTCATGAAGAGCAGAGGGCTGGAGAGAATGATGACAGTAATGATGATCTACAGGAGGAAGACTGGCCGCCCTAGGAGGAGAAATATGGAACAAAATAAGAAGAAACTTCTGAGGGGTGGGAAAGAAGAAGCCTGTCAAGTGGGAGAACTGATTGCAATGGGAGTTTAATGGGATAATGGTTTTTTCTTCTTTCCTTTGCTTTTTTCTGGCCTAACTAATGAGAGAGAATGTACAGTGGTGGGTTGGATTATATGGGAAGCTGAGTAAAATTTTTGACTAAAGTGTAAGGGAGGGAAGTACATCGGAGTAGGTGGAATCCAGAGCCCAATAAAATTGGAGGGTAAATTTCGCTCCACCCTGGTGAGGGATTGGATGGGCAAGGGGTTGGGGGAGGGGGAGGGGGGAACCAAGAGGGACAAAGGAATAAATGACTAGGAATTCTAAAAGTAATGATGGCGGGGGAAATTAAGCTAATGTCATTAAATGTAAATGGTTTGGCTTCCAGTATTAAACAATTTAGACTCCAGAAACTATTGCAGGATATGAAAATAGATATAGCACGTTTGCGGGAGACCCACAAGAGAAAGGACGATTCCAAGCTTTGGAATGTAAAGGAATGGAGTAGACTGGTTGAGTCAAGGGGTACAAATAAGGCAAGGGGGGTAGCAATATTAACCCACTCAAGGTTAAAAGTAAGGGTACTGTCAGACAAGGAAGGGAGATATGTATTCTGGAAATTACATGTGAATGGCAAATTATACACATTGGCTAATATATATGCACCCAACAAAGGACAGAAAAGGTTCCTAAAAGGAATTCTACAGAAATTAAAGAATTTTTATGAGGGTGAGATTATACTGGTGGGTGACTTTAACTGCGATATGAGAGACAAAGAAAAAGGAGTACTGAAGGAGTTGAATTTAAAAGATGTGCATGAGATTGTATCCCAAAGAAATGAACCTACTTACTTTTCTAAAAGGTACAAAACGTTCTCTTTCCTAGATTTCATTTTAGTTAAGGGGAACTCTCAACTAGAAGTTTCAAGAGTAATAACAGAAACAATTGGGTTGTCGGACCATGCACCACTAGTGATGGAATTTAAGACATATCAAGAACAGAAACTTAAGAGATGGCAGTTTAATCCTAGATATTTCTGGAAAGAAAAAGATATAGAGGATTTGAATCAAAAATAGAGTTATTTTTTAGGGAGAATAGCAATTCAGCTGATATGGAAGTGGTCTGGGGCGCAGGGAAAGCTGTAATAAGAGGATATTGTATAGCAAAGGAAATCGAATTTAGGAAAAAGATAAGAGAGAGAAGACAATTGAAACTTCAGGAAATTGGAGAATTGCAGAAACAATTACAAAGAAAGTACAGTAAACAAGTCAGTGCTCAGTTAGAGAGGGCTAAAAAGGATCTATATGAGTTGGATTGGACATGGGTTTGGAAATGAGATTTATTGGTGAAAAATGACTTCCAACGCATCAACATAAATACTGTAAGAAGGCTATCCAATTATTTGAAAAAGAAAAAAATAAACAAGCTATAGGGGTAATTAAATGAGAAGGAGGTGTAAGATTATATGGGGATAAACAAATAAAAGAGGAATTTGCTAAGTTTTATCAAAAATTGTATAAAGAGGTAAAGCAAGAGTCTAAGATAGCATTATATAAAGACCCAATTAAAGAAGATGATTTGGAGAGTATTAACAGGGAAATAACAGATACAGAAATTCAAAAAGTAATTAATGAATTAAAGAAAGGGAAATCTCCGGGGATAGGTGGTTATACTCCCGAGTATTACAAAATGGTGGGGAAACACTTAATACCAGAAATGGGAAAGTTGTTTAATAATATTCTGGAGGGTGGCAAAGCCGCAGACTTGTGGAGAAAAAGTGATATAGTACTTATACTAAAAAGCAAAAAGAACCCCATGGATTGTAACTCTTATAGGCCTATAAGCTTGGCAAACCAGGATTATAAAATCTTTACTAGAATATTACCAAAGAGGTTAGCAACTCTCCTACCAAAGCTAGTGAATGAAGATCAATATGGATTTGTTAAAGGGAGATTAATAGGACACCCCTTATGAAACATAATTAACATTTTAACACATAGAAGAGAGTCAAAACATCAGGAAAAATTGGCATTACTAAAATGTGACGTTTATAAGGCATTTGACACAGTAAGTCATGAATATTTCATTCAAGTTCTAGAGGAATTTGGATTCAAGGGTGAAATAGTGCAGGCAATAAAAGAAATTTATAGTAACAGCAAAGCTGTTGTCAGGGTTAATGAAGGCTGGACAAATGAAACCTTAATACAAAGAGGGGTTAAGCAGGGGTGCCCCTTATCTCTTTCGTTATTTATCCTAGCAATGGAGCCTTTGGCGGACAAAATTAGAAATGCGGTAAGGATACAAGGATATAAATTGGAGAAGGAAGAAGTAAAAGTGAACCTTTTTGCCGATGATGTCTTAATAGTTGTACGGAACCCACTGGAGGGATTGAAGGAAATCATGATTATACTAGAAGACTTTAGAAAATGTACAGGATTAGGCGTGAATATTAAAAAATCAGAAATAATGCTTTACAATGTTAAATATAGGGAACAAGAGGAAATAAGGAAATTAACGGGGATGACAATGGGGACAAAAAATCTTAAATATTTGGGAGTTATTATAACTAAAAACTTAAATAAACTAAGAGTAACAAATTTTAAGATGTATGGGAAAAGATACAAAAGCAACTGGGGGAATGGAAGAATAGAGTATTAGGAGTTATGAGTAGAATTAGAACAATTAAGACATTTATAGTACCTAAAATATTGTATCTTTTTCAAGTGCTACCTATATGGATTCCAAAAAATGTTTTAAGAGGATGGGATAAGGAATTAAGAACTTGGGTATTTGGGGGAAAGAAGGCAAGGGAAGTCCAAAGATTGATTTATATGCCTCAAGAGGATCTGGGATGGGATCTGCCGTGGTTGGAATATTACTATGAATCATTTCAATTGAAATATCTACTGGAGCTCGACGGAAGAAACAAAAATAAGTGGGCAAGAATTGAAGATGAAATAAATAATGGAATTGGCAAATTTGGTATCTATACAGATAGGGAGCAAAGTATTCCTACGACAATTGGCCCTAGACAGGTGGCCTTTAAGATATGGAGAAAATGGCAAGCTCAATGGAAAGGAGGATTTGTAGAGGGTAAACCTTTGGAAAGCCTAATAAAGGAGGGAGACTTATTCGAGGAAGGTTTATGGAAAAGGTTAGCGTGTGACGGGTATCATTGTATTAAGAATTTGTACAAGAATGGCAAACTAATTCCACTGCAATAATTAGTTAATGATGTGGGGGGGGATATTGGTTGAATATGTTAGGGTTATATAATAGGGTTAAGTTATATTTACAAACTGAAGGCCCCATACAAGAGGAAAAGAGGTTTGGGAAAATTCATAAAATTTTAGATTTAAAGGGAAGACGACTGACAGGTGAAATATATAAACATGGTTACAGATAAAGATTTTTTGTTTAAGGCATTGCAAAATAAATGGAGCAATGACATGATATTAACAGAGGATGATATAAGGAAAATGATGAAAGGTATCAGAGAAATAAAATTGGTGAAATTTAGAGAATTAGAAAGGAAAGTTATATTGAAATGGTATAGAACACTGACACAACTTGCATATATGATAAAAGGATTCAAACCAAATTATTGGCATTGTAACAATGAACCAGGTTGGTATTCCCGCCTTTGGTGGGAAAGCGTTAAAGTTAAATCATTTTGGAATATAATCCTCAGGAAAATAGAAAATTGGTTTAAAATTAAATTAGAAATTAATGGAAGTTTATTATTTATGGGTATACTGGGTTGTGAAAAATTAAGGGTTGCAGACCCATATTTATTGAAAGCAATGCTGGTAGCGGCACATGCAATGATTGCATGGGGATGGACAGATTCCACTAAATGGAATGAGGATAATTGGAATTTATATCTTCTTGAAACAATACAATCAGACATATTGGCAATATTAAAAGTGGGAAGATTGGGAAATTACAAAAAAGAAAAGTGGTATAGTTACTTTAGATGGATTAGGGAAGAAAAATCATCCAAAGAAATATGGGAGATATGTAAAAAACTGAAGGATTGGTTTAAGCTATGAATAAAGTAAGGAGGTTTAAGAGGAAGCCAAAGACATTGGTGGGATGTACCAAAGAGCTTGTATGAAAGTATGGAAAATAATTTGTTCTTCGGTTCCAGGGGTAGGGGAGGTGTTTGGGAGGGGGGATGTAAAAATAAGTGAATTAATTATGTATTATTGTGTATGTATTATTTATTAGTTTCTTTTAAAAATTAATAAAAATTTAATGTTCAAAAAAAAGATAATGCATGGAAAGCACATTCTTGATTTTAAAAATATCCAGATGTTTCCCTGAAAAATTAATGCTTCCTTAAATTAGAGATGGGCACGAATAAAAAAAATGGTGTTTCATTTGTCGTTTGTCGTTTAGGGGTCCGTTTCGGTTCATTTCCATTTTTTGTGAATTTTTGGGGAAAAAATTCATTTTCGTTTTTGTTTGTTTCATTACCATTTCATTACCATTTATTTCAATTTTTTGTGATTTTTTTTAGCATTTAAAGCAGATCACTTGTATTGCCGTAACGAAAACGAAATGCACGACAAAATTTCCGGTGTTTCTGTTCGTTTCGTTTTATTGTAGAGACAAAGTTCGTTTGTCATTTCGTTACGTAACGAAATGAAAAAACGGAAACGGAAACGGAAAATTGTTCATTTCGTGCCCATCTCTACCTTAAATATTTAAATGTGTTCTGAAAAATGAATTGGAAGCAGCTCAAGGATCCAAACCTTTGAACCAACCCTATATGCCTGAAATCTTTTTCATCAATAAAAACTATGTAGAGGCAACTGTGATGATCCCTGGTGAACAATTTATCATGGACACCTTTGCTACACATCTAGGAATGTTAAAGAACAATATCAGCACCTTCACAGATACTTGATGTGAAAATCACACTAATTCAGACACTTAGCGGATTTTTTAAAAAATCAGTTCAGCATCCTGGGATTAATTGTCTTTCATTACCAGTAAAAGAGCTGGCATAGCTGCATCCCAAACATATTATATGAATATGTTGCCCTTTGCTTTTTTCACTTTTGCACACAACTTGCTTGTTAAATGCAATCTGGTTGAGGGCCTAATTACAATGTCATATTACAGCCAGGAGAACAGATTTTACAAACATGTAGCATTGCCTGAAAAAATGCACTGTAAAAAACTAAGACATCCCTATTTGGAAAAATGAAAAGATGGAACTAGAAATTCCATGAAAATTGTTATTTTTCCTCCAAAAAACAGTATATATTACAAGAAAATAAAAAAATATTTCTTGAGGATTGAGTGAGAATGGTCTGCATGTGGAGGATCAAAAATTAATGATGATGCAGTCTTGGCTAAAAGTATGATACATGACCTTAGCTCCAGAGCCCAAAGAATCAAGTCAGTCAAGACAGATAGGTCTTTAGAAGAAAGGAAAGTAGAACAGAGCTCCTTAAATATTGACCTATCAAAAGGCTTCCTTCCAAGGTGGTTCCTTGTTGAAGTTTGGGGTGGGGGTCATCTTTGTAGACAACAACTCAAAGAATTCAGCAGCCACCTTGGCCCATGGCCACCTTGGCTCAGGCATTCTAGGAGTTCTAACTGAAAGAATTAAATGTATCAATCTCTGGTCCCTGTTCTGAGTGGGCTCTCACTTTTGAACACACACTGTAAAGTATAAAAGGACATAGAATAAGAATACCACTGAGGAAACTGACAATTTTAGGCTGATTTCCTTTGCTACAGGCTGTGTCATAATTTACTTTCAATTGCCTTCTTTCTTTGAAACACTGGCTTCACTTGTCCAGAACTTTGCATCACTGTTCAACTTTATAAGCCCAATGAGACTTAGCAGGACAAAGACCCTGCACTGAAACTCCCTAAAACAGGGGCGCCCAAACTTTTTTTAAGGAGGGCCAGATTTGGTGGCTGAGAATGTGTCAGGGGCCAGTTGTGCTCCAACCCTGCCACCCCACTGCAAGCCCCACCCACTTTCTTTAAAAAAACATGGGGTGAAGGAAGGGGAGGGAGGGGCGGGCCAGCCCGCCACGGGCCCCTCCGAAAGGCCCGTCGGGCGCGGGTTGCCCCCCCCCCCCGGGCCGGACTTTGGGCAGGCCTGCCCTAAAACCATACCAACTGCAGCCACTCTTATGCGGTGAACTGCCCTTCAGTTTCCTCTAGATCAGGAAGGACTCCCTCTGCAAAAGAAAAGCATTCTCTTCATGTACAAAGCGACTTTTCATCTTTATACACCGTCCCTGAAAGACCTCTGTCCAAAATATATTATCTTTAAAAAAAAACACTTTGCTAGCTTTGGACTAGGTGCAGCACGTTGCCCTTCTGTTTGGTTCTTCAGATGCAGTTGGTCTTTCTGTCTTTTTCTGTATATCTCTGGTTGTCCCTCATCCCTTGATCTCTTTTATGTCCCTTTTGGATAATTGCTGATTGAAGACACATTTTCCCCAGTAAAATCTGGCACCAAGCCTGGGAAGTACATTGGGGCACTGAGGAAATGAAGCACACCTTCAAACAGATTGGAGCATATGCATTATTAATTTTGTTGTTTTCAGGCGTATTCAATCATGTTTTACCTGCAACAAATAGCTGAGCACTAATAACAAGTGAATGAACAAGGAAGAGGGCTGAGGCACGCTTCCGATTAATGAAGAAGATAGCATGAAGCCTCCTGAGCTTTGATGCAGTGCTATAAATCTGCTAAGGAAAGCTTCATTCACTATAAAAGGACCGTGACCTCTTTAGGTTTTATTATTCTCTCTCAATTAAGCTGTTTCAGCTTCCAACAATCTGCATCATCTGCAGATGACTTTTCCTTTTGGATACAATGGTCTGAGGAGCTGAGCTAAATGTCAGGGACGTACTGTTTGTCTTAACCACAGCAGACCCAATTTTTCTTAGCAAGTGATCTATCTGCCAGGCCTCTTACTTGTGATTCCTGACAAAAGACAATCTGACAAAGAGATGGTTCAGGACAACCTTGAGGTGAAGGTGGCCCTAAGCAGTGTCCTAAAGAAACTGAATAGAGAGCCATATGAGGCGAATCTGTATCAATTCAACAGTGTTAAGTCGTAATGATTGCTATGGGAGCTACATGTAAATTCCCTTCTGCTGAATTCTCCCCAAAAGTTTTCATAAAGAATTGGTGCATCTACTGTTGAGGCAAAGTAAAACAAAATAAGCATCCCCCACCCCCAGCATAAAGTCAAAAGAAGGAGAATGGGACAGATATTCTGGAAGACAGCAAGGAATAACTAAAAAGCACAGAGAATCAGAGGTCAGACCTGGGTGGAAATGTATAAATCCAGTCCAACCTTGATCAATGTTTCATTTAAACTACAGATATCTTGATCTAAATCAGTGATTCTCAATCTGGGCCATGCATACCCCCAGGGCTACAAACCAGAATATTAAGGCTCTCGCTCTCTCTTTCTCTCTCCCTCTCCCTCTCCCCCCCATGTCTCTCTCTCACACACACACATACAGACACACACACAAGTTTAATATTGATGGGAAAAGGCATGTATGTCAATAAGAAGTCAAAGTTGTGAAATTTAATGAACTGTGGGAAGTAGTGGAGTGAATTTACTCCATTATTTAACCTCAAATATCAAATCTCACAGTATGAACCGGCTTGCATGCTAAGTTCATTAGGAGAGGCCTTTTTCTCCATCCCCACCACCACCTTCACAGGTGTGTCTGATAAGAACACATGAAAGGGCTTTGCTGTTCCCAGACTTTGAAACTCCCTCCCATTGGAAGCCAGGACTGCCAGTTCTTTGCTATCTTTCCAGAAGCAAGCAAAGACCTTTCTCTTCAGGCAAGCTTTCTGTGAATGACTGACTACATATTATGTGACTTTTAGATGGATTACCATGCGTTATTGCTTAGATTGAATTCACATTAATACCTGTGCTTTTTCATTTTAGATTCTGTATCTCATAATTGTTCTTTTTTCTTTTAATTGTTCATGTGCTGTTATTAGCTTTAATGCTGCCTTTGACTGTTGTAAGATGCCTCTTCAAATTCATTGTTCTTAAAGTTGAATATGTCTTAAATGTTCTGGGTTGTATATTGTCCTTCAATATTGTAAGCTGCCTTGGGTCATTTGCCAAGGACAAAGGTGGGGTAAAAATATTCTAAATATTCTAAATAAATAAATAAATAAATAAATAAATAAAAGCTTTAGGGATGCAACAGAGTTTTAACCTGTCTAATTTATTCGTACTGTTTATATTGTTAGCTATTTTGTAATTTTAACTCTAATTTTGACTATGCTTATTGTTTTGTATTGGCACTTGTTCGCTAGATTGTACGCCGCTTAGAGTTCTGTTCAGAAGATAAGCGGGATATAAATACAATAATAAATAAATAAATAAATAAATAAAATCCCTGTTCCTTTGCTTTGCTATTTTGGTAAATGGAGATGAGTCCCTCCCTAAAACAATGTGTTGCCAACACACTGGTACAGCATGCATACTCAGTGGCACACCCCTTACAATCTCAGCATTCGCTTGTCTTTACCTCACAAACATTTGAGTACTGTTATGCTGGTAACGGTGTGTGTATAAATTACAGCATTATTTCAGGGCTTTTTAATCCCGTTATATTTACAAATTAATATTTAATTTATATTTAATAAAGTTGAAATAACTGAAACCCTATTAGAAACATTCGCTAATATGAGGGGTTCAATTTATAGATATGGGCTGGCAAGTGGTACACGAGTAAAAAAAAAAAGTTGGGGATCCCAGGTCAAATTTGACAGGAATTGTAAATGATCCCTGCTTGCTGTGTCTACGGCTCAAATAAATCAACATCTTCATAGATAATGCCTTGGTTTTAAAAGGCACTATTTGAATTTCAGGAGACAATAACACAATGGCACACCTTCACTTAAAAGTCAAGAAATTCTTCAGTGCTTTAAGCAAAGTGAATACCTATTATGATATCTCAGTTCTGACATTTTAAAGATACACTCTTCATGCAAATACAATGTGACTGAATTGTCAGAAATGAATACCAAATGCCAAGCACAGAAATACAATGAAGCACACTTTATTGACTGAAACTCTTGCACGTTTGTCTCCAGCACAAATTAAATTTGAACTGGACTGCTTGGAAATGTAGGCGTGATTGCATAAATATATATGAACCTAAATACTAGATCAAAATGAAATATCCCATTCAATTACATTTTCTTCTGTTGATTGTCTTGTACTCTAAAGCGCAGATTCAACCCTGAAATACTGAGAAGTTCAAGGTAACTGATAGCCTGAAAATGTCTTTTAAAATGAGAAACATCTAATTTTCAAAAGAGGATAGCTTGCTTTTAATGTTTGGCTTTGCGACTTCTCTTTGAATTCCCTGTCCTGCTGTATAAAATGTAGGGACTTTTGTTTTCTAGAAAGAAAGAAAAAATAAATGAACAAATATAGAACTGGAATTGAGCATCACCAAATTCTGTGATTACTGAGAATTAGATGAAATGGCAACTGATGAACAAGAGTAGCATAATGAAAAGGGCACAGAAATTATGACTGATTTTTCTGAAACATGAAACTCTCCTTTATATTAATCATATTTGAAAGGTTTCCCATTTACACTAGTGTAAATGAAAGGGGGGGAAAGCTCCCAAAGTCTATTTGCAAATGAATTATGGATCAACCATTCCATTATTCATTACTTTCTCAGTAAAGTAAGTGTCTCAGGCATCCGATATACAAGATCCTTAATCCTTACCCTCTGAATCGTTGCCAAAACGTACTGCTTTCACCACAAGTTTTTACACTTGGTTTGTTCATGGATTACATATTCATGCAAATTTGATATGGTGCTTTCTTTAAAACAACCTTGATATCTGTTCTGACACCTTCTTTGCTGCAACGGTAACCGATCTGTGGAGTGTTTACCAGCAGAATTTAAGGTAACGTGCTTCTAACAATAAATGTGTCTAGTCTTGTGAAGCTCTGCTTTTCTGGAATTCGTTAGAAGCATCATTAAAATGGGGCTCACACAGAAAATTTAATATTCATTATACTCTTCTGTGAGCATGAGTATCCTATAACGTCTACTCATAAGTAAGTTCTATTTCACAAAGGTCACAGGCAACTTCAAATAAAAATGTGCATTGATTGCAATTTTAAGGCTGGCTTATTTTGTGCTATTGGTCTCAGCTGTGAGAATAGTGAGTAAGCCAAAGTGTTCTGAATATGCAATTTGTGAATTGCCATAGGTCAATTCTCTCCCTCTGTATAGCTCTATTTACAATTTTTTTAAAAATAGGAATACAGTATGCATATTGAGAGGGCTGAAACTGCAGATTTCTATTCTGATAAATACCCCATCTCCTTTAAGTGTTTCAGATTATCTTCAAATTTGTGTGCAGATGTGGCAGAACCTATATTTTAAAGACTGCACAAAAGGTTATCCAGAGTTTTCTGTATTTTTCCTAATTTCATGCACTCTTCCCAGTGTGCTACTATTTGCACAAACTTCCTTCTCTAATACTGTATAATGCAGGCATGTCCAAACTTCTACCCTCCAGATGTTTTGGACCACAACTCCCAGAATTCCAGGCCTGTATTTCCAAAAGCAAAGGTCTGTGGGAGTTGTGGTCCAAAACATCTGGAGGGCCAAAGTTTGAACATGCCTGGTATAATGCATTTATATACTAAGATACCAAGTTACAGCTTGATAGGTTGGAGGGGATGTCAGTCAAGGGCACCGGAGGCTGTGATTGGCTGAGGATGCCTGTAGAGGAAAGTTCTCTATGGCACCTGTGGCAGTGGCCTGCCAAAGGGGGCTTATGGTCTCTTCCGAGCAGGGCAAGGGGTCACCACAACATGAGGAACTGTATTAAAGGTTTGCAGCATAAGGAAGGTTGGGAACCACTGCTCTAGGCTCACATTATTAATCACATTAAACATAAGAACATAAGAAGAGCCATGCTGGATCAGGCCAAAGGCCCATCTAGTCCATCTAGATATTAAACTATCATTCATTATTCCTTTCTCAGTTCAACAGTATTTGTGGAGGAAGGCAATGGTTAAACCCGACATAAATATTCTGTCCCACGGAAGTGTGTGCAATTATGCACTGGAAATGTTCTCAGGTATGGGGGATGCTAGCACCTCTGTCCATATTAGCGGCATGCTTTATTCAGCTACAGTATGGCATATTTTAAAATAAATCTCAGCTTTACGGGAAAACTTATTGCAACCAAAACAAATTCATGGCAATTTTTTATTCAAAAAATTCCAGCAACTGGCCATAGTGTTAAAAAATCAAATACTGGCTGCAGAATTGGCAAGCCTCCTGGAAGCATCATTTGAGCCTTCCAAGAAACATAAGGAACACATTGCCAGGGTCTGATTCTTCTGTTCCACCCTAAGCCCCACCATCATTACATATACCGAGGACTACCTTCCATCCAGTACACCATTAAAATAGAAGATACTACATTAAACCCTTCATTCCACGGACTTATCCTGATGCCTTATAGGGCTATCCAAAATTTCCCTTTATTAAGCTGACCTTTTCACTAAGTATATGCCATGGTATTTCCATTAGTGAGGAAGCACCACTACATATAACGCTGAAGACTAAGGAAATATACAGGTACATTTCCCCACTGTCTATGAATCAAAGAGGAAATTAATGCTGCTGTTTCTCCTTCGCTACTCAAACCCATGCTTCCCAAGTACACACACCTGACCTCCATTCACATCAGCTGCCAGAAAGTCAGCACAGAATAAACAGGTCCAACAGAGATATCTTTGGATACATGTGCTTAGACAATGAAGCAAGAGCTCCAACGCTGTTTTCTTCTTCCATTGCTCACTGGAGGCTTAAAGCTGTAGACTTGCCTAGTCAGGCCCAGCCTTATCACATGCAATGTGAGCCACACCAAAAGCAGATGCTGGCTTTTAGGAGATGGTTATAGATTCAGCTTCCATCCAATAAACATGGATTTGAAATCTGTTCCTAATCAGATCCTAGCCTCTCAAAATGCACCCACATCATGTGAACTAACATCATGGACAACAATTTTTCGTTATGAAACAGCAGGGCCTGCCCTACTTGTGTTCTTTGTTGGCAGGCCAACAGCCTGTTGACATGCCTAATGAAAACAGACAAAAGTTAAGCCATTGTTATTCTGAGTTAATACAATTATTTTTTTAAAAAATCAGAAGTGTGTTTTAGGCATATTGCATCAGACATTTCATTCCCACAGTTAACCTAATGCCTAAATATTCTTGCATGCTAATTGCTGTTTTTCTGGTTCATGTCAGCCTAAAATTAATTAAAACACGGGGCTGCTTATTTAGCTTTATTTACACACACCAAATATAATGTGCAATAAAATTAATGTCTGCTATTCTAGAGACCTTGCTGGGAAGTATGTTCAGCTTCCCTCCTTCTGATTGATTTGCAGCTGTTATATACTACTATAGAGTTTTACTACCTTAGCTAAATCATTTTTACAAAATGGCACAAGAGCTGCGAGTCCCTGAAACAGGCAAAGTATTGTATCAGTCCTATGCCAAGATTTGTCAGCAAGTGCAGCATCACCAAAACATCATCAAAAATCATGAACATGCCAGACCCAAAGGAGAACACAAAGAGGGGACATCTTTCCCACCCAAACTGGGATCCCATCATCAAAACATAGTGCTATCATCTCTCATGTTTGGCAAGTCAGGTCATATTCTTCTAACACTTATGCACTTGTCCTGTTCTCACTATCATTCTCATTCACTGGTTTCTAGTTTGGAGATCTACAAAAAAAGCAAGCAATGCAATGGCTGAGAGACTTTTGTTCCTTCAGCTGTGGTACAACTGAGTCTACATTGTGACCCCACCACCCATTTTGCTCTGCTGGTGGCACAATGAAGTGTGATCTATGTTTATGTGGCCAAATGATGTAAAGCCAAGTGTAAATCAGCCCATACCATTTTTGGTCTTACAGTAAATCGGGCATTCTTGGATTACCAGTACGGGCTAATGGGTTTTGTTGTTGTTGTTGTTGTTCTTGATGATGATGATGATGATGATGTGTGTGTGTGTGTGTGTGTGTGTGTGTGTGTGTGTGTGAGAGAGAGAGAGAGAGAGAGAGAGAAAGAGAGAGCTGCAGCTCTCATTTAGTTTGGTTTCCAGCATGACTAAGCAATCATAAATATTGCTCCAAACATCTATGTGAGTGTGGCCAATGGTGACTTAATAGTCATGATTTGAGAGGTCTGGGTAGAGGTGGGTTTGCACCTCTGTGTCAAAATTCATAAGAGGCCCCACAGGTGCCACATGATTTCTCCCCACCACAACAAACATGCCAGCAACATGCTATCTGGGTCGTCTTTCTCAGTTGGCTGTTGAGTTCAAGCAGGGGCAAGGACTTTCCTTCCACACCTCCTGCAGAAAGTAGTCACTCAGATGAATTTTCACCACGAGGCACGAATTACTTCATGCCCATCTCTAAGGGTATGGCATGAAAGTGAACACATTGAAAACACCCTCCCTTCTTTTGCTTCTGCACTGAACACTTTTCATTCTACCATTTATTTACCAATTCAGCACTTTCCCATTTCCGAAGAAATAAAAAAAGATTTTAAAGAAACACTGTTTCTCTGATAAGGCAGATTTAAAATACAAACAACATGGGCTGGGAAGTGTTTATTGATTATCCTCCTAGGCTTTGGGCAAAGTTAACCCTTTCTTCCCCCTCTTCTTCTCAAGTTCTCTCTGCTCCCAGCATTTTTAATTTTTGTTCTTTATTCTCCAATTCAGCACGATCCCCTTTCCAAATAAATTTGAAAATTAAAAGAGAGAGGGAGAGAGAGAGGGAGAGAGAAGAAAGCTGTTTCTGTCCCCAAATGCTTTTAAGGCTTTAGGGACATGAAAACTGGAGCCATCTGAGGCATGGTGAAGTTTCTTATCGTGAAACTACTACTCTTAGATAAATCTCAGTGCTGGAAGGGAACCCTATCGAACATCAAGTCCAGCATCTGTCAAGGAGGCACAATGAGGATTTAACCTCTGGCTCCATAGCCACTAGCCAGATATCTAAACCACTGAGCAAAAAGTAAATACTTGGAATTAAAACGAAAGGTTCTGTTTAAAGGGCATACCACACTTCCAAGCAACCTTTTTGTAGCTTCCTTTAGATTGATTCAAGCAGAGATAATTTTCCTGTCTAGACACACCCACAGCAGACACTAAATTTCTATGAACTTTGGCTAAGAGTAAACTATAATGGAAGGTGCAATTTAGCAGTGTGTCGGTCAAAGATTCCCCATTTGTGGCATATTAAGTGGGATCGGGGGGGAGAGGAAAATAATGAGCATAAGCATGAAAAAGACAGAATCAACGTGCACTCCTTAGCCAATATTATGGAAACATGACTTGCAACTTGAATATTAGCATTCAATTACTTTTGCAGCAGCTGTATTTCAATCTGATGTTCCGAGTTGCATTAGAGAAGCAGGTTAGTGGTAGAGGAGCTGCCTTAGTTGTTGGGGCCATGGAACTAACAAGTCAAAAGACTAGCATGAGCCAACAGTCCACCAGATGATTTTATTATATTATTTAATATGATGGTTGATTTAATTTATTTGTATTTTGACATCTATTTCCATAAGTAATTGTGTCCATACACAGCTTGGAAGTAAAAACTCCAAGTAATGTTCCCTGTAACATGTTGCCTAAAATGTGTTGCTTTTGGAGTAATTACACTGTCACAGTGATTTAAAATAATGTAACTTACTGGTGTGATTAGTAGCACTGCTTGTCATTTGTTGGGATGTTCACCTATTTTTATCTTTAAATGCATTCTTAAAACAAAAGAATTTACTAGTTCAGGTGATATAATGACTCACATCTGAATAATAAGCAATGTTAATGAGTTGGTCCCCTTAAAATTAAGGAGTAGTGGGAAATTGATGATATTTTTGAAGGTAGAACTGCAAAATGTATATTAAAGTGAAAACCAAATTTTGAGGCAAAATGCTGAATTCTGCTCTGAAGGGTTATTTGTGGTCAAGTCAGTATCTGAACCAAAACTGTTCCTGATAAACAGATTCTGCCACAATTTCCCCACTAGAGTTAACCAATTGATGCCGGGGGGAGGGGGAGAGAAGAGCCTCCCCATTCAATGAAAACAAAAAGTACTCTAATCTTCTTTTCCATCATTTGTCTGATCAAGACAAATAAAACACCTTCAGAACATTTTGCTGGATTTAGAGCAAATTACTTGGCTATATATATGTAACCTGAAACAGAAAAGTTGTGCTCATTCTCAACCTTCTGTGCTAATGGAGCCAAAACATTCAGCTGCATAGTGCCATTACAACTGCATTAAATTACATTGTATGCACTATCAGATTGTCAGATGCTTATGACCGAGTGATTCCTTCCCATTTACCTTAATTTTAAAATACTAAGGGCAGGGTCTCTCTTCACTTGTTTCACTAATGTATACATCATTTTGGGATCCTTTCATGAGAAAAAGTATGGTTAAAATACAGCAAAATAACAACTTAACTAAAAAGCTTGTAGTTGAAAAGGTAATGCCAAGCTTGTTTTAGTCAATGGTAGATAATTAGATAAAATAGATAATTGAAATGCTCACATTATAAAAAACACAAAAAATATTCACAAATTTCAACAAAAGTGAAAGTTTTGAACCTAAAATGAAATATAGAGGGGAAGAGAATGAAAAGTTGGATTCAGGGAAACATACCAAAATTGAGCCAGAGAATATACATCCTAGCTATGCCAGACGTTGTCTCAGGGATTTTAGTTTCATTGGTTTCTAAATGGAGCTTTATAGCATCAAAAGTGGGCCAAGCTAATCACTGAAGTACAGCTGGAATTGTTTAATCCTTGTTTTGATCCCTACCTCACCTTGTACCAAATGAAGCTTTGTGTATCAGTTGGACCATTACGCAGTTGATCAGCTTCAACTTTCATTTCCCCCTTGCACAGGTTTGCTACAATTTAGTATGTTTTTAATGTTCTACAAATGTGCTGCACTGTAGTTGTAGATTTCCCTTCCATACAGTTTGTCGTGTATTGATTTATGCTTAAAACAGTGTTCTTCTTAAACAAGAAAACAAACAGCTTACACTTTTTATGATTTACTTAACCATTTTATATATACTGTGACCCAAAGTATTTCACAACAGATAAAGAGCAGGAACAACTGAAGGCAGAATAAGACACAATATTAACATAAAGAAAACACAAAATGAAACAAATAAAACCAATAGGCAGAGGGCAAAATCCTGTTGCTTAGCATATCACACTAGAGTAAATTAATAGGAATTTAGTGAGTTAACTCTTCCATAAATTCTATTATTTAAATAGGCATATTCTAAGTGCAATATACGATGCTAAATTAAATCATAGTTGGAGTAGGCTCACTTAAATCAATGGAACCGGTGAACTTGACTCATCAAATCTCCATTGATTCAGTGGACTACTCTATTGCAATTTCTTAAGCAAAAGAATGGGATTTTGGCCAAAGTATTGCAGTAACTATTCAGCTAGCTTTTAAAAAGTTCTGCTGAAGAACTTCTGAGGCATTTTCTGATCCAATGAGAGTTCCAGGATTTAATTCATTCTTTAGCCAAAAGCTTGTCCATAAGTAATACCTATGCATGGGTTATACAGCATCTTAAAAGTTAGTTACTGTAGTTGGTTATGTGCATCAAGTCAGAATAGACTTATTGAAATCCTAATTGGTCTCTGAAGGTAGGTGAGATACATAAGGAATGGTTTCCATGGCCAAGTGAGCATTCAGGCTCTGGTCTTCAGTGTCTTTGTCCATCACCTTATCCACAACATAGCACTGGGTATTTACCAAGTACCACATTAATAAAGGTAGGGCTTAAAAGGCCTCACTCAGCCAACAGCCACTTGCCAAAACCTTCCTGCATACAAAGGAAGAAAGGACCACCACATGGCAAGTCACAAGATACTCTATCACATCCCAAAAATATACATATGTGTGTGGCATGTTCAATAGCAGACATTATCCCACATAGGTATACGTAAGGCAAAAGTTATATAATGCTTTATAGGTCATTACCAAAAAGCTGATTCTGCCCATGGAAGTTGTTATAATGAGGGACTTATAAGTATTCAGGGTCAGCAGTGTAGACATAGCATTTTGGATGCACTGAAGTTTCCAAATTCTTTCCTGAGTCACCCCTAGACAGAGCTTATTCCAGTAACCCAAAGAAGATATAATGAGTGCTTATGACATCAAAAAGCAACAAGTCTTGTGATACCTTCACCAGTTAGAATTGTTTATTATGAGTTGTGACTTTGAGTAGCAGATTCTAGCCTCTTCCAGATATTTCATCACAGCGTGCAAAGTTTAGAAGGGTGTGCACAATATTTGACAGGGAAGTACCACCAGGACACTGGAGTTAATTTTTGGCAAGGAGACTCAGAGGTCTCCATTTTTGTCTTGATTTCTTCTTTGTTTTTTTATTTATATGAGGGCAAACTACCACATTCTACGAAGACCTATCCATGAAAAAGCTCTCTCGGAATGACCCTGGGAATGTCATTTGATGTGACATTTTGATGAGTTAAAACAGAAGGAAAAAAGATGCAGAGGTTTTGGCAGCCTCATTTAAAAGAAGTCCCACCATCCCTGCACAAAAGTATTCTTGCCTTCATGGAAAAAACACCCACAATGTTCACAAAAACTCTTCACTCATTCTCACTGGAGGATGGAGGGCATAAAGAAGGTGAAATTGGAAAAGTACAATGACAAGTCAGTTATAGAAATAGAACTGAACTTCCGGATCAATTGTAACTCAGCACTTTCTGTTGTAATTCAGCAGTCGCCTTTCGAAATTGTTTTGTACAAGGATGGCCACCTTAAGATCAATACAAAAATGTCCAAGTACACTAAGAGCACTTTCACTGCTCTTCTGTCATGCCATCACCTGGCCTCATTCACTGAGTTTTATGGGGGTTTCACATGAAGTCATTCTCCACTTGTTCTAACCCTCCCAAGCCTTTCCACCACTTCTTCCATCTTTTCTTTACCACAGAAAATCAGTTTTGGAAGAATGGATGGAATAACTGCACAATGCCTTCTAATGCTTGTGTGAGGAGTCCTCCATCTAGAAATGATCAATGACATTCCTACTCCTTTCTACATGGCGGCTTTCACAAATCAGATTTTTCTCAGCTAATTCTTTGGTAATTCTTGTTAAATGCATTAGCTGCAGATGCTAATACAGTACTAATCATATACACATAATACTTTACTTTTATTGTTGTATGGTCATGAACTCAATATTGGAACAAGAACAGTTAAAACAGAGATAAGTAATTTGCATACATCAGAAGTTAAAACCAGTTCATTATCTTAATGGAACAATTTATGTGATGTTACAACTAGAGATGGGCACGAAACGAAAAAAATATTCATTCCGTTATTCATTATTCATTTAACTATGTAATGAAACGAATAATGAAAATTGTGATGAAATTGGAATGAACCGAACAGAACCACGAAAATTAGGTTCGTTGTGTTTTGTTTTCGTTAATGGCGACACACAATGAAATGAGCTGTTTTTAAATGTTAAAAAACGTCCTGAATATCTGTAAAAACCTAGCAATAATTATTTATTCTGCCTGATCATACCTACCGGGTGTTGGGGTCCTTAAAACGTGCATTTATGTCTTTTCTCAGATTGCTGTATTTTTTTCCCTTTAAGGGGAGTTAGTGTACATCGACCCAAAATGGTTCCCAGATGCCTAATATTGATTTCTTGGGTATTAAAACACCCTGGACATCTGTAAAAATGCAGCGATAATTATTTGAAATTATTACCTACCAGGGGGTTGGGGTCCTTAAAACATCTGTTTTTGTCTTTCTCCCATTGCGATGCATTTTTTCTTTTCCCTTTAAGGGTGACACAAAATGGATTCGAGCCACAAAATGAATACAAGCCATCTGATGGGATCATGTAAATTCTTGGACAATTTCAACCAATAGCATGCCCAGGTTGCAGACTGGGTAGGTATGGCAGCCACAGAGGGCATAAAAAGCTTTGGCAGCCCCTGTCCTCCTTGCAGTCTGCGGTGGGAGTTAGGATGGGATTGCTGTCTCTGCGACTCATTACTTTAGGCCAGCCAGACAGGTGTGTGTCTCTGTGTTCCTGCTGGCTGCAGCCTGGCTCTTAGGGGAGAGAAAGAAGAGATTTCTCTTGCAGCCTCCCTGTGTGCGTGCGTACCTCTCGGTGAGTACCCTCCCCTGCCCTGCAGTGCAGTCACTCTGCGGCTGCCTTACGCCCTGGGCAATGCCCGCTGCTGCCTTTGCAGCCTCCTTGCATACCTAGTCTATACTGTGTCTCTGGCAGCATCATTTTTTTTAGCGTTTTCCCTCTGATCTGGGGCATTGGGGGGCGCCCGCGTGTGGAAATGCCTTAAATCGCACAAAATGCTTTAAAGCGGGTAAAAATGAAAAATGAAAAATGAAAAAATGAGTCAAATTTTTTTCAAAAAAGTCACAAAAAACAAACCGAAACGGGATCCACAACGAATACTATACAGATAATAAAAATGAGCAGGTAGTTGATTTTTGTACCCCGTATTGAGAGGAGTTGTCTGCCTTCCATTTTGATTCACTGTCCTCCATTTTGTGTGGCTGAAGCTGCTTGAGTGTTCCCACATTTTAGAGATGGACAAAAGACATGCAAGCTACAGTATGTTTTGGGAACACAAAGGGAGCTCGAACTATTGCTTATCATATACCTCTAATGTGCTTATTTACTTCAGCTATGCATATTTCAGCTTATCTAAATGGGATACAAACTATGGAGTAGTTTACACATTCTGAAGCATATTGTAGTAATGATAATATAGACAAGAAGGTATAAAAAGTGTTTGTTTTACTCACTGGGTTCCTTGACCTCTTGCTTTGGACTGTGATCCATGATATTGTCCATTCCAATCCATTGTGCACATCTCTGTAAGCTACCCAATAAACCTATCACCTTTTAAGTAAGCCTAGCACTTGGTGTGTGGCCTCCTGGGATCCCCTGGCCAGTTACGGTGACCTCAAAGGGCTTGGGGAGCAAATCCCCCCTTGCCCCACTGGTCAGGGAAATTGTCAAGGGTTTTTCCATTTTATATATTTACTAGAGATGGGCACAGAACAAAAATGACATGCTGTTTCATCATTTTGTTGCATAACAAAACATTACAAAACAAAACGCAAGCAAGCATACTGTCAAGTAACAAAATAAAACACCATTTCCCATTTTGGAAGTGAAATGTTTCATCCTCACTGGTAAGAACATACTAATACCATCCTAGGGAGTCAAGACAGCAGGGCTGAAATTGCAATCTGTGTGCAGAGAGATGGAGCCTAGGAATGGATGATGTACCAGCCGCTGCCGCTCAAGCACTCGCCCAGGCAAGTGGATGCGGCAGTGAGAGGTCAAAAGGAGCCCTCCGGCGCCACTGCCACTCCTGTGAATGCACACACTCCAATCAAGTGGTCGTTCTGTGATCTGCAGGAAATGTCGCTGCAAGCAATGGATCTTCCCTCATGTAGGAAACAAAGGATTATGTAAGAAAATAGATGTGGGGAAGCCAAGGTAGAACCACTGTCTCCCCAGTCACATAGACAAAAAGCTCCTCCCAGCACAGGTCTGGATCAGAGCATCCCTTGTAGTCCATCTGGGAAGAGATGGGCCACCAGGTAGATCAGTGCGGAGGACGATTTGATGGCGATTGGGAAATATTCCATGCAAAAATCATATGAAATGGAGAGAATAGGATAAGATCCGGCATCTTTAACTCATCTGACACTAACCTCTTGATTTCATATGATTTTAGCATTGGATCTTTCCCATTCATCATCAAATCATCCTCTGCACTGATTTACCTGGCGGCCCATCTCTTCCCAGATATACCGCAATATCTGACATCATCCATTCCTAGGTCCCATCTCTCTGCACAAAGATTGCAGTTATCAGCCTGCTGCCCTGACTTGAGCGACCTACAAAATTGGGTGCCTCTAGGACCCAGGAGAGCAGACCCGTATGTCATAATGAATTGTTTCATATTGTTTTGTTTTGTTATGATTTTTTTAAAAAATAGTTAATAAAATGAAATAGCAAAGAAAACAAAATGCTATTTTTCTGTTTCATGCCCATCTCTAATATATACATGTATAAACAGGAAGTACAACGGTTATGCTGGGCTTTGCATCTATTTGTTATTTTTATTTAAGGGAGAGAGACATCTTTGGGGACCCACTCAGGCTTTCAGGAGCAGAAATAGACTATTTTAGAATAAAAACACAAATAAAAGAAAGGCATTTTAAAACTGAGGGTGGGTACACAGATGGCCAGTCTTCGGAATATGGTCTACCCATGGTGTTTTTTTTGGGGGGGGGGACGACATAGAATGAGCCTCCCTGAAGAACACCAGAATTATGACCATCCCCATGAGACCTTTGGGTCAGGATAGCATCCTGACAATTGATCCTTCTACTCCAAAAGCACCACTGAATTGCTTCTGGCATGGACCAAGATGTTCACACTTTTGTCTCATTCTCTGAAATTGTTCATCAGCCTAACCCATATAACACCACTAACATTATGTTACTAACTAAATGTCCTGATTATATTTTTTACAACCTTCCTGTAATAACATGTAAATAAATCTTCAACAAAACAAATTTCACATTAAAAAATAATCCCACTCCAGATGGATTTTATAGCAAGCCATTCAAACCTCCATGGTCGCTCTGTGTTGCAAAATCTTAATTCATTGTTTTTACTGAGTCAAAATTTGTTTGTTTGCTTGCTTGCTTCTTACACATGCCACATCAGAAATTACATTTTGCATTAAAATCCTCCATTGTTACACTATGCCCATTCTTCCCTCCTCATCTATAATTTTGTTTGTTTATTTTTAAGGTGGAAGAGACTCAATGCATAATTATCTAGTAGGGTTTTTTTTCTAACTTATTATTTTCCCAACATCCTGCAATCTGGTGATTATGTAGTTGTTGCATTTAGTTTTGTCAGCGTATTCTGTGAGGACAAGGACAGAAAGCTAAAGAAAAGAAAATCAGAAAGGGAACAGGGACAATTCAATAGGGAATGGACCAGTAATTACTTGTTCATAGAAAAGAACTTGAAATTTATCTGTCTCATTTGTTGTGATGAAGTTGCTATTCCAAAGGATTAAGAGAATGAACAAGCCATTTCTCTGAATTTTAACTGAGGTGAAGAAGGGGTAGAGAGAGGGAAGGGAGGGAAGGGAAAGCAAAGGCGCTACAATGACAAGTAAACCTCCTAACAATTCATGAATAAAACTTAAAACCAAATAGAGATAGTGATCCAAGGAATTTATTTCTACCTTGACTTTCCAGTTATTTACAGGGCAATTTCTTATTTAACTTCCATGCATAAGTGTGTGTATAGATAGATAGATAGATAGATAGATAGATAGATAGATAGATAGATA
>JAHTLZ010000330.1:50413489-50427891 GCA_023846285.1 Phrynocephalus versicolor
AGATAGATAGATAGATAGATAGATAGATAGATAGATAGATAGATAGACATCTCACTAAACTCTCTTTGGCATCTTCCCCTGGTCAACCAGGCATTCAGATGGCAACTGCTGATGTGAGAAAACATTGAGACAGACATACAGACAGATATTTCAGTGTTTTCTCACATCTGCAGTTGTCATCTGAATGCCTGGTTTGTCTGGAGAAAGCATCAAAAATAATTTAATGAGACAAAAGTCCATAGTATACAGGGTAGCTTATTAACTAGGTCTTCTGAAAAATCTCCATGACTAATTATTAGTCATAAGAAGTATGTGACACTGATCTGGTTATTCTGGCAGGAATAAACATGTTGCGGCACAAGGAGAGCTATATGATTGGACCAAGATGGCTAAGACATGATTAAAAGCTATTTATCACTTGGAGGATGAATCGGCACTTCACGTTCAAAACACTGTCATTTGAATCTCAGCTTTATTTCAAAATTTGAATTTTAAATAAATATTTCTGTTATCTTTAAATCTTCCCATTTGAAGGATCAAAAGAGATAACTCTCCAAATTCTAGTCTCAGAACACCAATTTCAGTGAGAAAAGAAAGTTTCAGTATAAATGCATGGATGTATAGGTATCACTCAAACTCCAGCACTCAAGTGATTTAAAGGTTATTTTACTCAGACCAGAGACAGTACAGTGTATGCAGGAAAGATAACTACTGCTCTTCTACAAGGCTCCCTTCAGGTTTGTAAAATAAAGTCACTACTAGTTTAAGATGTCAAAGGGATGTGCAGAAAAATGAGTGTGGCAGTCGTTTGGATTCCCCCTGTTTATATTTTTCCATTCATGATAATGGTTCAGTCCTTATCTAGCTCTGACTTTCAACCACCTAAATCTCTACTTTATTTGCACACGTGACATGATTGTTTTATCCTGAAATGAAGCAGAACTTAAGAGAACCCTCCAAATCCTTACATAATATTGCACCAAGGAGCAGATCATCAAAGGACAAAGTTCCTTGTTGGCGATAAAGATGGACAGCCACAACTCTGTCTGAACAAGTAGAGATGTACACATATTTACACTTTAACTTTCCATACTGCTGGATAGATCCTGTCATTTGGAATGTCCAAAAGATGTTTAGTGTTATCATCAGCTTCTGTTCCCCCTACCCCCTCCAAAGGAGGCTCACTTATCCCATTTGTGATAAATGTCTTCCAGGATAAGATAATGATACAAAATTAAAGGTTGGAGCACACATCAGCTCTATTATATCTAGGGTTTATAACAGAAAGAAATAATTAGACAAAAAAGTTGGTATGTGGTCATCCAAGTCAACAAAGCGTTGATTCATTGTTATCTCCCAGCTTGGAATTACACAAAAAAACTTTATCCTGGCAGCTCACTTTACGTTAGAATGCCTTGACTACTATATATGGGCCATTTTAACACCTTACTCCTTCAGAGCTTGTAGAAGAAGGTGATTGTTACTGTACATATTTCTAATTGCTATCAGAAAGGGGCAAACAAAATTATCATGGAGCTGGTATAACTTCTTTATAAAACACAAATGTGTCACTGGACCTCATGCCCTCTTCTATGGCAAACATAACAAGGACTAATGGCTGCAGCAGGGTTTTATTGAGCAACAGAACTTTTAAAGGTCCAGTGGAGCCATTAACCAGTAACTCCAGGCACCATAAGAACATAAGAACATGAAAAGAGCCATGCTGGATCAGGCCAAGGACCCATCTAGTCCAGTTTCCTGTATCTCAAAGTGCCCCTGATGCCTCTGGGAACACACGAGACAACTAGGTATATGTGTCCTGATAGCACTCCCCTGCACCTGGCCTTTGAAGTACCCTGTTTATTTAAGCCTGGAGATTACACATCCCCATCATGTCTTGTAACCTGTAATGGACTTTCCCTTCAAGAATCTGTCCAATCCTCTTTTGAAGGCATCCAGGCCAGATGTCATCACCACATCCTGTGGCAGGGAGTTTCCTTTACCACATCATGTGGCAGTAGGCTTCACTCCCTAAGTCTTTGGGGCAATGCCCCTGTATAGTCTTTTTCTGGGAAGAACAAATCCCCACCCCATCTACCAGGCTAAGGACCCCTCACAAGTGGGCTGCAACAAGGGTATTATACCTCCCTGGAGGCAGGTG
The DNA here is from genome assembly GCA_023846285.1 of Phrynocephalus versicolor. Classification (NCBI taxonomy): domain Eukaryota; kingdom Metazoa; phylum Chordata; class Lepidosauria; order Squamata; family Agamidae; genus Phrynocephalus; species Phrynocephalus versicolor. The sequence continues at coordinate 50,415,651 of JAHTLZ010000330.1, forward strand.
GCAAAGGCTCCCTCCCCAGTGCCTCCCCCATAGTCCTGCTTGGAGCAGTGGGATCATAGGTTCAGTAATTCTCTCATGTGACTCGACTGAAATCCACACATAATTGGTTAGTTAGCATCTCCTATAGTGTGGGAGGACTGGGAGACTGACCTTTGTGGCAACAGTAGGGAGGCTGATTGAGGGTCTTCGCTTGTGAGGTGGATTGCCCCTGCTGCTTTTCCTGCCATCGAATGGTTCCCAAGCCTCTGAGCCTCTCAGTGCCTTGCCCAGTTTGAGCAGACCCATTTGGCTTCCTCCACTGACACAAGCTGATCAACCCAGAAGCCAGTCTCTGTGGGCATCCAGCTTTCAACTTCCCCAGTAGCAGCAGCAGCAGCACCTCTTGAGCCTCACACACCTCCCAATCCACAGCATCTGCCCAACAGCTCTCTTCCCCTGTTTATTGCTCCTACTTTAGTTCAGATTTAGCCATTAATATACCTGCAGCCTCAAGGGCATCACAATGATGATGATGATGATGATGATGATGAAGAAGAAGAAGAAGAAGAAGAAGAAGAAGAAGAAGAAGAAGAAGAAGAAGAAGAAGAAGAAGAAGAAGAAGAAGAAGAAGAAGAAGAAGAAGAAGAAGAAGAAGAAGAAGAAGAAACCTCTTAAACAGAATACATCTGAATACTGAACCGCTCAAAAAGAGTTTTTCATAAGTAGTGCAAGGCTGTTGCTAGGTAATTATAAATAATTATTGATTCGCAAGCACTGATTTCATGCCTTTAATTGAATAATGTGTATCTGCTTTTGTAAACACATGCTGTATTTTATTTTCTAAACCTGTCTTTGATTCAACTCCACAATCAGTTTTGAGTAATATTGCTACCACTGCCCAGATGAATTGCATGACAGGCAGATGTGCTGACAGAAGGTCATCCATATCACAGACTGATGTGAGAGGCACCGAACTCTATTAACTTATTTGCCCTCATGCAATTAACAATTACCCCTGAAAGGAGGAAAACTCAACCCACTGGCATCATCCTTGCTACCACAATCATCCCTGCCAAACCCCTTATCAGCACTATGAGGCAGGCAGTCAATTTTGATTTTCTGTGTCAGATGTGTAAAGTCTAAGGCCCAGTACTGGGCACTTTGATCTCAAGTGGAAATGCAAAACATCTTTCTTGATAGTCAGCCCCTTTTCTTCTCAGAAATTTTTCATGTGCACAAATGAAACGATATGGCAAGGCTAGTGCCGACCTCACAATTGCTGTGTAGATTTAAATGAACACATGTGGATGAAGCAAAAGCTGTATCTTGTGAGTGCGCGTAGCTGCAGACCTTAAATGCACATTTGGTTTATATCGAGTCCCAACATTTTCAAGCTTCGAAAAATTTCGTTCTGAATTGTGGCTTGTTCTCTGTAAATTCTATTGATTCAAATGTGTCTACTGGAGCTGTGACATACTGTGCTAAAGGAAGCCACAACTAGAGTGGGCCCATTTAAATCAATGGATCCTGTATAGTTGACCCACCAAATCCCCACTGACTCAATGAATTAGGATGACAGACTATACTGAGCAACAGAATTTCAGCCCTTGTCTTTTGTATGAGAAAATACCTATGTACTGCTACAAAACTCTCCCTTTCTTTTTGTTTCTGACCCCCCCTCCCGAAATCAGTCATCTATATGCTCCAGCCGTAAACCAGTAAGTCAGTGGGTGTCCAAACTTCAGCCCTCCAGATATTTTGCACCACATTTCCCACAGTCCTTTGTCATTGACAATACAGGCTTGGAATTTTGGGAGTTGTTGTCCAAAACATATGGAGGGGCAAAGTTTGAATACTCCTGCAGTAAGTAATAATGGAGACATATGTGGGAATTGTACACAGACCTTTTGTTGTGTGAATAATGACTAGCATATGCTACGGACCAGTGAAAGGGGGGTGGGGGTTAATAGGTGAAAATGGTGCGTTCCCTTTGCCCCAATTGAAGTGACTGGCGCGATCTTTGCAAATGGCAAGCCAGTTTTTCTTAGAGCCTAAAACAGTGGTTCTAAACCTGTGGATCCACAGCTGTCCCTGGATTTCAACTCCCAGAAGTCTTCATCAGTAGCTGAGCTGGCCAGGATTTCTGGGAGTTGCAGTCCAGGAACATCTAGGGACCCACAGGTTGAGAACCACTGGCCTAAAAGAAGCCAGCTTGACCTTTGCAAATATGGCACCAGTGGCTTCATTAGCAAAGGGAAGCCACCATCAGTGTCACTGTAAAAGGGATTGCATATTCACTTAGGGTTTACTAAGGGAACCTATGATGCCATTTGAGGGAACAAGGACAATGGCTTCTGTTTGCCCTAAGTGAAGCCACCAGCACAGTCTTTACAAAGGGCAAACCAGTCTGCATGGGGATGAATAGAAAGGTCTCTTGACCTCACAAATATGAAGGAACAAATATTAAACAAATCAATGATATTGTTGAATATCACAATTCTTTTTTTATTTGTCTCTATCAGTTTCTGTTAGAATGCATAAGGACTGGTTGATTTCCTAAATCTCCTTTCAAAATTGCATGAATATGTAAAAATAGCTTATCAGAGGGCCTTTTCACACGACCCCTAAGATCCGCTGGCCACTTAAATTCGGACCAGAGATCTTGGGGGTTTGTTGCTGTTCCTGTGTTCCCACCCCCTCCGCACTCCTGGCTGCTGTCTGCATGAGGGGAGGGAGAAAAAAAGGAAGAAAAGAATACTGGCTCACCTCTGTTCTGCCGTCTCGCTCTGCTCGGCAGCATTCCAGTCTCTTAATTATCTCTTAAAGGGGCAGGGGGCAAAAAAATAAGAAACAGAAGCGAGGATAGCCCAGCACTCACTACGTTACATCTGCATCAGGAATTATTCACCCTGGAGAGCAGGTACCTGAAAAGTGAGCTGGGATGCACTTAGGTGGGCGTGGTCGCACTTAATTTTTTTGTAAACTCCAGAGCTGGTGGGGAAACAATTTTAAGCTCCGGATCTGGGAGCCATTTGCCCCGGATTTTAGGGGTCGTGTGAAAAGGCCCAGTGTTAGACCTCTTCACCCTGCCATCTGGTATTTTAAGAGTGTTATATCATTTGATGGCTGTTTTTGGTTTTATAACAAGAAGTTATAACTACAGTGTTTTCCATGTATAAGACTGCATTTTAAAAAAAATGGATAGACTAAAAATTCAGGGTCGTCTTACACAGGAGTAAGCCAGGAAGAGAACTGTGTGGTTACAAAACTCTAATTTTGGGTTGGAAAGTGGGGGTGGTCTTATACAAGGGGGTGTATTATAGATGGAAAATATGGTACTTGATTTGTAAAGTAAACCTTGCAAGCTGATAATTTGCAAAGGTATAATATCTGCCATTAGCTATGAAGCCTGATACATCCAGTGCACTTCTAAAATATCCACTGCTGCTGTCTACTGACGCTGCTGATGCCATGGGCAAGGCACTCTCAGGAATTTCCCGCTCAAGTCCTGGCCAGTGGATCAGAGGTTTGAGCAGGAAATTCAAAACTTTTTTTTTAAAGATTTTTATTGAGGAAATTCAAAACTTCAGATCTGCTGCCTGGGACCCGACCCAGAAGTTCAAAGGCCAGTTGGCCAGGTGGGTGAGTCCCCACCCCACCCCTCCGGAGGGTGGCTGGCTGGCCTGTGGAAGCAGCAGTGGCAAGCAGAAGGGTGGTGGGCATCAGGGCTGTCAGTTTTATTTTTAATTTTCTCCCCTCCTTGCCATCCTTGCTGCGAAGGCCAATGGTTGTGGTGGCAAGGAGGGAATTTTTATGATTTATTGTTGCTGATTTGTTTTATTGTCTTTTGTATTGGTTATTTCATTGTTCATTTTTTCACTTACTTTATATTGTTCACCGCCCTGAGTTCCCTTGGTGAAAATCGGGCGGTATATAAATATAAATAATAAATAAATAATTTTCTTTTTTTTCCTCCTTGCCGCAGCCAGGAAAAATGGGAAGAAAACCTTTCTTCCCTCCTTGCCAGTTGGGGGCGTCGGGATGAAAGCTTTTACCCCAGCACCCCATCTGCCACCATTATCCTTGGATAAGAGTGTTTGCTCTTATCCATGGATTTCACTATCCATGGGGGATCCCAGAAATGATCTCTGATGGATATGGTGGTCGTACTGTAGTTTTAATTCAGAAGACCAGTAAGTGACTCTGTGTCTCATGGGCAACATGAAGAAGTGCAATCAAAAAAACAGCTTTGTCTAGAACTCCACCTGTTGTTTTTATGAACTAGGCCTCAGACATATATTGAACATCTATCTGCCACATCTATAATGAATTTGAAGCTTTTGTTTCAAGCCAGTCATGAGTCTTCTGTAGTTGGTACCTACATTTGCATGTCATTGGCTTTATGCCTTGGCCAGATGCCTCATAAATAAGATATCTTAGGTAGACATGGGCCTTTCATGTTTACATGAAAGAAAGGGGAGAAAAAACAAGAGTTGTTCTTTTCCATTGTGATACTCTATCATTGATTCCCAACAGAGAGCCTGTTAAGCAAAAAGTGATTCATATTAATGAAAGAAGGGCACACAAAAGTTTCTTGTTTCCTTTTCTGTATAACCTTTCTGTCACCCATTGTCAAATTGTCCAGAAAACTTTCCATCCAATAGAGACACAAGGCCTGCTTTCACAAGCCAATCATATCTCCCAGGAGAAGAGAAAGAGAATTTTGAATTTCTCAAAGGGCCTGGCATGCATTTTTCTTTGTCTCAATCATTCCTTTTGGGTATATGATATCCAGGTGCCCTCCCTCTCAGATGTGGCTGCCTGCCTTCCAGCTTTTGGGCCTCCATCTTGGATCCGTCCCTTTTTGCCTTTTTTGTTGCATTTTGAGGGGACTTTCTCCCTTTAGGGAGGATTATTTCTGCTGATGCCATTAGGCAACCTACCTGTACTAGCATGTCTCTTTGGGTGTGTTATTATTTTAGTTCCCTCTGGTTTCTTGGGGGATTTTTTTCTTCTTAACCACACAGAGTGGCCATAGCTTCCAGATGGCCAGTATAATAATAATAATAATAATAATAATAATAATAATAATAATAATAATAATAATAATAATAATAAATTCTTTCTCATATTATTTTTGCTGCTGCCTCCTTGGTGTGCCTGCTGCTACCTGCTGGACTCAAGGAATGGAAGGCATCTATTGGTGAGGGAAGGAAAAGAGAAATCTTCCTATATTAGTAGTTTTAATTTGTGGTAGGTTTACTTACCCTTATTTGTTGCTTGCTTTGGGTGTGTGTGTGTGGGGGGGTGATTTATCTAATTTTATTTTGTTTTTCCACATGTGCAAGCACACTGTATATGCGTGGATAAGTGCTCTCCCTGTTTAAATGATCTTTTAAAAATATTTATTTGGTTAATCTAGAGTGGCGAGGTCCAACCCTCCTCGTGGTGCCACTGGAAACTCCCCGCCCCAAACCGGGTGAGCTGAACTCAGACCAAATCGGTGCTAGGCCACAACAGGTTGGCTAATTAAACCAAAGTCTCATCAAATCATATATTTGTCCACTGCTGAATTGTACTTTGGAAACCACATTGATGGTGTCAAGATGCAAGTAACTGAGTCCAAGTCTGTATCACGATCATCACTATCGGCACACTGACTGGAAAGTGAGTAGACCTCTGTGCCCTTCATGAGGCAAGATGGAGTGGAAGGAAATCATGTGACATTGGCTATGGGTACAAAGTATATCAATTTTGGTGGACCCAAAACATGAAACAATATCAGTATTGCTGTATCAGAGTGGTTTTGTCATGCAGTGGGAGGAGCTGAGTGATTTGACTACCAACTGATGAATATTTTCAATGCAAGAAGTAAGTGGCACATCCACTAATTCAGTGCATAAGTACTGCATACCAGGTACTCTGAAAGTGAAAAAGAGTCCTAGAAATCCATTGCCGTCCCAGCTGAAGACTACCTTATCATCATCACGGGAGATTTAAATGTCATGAAGGCCATGGTTTCAATATTCATAATGAAGATGGTGAATGAATCTTTGACCTCAATGATGCTCAAAACTTTGTTCTTGCCAACACATGGTTTTGCAAGTGCCCATCACACCTTGTGACCTACTACATTGTGAACACTTCATCCCAGCTTGACTGCATACTAATCCAGAGCCATGACCTTAAAACAGTGCTGGACACCAAAGTCATCCCATATGAGACAATAGCTCCCCAACACTGGTCAGTTATCTGTGACTTCCACATCGACCCAACCAGGGAAAGCAGAGCAGAATGTAATGGTCCAGTAAGAATCAAATGGTGGAAACTATGACAAAAAAGAGGCAAGAACCATCTCACAATTACAACTGCCTTCCATTACAATAGTAGACAGCACATTGGCCAAAGAAAAACAGATAATTAAAACAGCTGCCCAGGATGAACTTGGCACAACAAAGACTGTTTGTAAAGAGATTGGGAAGCAGCCGAAGTCCAAATCCATAAGAAATGCAGCGATCCATAAGAAAAAGCCAACCTATCACATTTTTCTAGCTGAAGAGACAGCTGACAACTGGGAGAAACACTGCAATGCTTGACGTAGTGCAAATAAAACAACAGCTACAATGGAATCTGCATATTTTGAGGAATTGTACAGAAACCTTGAAACATGCGAAGGCAAATGTGACATTTATCAGTTAGTGAAAGCTCACCACAAAAGGACCAACATATTGAGAGATTCCGTGGTATCAGTGGTGTTAATGGAAAGCTGACCGACAATCGTGTCAAGGTAAAAAAGCCCTGGCAGGATTACTTAGAGAAAGTTTCCATGGAAAAGTTCCCTTACCTACTGATCCCATATGTTTCCCCCAGTTCTAGGGCCTGTGCAACCTATCACATCTGGTGAAGTTGCCAGGGTAATAAAGGTGATGAAAACAGGCCAGACTTCAAAACCAGATGATGTGGTCATGAAACTGTGGAAGTTGCAACACTGGAATCCCTGCAACTGGCTGATGGAGCTCTTTAACGAGATTGTGCTATAGAAGAAGATACCAGAATCTTTGAGCAAGTTATCAACACACAAATCTGTACCATAACCCAGCTAAGTGTCAATCAAGCTTGCTTCATCAAAAACTGTGGAATGATCAACCCAATCCATGCTGCCCAGCTGCTACTCAAAAAACAAAGGGAGAAATCGAAAGTAGTGCATGCAGCTTTCCTTGACCTCAAGAAAGCGTTTGACTGAGTACCACATGATGTCATCTGGAATGTACTGCAACACTCATTGAGTCCCTTGTTAGTTGGGTCAACTCCTCGATGAGTTGATGAAGAGCCATGTGCAATCTCCTGCTGGTACACTGAAGGATTTTCATACCATGATTGTGTTCCACTGAGGACTAGCACTCTCACCACTTCTTTTTATTCTGGTTATGGACAGAGTTACTTGTGATCTGCAGAATCCAGTGTCCTGGACACTCCTTTATTCTGACAACATCATGATTGCATTGGAAAGTAAGGCAGCTCTTGAGCACAAAGCCCAAGCATGGAGTGACTGTCTGACAATGTTTGGCCTGTGCCTGAATGTGAGGAAGATGGAGTATTTGACAACTGACCCAAATGAATAGGATAGAACTGAGGAGTTCAAATACCTTGTTTCTACGATCGCAGCTGACAGGAGTCTGAACTGCAAAATCACATCAAGGGTTGATGGTGCCTGACAAAAATGGTGTACAACATCAAGTGGCATATGTGACAAAAAGATCAGTGACCACTTAAAATCTAAGATCTATCACACTGTCATACAACCTATGACAGTCTATCATGTGGAATGCTGGCTGTTGACTAAAGATGTCAAATGCCACCTTGGTGTTACGGAGACAAAGATGGTTCTATGGTCTCATGCAAAATGATTATGTGCACAATGATGACATCCAATCTAAATATGACATTGCGCCAATATCTGACAAGATACTGACTATGTTGGTATGGAGATGTCTTGTGTGCCAACAAGGAAATTCTAGACAAAAAGGGTGTCATCCTGGATATCAGCAGATTCTGACTGAGGGGAGGACTGAAAGAACACCCTTTTGAGAATAACATGTTGTCTCAAGTTTACCCAGACCAAGCCTGTGACTGTGCAAAGTTGAGGACAAAAACCAGAATAGTGGACCCCACTGTGGTGTTTACCTGTTATAATGAATAATACATGAGAAGTGTCTGAACTGATTGGAGGGTTTGTAGACAAATGAGAGAGTCTGGGGAGTGGCCTGAGGGGATATAAGGCTCTGCTCAGCACTGATTTAGTCAGATAAGAAATCTGATAGGGTCTGTGAGATAGGGATAGATAGGGACCTACACTTACTGGAGAAAAGATAGAGAGAGAAGACAAAGGACTTTCAGAGTGTCTGTGAGGAAAACTAAGTTGTCCAGAGTTTATGAGCTTAGGAACTGCGTGTGCATATGTTCTATTTTATTAGCAACTAAACTTAAGTAGGTTTGAGCAATATTCTTTTTGTTTGTACTTCAACAGATTACCCTTAATGATTTTGATTCTACCTAGTAATCAATAAACTTCTTTTATTTTTATTCAACTTAAAACTGTCTGAAGCCTTTAATTTCCTAGCGAAGCTAGTTGGTGGCAGCGAAAGAGAAACATTAGAAGCGGTCTTTGTCAATAGCCTGTGAAAAGCCCTGGGGCAAGGACATTAATGCTACACCTGCCACCAAGAGGAACAGATACTGAGAGGAGGAAAAAGAGAGAGAGGTTATTTGGTTAATTTAATATATATATATTGAAAAATCTATATTTGGGAGTAGACTCAGCGAAATTTTCGTTTTCATTTTCGTTTTTTCGTTTTGTTACGTAACAAAAACAAAAATGAAAATTTTTCAAAAACAAAACGGAAACGGAAACAAAACGAAAAATTTTGCTGTGTTTTTCATTTTCATTGCGGCAAATCCATTGAACTGAAAAGAATGCTAACGAAACAGCAATTTTTCATTTTCGTTTTCGTTTTTTCATTTCGTTACATAACGAAAATGAAAATGAAAAATTTGCGAAAAGCCCAACGAAAATGAAAACGAACCGAAACGGACCCCTAAACGACCAAACAACAAACAAAACACCATTTTTTTGAGTCGTGCCCATCTCTATTTGGGAATGGGAACGGTTTTCTATATTTCTGTGTGAATGTATGGATTCTTTAACTATGTGAATGTACAACTGGTCTTTATGAGTGCCTAGATAGATCTGATAATGATTTTTTTCCAATTATTGTTGCCCATTTTCAGAGGAGGCTGATTATGTTGCCCTGCTGCTGCTGCTCCTACTGTTCATAGAATCACAGTTGGGAGAGAGACCTCAAGGGCCATCTAGTCCAACCCCCTGCCATGCAGGATCCCCCATCGCAGTACTCCCGACATATGGCCATCCAGCCTCTGCTTAAAAACTTCCAAAGAAGGAGACCACCACCCTTTGTGGCAGCATATTCCACTGCCGAACAGCTCTAACCATGGGCATGAATCGAAAAAATGATGTTTCAGTTTTTTGTTTTTCATTGCAGGTCCATTTCGGTTTGTTTTCATTTTTCATGATTTTTTTGAAAAAAAGTTTTGTTTTTTCATTTTTTGTTTTTCATTTTTACCAGCTTTTTGCACGAATTAAAGCATTTCCGTGCGCGGATGTCCCCAATGTCCCAGACCAGAGGGAAAACACTAAAAAAAAAATGATGCTGGCAGAGACATAGTATAGACTAGGTATGCAGGGAGGCTGCAAAGGCTGCAGCAGGCGTTGCCCAGGGCGTAAGGCAGCCGCAGAGTGACTACACTGCAGGGCAGGGGAGGGTACTTACCGAGAGGTACGCACGCACACAGGGAGGCTGCAAGAGAAATCTCTTCTTTCTCTCCCCTAAGAGCCAGGCTGCAGCTAGCAGGAACACAGAGACACACACCTGCCTTGCTGGCCTAAAGTAACGAGTCACAGAGACAGTAATCCCACCCTAACTCCCACTGCAGACTGCAAGGAGGACAGGGGCTGCCAAAGCTTTTTATGCCCTCTGTGGCTGCCATACCTACCCAGTCTGCAACCTGGGCATGCTATTGGTTGAAATTGTCCAAGAATTTACATGATTCCATCAGATGGCTTGCATCCATCTTGTGGCTGGAATGCATTTTGTGTCATCCTTAAAGGGAAAAGAAAAAGTACATTGCGATGGGAGAAAAACAAAAACAAATGTTTTAAGGACCCCAACCCCCTGGTAGGTAATAATTTCAAATAATTATCGCTGCATTTTTACAGATGTCCAGAGTGTTTTAATACCCAAGAAATCAATATTAGGCATCTGGGAACCATTTTGGGTCGATGTCCCCTAACTTTCCTTAAAGGAAAAAAATACAGTGATCTGAGAAAATACTTAAATGCATGTTTTAAGGACCCCAACCCTCCTGGTAGGTATTATCAGGCAGAATAAATAATTATCGGTGGGTTTTAATGGATATTCAGAACGTTTTTTAACATTTAAAAATAGCTTATTTCATTGCGGGTCGCCATTAACGAAAATGGACCTAATGTTTGTGGTTCTGTTCGGTTCATTCCAATTTCATCACAATTTTCGTTATTTGTTTCATTATGTAACGAAATGAATAATGAATAACGGAACAATTTTTTTCGTTTTGTGCCCATCTCTACTAACCATCATGAAGTTCTTCCTAATATTCAAATGAAATCTCTTTTCCTGTAGTTTGAAACCATTTCCCTGTCCTAGGTTCAGAAGCCATGGAAAACAAACTGTCCCCTCTTCAATATATCCTCAGCTGATGGTGGTGGTGGTGGTGGTGGTAGTAGTGGTGCTGGTGGTGGCAGTAGTACAGTAGTAGTTTCATAGATCCTTTAGGTTTTTTGGACTACTTTAGTTCTTTAGGTCTTTGGACTACTAGAGTCAGAAAACAAAGGGGGTGAGTAAACCAAAGGCATGGTCCCCTTTTTGTAAAATGAAAGGACCAGTGCAAAATACTACAAAACAGGAACCCCCCCAAAAGTAACTAAAGCTAAACAAATATGATTCTTTTCCCATGCTCATCTCTGATCTCTACCCCCACATATAACTTACAAATATCAGTCACTTTTCATAGCTATCACACATGTAATGCTATTGAGAAATCTTGGCCTCCAATATAAAGCATACAATATATTATTAAAAATCAAGACATTTATTGCCTTTAAAAGGGGATCACCTGTCACTTCCATACATAATAATTTTATCTTGATTACACTGGAGCATATAAACACAGACTTCCCTCTGGGAAGAGTATGGGTATACATAATCAGATATGTTATTATATCAAATTATATTTTCAAATTGACAACTCAACAGTTAGCTGTCTCTCAGTGTCTTTCATTTTAAAACACCAGTTCTAAGGAAGTAATTATAATTCTCACTGGGCTAAAACATGACATTTTCTACTCAATAGAAGAAGAGGTATGGTGAAGGGGTTATTAAGAATAATGTAAATCATTTTCATGTGCGTGTGGAAAAGGAAACATTCTGTTTTAGCAGACATTTTAAGCTTTCAAACTTCAAAATAATAAGTTCATAATATTCAGCTGAGTTCCAAAATCATAATAGCATAATAGACCCAATAATGAAAACATAGGACATGTCCCAGCTACAGTTAATTGCTAGGTTTATATGTGCCTACTCAGAAGCAAATGCTTTGTGTTCGGTTGGATTCATTGCCATGAATATATGATTGCAGGCTAAAATTCCATTTCAACAGAGGCTTGCTTCTGAGAAACCACCGTATTTTTATACCATTCCTTTTTGTGAGATGTTTTATCAGTGAAAACATGGGTAAAGCAAGGGTCTCTTGAAAAAGGCTCAGTGGGAATTCAGTATCTTGAAGAATGAAGAATCTGTAAATCCTTAGGAGCATTAATCTACTCCTTGGTATTGTTTTAACTGTATTATCTGTTAATTTAAATTGTTTTTTATGTATTTAATTGGTCCTAATTATTCAAGGAATGCTTTGGCCTCCAGCAAGCTTGGTACATGGGGAGGCGGGAAGGTTAAGTGAATATTGAGTCAGCAATCTGAACCTGTCAAGATCAAATCCAGATAATGAGCAGAAGCTTGGCTGCAGCACTACAGTTTAACCACTCTTTCATGAACATGTAATGTCATAGATAGATAGATAGATAGATAGATAGATAGATAGATAGATAGATAGATAGATAGATAGATAGATAGATAGATAGATAGATAGATAG
>JAHTLZ010000330.1:50428778-50443116 GCA_023846285.1 Phrynocephalus versicolor
ATAAATAAATAAATAAATAAATAAATAAATAAATAAATAAATAAATAAATAAATAAATAAATAAAAGTAAGAAACAACAAAAATCCTTTGCTGGAAGACAACATGACTTGCACAGCACTTTCACATGCTCCTAATGAACCCCAAGTTTGTTTCAGGCATGTCTCCACCCCATGACTTCTCTGAGGCAGAAGCTACAAGCAGAGACTTGTTAACCACCTGGGTGAAGTCATACCATTTGCCTTCTGCAAATATAATTAAGCAACAGAATTTTGGACGCAGCATTACTTAGCATACAGGAGATCAACTATAAGAGATGGAAGAGTTTGGTAGCCCAGCACTAACTGAAGCATAACAGCTACACCATATGTGAAGACATCAGTTTTCAGCATGCCAAAAGTCACTAGAACTATGGATATTAATACCCAGTACTGATCCTGATTCCAAAGTTAGTTTACAGTTAGGTCCACTTTTTCTGCTACTTTTAGGCTACTTTTTCCTCCTCTGCTGCCTGTTGTATTTGCAGTAATCCACAGTCTCATTTTACATGGTAAATATAATCTGTCCACATCAATTTTTTGATGTAGTGTGTTATGCGTGTTTCCATGGTTTTTCAATCCAATTATTCTAATTCATGAGAAAGAGGAGGAGGAGGAGGATAAGGTCTTGCATTGCTGCTGCTGGATATTTCTGGGACAAAATTCACAAATGCACTCTAGTTTTATAATTTTGGTTTTATAATTAGCACTAGAGATGTGCACGAATCAAAAAATGGCATTTCGTTTGTCGTTTGTCATTTGGAGGGTCCATTTCGGTTCGTTTCCATTTTTCATGAATTTTTGCAAAACAATCGTTTTCGTTTTTGTTCATTTCATTACCATTTCATTACTATTAATTTCAATTTTTTTGTGATTTTTTTAGGATTTTAAGCAATTCACTCATATTGCAGTAACGGAAACGAAACGCACGACAAAATTTCCGGTGTTTCTGTTCGTTTTGTTTCATTTTAGAGACAAAATTCGTTTGTCATTTTGTTATGTAACGAAATGAAAAAACGAAAAAGGAAACAAAAAATTGTTTGTTTTGTGCCCATCTCTAATTAGCACTGTATGTCAATTGTTTTAAATTATATTGTATTTCATAGTTTTAACAGTCATGTTGTTTTATTGTTTTATAGTTTTTAATATATTGTTGTACGCCGCCCAGAGACTACCTGGTAGCGGGGTGGCTAAAAAAGCTTGTAAACAAACAAATTAAATAAATAAATAAATAAATAAATAAATAAATAAATAAATAAATAAATAAATAGTAACAGATGGGAATTGTGGGAAAGGGCAGCAAAACTACCTGATAAATGACAAAGACAACAACAACCATTTTCTTCTCTACCAGCACCACCCACTTTGAGATTTGTCTCCTTGGAAAAGAATTATTTGAGATCTCATCAAAAGTATGGAAGGAAACTAGTACCAGAAGGATCCCCTCTCGGTTTGGTGATAGATCAGATACATTTCCCCACGAATATGAAGAAATACGGAGAATTATTTAAAACAATGAAAGTGGCAAGATTAAAAGACTGGATTAAAAAGATGAGAACAAAGCAGGAAATTAAGCGCATACTGCAAGCCAAGGATTTATCTTGGTTGAATTATGCCCAAATAGAAAGTTGGACGAAAGAATGGACAAGGAGAAATATACAACTCAGAGAATATACAAAGTTTGAACAATTCCTGTTAACATATGAACCAGAGAAAGGAAATACAGGGAAAGGAGCAGTAGGTAAAATATACAAAATAATCCAGGATTCACTGGAGGAAAGGGAGCTAGGTACAATAAGAGAGGTTTGGAAACAAGACATAGATAAAGAAATAAATAACGACGAATGGAAAAGAATTTGGAATTTGAGGATTTTACTATCATTATCAGTTAGAATAAAAGAAAATTACTTTAAACTAGTTTTAAGATGGTATATGACACCAGTCAGACTGAATAGAATGAACCCAAGATATTCCAAGCTCTGCTGGAAATGTGAAAAAAAGATAGACACCTATATTCAACTTTGGTGGGAATGTGAAATAGTTCAAAAGTTTTGGCAACAGATTTTCGGTGAGAGAAGAGAAATACTACAAACTGATATTAAATGTGAACCGGAAACTGCATTGTTATCATTACCACCTATTAACGAATATGATATGAAAACAAAAGAATTAATTGCAAATCTTATGACAGCAGCAAGACTGATTTTAGCTAAAAATTGGAAACTGAAATTAGATCTTAAAATTGCTGACTGGTATAAGGAAGTGTGGGATATAGCTATAAATGATAAATTATCCTGTAATATAAAAGTTTTGCGAGGGGAAATGAAAAAGGATATTTTTTATGATATCTGGGGAAAATTTATAGAGTATGTACTACTAAAAGGGAAAATAATACAACCGACGTATAATCCAACACAGTTCTGGAGAAAAGGACCTTAAGAAGCTAACTAGACAAAAAGAAGATGAAGAAGGGAGAGAAGATTTAAGAACACTGGATGGTCCCGGGGGTGGGGGGGGTGGGGGTGCACTTTGTAGTGTTTGATGGTATTATTGTTTATTATTATTTATTATTGTTTATTGTATGTTTGTATGTCTGTAATAATTAATAAAAATATTTTTTTTAAAAAAAGAGATCTCATCACGTATCCTGAAACCTGACAACATGAACAAAGTCTTGCAGGGAGAAAATGGAAGCAGGAGTCCTAAAGAAGAGAAAACAGAAGATCTGTTGAAAGCGAGGGACTCTGCAGTTTTGCTAGGACACCTCTGGCCAGACTATCAGCTAAGGGCAGCTGTTGGGTCTTCAGAAGGAGGCAAGGGATGTATTTTTGAACTGCAGCCTTGCTAACAAGCCACTGAGCAGAAAGCAGACTTTAAGTGTGGATGAAACCAGATTACAGGTGCAGAGTGTTTCTCAGAGGAAACTGAGCTTCAGAGAATTTCTCCAGCTTCTATGTTTACCACTGAGTTGAGTATTTCATGACCTGAGGAAATAATTTAGGTCTGGATGCCAGCGTGATTTGGTGACGGAAGTGGAAAAGTGAGGCACACCCCTGCTCCCTTTTCCTGTATCTTTGCTTGATTCCATTGTTTTGTTCCTGATAGCTTTCTTGACCATTTTGAATATATTTAATTCTTTTTTAATATTAGTATACTCATTGTTTTTAGCTTTTAAATGTAATCTTTTAATTGTTGTGAGCCATCTGAAGTCCTTTTGTGAAGAAAGATGGGGGAATAAAATAAATGAATAATAATAAAAGCTTTTTCTCTCTGAAATCAAGCAATGCTTCTAGATTGATGTTATGCAAAGTGCTAGATTGTGCACAAAATAAACTGAGAAGTGAGTTCTATTGAGGCTGAACTGATCTCTCCACTAGAGATGGGCACAAATCAAAAAAATGGCATTTCGTTTGTCGTTTGGAGGGTCTGTTTCGGTTCGTTTCCGTTTTTCGCAAATTTTTGCAAAAAAATCATTTTTGTTTTCATTCGTTTTGTTACCATTTCGTTACCATTTATTTCAATTTTTGTGATTTTTTAAAGGATTTTAAGCAATTCACTCATATTGCAGTAACGGAAATGAAACGCACTACAGAATTTCCAGTGTTTCTGTTTGTTTCATTTCATTTTAGAGACAAAATTCACTTGTCATTTCGTTACGTAACGAAACAAAAATGGAAACAAAAATTGTTCATTTCGTGCCCATCTCTACTCTCCACATTTCTGTGTTATTCTTTTTTCGACCTCATGCTCTGCTAACTAAAGGGAATAACCAAAAATTCTTCTATAGCAGTAGCAGAAGGATATTGGACCAAATTATTGACATTTTCATTGTATCATACAGGGAATGTATTGACTACTTGCTAGTGGATTTCCCCTTGTGCATTTTCAAGGAGCCATTTTAACCCTGTTATCTTATAAAATCAGAAATAGTCTTACATCTGCTCAGTCTGCTCATCGCCTGGCTAAAATTGTTGTACCATGCATTTGCAGTACCTAGCCCATGTATTTGCTTTTAGTAGTGGTGTCCCTATATATCATTGAGGATCTTGTATTTTATTACTCTGCAGATTTATTTATATCATATGTATTAGGTTTTATCTCATTTATTGGCTTTATAGTACTTATTTATCACAATAACAGTAAAATTTTAAGTAAGAAAAATGTAAGGCATGTTTTAATAGCTAACTTTGTAAGAGGCAGTACCTTAATTTCCAAACAGATGCTAAATAATTTTTTTTTTGGGGGGGGTTAGCTATAAATTCAATACTCTTATCTGTGTAGTCTGTCCCTATGCCTATAGCATGAACCTTGTTATTGATTCTAAAATTGGAGGGGAGAGATAAATAAGCATGAAGAATCAGATGCTGTCAGTGGATGTTAAAGAATAATAGCTTTCCTGATAAAGGTGGAATCAGAAGGAATAATCCTCCACATTTGGTGTCTTAGGTGAGATAAATGTTCCAGTATTTTACAGATGGTAGGATTACTGATCGAAGACAATTCAATAGGATCTCCTACAGAAGATGAATTAAATATTTCCACAGCCTGGGGTGGATCATGTTCTAAGTGGTTAGAAAGTAAGTGATAATTGCAGGTGACTGTAGGATTAATGTGGAACAGACTGTAGTCACTGCACAGCAAAGCTGATGACCATGGCTGGTTTTGTACTGTTCTGCTTGTGAGTTGATGACTTCCCTGATGTTATGGCCTGAAGATGTATCTCCTCATGAATCACTGCAATGTTTTGTCACTGTTTCCAGAGGGCAGTTGATGTTCATCATGTTCTTACACATTTAGAAGTCAAAGATAATGGTGTTGCTTCACAAGGGCACATCATTAAAATAGTTTCCTCATACTTTTGGAATTGTTGCCTTTTCCTTGGCAGGGATGGGGGACAATGTTAATAAGTAGAGATGGGCGCAAAACACCAAAATGGCATTTCATTTTGTTTTTCATTTTGTTTGTTCTTGTTTTGTTTTGTTAGGAATGAAATAATTTTTTTAAAAAAATTATTTTTTTCTTCATTTTGCTTAGTTTTGCTTCGCTTTTCCCCCCTAGCACCGACCAGCTGTCCTGGTCGTCTCTTTTGAAATTTATTTTTATTTTTATTTTTTTCCCTAGCAGCAATCAGCTGGTCTGCAGGCTGGTTGGTACTTTTCCCACCCTTAGCGCCAACCAGCTGGCCTGTGGGCTGGTCATGCTTTTTTAAAAAAATTAATTATTTTTCCCCTAGCACTGACTTTATTTTTTATTTATTTATTTATTTTCCCTAGCACTGACCAGTTGACTTGCAGGCTGATCAGCACTTTTTAATTTTTTTATTTTTATCCTCCCCCCCCCAGCGCTGACCAGCTGGCCTGCAGGCTGGTCGGCACTTTATTTTTATTTTTTCCCCTAGTGCCTACCAGCTGGCCTGCAGGCCCGTTGGTGCTTTTTTAATTTTTATCCCCCCCGGTGGGCATTTTTAAAATGTTTATTTTTCCCCAGTGCCGATCACCTGATTGGCGCTGCCACTTTGGAAGCCCCCTCTCCTGGGGCTGTTCGTGGTGGGGGGAACAAAAAACGAAATGAATGAAACAAAAAAAAATTGTTTCATTTCATGTCATTTTCCTTTGAGGGGGCAGTTCGGTATTAGTTTCATTATGCAATGAAACAAATAACAAATAATGAAATGAATAAAAAATTCATTCCGTGCTCATCTTTATTAATAAGTGAAGATTGTGGAGTTACATTATAGCTCCTTTTCCCCACCAGGAGAAAGGCAGAGCTTGCACGTGTTACTAGAATGTCCAGAATCCCACAATCAGCCCAGACATTGAGCCGTGTTGTCCTAAAAGTAAACTCTTCAAGCTCTGGAGAAGGATGTCTGCTACCAGAAGCTCCTCATTACTCTTGCAAAAATCACCTTCAGTATTTGAACTGCAGTAGAAACAAACAGGCACCATATTGTATCCTCAGTGGCTTGTCAGTGATGATACAATCAAGGTCTTAAGCATGGTAGTCTTGAGGCTGGCATGCTTTATTCCCTCTCTTTGATCTCTGCCACACTGATTTCTTTTTTAAAGTACTGTAGTCTATTGTTCTGTTGGAAATGAACCACTGTTCTATATCCACATTGCAATTGCACTAAAAAGCCTAAACTAATGGAAACTAGGTGAAAACCCCCTAAAATAACATGTTATTTACACCTTCAAATCAATGTCAGTTACTTGTGACATAAATACCGTAATTATTGCCAGACATACAACCTATGGATTTATTATGTTTTTAATCCACCAATAATAAGGATTTCTGGCTCAACCGAACAAATATAATATAATACAGTAGAACAAAGTACAATAAATAATGGAATAGAAATGAAGTCATATAATTTAAAATTTTCAAAACTTCAAAGGAACTAATGCAACTTCTAATTAAGAAAGAAACTAAATATTCAATGAATATTTTTACAGAAAGGGATGATATTTAATAAATATTAAAATCACAGAAACATTTTAAAAATTACGAGTTTCAATATTCATAAAGGACACCTGGAGAAGAAGTGTGCACTGTGCAGTGTTAAACTCAACATAAAACAATGTAGAAAAAAACAGAAGGCAGGTATGGAAGTTGAGTCATGGCTACTGGGCTTCTTTTTCTTGAGAGATAGAAACGTTTTGCTGCTCATCCAAACAGCTTCATCAGTCTGAATACTGCTAATTATGCAAGTCTTCCATCTTATAGTCAACTTTGACCTCTTGTCACCCTGGTCTGAAATAAGCTCATAAGATGAACAATGGCCTGAATAGGCTTGTTAGGTAGACAATAGTATCCATATCCTTGGCTTAAGGTGAACAATGACCTAAGGTGCTGAAACCTATAAAGTATGGGTCGTTAGCTATGGCCTTGGTGGTGAAATCTTTTTGATTTGTCTGTGTATTGTTGAAAGCACACCTTGATAAGTAGCAGATAGACTATGCCTGAGGCCCCCACCTCTGTTGAGGGAGGGGGTTTCAATGCTCACATGAATGGCTTCCCTGGGTCTTCTCTCAAACCACCTATCATTTGTGGAAAAACTGCACAAGCATTGGAGCTCCCTAGCTTGGTGGAATATTATTTCCATTCAATGGACTGATTCTTGTTAGCATACAATTACTCTGTTCATGTAAGACTGATGTCATCATCAGCTACAGCCTGTTCTCTTTAATTAAGAGTTTCCTATTTCCCCTGCCACTTTATCCACGTTGCATAAAGAAAAGTGAGGGATACCTTGACACATCTGATTTGTTACTGTTTTGTTTTCTTGGTTTTAATTGTTATGGGATCATAGTGTCTATCCAAACTCATCCAGCATGGATTTGTGCACTTTACCTAGTACTTACCTAAAATACAATGAATAGTCTATTTTTAAATTGTCAGTAGGAGTAACAAAAATACGCACGGTCTTTGTGTCCTACCCACAGTAGACTTCGATTTGGGCGAAGTTCAGTTAGTTCTCCTCACCAGTGAGTCTGATTTGTTCTAATATCTCCCACACTAAATAGAATGTACATTAAATTTAACATTTCATGTGCTGCCAGGAAGCTGTAAAAAAACAAAAACAAAACAAAACAAAACAGAAGTTGTGCTGAAGTGTGCAAGTCCAAAAACTTCACATTAAAACATCTATTTGGAACAAACTCAATCAGCATTTCTATTAAAAGTAAAAAAAACTAAAGGTCTGCCAGATCCTTTTGGAGCGATGCCTTTGAAAGAATGTCATTTACGAAGACAACAAGCCCAGAGAACCAAGGAAAGAAGAAGAAAGGAAGTGATAACTCATGTCTAGGAATGCAAGAAAAGAAGCCTCTTTGTATCATTTTTCAAAGATCTGTCCTGGGCAAATAACGTTGATTTAGATATTATCCCAGGTAGCACTATTTAAAATAAACTGTGCTGTAGCAATTTTGTTTTGATTACAGATAGAGCAGTCCTGACATTCGGTAAAAAGGAAAATATTCACTTGACTCTCCCTGACTAAGCATAATTGCTTTGCCTTTACATATAATGTGCTGCAGATGCTGATATCCAAAATAATTTTAATGTGAATTTGAACTAGTAATAAATGTAGAATGTTTGTATACTACTCAGCTGCTACTAACCTGGAGTAACCCTCTTCACACATTGAGGATGTGGAATATTGCTTTATTTATGAATGTACTTGGTAGTTGACACCAACTTACTCCTTTTGCCTGGTGCATCTACAGTATGAGCCTTTTCACACAACCCCTAAGATCCGCTGGCCCCTTAAATTCGGACCAGAGATCTTGGGGGTTCGTTGCTGTTCCTCCGTCCCCACCCCTCCGCACTTCCTTGCTCCTGTCTGTGAGGGGAGGGAGGAAAAAAAGAGACAAAAGAATAAAGGCTTACCTCCCGGTGCCGGTGGAAGCTGCTCCGAGCCCCGTCACTTCCTGATCCCTTCTCTTAAAGGGGCGGGAGGCAAAAAAAACAACAACAAAAAGAAGTGAGGAGAGCCCGGCACATCTGCATCAAGGAATCCTAGAGCAGGTACAAGAAAAGTGCGCTGGGTCGCGCTTAGGTGGGCGGGGTCGCACTTAATTTCCTGTAAAGTCCGGAGCTGGTGGGGAAACATTTTTAAGCTCCGGAGCTGGGAGCCATTTGCTCCGTAGTTTAGAGGTCGTGTATAAACGCCCTAATATTCAACTTTACCCAAGGATGGTCTGCGATCTGAGGTGGATGTGTAGTGAAATGTTTCAATCGCTCAAGAAAAGAAGTCCAGTTGCCCTGACTCGACTTCCAGACTCAAGCAGCTATATTTGACAAAATCAAGACTCCCTTTTCCCTAAAACAAAAACTTCCAATTTCTCAAGATTTTTAAGGAGCTTAGGCAAAGCATGGAGGAGAAAGCTGCTTAGCATGTTTGAGAAATGAAAAGCTTCCTTTGTGCTGATCTGCAGAAGGGAAGGAAGGGGAAGCTTCCTATTTCTTTTCAATTGTAGATAACATGACACAGTACATTTGGAAGAGCATAAAACACATTCAAAGTATCCCTGGTGCCTTAGCAACAACTTACATGGCATGTAAAACTTCAAGTCCTTTCCCCTCCAAAGGTGAGTGCAAAGGAAATGTTCTGTTTCTCACAATAATTAACCAGCTTCACCAAATGGAATCTGTGGGACCTACCCACAGTAGACTGGGTGAAGTTCAGTTAGATTTCACAAGTAAACCTGATGCATTATAACATATCGACTCTATAAATATAATGAATATGAATGAATGAATGAATGAATGAATGAATATAATGTACATTGAATATGAAATGAAAAGAAGCCAAAAGGGACCAAAATGGATAGGCATTGATCAGGAGCAGGCTAGTTTGCAATGGAACTATATCTTGAGAATGAGATCATTAAGATAAAGAGTGAACCAGTACATTCTCAACCAGACTAAAACACCGGGACAAATGCCTGTCTGATTGCCCCTCGAGCAGGGATTCCTCATCATATGGTGTTTAGGTCAAATATGTAAAAAGCCCCACCTTCTTTATATCCCTCCTACATCTCTTGAGACTTGAATATCCCTAAATAACAGAAACATTGGAGCTACTGTAAGGACACAGTTGGATCTAAGGCTTTTGCTACAGCAACAGGTGCTGTCTTTATTGTGATGAAAACATGTACATGAGGGTTTCTTTATCCTCTAGACCAGTGGTGGCCAAACTTTGGCCCTCCAGATGTTTTGGACCACAACTCCCACAGTCCTTTGTCATTGGTAATACAGGCTCGGAATCCTGGGAGTTGTGGTCCAAAACATCGGAAGGGCCAAAATTTGGCCACCACTGCTCTGGATTGTTTCATTGTTGCTACAGAGGGATTAAAGGAAGACGGAGAACATCCTGATTCCACTGGTGGATGTTTCAGAACCAATGTTGGATCCTGAAACTCCTACTGCTGCTGCTTCTGCTGCTGACACCTTTGCCATTTCTTACTTACAGTGGTCCTGCACCATTTCACGGTTCATATACTGTGGTCCCAAAATATCACACAGTATATGAAAGGCAAGGCCCCCTGGGGTAAGCTGCATGGGTCTGTTTGAAACTTTTGCACTTACCCCAGGCCTGGCTCTGCCCTGAGCAGGCCTCCAACACCTTCCTGAGCTTGTTGGAGGCCCCAGAAATGATTTCTGATGATCCGGAAGGCACTTCTTTTTTTGCAAGGAACTTCTGGTTCACTGGAAACCACTTCTAGGGCCTCTGACAGGCCAAGGAAGACTGTTAGAGGCCTCAGAAGTGGTTTCCAGCAATCTGGAAGGCACTCCCAGTTTTTCGGAAGGCACTTCCAGTTCACCAGAAACCACTTCTGGGGCCTCTGATTGGTCCGGGAAGCCTATCGGAGGTCCGTTCAATGCAGCACCAGGAAAAGGTAAGTCTAGGAGGCCCTGAACAGTCCCCCCAGTCTTGACCTGACCCAGCACAAGCATATCGCAGATTTTCCATTATTGTGGCTCAGGTCAGGGCCCTAAATCCCGCGATAAGCAGGGGGATTACTGTATTTTCTTCTTATTCCTCTTCCTGTCCTTTCTTCTCCTCATCCACTGAGGGTTGTGTTCCATCACAGCTATTTCAATAATGGATATGTGTCAGGTTGTCATCTCTAAGCAAATATGTTGCATATTTATTATGCCATTAACTTCATCAAGACCATCTAATTTCTCAGCTAGCAATATTGTATTCTCTGCATATTCAATATTGTTGTTAACTGATAGCCTGACAACAGTACTGTCATTTGAATCCACAAGGGCTTCTGTAAAGATGTTCAAAGAGTAAAATAAAAAAACAATTGTGAAAATATTTTTCCTTTTTATACTCTTCTTCATGTGTCTTATCTTCATTGCAACTTGTTGTCTGTAGAACAGGTTGCCAGTCATACCACTATGTCTTAAGCCCATGCTGGACTTTCTCAAAGGCTTTCTCTTATTCAAAAGAGGAGGCATACATATCTATGATCACGTCACAGCATCTGTCCCTCAGTGCATAAATGTATCCTAGACAGGTACTGGACCTCTAAGGGATATAGTCAAGCTGTCCTGGTTTAAGCTAGTTGCCACATACCCCATATTAATGCAATTTTGGTTTGTCACATAAATGGCTCAGCTGCATTTCTATGATAGGAATGCACTTTAGTGTTTATGTTTGGAGTATGTAGAATCAATAAAGCATATAGAAGCATATTCCATGTCAATATCTAGCCTCAATAGCTGTCAAGCAGTGGCTTGGTAGTACATTAGAAGGATCCATAAACTCAGTCCCTCCCACATTGATTATTCAGAGTATTTAGTTCCTAAATGAACATGGAACCATCATTCAGGAGGAGCTGCTCTAATTAATCCAGGCAACGTGGCACCCAAGTCAACACTGAGGTAGTTTTTTTTTTCATTCCTAGTGTTTACTTTACTGGATGTGGTCAGTAAAGTGTCAGGTGGATTTCTATAGGAAGGTGTTTTGTTATGACAATTCAGTTTGTTCAAAATATCAATAGTCATAAGAAATGCCTGTCTATAGTGACCTGCCCAACATGGTTCTTTATTGATTTGAGGGGGTTGTAGCCCAAGGTACCTGGAAAATAATAAAACAGTTTTTAAAAAATACTATTGTAAGAACTAATACATTCCAAGTTTCTGATCTAATTTTCATTGCAGAGATTGTTAGCAGCCTTGGGGCATCTAAAGCTGTTTGGAGATCAAAGGTTTTTACCGGCATCTGTCTATCTATAATGAGTCTTGTTCAGAGAAAAAATGTTATAGTTTTCTGTAGCCTTCCGCATCTCAGGGCTACCAACCGGCTCACCATTTCCCATAAAGAAGCTTGCCTGTAATCCTTTCCCTTTGGTTTTTGGCTGTTACTTACAGTATGTTGCTACTGCCTAAAAAGTGAGATTAGAGGCGAAATTCATAGGCCTTCTAGTTATGTTCTATTGAATGAAACTGTTTTTCCCCTTCAGATATTAGCTTCATTAACCACTGCCAGATACTTGGCAAAGCTGAGGTGCATGGTGGATGTGTACAACCAGATGAGTTTTAGAGACCAGCTTCTCTCGTACAATCAATAGCTACTATGTGGAAAATAGAAACATGAAGGTGTCTCATACCAAATTCTTATATCATTGCCCCGCCTTGTTCAGTATTTTTATACTGACAGTGGCTTTCCAGAGTTTCAGGTTCAATTCTCTTCTAACCCTACTGAATTCTTTGTATGATCTGAGGGTCGCCTACCCACCTCACACCTCGCTACTTAGCTTCCAGCATCAGATAAGATTGGTTGAGGTGTGATACACATAAAATACATCATCATAACATCATCATACTTATCTACCTTAAATGGAAATGGTTCTTTTAACATCCACAGCTCCAGAGGAAGATTCTTCTCTTCCACAAAACTCACCCCTGCAGATTTGTGTCATTATCTCTTCATTCTTTGATCAGGGAGACAGCTTTGAAAAAAAATCTGAAATGAAATATATATCATTGTTTTTTTAAGTGAGAAAAGTGTATTTCTGCACACATTTGAAATGCAAAGATTTTTAAGGGAACAAAAGCTAAAAGCTAAAATCCATTCTCGCTCATATGTGTTGAGAATGCATAGAGATAATTCCTGATTATGTACAATTGTGACTTGTTTACACTCCCTCCCCTTCACAAACAGCGAGGGAACATGATCTATTATAGAGCACTTCAAGCCATACGTTCTTTCAAAGCTGAAAATATCTTCCCCCTTTTAAAAAAGGTAGGAAAATGTTTATTGAAATTTGCACACAATTTTCAGTAATGTAAGTCATTATTTCATTAATAATGGAAACCAATGTACTGCAACATCCTTTTCAGCAGGAATTAATTTTTAATACAAAAAAAGAAATAAAATAACCATATATAGGCAATAGTGATAAATACTGGGAATATGTAGAACAAATGTCTTATAGGAGCATAGCAACATAATGAGGATGGTCTGTTCATGAGACAGAATAAGATAAGAGTCACATCAGTTCAACTAAAAAGAGTAAATCATGTTTTTCAGTGTCCTACAAAAATATGCTTCCATTAGAAGAGACACCAGGAGGAAAGATTCTATTTGCCTCGAAACTTTCCCTGCGCTGCTAGTTTTCTGCTTACAAGGAAGCTGTAGGAGGGCTTTTGCATAAAGTTTCAACCAAAAATATATTCAAGCCAACATGTACAGAATATGGGAAGGATAAGAATGCCAGATGAATACACTTAGATTTTCAACATAGCTACAGTGGCTGAATAAAATTTGGCTAGCTACTGCTGAAAGGAGATTGGGGATACCAAAGTCAGGGAAGGAGGCAACAGTAGGTCAGCACTCAGCAATACCACCAGCAGCATTATGTTGCTGATGGGATTTTACATATAGCTATTCTTACAAACCCGGAGATATTGATTTTTTGATATTATTTTATCTGTTTATTTATTTATTTATTTACTTTTTCTAAGCTTATTTTGAGCATCTTCTGTAGATCCCATGTTAACCATACTCCCAAATCATTGATACTATTACTTAACCTGCCTTCAAATATTTTCTTAAACATCTTTATTTCTTTCTCCTCATAGTTCAATAAAATACATTAAGACTTTATTCCAATTCAACTTTACTTTTGTTATTTCTTCAAATGCCATTAGGTGTTTTTGAATTCTATGTATACATGATACAGAATGTTTGAGTATTAGTAATGTATCATCTGCAAATAAATTCATTTTATTTATTTCCCCCTCTCCCACACTTTCTATTTCCTTTTCCCCTCTGATTACATTTTGCCAGCATTTCTATTTTTCGTATAAAGAGAACTGGAGAGCTATAATTGATTTCTACTAGCAAGCTGATTTAGAAACTCAGCTGTTAACCAACAATACTTTGATAATATTTACAGTGGGTTCTTCCAACAAAAAAACAGCTTGGTTTACCTGGCATAAATCTACAGCTCCATTTGTAGAAACAAGGCAGATAATTTGCAATGTATATCTGTCTACCTGCTTCCATTCATTTAAAATGTCTAAATATGATTTAGAAAAATGCTCCAGAACTGCAGCCTTGTTGAGATTTGTGGCCTGTGCAATTCACTTTCCATGGGTCACTGTCTCAAAGAATTACACTTTATTTTCACAAGGCATAGAAATGTACTATAAGCACACTGCGCTTAGCGCACTTAACTTAATTGGCAGTTGTTCAAGTGCAATTAAATCTAAAAGAAGGCCTTTCATCTTGATACACTGTAAAATATAAATTATTTTATGTTTTTCAGATGGTGGCTATATGC
>JAHTLZ010000330.1:50443616-50454345 GCA_023846285.1 Phrynocephalus versicolor
AGCTGCACTACCATTCTAGGTAGCATCATTTCTGCTGAAAAATAGAATTTGCAGAACCTGTAAGACGAAAACCAGTTCTTTTCTCTATCTTATTCTAAATGTTTTCTAGGAAGAGGTGTGTTTGAATGTCTGTCTGGATGTGATTTTTCGCACATATGCATTCCTCTCCGTGAAGATGTGTGAAACAAAGAATTAGAATTATATGTCAATTAGAATGACATGATACACTTGCCTGCTCGACTTACTAATATTCCATATGCAGGTGAATATTTGTAAATGTAGGAACACTAAAAATGTTAACTCTATTTGCAGTAGAAAGGTGGAGCATCTAATAAATAAACAAATATATGATGAGACCCGAATCTGAAACATTTCATCATAAAAAAAATTATGATGAAATGTTTCAGATTCGGGTGTGTCTCATTTTTTTTTCCTTCCTCAAATTGACCAGCTGGTATGTGGCATTCCAAAAACTACTTCTATATAATTCTGAATGGATTTCTCTTTATTTATTCAATAAAAACAGATTAAGACCTTTAACCACAGGATTTTTAAAAACCCTGTAGAATGGGATACACAGAAAATCAGTAGGGAAGCAAGACAGAGACTCATAGGTCGTTACCCAGAAAACTCAACACACAGCAGGATTTCGCAGCAGTGCCAAGAAGTTCAACAATAAGCCATTCCACAAATGACAAGAGAAAGCTGCAGCTAAGCTTACTGCTTTTATTCACTGGATCACAGCTATGTGATATCTCTCTGTTTCTCTTCCACTTACCTCACAAAAAAAGCATGTGCATCCCTCAAGCCAATGGGGGTTCTGACCAGCCCCGTGCTGGGAGGGGCACCTTTGTCGACCCGCATGGGGCAGACATGCTGCCAACTAGCCAGGCTGGCCAATGGGGGGGGGAGTTGAGAGAACACTTGGGCGGATTGGCCAGCTGCCAACCTCTGGGTCACCTGACCTCACAGTAAAGCCCCACGTAAAGGCTACCAACAAGGTCAGCACACTCTTTGCTTTCCGGGCACTCGTGGGGCAGGATCTCTGCAGCTCAGCAGTGTCCACTTGGAGCCATTTTGGCCACGTGGCCCAATTTTAATCCCAGAAATGTGTCTCATCTATTTATATCTGGATGGGTGGACAATGGGTGATCAGGACAAACCCTTACCATGAAAACTACATACAAAGCTACTGGTAATAATCTTTACTAGGGTTTCTAACAGCAACAGCTACAATCCAGAAATGTTCTTTCAGCATGAAAAAAGGCTCACATATATCTTTGGAACATTCCTTTGGAAGATATATTGGTTTAAAACACATTTTAATGTGGTAGGGATTGATAAAGTAATATAAAGGCCCTGATAAATACTCCATGAGGATTGTCTGGTAGTAACCATTTCAGTGTTGTATTTTATCACACAGACTATTATGTTACAAGCATAAGAATGCATAGGGAAGACACACTGATGTCTTTTTCAGCATGATAAGATAAAAGGTGCCCCTAGAATTTGAAGTAGGTTCTTCTATTGACAATTTTTAAAAGGCTACATTTCCCAAAGTTTACTAGTCAACTACACTATTTTGCTCAGCTTCTTTTAATTAACTTTAATTATCCATTCATGTCAACAAGGACAAACAGACCTTGCATTTTAAATGAGACTCTGCAAGCCATATGAAATGCTAGTGTGGAAGCTTCAAATGCTTTTATACGGTGCAAGCACAGAAACAATAGCTCAAAAGTTGTCAGTGTTGAATAGCTTTGGTGAAAGCAGAAGGCATTATGCTTTATCTATCTAGTGCAAGAAACAATAGGATGTAAAGTGCCTTTCAAACATAGCAGAGGATATAGAAAGGCAGGAACTCTAGAATCCGTTCACCATAGGGAAAAAGCATTATATAAGCCTTGAAAATACACTGCTACCAATGAACCAGTTAGCTCGCTGTTAGAACGAAGTCCTTGCAAAGAGATGAAAAAGGCACAAAACTGCCCTTTTTCACCTGTACAAATTATACTGAAAATCTCGGTGTGCTTTTCAAGGTCTGACTGCTGACACTGTGCAACGTTGCTTGAAATGAGGAGAGGTGGGATGGGTCTGACTCTGTAGCGTTTCTTCAGTATTTGAAAGGTTGTCTTGAAACCCAGCATTCACAAGTTTAATAAAGGATAAAAGGAAAGGAAACAAAACCCAGTATTGTAGTAGTGTCATTGTTCCAAATGTGGGAAAGATGTGACTAGCATCGTTGTCTTCTATAATCAAACATAAAAACAGATAAATAATTAAAATCCCTCCCTTTCTGATTCTTGATATACTACCTGGAACACCATATTTTATGGGTACAGAATTGTTTCCAAATCTTTATTTATTTATTTCATTTATGTGCCACTTTTCTCCTAATGGTGGAATTAGCTCTTGACTTTCGACATTCACTTTTACCACAGGAAAAAAAAAGAAGAAGGTACAAACCTATACTAGCTCCTATTATCAAATGTTTATTTTTGTATTTTCTGCTCTGACCTGCAGTGGCTCTTCAAGGTATTTGGCAGAAATATTTCCAGTCATCTCTGGCTACCTCGTCCTTTCAACAGGCTTGAACCTGTGATTCTCTGCAAGCAAATTGTGAGCTCTACCACTGAGCTATAATCCATTTTGGAAAGAAGGAAATGATCATATATCATATCATTTAAACCCATATCCAAAAGAATCAGATTTATTTATTTTTTCTTCAAAGTGTTCCTATTGTACAGTAATACATTCCTGGTTTGTGCTAGACCAGGGAAACAGTGCCCATGGCAAGAACTGTCACATGCAAAACATTCCCCAAGTTACTATTTTTTGATGGGACCACTGTGTTTTCAGTAGGATTCATGAAGAAGAATTAGAGCAATGCTAGGTTATGTTTTTTGGGAGTTTTTTTGTTCTTTGTTTTTTGGGGTTGTTGTTGTTTTGGAAAGTTCACTCTGTAACTTTGCCTTGTTCCCTACATTTCATGTCACCTTTGTTATGTAATGGGTCATTGATCTTGTCTGGCTGGGTGGAAAATCATAACTTCTATATATCTCTGCAACTGAGTGTCAACAAAAAGAGGTTTGGAGGAGTGCAGCCATTAAAACAAAAGCAAAACTAGACCATGGGTGATACTTTCATAGGCTGCTAGAAGAAAGCAAAAAAGTGTTCTGCTTATATACCGCCCCATACCACTACAAGTGAAGAAAAAGTTGCTGAGCTTTCAAGAGCAAGCTCTCTTTTTCAAAGCAGGTATAGAAGTCCCAACATGGCAAGGGATGTAATTTGTCAGGACAGAGTTCTTAAAGGTTCACTTGGCAAGATGGACTCTTCTTGGAAGGCAAAGGGCAGCATGGTCTGATGGAGTTGGACTTTACAGGCCAGTTCAAACAAAGAGCGACATGGCATTGGCACCTCCCTCTTGCTTACAACCACCATCTCTCTATTGGCTCTTCGAAGCATAGAGCTCCTGATTGGCCAGAGGTGGGGTAGAAGCAGGGAGTTAATGCAAAAAAAAAATGCTCTCCACTAGGGGGTAGGGAAGAACTTTGGGGGGGGAGAATTTAAAAAAATGTCCCACTAGGTAGATCCATTAAGACCCAAATGAAGGGAAAATGATATCATAGTACCTAGTGATATTGTCCTGTTGCGGTAGATGTTTATTTTGCCTTCTTCACGGTGGAGGTGGCTCTTTCATGGTATCTTGTTCCACTGCAGTAAAAAAAGAGGTCTGGAGCTGTGCAGCCATGAAAACAAAAGCAAAACTAGACTATGGGTGATAACCATAGCAAGAGAGAGGTGCCCATACTATGCCGCTCTTTGTTTGAACTGGCCTGTAAAGTCCAACTCCGTCAGACCATGCTGCCCTGTGCCTTCCAAGAAGAAGCCTGGCATCCATCTCGCCAAGTGAACTATTAAGAACTGTCTCCTGGCAAATTACATCCCTTGATATGTTTGGACTTCTATACCTGCTTTGAAAAAGAGAGTTTGCTCTCGAAAGCTCAGCAACTTTTTTTTTCTTTTAGCAGCCTATGGAGGCATCACTTATAGTTTGGTTTTGCTTTTGAGTGGCAACAGAGTGGAGGAAAACAAGGGTAATTACTTCATGGAAATATAAAAGATATAAATCAGCCATAAATTCTTTCAGCAACTGATGGCTAGGGGATTCTGGCAGTTGTCGTTTTAAAAATAATCTAAAAAAAAAAAAAAAAACTTCTCTAAGTTCCACGGATCCCCAACCTAGAGAGTCTCCTCAGGAGGATGTCGTGATTGACAGTATCAAAAGCCACTGAGAGATCACAGAGGACCGCAGAGATATTTTGCCCCTGTCAATTTCCTTCAAAAGGTCATTTTGCAGAGTGGCCAGTATTGTCTCCCTGCCTTGACATGGCCTGAAGCCAGACTAGAATGGATCAAGAGAATCAGTCTCCTCCAAAAGTACCTGAAGCTGCTCACCACCTTCTCCACTAGTTTGCTCAGGAATGGGATTTTGGCAACGGGCCTATAATTATTAATGTCATCTTTCGCCATATTTGAATTTTTGAGAATGGGCCTGATTTTTGTCTCCTTGGAGGTCTAGGGGACAATGCCCTCAGAGAGAGACTCATTAATAATGGCTGTAGCCCAGGGGTGGGCAACTGTCAGCCCTCCGGATGTTTTGGACCACAACTCCCAGAATTCTGAGCCTAGATTGCCAATGACAATGGACTGTGGAAGTTGTGGTCCAAAACATCAGGAGGGCTGACAGTTGCCCACCCCTGCTGTAGCCCATTCTGTTGTTATCGGTCTGGCAGGTTTTACCAGACAGGCTGGGCAAGGTTCTAGGGACATTGTGGTGGTACAGCAGTGGTCAATCACTTTGTCCACCTTAGATAATGCCACAAGCAGAAACTGTATTCGATTCACTGAATAAGGCGGTAGAGAGTATGTCTCGGCTTGATCTACTGATGAAAGTTGGTAGTCTGGGTCTCAGCTGATGGTCTCAATTTTAGATTTTAAAATCCTTCAAATTGGTCATAGGAGAAGTTACTGGGAGGCCTTTCACTGTGACCAGTTCTGGATAAGTCACAAGTGATCCAAAATAACTCAGCTTGATTATTTTGGGTTTTGCCAGTCTGGGTGGTGATGTAAGTTCTAGCAGAGTTAGGTTCTAGATACAACTTTTGTGGCTTTTAAGTTATCCTCTATTAGGGCCTGTCTCCAAATGGCCTGTAGCTTTCTCCTATTTTGCTTCATTACTGAGAGTTGTTGATTTTACCAGACAGCTGGGCAGACTCTGCTTTGGAGGGGACATTTGGGTACGGTTGTGTCGGAAGCTCTGGTGCAAAACATTCAAGCAATATTCAAGCCGTCCACCAGAGCCTCAACAGGAGCACCAACCAGGTCAGCCAGTTTCCCCTGCATGGCATCTTGGAAGCCAATAGGATCCAATAGCCTGCAAAGGCAGACCATCTGAATGGGTCCTCACTCCCTGTGGGGGCACAGTGCCATTGGCATTTAATCAGGTAATGATCTGACCATGAATGGGGACTGCCGCAAGGTCAGTCATTCTCAGATCATAAAATAAAACAATCCCATCTATTTTACTCAGACATAAACTTGATTAGGTCATAACCTGGTGGGAGAGTGAAAAATATCATCCGCTGACCATGCTTAGAAATATTAGTGGAGAAGTGAAGTTTATTTGAATTAAGCCTCTCATAGTTTACCAGATTGAGATGGGAAAGGGATCATCCTTGTGCACTGATGGCCTACCTGACCATCAGACACAGCAGCAGCAACCTCCCATGTCCAGTTTTAAGGGGTTTATCAGTGAAACCAAAGGACCAGAACTGTTTTAGGACTGATCTGATGCTTTAAACCTAAGTGGGGACAGACGTTCCTAATGTAAGAAAATCGCAATGCAAACTGGAAGAAGGATTAAAGATGTAAATTAACCATCTGCTTTATTGCAGACCACAGAAGCATATTAATAAAGGTGCGATCTTTAGTTCAAATCCAAGACTTTATTCCCATGTCTGTTCTGTAGTGAGATGACAAAGAGTGAAAGTTTCAACATTACAAAAGCAGAGGCTTGATCCTGCTTGATATTATCCAGGCATGAGAGAGCAAGCATGGACAAACTCATGCCAAAGTAAGGGCCAATAGGCCCCCTCCTTGCTGACCTTCAAGAAAAGATTGAAGACATGGTTATTTCAATCTGCTTTCCCTAGTTATTAACTGTTACACGGCCTTTGTGATCTAATCTCATCTGCCATTAGCTTAGCTTATTTACTTTTGATTTTTATGAATGATGTTTTAGTTACGTTTTCATTTGTAATGTTTTTGTTTTTTATTATATTTTGAACCAGAGAATGAAATGTCACCAACCTGACAGCCCTAGGTAGACCCATTGTTCATGCCACAGCTATTGATACATTACATGGACAGTTGCAAATGAATACTTTTGTGTAAACAGGTGCTTGCTCATAGGTGGACTCTAAAGTTTGGCTGCCCACATAACCCAGTGCTCTGATTAGGTAGAACATGCAAAGGGACATATATATGCAAGCAGCTTCTCATGTGTTGGGATTCCAGGTGACTGGGATACTCATCCAACCTGAGGTCCCCATCACAAGGGGAGGCCTGTGTGTGAGTTGCTACTCATAACTCCCTTGGAAGACAGAATACAACTTGTGAAAGATCTAGCTTCCAGTGGATGGAACCTGTACCACAGATTCTAAAAACTAATCAGTTAATATTGTAGGGCTAACTGCATATACATAACAGACCTGGTCTGGCCATCAGCAGCATCAAATAGTCACTTGCCAATGGATGGATTTATAGTTAAAACTAAAGATGGCCACAAAATAGAAATATAGTGTTTTGTTGTGTTGTGTTTTGTTTCAGTCTTCATTTCATTTCATTAATAACAGATTTTTAAAAGAATTTTCATCATGAAATAAAATGCTTCATAAAGCTATAAATAATGGGGGGGCTTTCCTTTTTTCTATTTAACAGG
Source organism: Phrynocephalus versicolor (assembly GCA_023846285.1). Taxonomy (NCBI): domain Eukaryota; kingdom Metazoa; phylum Chordata; class Lepidosauria; order Squamata; family Agamidae; genus Phrynocephalus; species Phrynocephalus versicolor. Next base: position 50,450,623 of record JAHTLZ010000330.1, read on the forward strand.
GACCCCACTGCCCTAAATCAAAGACCCTCAAACCTTACAATCAAATTGATTTCAAGCAAAGAACCCTCTGTAAACAAGCTAAAAACCTAATAGCTAGCTGTTGCATGGGGATTGGGAAGATAAACACAGTGGATCTGTGGCGAGGCAAGGGAAAGAAAGAAAATATTTTTAAAAATAACCTGCACAGTCCAAATTAAAAAGGAAAGGAAAACAATCAGTTTAAATCAACTTGCAGCAAAGGGAACAGTTCAGCTCCTGGCTAGTTTCAGCAGATCAAGATTGGAGATAAGCTATCTCAACAGCTGAGGTGCAGGAAGAAAGGAAAACAAACCAATCAGTTTAAAAATAAACCTCCTGTTCTCAGGATGGCTGGATCAAAAGGCAAGGATGAATCATTTCATTTCCAAAACAAAAAAATGATGTTTCATTTTGTTTCTCGACTACACGCTGTTTTTTGTTTCGTTTTGTGTTTCATAAGGTTTCGTGAGCTTACAAAATGATGAAACAGTGTGTTGTTTTTCGTAAGGTGCCCATCCCTAGTTAAACCACACCAAGGGGACCAGCAATGAGATTTCCCACTTCAAATACCTTGCCCCCAATTTGTACATTCCTTGCTTGGAAAGGGGAGGCCATTTGAAAAGGCAGAAGAGAAGGCGAGTCTCCACCTCCTCCTTCAACTTAGTTTGGAATTAATGCCTTTATTGTACATTATTTTCCTGAAGGTCCTTTTTTTTGTCCTTCCAATTTCATAAGCCCCCTGTGTTTCGAACAATAGCGGCAATCATGATTGCTACCATGATTCCTCCCCTGTAATCCAACATAATGCTTTGCTAACATGCTGGTCAAAAGGTTAGCCATAAAGAAGTGTAAGAATCTTTGGGTATTAATTATTCATCAGTCCAAACAAAAGGGAAGTTGCAATGAGTATTAAGAACCTGCACACTGCCGTGCAGCTATAAATCCAAGTCTATTAACAATTGCCCGAACGTATTCTCTCCCCCTTGTTCTATTACATTTCCCCCCAATCTTTAAAACCAGTTGAAAATTACCACAACGTCAATACTGTCAGATGCGTACAACCCACACATGATACTCTGTCCATCAAAAGTAGGATTTTTAGATACATTATTAATAAGCACATTCGACTCTTCCATTGTTCTGTTGCATGCAGAGTGCCTTTCAATCATGAATCGCACACCGGCAGAACACCTCAAAGACCAGGCTACCTGCTGCTCAGTTCTTCCATCAGTTACTGTAAATACAGCATTTTCCTTGCTGGTTACAGGAGAGGAGGTATCAGACAAATGCAATATCAAGAAAATGCTGAAAGAGGCAGGGGAGAGAGATCCCGTAGGCTACTCCGGTTGCTTTATTTATTTCAATATTTTTTCACATTGTTTCAAGCCCATCTTTTCCCCTTTTCCGAGACTCAAGCTGACTTACAAAATGGCAGTGCAGGATGAGAGATGCATAAGGCAAAATGCATTCCTCTCCGTCCCTGAGTCAGAGGCAAGGTTAAAGAATTACAGTACTGACACGCTCAATCAGATGATAGGCAGCAAGGAAAGGGGGGTGGGGAATGTTGTATGATGGTCGTATCCACATCCTTTCCCCTGGTAAGATTCTAGTCATAATAATATTAAAATACCACAAAAAAGAAGTAGAAAAAAACACTGTATCCTTTTAAAAATTTGAAGAAGAAAAATTCAGTATCCCCAGTTAAAAATACTTTTCTTTGCTGCATGCTCCTTGGCCAAAAGCTTGCTTCAACAGAGAAAAGCTTTGCCTGCTGGGAGGAGGAATCAAGGCAAAGGGCTAGCATAGCCCTTTTCTAATTTTTATTTTTTACCTTCTCTGTGAAAGAGTTTAATTTCTTGAGAACAACCACTGAAGTGACCCTCTCTTGAGTCCTATCAGATATGCGTTTATATCTTTGCTTCCCGTGTCTTTCTAACCCCTTCTAAGGCTGAAATCATTAAATCCTAAAGCAGGAGTATGAGTTGAGATGGGCCTTTCATGTTTTAGGCTCTTTTTTGTTCCTTTTGTTTCCACGTTCTTTATTCAATTGCGTCTAAAACATGATTTGTATGAATCACGGGGGACGTACTAAAGCTTTGTGTTTTTTCTTTTGCCCATATTTCATTTAAGTTTTCTTTCAGTCCTTATCTGTCAAATTACCTGAGAAATGTGTCATCTAACCAGATTACAAGGTGTGCTGTCAGCAGTTAATTAGAACATTAAGGTGATGGGTGGGGACATTCTGAATCTATAGATGGAGTTTGGATTAGTTGGAATCCAATGTGCGATTGTTTCCTCTATTTGTTCTTTGGAGTGCTCAGCTCCTGGTGTGCAGGGCCAGTGGTGGCAGGGGCAGGGGGGAGGCAGCGGCGACGGGTGGGGGCAGGATGGGTGGCAGGGGGGCAGCAGGGGGCAGCAGGCTGGGCAACACCTCCTGTCCATTTTGGCGCCCTAGGGAACTGCCTAGTTCGCCTTAATGGACACGCCGGCCTGACTCCATGGACGTGGAGTTATGAAGGGTCAGTTATGACTGTAACAACACAACACAACACACACACACACAACACACAACACACAACACACACACACACACACACACACACACACACACACACACACACACACACACACACACACACACACACACACACACACACACACAGAGTAAAAAAGAGAGAATAAATTAATTGATTTGAATTGATTTGGTCAGAAAAAATCCTTAATTCATTATTCGGGACTTGTCAACCTTGATAAATCACAAATCCAATCAAATCACCATTTTTCTGGTTCATGCCCATCTCTAGTTCCCATCCTATGGAAATCTAATAAATGATATTATGTGATAAGAGAGAAGAGAGGGGTTTGCATTTTAATTTCAGAATACAGAGGGGCAGGTGTGTTTTTGTTCTTCAATGCCTAGAATTCCCCAGGCACCATGGCTGCTATTCATGCTGCCTAGAGAATTTTAGGAATTATAATCAAAAAATAGGAAAATCCATAAATTCGCATCTTGTGACACAGTTTATACACACACATCCAAAAGGGTTGAAAATCCATAGAGGAATAATCCACTTTGGGTTTATGACTGGAAATACACATGAAGATGTTCAACTGTGATACACAACTGTGACTTTGCATTTAGGTTCATATTCTATATGCAAACTTGAAGATAGCCTTTCATCTCAACAGTACAAAAATGCTGTTCAAGGCCATTTTTGTTTAAGTCACATTACCTTCTTTCATTGCACATTGATTTATAACACACCCATCAGCCCAGCAGATTAGTGTAAATTAAATTTCACAACAACTGGCCTAAAATGATGACAACTCCATTAGGCTTTAGGTAGCTTAGATAATTATAATAAAATATTTCCTTGTTAATTACATAAATGTATGAATACTATGGTGCCATTTCGTGAACAGTATTAAGACACTGAATAAATGCAGCACGGCAGGATATAAGAGGAAACAGCATGTTCCATTATTTGTAGAAGACAAAGAAGGTAGGGGTCCTTTCGTGTTATTATTTAGATGAGAAACAGCCTTCTATCATAAGGAAATAAACTGGCCTGTATTGATTAAGTAATTATATGTGCTGCTTTTATCTAATCCTACCAAAAAATCTTAGATTTTGTGGTTCACATTTGTTTTTCTTGTATATTTTCCCATTCCCATTTTTGTATATTCATTCATTACTATTTTCCC
>JAHTLZ010000330.1:50489059-50499091 GCA_023846285.1 Phrynocephalus versicolor
TACCTTTTCTCTTTCTGCTTTTCAAGATCATAGACCAGACTCTGCTGACCACCCCTATGTGGCTATGATATGGGTAATTTGAAGGAGAAAGAACATTAAATGGGATGAGGGGGCTGTTCATGATGGTGTTCAGTTTTGGAATGTATTATTATTCTTGAGTAGAGATGGGCATAAAATGAACTTTTAGTTTGTTTCATTATTTGTTATTCATTTCGTTATGTAATGAAATGAATAATGAACCACAGAGTGGATTTAGAACGAAACGAAATGAACCGAAAAAAAATTGGTTCATTTCATTTCATTTCATTAATGGGGGGCGGAAATGTCTCCTACCTGGTGCTGGTCTGGAGGACCAGTCTTCCTGGCTTCAGGGATGGTGACCATAAAAAAAGCCACTGGCCACGCTACAGCTGTAGCATGGGCCACATGGTCGGCAGTTAAAAAAAATAACAATGTAAAATTAAAAAAAAAAAAATTAAAAGGAGCACCGACCCGGCCCCAGGGGTGGCCAGGGTGGCACCCTAAAATCAAGGAAAAATATTAAAACTAAAACCAGCACCAACCAGACCCCAGAGGCCATGTGACCAGCGCTTGAAGGGGGAAAAAGCCACGTGCTACAGCTGTAGAGTGGGCCAGGAACCCAGAAGTTTTTTTAAAAAAAAACAATAAAAATAAAATAAAAAAGGAGCACTGACCCAGCCCCAGGGGTGGCCACATTGGCACCCTACAATCAAGAAAAATAATAATAAAAAACAGTGTTGACCTGGCCTCAGGGACCGAGCGGTCGGCACTTGGGAAAAAAATGTTAAAAAAAAAAAGATTCAGCACGTGGGCCAGGTACTTGGCCCATGAGCACCAGACCTGGTCCGTGGCCAGCAAAAAAAAAAAAAAAAAACGCCACGGTACCGGGCTGCAGTCGGGGGGAAAAAAAAAAGCAGACTGGCCCGTGTTACAGCCATGTAGTCGGAGTAAAAAAAAAAAAAAAAAAAGAGCAGCAACCCAGTCCCAGGGGTGGCCAGGTTGGTGCCCTAAAATAAAGGAAAAAAATAAAAAAAAAATTAAACCAGCACCGACCTGACCCCAGGCGCCGTGCGGTCATCACTTCAAAACAATAAAAATAAAAAATCTTTTAAAAAGGAGTGCCAACCGGACCCCAGGGGTGGCCGGGTCGGTGCTCTAAATCAAGAAAAAAATGGGGAAAAAGAAGCACAGGACAGGATCCGCCGCCACTACTGAGACCAACGAGCTGCTGCCACCACCACCACCGGTAAGATTTTTTTAAAATTTGTACAAACCCAAACCAGAACCGAACCAAGGGTGGGCCCAAACCAGACAAACCCGAACCATGGGTTTTCTGGTTTGTGCCCACCTCTATTCTTGAGTAAGACAAGTCAGGATAAATTCTTAACTTTATGGACATGAAAACTCCATTGTGTATGGGAGCAGGTAGTTCACTATTCTATTGACACTAATGATGGTGTAATTCAGTGCCACAAATGTGTCTAACTCACATCCCATTATTTTATATGGTTTGTTCTCTTGTTCATTAGAATTTGGTTGGAATTTGTTTCCCTTGGCTCAATCTGGCTGATTTGCTGTGTTATTGACACTTTCGGTGGCACAGCACAGGAGGGAAAGCTTAGGATGTAGGTCTTGGTAAACCTCTCAAGGTCTCATATGCAGCCAGGATTTGCCTCCAAATAGCATTGTCCAGAAAGCATTGGAAAGGTCAGCTCCATTGGTGTTGTTGACTGAACCAGCTAAAGAGGTTGACCAGCTATTTTAAATTTGGGGGAGGGGTCGTTTAAAACAAAATGATTTTTTTAAAAAAGTTGTTTCGTTTTTTGGTTTTTTTATGTTTTTTTTTAAATTGCGCCAACCAGCTGGCCCATGGGCCCAGTCGGCGGGTTTTTTCTTTTTCTTTTAAATTTTATTTTTATTTTATTTTTTCTTGCACCAACCAGCTGGCCTGTGGGCCAGGTCAGTGCATCCCCCCCCTTTAGCATGCTGCCCAGCTGGCCTGCAGGCTGGGTCAATGCATTTTTTAATTATTTTTTTTTCTTTTTTTTTTCCTTGCGCCAACCGGGTCAGCACGTTTTTTAATTTTTTTATCACTCACTTCACTGCAGCTCTGACTTACAGCTTTGTTTCAAAGTGCTTTACAGATTTCCCTTCATTTTTTTTCCTTTCCAGGCACAACCTAATTAAATACTGTCAGCACAGCTAGACGGAGTGCCTAGCTACCACTCCTCCCAATCATTGGATGCTCTCTCAAAGCAACAACAAGCTGCAAGAGGGGAGGTTTTCTTTAACATGGAATCATTAAATTGGAAGGGGCCTAAAATAATCATTGAGTCCGACAGCCTGCTCAATGCAGGAATATAAATCAAAGTATATCTGCCAGGCAGTTGTCCAAATTTCTCTAGAATGGCTCCAGAATTACAAGCCACGTGAGACTGATCTAAGGTTTGAACCTGCCTTTTATTTGAAATCTTTAAGAATAATCCAAATAAATGCATTTTCTTGATGTGCAGATGAGAACATAAGAACATAAGAAGAGCCATGCTGGATCAGGCCAAAGGCCCATCTAGTCTAGCTTCCTGTATCTCACAGTGACATCTACACATGTGTCTGGGAGTGCACGATACTAGATATCTGTCTCCCGATACCACTTCCCTGCATCTGGCCCTCTAAGTACCCTGGTTTTAAGCCTGGATATTATACATCTCCATCATGGTTTGTAACCTGTGGTGGACGTTTCCTCCAGGAATCTGTCCAATCCCCTTTTGAAGGCATCCAGGCCAGATGCCATCACTACATGCTGTGGCAGGGAGTTCCACAGACTAACAACACGCTGTTCTTGTCTGTTCTCACTCTCCCAACCTCAGTTTGAGTGGATGTCCCCTAGTTCTGGTGTTTTGTGAGAGGGAGAAGAGCATCCCATTATCCACTTTACTCATGCCCTGCATTATTTTGTACATCTCAATCATATCCCTCCTCAGGTGCCTTTTTTCAAGACTAAAGAGCCCCAAATGATTTATCCTTTCCTCATAAGGGAGATCAACTTGTTCACAAAAATGTGACTGTTTTCTAGTACCAGGAAGTGGCTTAATAAGTGCAGCCCTTCTGGATATTGACAAATTAATCACATTACCTGCTTGAAGAAGGGCAGTTACATATATTAAAAAAACTTTTCTTTGGCTCACCAGATTTCTCAATTTGTGTAACAACAATTTTTTTAAAAATATTTTAGTCCATATTGCTTCAGCAATAATCTTTATAATCCTGTCAAGGGAAGTGATTAATTTTCCAATATCTGAAGGGGGTTGCCTATTAAGTCCTTTTCAAATACTGTACTAGCTTTGGAACACTCATGCTTGACTAGATCATTCTAATCAAGTCTAACTATTGCAAGATTGCTCACATTAGACTGCTTCTGGACACTAATATAGCTGAAACCTTAGATACTACCTGCTTAAATGTTCCACTCTGTGATGATTTAAACCTAGGATTTTCCTGTTACTTCCCAGAAATCTGAACTTCCAGAGTTTCTCATTAAATGAATTGTTCTCAGTAAAAGACTCATCACTTTCTCCAAGACCTACATCCTGTCCATTCTCTGTGAAAGGGCAACATTTGCTTTACCAAGCCTATAGTTTGTTTATTCATCCACTCCCGATAATACAAACATCCAACCAAATGATGTGGTGAAGTTTTCTTGAGATGGAAGAGAACACTTCTAAATCTAAATAATATACCTGAGTTTTCCAAGGGCACCCAGCTTTTTGCTCTTAAAGAAACAGAACTCTGATATACAGTAGTGGTTAGACAATGGAGTTTGGCACTACATATGTCTTGGACCACAACTCCCACAGTCCGTTGTCATTGGCAATACAGGCTTGGAATTCTGGGGGTTGTGGTCCAAAACATCTGGAATGCCAAATGTCCACCACCACTGGTTAATGTGTGAACAAGGGCTCAGGAAATATAAGGTCAAATGACCTTGAGCCAATTGTGCTTTCCTTGTGCTGATAAAACTCCTACATCACAGGGTGCTGTTCCCCCTCCCCCATGATACTGTACAGAGGAGGTGAGCCATGTAGGCTGCCATAAGGGTTTTGGTAGGACAATGTGATATGCATATAACAAACCAACTGATAAATAAACAGAAGTTCAGAAAATGATTCCATCTAAGATCCTTCTCAGCTGTGATAGGTTTTGGACCGCAGAGCATTTTTTACATGTGGGATGCCTGATTTTCTGTAACTTCAAGCTTCTTCCAGTACACCAGGCCATAAGTGAATCAAATCAAATATAATAATTTAATCACTCAAGAGAGCCATATGCACAGTGCATACAAAATGTCCTTCTCCTTCCAACGAACATTAAATTCATTTATTATTAATTACACTTCCAAATCATTTCCTTTTACATACCATCAAGAAAGATCAGAGGGACTTCCTATGTGGTTTTGGAGAGGGAGTTTATTTTTCCTTAGGGTATGTGAATTGGGAGGATTAGTCACAATTCAGACAGGCAAGGGGAACCAGAAACAGGGGAGTGAACTGCCTTATAGCATGGAAACTTTGCTATGCAAAGGTATACCTGTTGTGCTAAAATTTGACTGCAGGTAAGATTCATCAACTGATCAGACAGACCATATATTATCATCATCACACATCAATTATATCAAGTATATTCAATTTGACATTTTAATGACTTGCATAACGCAATGCCCCATTAACATTTTATAGTGCATTCACATTTCTGAAATAATGTAATTGCTGAGATAAGAGATAAACACACTTTCATCTTACGTGTACAACAGTAATAATGAAACAGAGATTTCAACCACTATTTGCTCTTTATTTTAATAAATGTTGCTTGTGAGAACCTCTGCATTCTCATAACAGGTTACTTTCGTTGACAGAGATAGGGGTTCAGTCCAACTGTCTCCTTGAGATGACATAGCGCATAGGGTCAACATGTGGGTGTACTCATACACATACATGTGAGTGCTCACTCATGTGCAAATTCAGGCATATGCATATGTGCTTTTCAATCAGGTCATACCAGCTGGGCTCCCTCCAACCTTTCCTTCCTCTCATGTTTGTAATCTAAAACTCTCTCTCTCTCTCTCTCTCTCTCTCTCTCTGTGTGTGTGTGTGTGTGTGCTTTACATTCCTTTAAAAAATCTGAAGTAGCAATAGCAATGAAAATAGAATACAATGATCAAAAGCAGGGCTGGCGCTTCCATTAAGGCGAACTAGGCAGTTGCATAGAGCGCCAAAATGGAGACAGGGCACTGGACACCCTGCCACCCTCCACCGCTGGCCACCACCGTCCGTCCCCCCACCGCCCGCCAGCCGTCCATCGCCGTCCTCCCATCGCTGCCCGCCGCTGCCCCCCACACCCATCACCGCCCACCCCCTGCACCCGTTGCCATCCCCCGCCACCCCCATTTTATTTCATTTTTCAATTCATTTATCTTCATTTTGTTTCATTTCGTTTGAATTTTTTTAAAAAAAAAACCTTTTGTTTTTCATTTCGTTTTGTTTTTTGTGTTTTGTGTTTTATGTGCATTTTATGTAACTACTGTGTGTGTGTTTATGTGGTTTTTATGTTTTTTACCTTTGCTGTATGTGTTTCGGGGGAAGCGTGGGCTTTTAAAACTTTTTATTAATCCCTGAAGCAAGTGCCGATCAGCTGGTGCATGGCTTTTGCTTTGGGGACTAAAGATCAGTGCTTGCTTTGGGGACTAAAAATGTTTTTTAAAGCCCACACTTTCCCATACCCAATCTGATGTGCTGGTGGGGGGGGGAGCAAGGGCTTTTAAAACCTTTTTTTTTACTCCCCTAAGCAAGACCCGCATGCCAGCTAATTGGCATTTGCTTCGGGGACTAAAAAGAACTTTTAAAAGCCTGTGCTTTCCCCCACCCAATTGGAAACATTGGGAGGGAAATCGGGGACTTTTTTTTAAAAAAAATTGTCCCCTAAGTAAGCCCTGTGCACCAGCTGATTGGCGCTTGCTTCAGAGACTTTAAATAAAGTTTTAAAAGCCTGCACTTTTCCCCACCTGATTGGGCATGTTGGGGGGGGGAGTGGGGCTTTTAAAAGTTTATTTTAGTCCCCTAAGCAAGCCCGCACACCAGCTGATTAGCGCTTGCTTCACGGACTAAAATTTTTTTTAAAAGATTGTAATTTCCCCCGATCAGGCGCATTGGGGGGAATGGCATGGGCTTTAAAAACTTTTTTGCTCCCTAAGCAAGTGCTGATCAGCTGGCATGTGGGGCTTCGGTGACAAAAAAACAGTTTAAAAACCTAGCACCATCCCTGGACTCAATCAGGCACATTGAGGGGGAATGTTGTGAGGTTTTTAAAGTGGCTTTCAATGCATTCCTATGGGGAAATGAAAAATGAAATGGAATGAACTGAAATTTTTTGTTTTGTTTTGTTTCCTTTTTCTTTGAAGGGGCAGTTCATTTTTTGTTTCATTAGAGAACAAAATGAAAAATCTAACGAAAAATTAATTTTGTGCCCATCTCTACTACCAATCACTATGTCAGACTACACAGGGAAGCCATTGAAATCGACAAACATGAGCAGAGTTTCAACAAAAAAGAAGAAAGTCTAAAAATCAACAGAGCCTGGCTTCCAGTACTGAAAACTACAGCCTGCAAAAGATCAAAGTTCAATGATTCCCACCCAGCCGCAAGCACCTGTCATCAGTTCACACAATAGAACAGCTAACGACACCCCTCAGCTATGTGAAGGATTGCTGCCACCCCTGATTACAATGAAACCTCTTAATCCATCCATCACAATACAATGACTAACACCTATTCTTCTACATAGGACAAGTTTCCTCTTTCCTACAACTTTAAAACTGCACGGTCTAATTCACTCTATACCACAGAGCATTGAGAGAACTCCTAGTTCCCTGAGCTCCTTGCCCTCTGAAAATGCTGGCCACAAAGTCTGGTGAAATGTCAGGAAAAAAAACTTCCAGAACATGGCCAAACAGCGCGAAAAACTCACAACAGCTATCAGATCCTGGCCGTGAAAGCCTTCGAGAATACATTAAAATAAAATACTTCAAGGGGATGATATAAACCAAAGAGGTAGTAAAAACCATAAAAGCCAGGCAATTCAACTTTGACTCTAATTCTACACTAAAGAGAAATGCTATTGCTCCAGCCCAGGAGCAGGAAAGACTTTGCCCCACCCCATTACGCTCAGAATAAAACCTTGCAAGAGACAAAATGTTGGGAGCCTTCCATCTTTGCAGTAACGATGGACCTTTGTAAAGGCCTGCTGCTATTTTAGGATTCCTCTTTGGTTCTACCAACCAATCCACCCATTCATTCCCTTCCAACTCCATAATGTGGGATCTAAAGTATGACCCACTACTGGGCCTTCAATACATTTCTATGGGAAATGTATATAAATGAAAATTTGCTTAACATAATTTCATTTGGAACAAATAAATTCCTTTATACAAGGTACCACTGCATATTGTTTGCCCCTAAACTTCCTCTAGCCTTCTAATTGAAGCTTATAGTAAGGGTAGTGTAGAATCTCCCAGAAGGAACAGTCTACCCCATGGTAAAAATGGAGGCTTTTCTTGGACTCAAAACCAAGGTAACCCAGGGAAGTCAAAATCTGCAAAAGTAAAAATTACATGGAAAAAAAGGTGAACTTAAAAACTGTCTGCATGTGAGTCTGGATGTGGTTGTGAATGAATGTGATTCTGAATCTGTGTCTCCTTGACCCTAGCAACAATTGCTTCTTGCTTTGCTGATGCCCCTAATTTTCCTGTATTTTGGTTCGTTTATTTACCTTCATCCATAAAATTCAGTTCTGTATCAGGACATGGCAGGCAGAGAGCAAAAGTACAGTGGAGCCCTAATTTATGAGATTAATGCATTCCGAGAGAATGCTCATAAATCGCTAATCTCATAAACCGGGGAGCGGTTTCCCATAGGAATGCATAGAAAAGCAATTAATCCATTTCGGAGGAATGGATTTAAATGCATTCCTATGGGAAAGCACTTTAGATGACCGCGGTCCCCCCCAATCAGAGGGGGTAGCAGTGGGTCATTTAAAATGTCTTTAAGCAACCCAGCCAAGCGCTTGTCTCAGTTGCTCAAGGACATTTTTAGAAAATGCAGCTTCTCCCCCCTCACCACCATTGTATGCGTAGTGGGAGGAGCAGCAGTTTTTTCATTTTTTTCCTCTTCTGATGCAATGGCTGCCATCAACACTTGCATCAGGAGAGAGAGAGAAATGAAAAAAAAACCCACCGCTTCTCCCTCAAGGCACCCGATGGTGGGGGGAGAAGTAGAGGGTTTTTTTACCCTAAAAAAAAGATATTTGAGGCACTGAGGGAAGCTGCCTAAGGCAGTGCCCACTTCCCCCCCCCCAGTGAGGGAAAAAGCGCACACTGTTTGAAAGGTCTTTGAGCAACCAACCCAAGTGCTTCAGGCTCCGAGGAAGTTGCCTCTGTTTAAAGAGGCAGCTTCCCTCAGAGCCTCAAAGACTTGAGGGAGGAAAAATTGGGCCCTGTTTCAAAGGTCTTCCCTCAGTGCCTCAAAGACCTCACCGGAGGAAAAAGCAGGCACTGTTTCAAAGGTCTTTCAGTCATTGAGGGAAGCTGCCTCCATTTAAAGAGGCATGCAATATGATGCAGACATTTTTTCCTTGCCCCAAGCCTGTGCTGGATCTCAGATGCAAGCTGCAAGCCATTGCTGATAAAAATATTTTGGGGAAGATGCTGAGAGGTGCAGCTGTCCTATGGCTGGCAAATGCCATCAGAAAGACTCAGGTTTCAGGAGGAGAAGTCCAAGCAATACAAGCTGTAATATCAGTTGTGTAGGGAATTGCCAATAATACCACATAGTTAGATTTAAATATTTAATCTAATAAAATCTCAAGACCTGGCAAGTAGTATGTGTGAGTGTTACGTTGGGGAAATTACTATGTAGTTTATTGTGGATGGAAGCAGAAACAAGGATGTTGTAAACCTTTTCCAGAAGCTGAAAGTAAAACACAGGGTCTTAATTGTTCTTTTATTCCCTTACATTTGTTGAAAAGTAGTCAGTATATTTCCCCATGGAGAAAAATTAATGTAATTATTACCATTTCGCTGTGATACCTCATTACATCAGTGGTGCACAGTGAGACTCCATCATTGCCACCATGTTCAGTTCGGATCCCTGGTTCTGTGTCTGAAATATACATGCTGACTTTAGGTATTTATGTACAATCTCTTATGTTGACATTCTCATGAGGCAGCCTGTAAGTGGCCTAAAAGGCTATACAGTGACCCCCCACAATTTCGCGGTTCAGGTATTGCGGCCCTGCTACATCGCGGGATTGCAGTACCTGCACCATGGGCAGGCGGGGCGGCCAGGTCACTCCACGCTGCCCCCCTGCACCCCTGAGAAGCCTTGGGGGTGTGTGGGAGGGTAGCAGGGGTGATTGGGTCACTTCGCGCCGCCCTCCCATGCACCCCTGAGAAGCCTCGAGGCGGTAGGGGGGCACGGGGGCTGATCGGGTCACTCTGTGCCACCCCCCACGCACCCCCAAGAAACCTCAGGGGTGCGTGGGAGGGTGGGGGGCGATCGGGTCGCTCTGCGCCATTCAACCAGGCTCCCCCGAGAAGCCTCAGGGCAGCCGGTAGGGGCGGTGCAGAGCGATTGAGTCACTCCACGCCGCTCAATCAGGCTCCCCCAAGAAGCCTCAGGGAGCCTGGGAGGGGCAGCGCGGAGCGATCGGGTCACTCCACGCTGCTCAACCAGGCTCCCCCGAGAAGCCTCGGGGTGGCCAGGAGGGGCGGCGTGGAGCGATCGGGTCACTCTGCGCCACTCAACCAGGCTCCCCCGAGAAGCGTAAAGCTGCTGCTGTTGCTGCTCCTGGAATTCACATGTTTTCTGAGATCATAATTTACTTCCACCTTATTTATCTTTCTGGCTATCTCTCTCTTACACACACACACACACACACACACACACACACACACACACACACACA
>JAHTLZ010000330.1:50499101-50515089 GCA_023846285.1 Phrynocephalus versicolor
TAACTGAAGGGCCAACTCCATAAATGTGTGCCCCTAGTTTTCATTTGGGGCCCATAACTTCAGAGACTGCAGTGCTGCTGACCTGGTAATCTTATTTGCAATTGAAATAGCTAAACTGTTTACTACTCCCTAATCACAAACATGGATTGCATGGATTTGTTAAGCAAATTTACCCTGTCTCCAGAATTTTTTATGTTGTACAGATTTTATGTTATACAAACTGTTTGTTATACAAGAGTCCACTGTATCATGTTTTATAAAATGGTAAGTGGGGCTGATTTTGCTTAACTATCATTTCATCGCACACTGTTAATACAAGTTGTTCTGCTTTATAACTTTTTATTTCATCATTGCACAGCATTGTGATAGAAAATCACTGATTTTCCTTTCCTTCTTTCTTTTATATTGTGCCTTCATTTTGTGGATGTTATTCCCTGTTTCTCTACTGCAATTCAAATGACTCTTCACATTTATTGCACCTGTGGATCCAACTATTGCCCCCTGGGTCAAATTAAAAGATTTCATTTTCAAGGGTCACTGAAAAACATGGAGGTTTAGAAGTTTGTTTTACATGATTAAATAAATCTAATGTTATAATATCACCCTATGCAATTTTGAAGACACTGTATGACTCATTATGCAAATGCTGTTTATTTGCTCCTTGTCTTTTCATTGTGCAATAATGTAAGTTCCCTAAACATAGCTACATTATATGGCACAAGCTTTAATTTGATTCACCTTATCTTTTAGGTTAATATATTAAACTATATTCAAAAATAGGCATGAAAAGTGCCTCTTTTGGGGAATGGATATACATTACAATTCTGATGCCCATTCAGTAAGAACAGTTCATAGCCTGAGTAGTTCATCTACCCCAGATTAATGGGGTGCCCGCTTATTTCAGAAACAAACTACCTAAGCCTTGAATGACATCTGTGATCAGCTAAGGAAAACATCTCACTCTGCTTAATGGTGTATTCATCCTTGTGTGAGCATCCATATGCCACATTGATTCTACACAGAAAACAATGTATCGGAACATATGAAGGTGCTCCAATACTGCAAGGATGAATGCAGGAGCTCCAAAACAGCCATCACTGCAAACGACCAGCAAGGTCCATTTTATATGAAACCCAATACATATGGCAGGAAACTTCATGAAAGCAAAAAGTTGTTTATTATTTATTATTTATTTGTTACACTTATAACCCGCCCATCTTCCGGAACAGAACTCTGGGCAGCTAACAATATAACAAAACTACAAAAAAAAAAAAAGAAACCAGGATATTTTAAAAAAATCCAATAAAATGAGGAGGGAGAATGCCCTCGAGAAAAGATGACCTGGGTGGCAAAGAGAGAGAGAGAAACTTAAATAAAAAGGGTAGTGCAGTTCATCCCATTTTCTTAGTTCATATATATTTGTTTTTCTAATGTGCCACCAAATCACTTCCAACCTTTGGCTAGCCTATGAATTAGTGACCTCCAAATGTCAGCGCTGCTCAACTGTTGCATACCCAGGGTTGAAGCTTTCTTTCTCTTTTTCTTCCGTTTTTTCTAACATTATCATCTTTCCCAGTGAGCAAGTCCCTCTATGCTACATGGCCGTGCATACTCCAGGCATACTCCGTGCCGAGGTTTTCCACCCCTGCACACCTGTCCCAACCATTTTTCTTCTGGTTGCACTGGAATCTGTGGGGGTGGGGTTACGTGTGTGTGTGTGTGTGTGTGTGTGTCTATGGTGCTTGCACAGGAGGTAGCCACCTCAGTGGGCCCAAAAAATCAGAGGGCACATTGCCAGTAAGTCTTGACTTTTCATGATGTACCCAAACTATGACAGCCTCAGTTTAATCATTTTGCTGCTAGGGAGAATTCGGACTTGACTTAATGTATCGGTCACTTATTTGTTTTTCTAGCAGCTCTTCTCGAATGCCACATTTTGAATAAATCATTTTTAATTTTTTTTTTACCTTTCTCCATATCCATCTTTCCTATCCATACCAAATAATAATGAATATCATAGTACTGATGTATGTAACCCCTCTTCCTCTTCCTCCCCACACCTGCATAGACTTCTAGGAACAGATAGATTAAAATGTACATTTGATGCATCAAAGGTAAACATAAATATTTTTGCATGTGCACATGTGAAGCAGCCTTCGGAATTCTGTGCAATGGAAGTAAATAACCTCCTTGAGGAAAGTCCGTACTAAAATAAAATAATATTGGAAAGGCCTTAATTTTTTCACAGATAGTTTTTAAAATTCCCACTTAGTTCATAGAAAATGGTAAGGGAAAATGAAAAGGGCATTTTTTATCATTGTCCTGCTGTGCTCTTCAATGCTTATAAAAACATCCAACTGTTTGGGGGATTTGGGCTCACAGAAATGCGGGATCAATAGACAGACAGACATATATGTGTGTGTGCCTGTGTCTATCTTGGTGTTCCCTTCTAAACATTATTTTTCTTTTCAATAGCCTGTTCCACATGCCTCTCTTCTGAAACATTCCCTTGCTTTATTCTCAGAAGCTGTCAGGATGTGCCAAAAAGCAATGTAATTTCTATTAGTAAATATGCTTCACTATGGAGACAATGCGCATTCACAACACGAAGGGTTAAAGCAACATATTGCCAAGATGCACATCTGCCTAAAGACGGCTGCATTATATCATATATTTCAAAGCTAGAGTTGAAACGAAAAATAAATAAATGGCTCCTGTGGATTCATGAATAAATCAGTGTTGAATTACTTTGGAAATGATTCTGTTAAAAATCAATTTGAAGTTTACTGTACAATGTGATCCTCTTATGCCTAGCTACCCAAGATCAATATGATGCAGACATTAATCAACATTTGAGCCCATGCCCCAGTGCTTCAGATGGAACAATGACTGCTGAATGAAGCAGATTATTGTGGAGGGAGCGCTGCAATAATGTTTGCCGACCACTCCTTGGGATCATATTGTTACAGGAAGAAAGACCCATAATAGAGTTATTCATTTCTTTCGGTGGTGGGTGTCATCTTAAAAAAAGGTTTTCCACATGCCTCCCTGCTTCCACTCTGCGTGCCAACATAGATAACAATTTATTGTAAATAGTCAGACAAATTAATTAGGCATGCACTTTGATTGTCTTCATCATAATAAAATCAATTGGTCGTCATAATTACTCCAGAAGATGTTCTATTGTAATTCAAAATTCATGAAGTTTAAGTATGTGGGAAGAGTCTCAGAACAAGGCTCTTTACCACCATCGCCTTTAAATAGGATTTGTAAAGTTCTGATGTATTACCGGTGGCAAAAGTTCCAATATTTAACATTGGTTAGATGTCAAGAAGAAAAGTGATGCAGGCACTTATTTTCATGAAAATACAAGGTCTGCATTGAATACTCACAAATTATACTCTGGCTACCATCCACTGAAGATTTGACTACTATGTATGCACTTTCTCAGTGACATATTTTAAACTGTCATTAAGGAAACAAAAACAAAAAAACCTCCAAAGAAACGTGCCTCACTGGGTGAAGGGAGGGAGCACAGTGTTTTCCTCCAGTGAAATCAATGGAATATATCCCACTCATAGAAGGCATGTTGCCCATCACAGAATAGTGTTTATATTTAACTAGTACATAGTTAATACCTTGGGGGCTACTTGTTCCCTGTATGTGGTATGTGGTCTGCCGTGTGGCAGTGCTGTGATTCTCTCTCAACTCAAAGTGCTGTGATTCTCTCTTAACTCAAAGTGTTGACACTTTTGCAGTCTCTGTTTGCACTATCAACACCTCATGACAGCCCCTCAGTGACACAAGAGTCCTGTTTAAATTGTGTGTGTGCACCTTTCTAGAGTTAAAGAGCTCCAAGCCATGGATGCTCTTTTGTTCCAAATTTAAGCTCCTATATATGGATAATGACATGACTCAAGAAGACAGTGTCCACTACTGGTAGGTGAGTTGAGAACACTGATTTCCTAGGGTCCAGAATGTGAGGGGATGGGATTAGAAAACCATATTTTTCCATGTATAAGACATCCCTATGTATAAGACAATCCCCACTTTTCCAATCCAAAACTACAGTTTTGCAACCACATGGCTCTCTCCTTGGTTTACTTCCATGACCCTCATTTTTTTGTCTAACATTTTAATAGAAAAATATAGTCTTATGCACGAAAAATACTGTAATCTCACATGACGTGCTAATGACTGGAGAGGGTTAGATGCAAAATTTTATATCATGGAATTTCACAGATTATTTAATCCCTTTTCTCAAAATACTATAGTTAACGAGATATTTGCAGAGTGTTCTAGCAAGAGTTCACCAAACTACAAATCCCAAGATTCCTTAGGAAGGATCCATGACACTGCTGATGCTGTTGTCTTGTGGAAATACTATGCCTGTGTCCATGTTTATGCTTATGCCAATGTTTTATGAGGTGCTTATATTAGTGTCCGCCAAAGTTACAGAGTAACAGAATAGATCAAAAACCCCATAGCTTTCTGCTTTATACCCAACATGCATGCAAGAGATGGTAGGGGCTACCTTGGCTGCTATAGAGAGCCTTCAATCTGACTTTGAAAATGGCTGGGGAGAGAATCTATATTTGGTTTGCTCAGAGCAGAAGTAATGCAGTTGTGTTGCACAATGTATAATTTCCTAGCTCTGGGTGAAGTGATCAACAAATGTGCTCAGTAGTTACAATTTTAAAAGCAAGATCATTGTAGAAATCTAAAGTAAACACATGACAAGGATGGGGTTCTGGCTGTAGGATGTAAGTGTATTAGTAGAACACAGTCCAGTACAGTTAATGATTTGGGGCTGTGTTTTTCAGAAATGAGAATGCCTTTAGTTTCTTTGGGAGAACGTGAGGTTTAGAAATCTGGAATTTAGCGCTAGTTACAGTGAAGGTTGTTTGGTGAATCTTCAAACAGGCAGCAGAAGGTCGGGCATCAGAAGGACCCAGAAGAGATTGGAATTTTAAAATAACAATAAAAACTTCTAGCATTTGTCATTACTTTGGGGCAGTCGGATGATCATTATAATTTCTCGACTGGAAAACTAATTTAATCTGGACCATTGATAAGAATTAAATAAATATGAGAATAAAGCCGAAAACTTAGTCATCTCTCAAAAGGTCTCATTGACACAGCCAAGATGCCAACCTGTAGAGTGTAACAAATACTTGTGGTTAACTAAGATAGAGCCAACGGGGAAGCGAAGACAACACAAGGTCACATGACATACGTAGGCACCATCTTATGGCACCAAAAGAGCCATTTTGTTAACAGCAACACACAGGCAGTTAGCCAAGCAAAAGGAAAACAATCTCAAACTAAAAGAATAAACAAAAGCCGTTTCTAAGAATTATGATAACTTACCAGGTATGATTACATATGATATGCGCATGATATACGTAAGCTGCGGTTACAAAAAGGTATAAAAAAGGAGACCACTCTGGGAGAGAGAGCAGCAGTTTCTCGGGTCTATGGCCCAGATCATTCTGTGATGGAACTCTTACTAATACCTTGGTTGTGTGTTGTCTGTCTTGTGTGTCTACTGTAACTCTGTACTGGCTATAACTCTGTATTGACTATAAACTCTGTACTCTTATATCTGTCCTTATATCTGTCTAATAAACTGAATGAACTAATCCCTTGCGTGGCAGTTTCCTGAGAACCACCAAAATTTATCACCATGTTATTAGCACATTGTGTTGTCATTGACAGCTTGCCAAAATAAAATAAAATAAAACAAAGTTTAAAAAAGAAAGTGCGGGGTATACACTCTGGTCTCCTCTAGTGGCCAGTTCTCACAAGGCATCTTGAAAAAGAAGAAAACAGTACTTCCCTTACCACTTCACAGGACTTATTTTTACTTTACCCTATTTGAAAATTCTCCAGTATAAAAATGGCATTAAATGAAAATTTCCTACCAAATGCTCCTAAAATGCCCTTGAAATATTCCTTAAATGTAATCTCTGAAAGTAATATTTGAAAATGCTATTCATTGCTCCCCCAGAATAACTATGCACATATTTCATATCAAGTTATTGAAAGTAACTTGCCCACACCAGCATTACCCACAAAACTATGCAAGCAGAAGTTGTGTTGTTTCTAAGTAGCTATATCCCATGGTTCTATATTGTGCTTACAGAATTTGTAGTCAGTCCTGGAGATAGAGTCACTGTAGAAGGTCAAGGCAGAGGAAAGCTGCTCCCCTACACAGTAACAATGAGGAACTGGCTAGGCTGGAGTTTATGGAAACCAGTCTTAAGCAGAAAGCTTTAAGTGTTTGTCTAGTTAGGGAAATTCTCTTCTAAGGAATGGCAACCAAGGGAATTTGCTAACATGGACCTTTCTCCTCCTCTATCTGCTTCTGTACGTTTGGGATAGGCAATTGACCTGGATGACTGAGAATCTTCACAGACACATTTAACCATTGTTTTCTCTTGATCTCCCTCTTTTTCCCCTTTCCTTTCATCCATGACCTTCTTTCTCCTCCACAATCTTTTATTAATACTAATAAACATGACACATCTGAACAATTCTGACTAACGGCGGCCCTTTTTAGGGATTTCTAGATAAAGGCTGCTCATATGTTGTTTACTGTTCCATTCTTCTGGGGACATCCTGTGACTGTACAGCTTGCCCGTGGCCACAAGGACTGGTTCTACTTCCAGGGGGAACATGGGGAGAATTGAATTCCCAGTGTCTGGCTCTGCTGCCAGATACTTAAACCCCTTATCCTCAGCCCTGCCCAGCCAAATGTTCCGACATAGTTTTTTCCCTCTCATCTTCTGTTTCACAGGATTACATTCTTATCAGATACAGTAGTCCCCCAACTATTGCAGTTACGGGTCTTAAACCACCGCAATATAGGAAAATCCATGATGTGGGGACGCCTCAGTGGGAGGCACTCCTGCCCACTCTAGAAACTAATGTGCCAGGTCCTGATGCTCCCTCATGCCTTTCTGAAGACTTCCACCCTCTGGAAATGGACATGCCAGCTCAGCTGGTGCTTCCTCCCTGCCTCCCCCCCCCTCCACACCTCTGTAATGTGTCTTACTGGCTTCCTCCACACACGTACCTTCAAAAAACACATGCACGCACATACGCACACCTCCAAAAAGTGTCCTGCTGGCTCAGGCTGCTTGCAAACACTTTTCTACAGCAAAAGGACCTCACAGAAGAGACCTGCAAGGTCAGGCTGCTTGAAAACGCCCCTCTGAATCCTCCCCTCCCCACCGGAAATGAACTTGCTCCCTCGGCACACGGGCACCTTGACACATACACACACACGCACAAACACACACACACACACACCTTCAAAGAGTGTCCTGCTGGGTTGAGTTGCTCTGCGTACCTTTCTTTCAAAGTGCTTCTCAAATCTTGAGTCACCCCTGTTCTTGCTCTGCAAATCCCAGAAACCCCAGCCAGCACAGCGCGAGTGTGTATGTGTCAAGGTGCCTGTGTGCTGAGGGAGCCAGCAGGACACATTACAGGGGGGCGGCGGCAGAGGGGTGAAGAGGCAGGAAGGCAGCACCACCCAAGCTGGCATGTCCATTTCCAGAGGGGCAAGAGGATTCAGAAAGGCATGTATGAGTGGGTGGACCTGGCAAGGCACTTCCTGGAGGTTTGAGGAGGGTGCAGAAAGCAGGGTGGAAGCAGCACAATCCAGCAGGACACTTTTAGGAGGAAAGCGGTATGTGCTTTGTAGTGCAGAAGGCGAGTTAAGGGGAAAGACATGCATGTGTGTGCGTGTGCGTGTGCCTGTGCCTGTGCCTGTGTGGGTCCAACATTTCCGGATTATTGTGGGGCCTCAATGCTTGAACCGCGATATGACGGGGGAGTACTGTATTGTCTGTTTGTGCATGTTAAGATGGTGCTATACAACTGTGGGCCTTCTTACACGACCCCTAAACTCCGCCGCAAATGGCTCCCAGCTCCAGAGTTTAAAATTGTTTACCCACCAGCTCCGGAGTTTACTGAAAATTAAGTGCAGCCACACCCACCTAAGCGCATCCCAGCGCACTTTTCTTGTACCTGCTCTCCAAGGGTGAAAAATCTTAATGCAGATGTGCCGGGCTCTCCTCGCTTCTTTTTGTTGTTGTTTTTTGCCTCCCGCTCCTTTAAGAGAAGGAGCCAGGAAGTCACATGGCTCCAGCAGTTTCCACTGGCACTGGGGAGGTAAGTCTTTATTCTTTTGTCCCTTTTTTTCTCCCTCCCCTCACGCAGCCAGCAGCCAGGACGTGCGGAGGGGTAGGAACGCATGAAGAGCGACAAACCCCTAAGATCTCTGGTCCGAATTAAAGTGACCAGTGGATCTTAGGGGTCATGTAAAAGCGCCCTGTGTTTCCAAAATAAAGGAAGCAGAGTGCTAAGAAAGAAATAGAGAAGTCTGGGGGGGTGGCACCAAGGAGGGAACAAGTTTAACTTAAAAAAATTGGACACATTGAATGCACTGTGAACATAACTGTTTCAGCAAATGTGAGAAACATGCCTACTTATCAAATTAAAAGTGCCTGAGGGCAGCAGTCAATTCACACACTCTGTGATGTCCACAGAGCTCAAATACAAGAGATGAAAATTATGTGTGTGCGTTTTAAGCTTCCACTGCAGTGATGAGAGAATTGGTAATTGTTTACTGCAAGCCTTCCAGCCACTTGCTCAAGAGACTAAAGAGTACAAATGTCAATTCCCCAATCCTGAATCATCATGATGTCTAGTAATTACCCTCTTGTCATTGGTACTATAATTATTTGTTTCTTTTAATCATCTCCTGGGAGCCAATGGAAACAACTTGGTTACATTGGTTTTATTGTGAGGTGAACCCCTGGAAGTTACATTGTCTTGGGGAATTGTTGGGAATAATTAAGAACAAATGGTACCACTTAGATTTTTTTTAAGAAAGTGACTCCTGTTCAACAATTTAAAGAAAGTGGGTGATAAATCTTCATTTAAAGTGCAAGATCTGTAGTCTAAGTACAGCTCAAGTAAACAAAAAGTTTAAAGTTAAATCTAAGTAATGGTAATGCTTTGCCAGAAGACATAATTTGAGCCTATAAAATAAGCTGCTTAGAAAACTCCTAAAACGTTATTTGAAGCGGGACTATATACATGCCTATTTACCATTTGGTTATTGTAATATCAAATGAGGGCCTGGACAGATTAAGTACCATGGACAGATCTTGGATAACCTTCCTTATTGCTTCAAACACAGTGGTTTAATGCTTCTCAGTAAAGCTCATTCTGTGCATTCTGGTCCCAGTTATCAACTCTAATTGAGTGTGCAGAAATCCAGAAATAAAGACGCACGCATAAGCTGGCCTTAAAATGCCATAAGTGGAAGTATGTCAAACATATGCAAACCTTTTTGCCTGAATAGAAGCCCAATTATAAATCATTACGGCACATAAGACATAACAGAGGGATATGGACTCTTATAACACCAGTTTCTGTTGCATATTGGAGCTGCTACTCATACTTACAGAATACTTAAGTGCACCTCAGATGAGGAATGATGCCAGAATGGTACATACTGAGTGCTAAAAAGCTATACTGGGAACATAAATGTATTCCTTTGGTATCAACACCTCATATCAGGACCATTAACACTTAATATATTTAGCAGAGTTATATATCTGTAATTAGGCTGGAGTCCATATAAACTGACTTAAGTAACATGATATTGCTAACTCTGTCTCGATATGAGACGCTACATCACATACCCTAATATATTGATCTGTACATCGTGAAAGCTTGCAAGCATTTCTGTCAACAGAATTTTGACTTCAAAATTATTTCAGCAGCTGGGTTAATATGTCTCGGGGGAGGGGGAGGAATTCCCCAATCATTTTAAAACTTCCTTTTGATCAGCTGTAGAATTTCAGTCTGTGAATATTCAGCAAAGTACATTCAAACCAAACTTTCATTGCCTAGAAACTAAAAATGTCAAGAATTCTTGTAAACATCTCATTTCTTAGCCTAGGCCAATAGCCTTGGCAAGGTGAAACAGCTTATTGTGAGTCTGCAAGCCACCCAAAATAATGTATCACCAATATTAAAGCAAGATAACAAATATTTCTTGCCTCCCCCCCCCATGTTTACACTTAATGTGATAGCAAAGAATTGATCCTTTTCCTAAGTGCATATATAAAGCAGGAACAAAAGGCTATGCGGAATGCCAGCTAAGATGCAAACTGTTGAAAAATACAACCTGCAAAAGGTCAACAGTCTCCACCCAGTCTCTAGAACAGGTGACCACTTCACACAACAGAACAGCTAATGACCACCAGTCAACCACAGATACAGATCATCCCCCTGGAGCACAGTGAAACATTTAATTCCTCATTATCAAAAGAAACACCCCGATCACAGGGAAGGCCTAGTCTCCAGAATAGGACAATAGGGAGGTGGGAATGTTTAGCCTTTCAAAAAGAAGTCTGAGAGGGGATATGATAGCTATCTTTGAAAGAATGTCATATTGAAGAGGAACAGGTTTGTTTTCCATGGCTTCAAAGATTAGGACGCGAGGAAATGGTTTCAAACAACAGAAAAAGATATTCCATTTAAACATCAGGAACAACTTCATGACAGTTAGAGCTGTTCGGCAGCGGAATATGCTGCCACAAAGGGTGGTGGAGTCTCCTTCTTTGGAGGTTTTTAAGCAGAGGCTGGATGGCCATCTGTCAGAAATACTGTAAATGGGTTCCTGTATGGCAGGGGGTTGGACTGGATGGCCCTTAAGATATCTTCCAACTCTATGATTCTGTGATTCAAATTCCAAGGCTATAAACACCCAGCAAACTTATACTCTATACCAGAGCACACAGAGAATCTTAACTCTCTGTGCTCCTGCCCTCTGAAGATGCCATCCACAGAGATTGGTGAAACGTTAGGAAGAAAAACCTCCAGAACTCGGCCAAACAGCCCAGAAAACCCACAACAACCATCAGAAGATCCCAGCAGTGAAAGCCTCTGAGCATATTGAACCAATGTTTTTAAGTCTGCACAGCAGCAAGTCAGCAATCATCAAAGTTCCAGAGATTACTTATATGCCAAATACATTCTCATGGATGGATGTACCTTTTTGAGTGTGCATGTTTATTTTTATTTTATTTTATTTTGTAAATGTGATGCTTCATATTACTTTTAGAATCCCTGTCTACACTAATTAGTATCAATAGTACCAGAGCAGTTTTGCTAAATGAATTTAATTCAGATTGTATGATTTTGTGCTTGCAGAATGATATGAGACCCAAGAATCAATTATTACCCCTAGCTGCAGGCAGGATACTGATGGTCCTATTAGAGAGAGAAAAAACTGTTTCCCTTTTGGAGAATGTGCATGTTGCTTTTAAAACTAAACCTTGTGGCGCAGAAAAGGTCGTAAAGGCATTAGCAGAATCAATTAGATCAGCATGAGCAATTTAGATACAAATGCATTGAATAACCAAAGAAATTGGTCTCTCCCTTTTATTAAAAAAAAGGCAACATTCCCTTTGTCAGTATAAGCTAGTGGGATTTGTCAAGGGTTTATCTTTTTCACATAAATTACATTGGACAAAAATAAGAGAAGAGGGACCATATGTTCTCTCTCTCCCACCCCCTGTGTGTTGAATGTAACATATGATAAGGCTGAGGCTAGGCAGAATTGTAGTATATTACCATCTCAGCTCATCTTGACCCTGTACTTCACTACCAGCTGTTCAAAATATTTATCTTTCCTTTACCGATGGTTAGATTAAAATAACAACTGCACTTTTCTCCTCTTAGAGCTCAACTACAAATGTAAATCCTCCTGTGTTTTGTCCTCACACGGAAAGACAGGCAACTGCTGATTTTTTCTCCTTCTTGGGAAAGACAGTGGGGAGTTGGCTGGCCATCTTGATAAAATTCTGCACAAAATTTCCAGTTTTTCTGCAAAACCTGCCCAAATGAAACAAATGTGTTTAAGGTAGGGTGACTGTAGCACAGTGTAAGAATCTGTAAAACTGGATGAGATGTTTGTGCTTTTCTTAACAAACCTCCAGTCTTTCCATGCTTCCTGTGCATATGTATAACTAAGCCAAGTAAATATTCCAAGTTTTTAACAGGCTCAAAGCATCCAAGGATTTTTAAAAAAAAAACATGGAGGAGACAGGGCAGAACCAGAACCCTGTGCATGTGTGGTTTTGCTCGTCCAAAGGAAACAACACTGAAAACATTTTGCACAAATTAAAATGACTGCATAGAGGTTAGTGAGGTCTCTTGTTTTTTGTTTGGCTGGAGGTGAGGACTCCTCACACTGTATCTTCATTTGAGTCAGCCTAAACTGATGACAATTCATTGAGCACCCTGCTTGGAACTGATGGTTAATCACATAAAGAGTTCCTTGGAGTCTGCTAGGCCTCCTGTAGCACAACCAGTCACACGAACAGTTTCAAAACTGATCTTACATACCGTGTAAAATTTATTTATTTAAATTATTTCTATTGTCTTTCTCCTAAAAACAACCCAGGGTGTCTTAATAAACATAGGACAATTCTAACTTATGGTGACCCTTTCCTGAGTTTTCTAGTAGAGAATACACAGAAGTGGTTTGCTGGCTTTTAAAAACTTGGGTGAACAACACCGTCCTTGTTTCTTCTATGGTGCAGAAATGGATCTTGAGAGTTCTTGTTTCCCATGTGAATAACACAGTCCTTGAAATAATATTATGAAATATAAAAGTAAAACAGAAAATCTCAAGATGAACGTTTGATTTACATAATAAACCCCATTTACGTTTCATAATTCCTGCAAATTTTGTTCTCGCTTTTTCATTGTCCTCCATTGCAAGCAGCGCTCATGGCCCTGATATTATTGGAATATGGCAACATCTACATTTAGACATTATAAGGTTAATGTCAGCTGAACCTCATTTGGAACTGTAAACCTGTGAGTTCTATCTCTTTAATTGGTTTATTATTTTGTTTGGTATGTTTTGTATGTACTGTTATTGTTTTGTTGTTTTATTAGGAATATCCCATTTATCCTCTTCCCTGAGAGATTTAGATAAAGTTTGTTTTTATATACTTCACTTTCATCTCACTGTCTTTAGCCTACAGTTTTTAACCCCAATAGATATTTCCTTCAAATTGCATGCATCTCCTTTTTGTTTGTTTGTTAGAAGGGTGTCATTGCCTACCTGATTAATGTCCCTATCAAGTGTCCCAAATTAATTAGGAAATAGAAATGAACTACCAACCACTCCAAACTGAATACAATGGATTAAAATGTCAACTTTTGCGTATTTCTTCCAGTTGAGATACTAAGACTATGTGTATGCCTGGATGTATACTATAACAAGAAGAGAATACTGCCTCTGTTCCCAATTGGATGCTGTTACTGATTGTAGCACTAAATTACTTGATCGAAGCTACCCACTGAATTCTGGACAATAGATCTAGCAGTGGGCATTGCTGTGTTTCTTGTGTTATCCTAGTTACCTAAGTGTGAAGTAACAGGATGTCTGAAGGGGGTTTAGTACATTCATGACACACATCTCTTGAATATACAAATGTAAATGCTAGAACAGGCAATACATTTATAGACTACTAAAATCATCATACAATAAGCAAGCATTCGTGGATCAAGTTCCATTTCATTACACTTGTACCTGTGTGACGAATTTACAGTCCAAAGGTTCATGGCAAGATGGATTTTGCCAGGCATCTTTCTTAGATATAAATCAGGAGAGGTTCAGGAAGCAGTGGTTGGTGCTTTAAGGTTACAGCTGAGGCAGCTATGTA
Source organism: Phrynocephalus versicolor (assembly GCA_023846285.1). Taxonomy (NCBI): domain Eukaryota; kingdom Metazoa; phylum Chordata; class Lepidosauria; order Squamata; family Agamidae; genus Phrynocephalus; species Phrynocephalus versicolor. The sequence continues at coordinate 50,512,865 of JAHTLZ010000330.1, forward strand.
TTTAATATGTATTGACTATGTGTTGGTTGACTGATCACACCCAAAGGGTGATCATAAATGGCTTCTCTTCAGCTTGGAGAGACGTGACTAGTGAGGTGCCCCAGAGTTCTGTTCTGGGTTCAGTGCTGTTTAATATCTTTCTTAATGACTTCGAGGAAGGAATAGAGAATATGCTAATTAAATTTTCAGATTATACCAAATTGGGAGGGGTTGCTAACTCCCTAGAAGATAAGATGAAAATCCATGTTCTGGGCTGTATATTGTCCCTCATTATTGTAAGCCACCTTGGGTCCTTTTCCAAGGAGAAAGGTGGGTTAAAAATATCCAAAGTAAATAAATAAATAACATGACCTTGACAGATTAAAGTACTGGGCCAAAGCTAACAGAATGGGTTTCAACAGAGGGAAATGTTGGGTGCTCCATCTAGCTAAAAAGAATGACTTGCACAGATATAGGATGGGAGATACCTGGCTGGAAAATAGTACCTGTGAAAGGGATCTGGGAGTCTTGGTGGACCACAAATTGAACATGAGTCAGCAGTGTGATACAGCAGCCAGGAAAGCCAATGCAATTCTTGGTTGCATCAACAGAACCACAGTGTCTAGATCAAGGGAAGTGATAGTACCACTCTATTCTGCTCTGGTCAGACACCACCTGGAGTACTGGGTCCAGTTCTGCCCACCTCAATTTAAAAAGAATGTTGACAACCTTGAGCGGGTACAGAGGAGAGTGACCAGGATGGTTGAAGGTCTGGAAGAAATGTCTTATGAGGAACAGCATAGGGAGCTGGGAAAGTTTAGCCTTTCAAAAAGAAGGCTGGGGGATATGGTGGCTATGTTTAAATATTTGAAAGGATGTCATATTGAAGAGGGAACAAGTTTGTGTTCCATGGCTTCAGAGACTGGGATTCGGAGCAATGGTTTCAAACTAGAGGAAAAGAGATTCCATTTGGACATTAGGAAGAACTTCTTGACAATTAGAGCTGTTTGGCAGTGGAGTAGGCTGCCATGGAGGGTGGTGGAGTCTCCTTCTTTGGAGGTTTTTAAGCAGAGGCTGGATGGCCATCTGTCAGGAGTACTGCGATGGGGGTTCCTGCATGGCAGGGTGTTGGACTGGATGGCACTTGAGGTCTCTTCCAATGCCATGATTCTATGAATATCATGCACCAGTTCTTCAAACAAAGAGGCACCGGTCATGTGAATGCACATATTTTCCCACTTAACCTTTCCTTGAAATGGACATATTTCTGCTTGGCCAGGGAAGGAGGGGAACAGATGAGTCCTCCATCTGGGAATTAGGGTGATAATTTAGTAAAATCACTAGATTTAGCCAACTGGGATCAGATATGTCAAAATATTATTACCTAATGGTTGAAGTCCTGCTGTTGAGAGTCCATGTGTCTTCTTTTTGGAACCAAAATAATCCTGAGGAAGTGTCTGTTTCTTGATATCCTTGTAATTCCACTGAAAATAAAAGGGAGCTGTGTGGTCCATACAAAATAAAATACAAATGCAAGAATAGGCGATACCCTTACAGGCCACTAAAAATCATAATGTAAGGAATAGCACCCTTACCATGTTTTGTGGCGGTTTCCAGCAATCACATCATCTAGGACCAATTTGTTTTTTAAAAAGAAGGGCAAACCCAGCAGAGCAAACTAGAGAGAGCAAGAGGAATATGTGAACAAGCTGTTACTGCTTTAACAAAAAGAAAAATAACTGACTTGGTTTGAGTCGCTCGTAGTCACCCAAAGCAATGAGGCCCAGGATACAGATGCCTTGTCTAGACCTGTCAACAGTAATAATCGGTTCAGGATAGAAGTAATAAAGTTATAGGAAGTTGAAGGTAAAAATGAGCAGTTAAAAACTATTTAGCTTTTTGACATTCAAGCTGTTAAATATGATTAAACATAGTGTCGCCTTTGCTATAGGGCATGTAGAGCGTATAAATAGATGAAAGTGACAGAGAGTGATAACCTGACAGTGTATCCGCTGTAGCAGCAGAAACAGTGAGATAGTCTGCATATTCTTCACAGCACTCCCTTGTTGCTTGAGCCTCTCTCTCTTGCCAAGCAGATTAATGGTACCAAGAAAAACTTTACAAAGGTAGCTCTTGGCTGTTAAATTGTAAGCAGCTATCTAATCTCCCTGTGACACTAATGTTACCTTTTCAAGCTGTACACACACACACACACACACACACACACACACACACACACACACACA
>JAHTLZ010000330.1:50515099-50533404 GCA_023846285.1 Phrynocephalus versicolor
ACACACACACACACACACACACACACACACACACACACACACACACATTTTCTATGTGCCCAGAGGCCTTGATTGTTATAAATTATTTGCTTTGTGTAAGTATTAATTTCATTCAGTCCTAGCTATCCTATTCATCTCTCTCTCTCTCTCTCTCTCTCTCTCTCTCTCAATCTCTCTCTTTTTCTTCTTTTTTCTCTCTCTGAGTGAAGAACAGAAACAGTTATTTTTGTCAGGTCTTAAAATGCTTCCCTGCCACCACCTAGGAAGGAGTCACTCTGATAAGCCATGGAGGGAGCCTCAAGTAGCTTCCTTCCTGCAGGAGAGACCACCTGGAAGCCATGTAGAAACGCATCACTCTCTGCAGTTCCAAAATGTTATACTGCATTTTTCTTTCAGACCGTTTCCACTGAATAAGGAAAATTACATTCACACTACATTAGCCACTCATTTACTGAGCCCTCTTCAAGCTGAAACTTGTTTTAGGTGTTTTCAAGATGCTCTTATGAGCTTGATTACTATTGGCTTAAATAATTTGTACTATATATTTTTCACAGTATACATGTATCTGATAAATACATGTTGGACATATATTTAGATATGCCAAAATGGGTGAACAAATTAGACACTGCAATGAATATGTTTGCTGCAAGTATTTAATGCTGTTGTGACAAGACTTAATCAGGCGTTTCTATACCTGCCTAATCAGCCGTATAACAGCATGAAGCCAAAATCCCATACCTTACATACACTGCTTCAACAGATAATGCAAGAACAAGTACAAATTTTGCTTCTTAGAGGACATCCAAATTATTTCATATTTGTGTAGAGCAGAATTTCATAGTAGCAAAATCCTCTTTACATTCTGTCAGGGCCACTTTACCAGCTAATTTACGTGAGATGTTTGCCATGTTGACTTTCAAATACCCAAGATGGTTCTCAATCAGAGTATTTAGGGTTTGACTACCCATTTGAGAGAGAGCCAGGATAAAATGGCTCCTATTACAAACCTATTTTCACCGAGCTTTCTGAGGGAAAGAACACGACAAATGAAAATGGTTTCAAATACTCTATGGGGATCTATTGCTTGTTATAATAAGGGGATAATCAATCACTGCATTCCCCATTGCCCCCTTTTAAAGGGGGGTTGTTATTTAGAATCCTCTATGCTATACCGGGAGGCAGTGGAAGACAGGAGGGCCTGGTGTGCTCTGGTCCATGGGGTCATGAAAAGTTGGACACGACTTAAAAACTGAACAACAACAACATGCTATTCCTCTGTATAGGCCTATTTTATGGACAGGGGGGCAATTATTAGTAGATTCACTGTTGAGGTCAGAAATATTAAACCTTCTTTTCGCATAGGAAGGGGTCTAACCACCTCCCTCAAACTGTGGAAATAATAATAAGAACATAGCTATGAGTGGCACCTTTCACAGAAATTGCAGTCAAGGCTTTGAGCAGCTGCTGCACTTTTAGGCGCAAGTTTCCAGCCCTGGATCAACCATTAAGCAAAATAAGCACAGCCTTAGGGCATCAACAAGGGAAGGGAGCACCACAGAGTTTTTCTCAGTGCTGGATTTATCTCAGACCTTAGTGCAAATGGCATACCGTCCTTAACAAACCCCATGGATCGGTCCCTCACCCTTGGCTCCCTTCCTCAAGAGACACAAGGAAATTTCCTACCTACTTAAATTAATTGAGTATGAACCAGTCAAAACTAAAAGTATAAAGACTCACCTAGTAAGAAAACTTCTGTTTTGATTGAAATGATCAGTCATCATCCTTACTCGGTGTTTGTTTGGGAGGTTGGGTGGAAATTGGGATCAAAAGGGCTGCTGGCCATTTTTTAGACCCATTTACTCTACACTATATGTTCAAGCCAAAGAAACAACAGCCACTGTGAAAAATGCCCCCAAAGGGCTTTTAAGCTGTTGTTTGAGCTTTCCAGTTTACAGGTTCTGACGAAGGGCGTTTATACACGACCCCTAAACTGCGGGGCAAATGGCTCCCAGCTCCGGAGCTTAAAAATGTTTCCCCACCAGCTCCAGAGTTTACAGGCAATTAAGTGCGACCACGCCCACTTTAGCGCGTCCCAGTGCACCTTTCAAGTACCTGCTCTCTGGAGATGAAAATTATTTGATGCGGTGCAACGACAGTGAGTGCGGGGCTCTCCTCGCTTCTGTTTGCTGTTTTTTTGCTCCCGCCCCTTTAAGAGCTACTTAAGAGCTACTGGAATGTTGCCGGGGCAAGAGCCGGCAAGAGCGAGAGGCAAAACGGAGGTGAGCCATGGTCTTTCTTCCTTTGTTTTCTCCCTCCCCTCACGCAGCCGGCAGCCAGGAAGTGCGGAGGGGGTGGGAACACAGGAAGAGCGACAAGCCCCTAAGATCTCTGGTCCGAATTTAAGTGGCCAGCAGAACTTAGGGGTCGTGTAAAAGCACCCAAAGTCTGTCTACATTAATTAAACCATGAAAGCACTAGATTTTGTTGGAAGCTGGTAATTTGATTGTACATATGATTTTGGAAGTGTACGTGGATCTGTTTTGCCATGTGGTATACAATTAAATCACCATGTTTTCAAGCATTTAATGTGCACACCATGTAAAGCACTATGTGAAGTTGCTGGGAGACCTTCTGGGGAAATAAGTATCCCAAGCTCAGATAACTGCAGCTTCATCGTTCCCAATTAAGGAAAGTTGGGGACATCTGTCATTTAGTGACCAAAGATGGTGCTGTAGGCTACAGACAGATCAATCGGTTTTGGAACCAAAATAATCCTGAGGTGCATGCATTAATGACCACACAAAGGTTCACGCTTCTAGGTTTCAGTCTCTTATAGCCATGGCTGAGACAAATGCAGAAAAACACAAATCCTTTTAAAATTGTTATTATACAGAAGTTTCTGAAGCTTTCATCTAATTAATTGTTTGCAGCTGCCCTCCTGTGGGTCAGGGCTATAGCTAAAGGTGCTTACAAATAAATAGAAGATGTAGATTAGCAAATATCTAACCAAACTCTGAAATGTACCTTTTGCTATTGTATTCTGTTTCTTTCACTGAATGTTAATGCCTGAATAACTACCAAAGCATAGTCATGAGAAAAACGCTCTGAATTTCAAGCGCATCTAGTGAATGGCATGAATCTTAATGGTCTGGGGTAAGACAAACTCTGAGGAAGGGTTTACTTTAGACTTTTACATTTCAATTCCAGTGTACAAGTCTTAGGAAACGAGTCCAAGACTAATGTTCATGTTCATTTGCACGCATGCAGTAAAACCTGCATTTAACCTTTTTGCAAAGGAGGGGAGTGCCAGAATATCATACCCAGTGAAATTAGAACACAATGTCTTCCTCCCCTTCATTTCATCTCAAACCATGCTTCCCCCTCCCCACATCCATGGGAAGGCAGAGAAATACTGATTGGGCATGAGAGCAGTCTGTGTTCACCTCACTTGTCAACAGAGCAGTTATTACCATGCAAGAAGCAAACCATGTTGTTACTGCCGCTTTTGAAGGGGAAATTAAAACGCCATGAGATGTAAAGAGTTTGAGGAATAAGAGCTCCAGCTTTCTTTGACAAGGGAGATTTGTCAACCTGTCAATTGGGCCGATTAACCAAACGACCACACATTATCACTTTTTATATTCCCTTTTGCATAATTTATGGACTTCAGAAGCAACCAGCCCCCACAAAGTTTCCTAGGGTCGCAACCAACAAAATACTCCAACCCTGCCTGAGGTAAGTTTTGTTGACACTGTTATGTCTCTCCTCCATAAAGGGGAGGATTAAAATCCTGGAATGTTGCCATGGTTAAATATGCATTTAGGCGGACAAAAGTGCACTCCATTTTCCATATGATAACAATTAAAATACAAGGTATAGAAATGCTGATGAAAACAGGTGGCACTTTCAAACTGGAAGGCAAGCACTGCCGAGCTCATTTATATTAGGTAATTACACTTCTCATTACCTCTTCCTGTTGGCGCCAGATTGGTTGTTACTCTGCAGGGAATACGTATACCAGAGCCCAGTATTTTCCTTAAATTACCTGATATCAGATTGTTAATCAAGTCAAGGGCTAAAACTTTCTCAGAGTTGTAGCTAGGGTGCTGGAACTGTGTGTGAAAATACATTCAGGCTTCTTCTCTACCAATCATATATTGCAAAAACAGCAGTGACCCATTCATCAAACGTTTTCAGGGTAACCATTCTCAAAGGGAAAAACAAAATAACATGAAAGAGGCATGAGCTATCTTCTAATCCTATGCTAATACAAACTGTCTTGTTTTTGCTTTAGTCACCCCAAATCCCATGTACATGCTCTTTTTCCAAATTCAACAACAGCTGCACAAAGCTAGGGCAGGCAGTAGAAATAAGCTGGGAATACTAATGTGAAATTTGCTGGAAAGCATCTTAAACTAGGAGGAAACATTTTCTCAGTCAATCAAAAGGTATCTCCCCATTTCCTCTCTTCAAATCCTCTTTGGACCTTTCATAGAATGTGGATCTCAGAGTCCCTATTCACCACAATTGCTAAACAGAATTTTTAGGCTCAGAGATGAAGTTTTTAAAGACCAATATAGGACATGGCTAACACCTTTAGGTTCTGCATGTAGTCTTCCTGGTAGCACCTGTCTATGGAGGAGGAGGGAAGGAACCATGCTGGACTTTGGCCTGATCCTACAAGCTATTTGTATGGTTTCTTAGTTTATAGACTTTTGGTAGCTTTGTATACACATTTGGGACAGTGTCCTATCAGTAAGATTTCAGTGTTGTTAAATTGTATAATTTGGAAGGAAATTTATCATTGGAGAAAAACATGCAGTTGGAAAGTTGTTCGGGCATAGTGGTAGAGAAAAGAGGGTGAAACAGTGACATGCTAGCAGTATACGGCTATTAATTACTTAAATTATAGCCAATGGCAGGGACAGCATGTTAATACAAATAATATTTAAGGATAGAAGGCATTCAGTTACCATAATAATAATAATGTGCTGTCAAGTTGATTCTGCTCTATGGCAATCCTTGGCAGAGTTTCCTTGGTATATTTTCTATATACATTGCCTTTAAGAGCTTGTATCCATCTTGGTTTATTAAAGGTAGAAGACTCTTCTGAGAAGTTCATAAGGGACTGACACACTGAAGATATAAGTATTCTAGCTTCTACTGTATTTTCATTTGACCCAATTCCAAATGTATAAGAGCGTTCAGAACACCTGGGGGGGACTTGTAAAATGGACCAGAAAAAATGCTTGAATCTTCTTTAACATACCCAAATTGGATGAAGAGATTCTTATTTAAATGCCATATAAAAGTTGAGATAGCACTTTGTGTTGATAAAGCTATAATGCTGCCTGGACAAATAAACCTCCCCTGGTTCAAAAAATCTGTTTCCAGGACAGATTATGCTCATAAACCAAGGTACTTCTGTATATAACAGAATGCCTGTTAAGATATCCATATCCTTTAGGGTAAAGAGATGATGATGATGATGATGATGATCTTCTTCTTCTTCTTCTTCTTCTTCTTCTTCTTCTTCTTCTTCTTCTTCTTCTTCTTCTTCTGGCAAACACAGCTGCCGGGTGTTAAGCTGGATAATTAATTAATATTATTATTTATTAATTATAATATTAATTACTACTACTACTACTACTACTACTACTACTACTACTACTACTACTACTACTACTACTACTACTACTACTAGAGATGAGCATGTTGTGCTTTGGATGAAGCATGAAGTGCCACTGCCTAACTGTTCCTAATCCCCCGTCCCCCCAGCTGCCTGGTCCACTTACTGCCCTCTGCACACCACCAGGGTCCTACATTGGTGATGCACCAATCAATGCTGGAGTCCAGCTGGACCTTCCCAGCCTCTCCAGGTAGCCAGCCATTCATCAGCTTCATGGGGAGACGGTCCCTCCCACTGCCTCACCAGAGTGGTCAGTTGTGTGAGGAGGCAAGAAAAGACCAACTGATCTCTAGCAATGATTAGTCTCCCACCAATGAAGAAGGATCACAGCAGGGTGAGGAGCCTAGTAAGAAGGGGATTTAGAAACAGCTGGGCAGCAATGCTTCATGCTTCATATAAATCTTGAAGCGCCCATATCTAATTATTTGTCCTGTGCTGAGGGACAGTTTTGGCAAAATGACTGGTGGGAAATTAGATACAAAAGGTCGAGAACTACTCTTAGAACAGTGTGTACTTTTCTTTCTCAGAGCACCAGCCAGCTTTACCCAGTCTATGTGCTCCTAAGCGTTTGCTGCACGATAATATTATATATTTGTCAAGAAAGGCTCCATTTGGTTTTTGCAAACCTGAAATATTTGGGGACTCACTCCCCTCTGGTCTTTTGCCAGCTGGTGGTTTGTACATGGCAATTTAATGGCCACCATGTGATCCAAGACCTGCTAAAATAAGAAATCGCTTTGGACTGCCATATCCCCGTTCTAACATTTTATGCCATTTTCCCAGTTAGATATATTTTGCTTAGAGCAAAACATAGAATCTTAAACAAGATTCTAATCATTTTACTAAAGTGGATCTGCTAGGGGAATATTTTGTGCCACAAGCTTCTATATGCCCTCCAGAAAGTATTCTGTGAGCACAGAACCATGTGTGCAACTCTAAAATTATTTGTTGCAGGCAAAAAAGAAAAGCCGCCTTAATTCCACAAAACAGAACATAATTCTCCTGTTTATTTTTCTGTTGTGGGAAGGAAAAAAGTTTTTATACTTCTTTCACTGTCGTCTTGTACTGTGAATATAACAAATTATTCCTCAAAGGCCCTTTTCCTGTTCCCAAGCCCTTCTTGACTAAACTCCCTGTCATTGCTTTTAACACTGCCTTATTTCTCCAAAAGCAGTGGCCTTAGGCTGGAGATTGACAAAGATACCCAAGGCAATTCTACTGCTTTATAAACAGTAGCTGACAGTGAGTTTGATGCTATCCCTCAGCAGCCTTTGTTGGAAATTGCACATTGCTCTCAATCTCAGTCTTTCTATGTACGCCCAACTACACATGCACCCCTTATGGGGTTTTTTATATTATTATTGTTGTTGCTCACTTCTGAATACATCCTATCTGACAATAGCATGCATCAAAAGTCTCACCAATGGACTGACAGCTCAGAACCATTTTTTCCCAGCTGCATATATCTGCTTTCAGTTTCCATGATAATAATATTAACTAAAAAAGCTCCAGAGAAGACAGAAACATAAGAAACTACTCTCAACTTGCACGACTGGTCCTGAAGTGACAAAAGGCATTCGATTACTGAGATCTACAAAGTTTTTGCCTATAATATAGAGAGAAGGGTTGTTTTGGCACGATGAAGGTCAAATTGAAGGCATAAACATGAATGTATCACCACCATTCTGGCTCGCTTGCATTGGTTATCCATTGTTTCCCGAATAAGGTTTAAGGTTATGGTTTTGATTTACAAAAACCTCCATGGCTTAGGACCAGAATATCTGACGGAGCATATCATCTTAAGGTCAGTGTTGGCCCAGTCCACCAGAACATCACAGTTCCTTGTGCTCCCGGTCAACCCCCCCCCCGGGAGGCACGTAAAATCTCTACCTGGAATCACGCTTTCTCTGTGGCAGGTCCCACACTGTGGAACCACCTTCCGAGCGAAATCAGGACTGAGGAGTCCCTCCCGACATTTAAGAAGCTGTTAAAAACCTGGCCCTTTATGGCTGCATTTGGCAATCAAGGAGATTGACTTATTTTATGAGTAGGTGTCATGAGTTTGTTTGTCCGCCTGTTTTTCACCATCTTGCCTTATTATTGCCTGTATGTTTAGTATTTTAAATCTTGGTTCTACTGATTGTTGCTGGGGCTTTTTTTTTAAAAAAAAGTCATACTGTGGAACCGAGTATTTTTTTTTTTTTTTGTATTGTTGTATGTTATATCTTGTTAACCGCCCTGGGTTCCGGTTTGGGAAAATCAAGTGGTATATAAATAAATAAATAAATAAATAAATAAATAAATAAATAAATAAATAAATAAACTAGATGGTCTTCTTCCTTCTCATGCAAGCTCTCACTAGTGGATGTCTTTTGCCAAGGCACAGTAGTTAAACGGCAGTGCTGCAATGAAGGCTCTGCTCACAATTTGAGTTTGATCGCAATGGATTCAGGTACAGATGGGCACGGAACGAACAATTTTTCGTTTCCATTTTTGTTTTTTCGTTTTGTTACATAACAAAACAACAAACGAATTTTGTCTCTAAAATGAAAAGAAACAAACAGAAACACCAGAAATTTTGTCGTGCGTTTCGTTTCCGTTACTGCAATATGAGTGAATTGCTTAAAATCCTAAAAAAAAAAATCACAAAAATTTGAAATAAATGGTAATGAAATGGTAATGAAACGAACAAAAATGAAAATGAATTTTTTGCAAAAATTCACGAAAAATGGGAACGAACCAAAACGGACCCTCCAAACGACAAACGAAATGCCTTTTTTTTTATTCGTGCCCATCTCTAGATTCAGGTATCCTTCCATCCTTCCAAGAACAGGAAAAAAAACAGCTCACTGGGGTGGGGGTCGGGGTGGGATCTGTTGTTTGCACAATTATATTGTAAACTCCCCAGAGAGTGCTTTAAACACTTTGGGGCAGTATATAAGCAGCACTCTTTGTTTTAGCTGGGAGCAATCTCCCTTAAAATGATTCTTCCATCTGCTCCAGCCTCCCCCACCCACCCACCCCAAAAAGTATTCTGCTGCTGGATCAAAATGTTCCAGCTTGGGCATAGATCAGGGTTGCCCTGGTTTATGAGATTATGCAGTCATGGGATCACCTGGAAATAAGGTGCACTAGACCACACCAAAAGTGGTTCAAAAGACAGCATCGGCCTCACCATGCTTGAGATAGTTGAAACTGTTGAATTTGGAGCAGAATGTCATTGTAAATATACAAATTCAGCCAGTTTTTCAAGAATTCTTCATATTTCAAGAATTCTTTATCCATCTGCCTATCAGCCCTTAAAGCAGTTTTAAAAGAAAGCGAACAATGGAAAGAAAAATAAAACTTCAAAAATAGTTGCCCCAGTTATAAAATGGGTTTTTTTAGCAGTTTGCATTGGGCTATAGTTGCACCCACCAAATGTTCTTCTCTTTGATTTCACTACGATGCGTGACCATTCACAGATCATTTACTTTAGTGAACACGCTAACTGCGGATCATTTCTTGCTTGGACATAGGCTTGTATTTTACTTGTTGCAGATTTTTTTAAAAAAATAATGCCATGTTGCTGCATGTGTGGACAATTGCATTGAATAATGTTTGGATTTTTAAGTTATTTTTCCACGTCATGTGTCAATTAACTTCTGTCAAATGGTCTCAACAAGAAATTATAGGTACTTATTGAACTAGAAGGAAATGACATGGTAACCCAAAAGCAAATTGGGGTGCACATCCTGGAATAAATGCCACACGACCTCCAAGTCCAACAGGAAGTCAATTAAAAGTCACATAACCACAGGGGACATTTTGCCAGTGTGACCACAGTCTTATTTATTTACTTACTTACTTGTTTGTTTGTTTGTTTGGTTGGTTGGTTGGTTGGTTGGTTGAATTTTTACTCCACCCAAGGTGGCTTACAATAGTGAGGGACAATATACAGCCCAGAACATGTTAATCCATATAAAAGTCACATAGTAGGTAGTCCCTCATTCAGGGAAAGCTTGCCTGAAGAGGAAAGTCTTTGCCTGCTTCAGGAAAGACAGCAGACACAGGGCAGTCCTGGCCTCCAGTAGGAGGGTGTTCCAATGTATGAGACGCACCCATGAAGGTAGCAGAATGGAGAGAAAGGCCTCTCCTGATGACCTTAGCACTCAAGCTTAGATATTCTTGTCTTGAATATTCATGCTGGCCAGATGCCTTGAACTAAATCAAGGTGTGGTCAAATGTTGCAAAGTCTTGCACCTGATCACATCAGGAATTGTTGCTTTAATAGAAATTATTATATTTCATAAAGCAACCGTTCCGTCTGCCAGGAAATGATCCAGCTCTGCTCGAGAAAGTAGAAACCCCGCAGCTTGGGCATAGATTGAGTTTGGGTTGAGGTGCATTTTCCTATTGTTTCATGTGATCACTGGGAGGTAGTTTGCACTGGACCATTCCTCAATTAACCCAAACGGCAATCTATTTCCCCATGTGATCACACCCTTCATGTGGTACAGTGTCATGAAATGCAACAATATGATGAAAGTCAAATGTTTGGAGCAACTTGATAGAACGAGTAGGGGTTACAAAAATAAAGGGAAGGAGCGGGCAACTTTATTTCATTTTTAACTAGAAGCTCCAGCTATGAACAAATAGAGTGAAAGGGAAAGGGGGGGTAAATGAAAGCAAGAGCTTAAGAGCTAGAAAACTGCGACACCTTTGAAAGGTGAGAGGTAGCTTATCTGTAGGTCTTGAAACAGTTCCCTCTGTAGAACAGCAGATTAAAACAGCATGAAGTGGCTTCCTTGAAGGGAAATGAGAAATGTCATTCTTGCGCTGATGAAAAAGCACTAGTTAAATCCAAATCAGCTGCCTTTCCATAGCTATCACTACACATACATCTGCACTCCTTTTAGAGCTATCTGCATAAGCTATATTTTCAGCATTTAAACATTGAAGGTTACTGACCTCTTCAAGTGTAATCAGTATCTTGAAGAGATTTTAAGCAGTACGCATTGTATAAACTAAAAACATTCCTTTTCATGTGGCAGACACCGAGGGGCTGACGAAATCTAACAGGGCATCCGCAAAAACTTTTCTATCCAGTCAGCAAATATGACTGCCTCGGATAAAATATTCTCCCCTAGACTAATGTTTCCCTGCAAACCTTTCCGTATTCTCTTTCCATCACATTCTGCCACTTCATTTCAGTACCAACCTGTGTGCTTGTATATCTGTGCAAAAGATTGATTTCTGTTTTTCCAGCCCAATGTCAGACCAGGCAAAACATACAAGTAGCCCATGATCACAGGACTTACATTGACTATTTAAGCCCAATGACCTCTTCTCCAGTGCATAGATAAAAAGCAAAAGCAAAAGCAAAGTGTTCTGCTTATATACCGCCCCATACCACTACAAGTAGTCTCTGGGCGGTTTACAATTTTAATTCCAGTGTGCAGGCTACACATTGCCCCCCTCAGCAAGCTGGGTACTCATTTTACCGACCTCGGAAGGATGGAAGGCTGAGTGAACCTTGAGCCTGCTACCTGGGATTGAACCCAGGTCGTGAGCACAGTGCAAACCAGCTCACGCATGCAAACCAGAATGTTCCTTTCCTAGATCGCCTTTGCTGTGAACTTATTACATGACTCATCCACTTCTGCCTCACCCTCTTACCACCACCATTCCATGAAATACGAGGAGACAGGTACGTCTCTATCTTTCTCATTACAAAACAACATAAAGGAACCATTCTGAACATGACGTTACACTATACTAACAGGTTGATAAGAGGACTTTATCAGTTCCCAGCCAAACCTCTTGAATAGTTCATCCCCTGCACCAGAGCAGCCGTGTGATATCTACCTTTGTGATATCACACAAAGCTACCCCCTGGTTTAAGGGTTTTCCTGTCAGATCCCAGATAGTGCCCGAAGCCACTCAATGCAAATTAGATAGCCGTCAGATCTACTTTGATCTGGATTTCCGCACTGAGCAGGGGTTTGGACTTGATGGCCTTATGAGCCCCTCCCAATTATATAAGGGCATTTATACACAACCCCTAAGCTCCGCTGCAAATGGCTCCCAGCTCTGGAGCTTAAAAAAGCTTCCCCACCAGCTCCGGAGCTAACAGAAAATTAAGTGCGACCCCGCCCCATAAGCGTGACCCAGCGCACCTTTCAAGTACCTGCTCTTTGATGGTGAAAAATCCCTGATCCGGATGTGCGGGGCTCTCCTCAGTTCTTTTTGTTGTTGTTGTTTTGCCTCCCGCCCCTTAAGAGAAGGAATCAGGAAGCAACGGGGCTCGGAGCAACCAGGAGGTAAGCCTTTATTTTTTTGTCCCTTTCTTTCTTCCTTCCCCTCATCCAGACAGGAACAAGAAAGTGCGGAGGGGTGGGGAGGCAGGAAGAGCAACGAACCCCCAAGATCTCTGGTCCGGATTTAAAGGGCCAGCAGATCTTAGGGGTCGTGTGAAAAGGCTCTAAGTCTATGAAAATTCTGAGAACTAAAGGATACTAGGGTGATGGAATAAGTCTTGCTCCGGAAAGTGGAAATTAGGTATATTTTTATTAAAATGTGAACTGAATTTTCCCCTCCATACATAGTCTCTAACAAATCTATTTAAACATTTTTTCACCACTGTTTTTTCCAAGACTAGTGACAATTAGATTGGGCTTATTTAGCTTGTAGGGTAATAGACACTTTGACATCAGATTGGCACAAAGCATTTAGCAATCAGCACAAGATTGAGAGAAAATGAATTAATATGTATTCCGTGCAGAATCATTTGATCAGAAGAATTTTAGAGAAAATGTAGAGTTGATTGCACTTGATATGATCAAATCCCAAATTCTTGGAACTCAACTGAGAAGAACGCATCTGCCATTTCTGTACAAAAAGTAGGTCTCTTGCTATTGAATGGAATCTTGCAATGAAGCTGCAAAAATGGATAGAAAAGGACAATTTCTGAGATACAGTTTATTCCAAAAGTATTGTGGATTATGTTTGCGATGTGCTCAAAAGCACAGAATAACCTGTCAGTTTAGCAAGTAAGTATGATTTCCAAGTCAGCAATATTCCATTACCTGGAATACCTGAGATCAAAAGTATTAAACCTAAGGGCACCTCTTTGTGATATCACAAGGGTAGACCCTTGTGAATCACAGAGCAAAGTTAGACAAGAGTTGAAATGGGGAGGGTTTCCCCAAGGCTGTGTAACAATATTCTTTCCTCTTTTTTTCTTTGAAATGAAAAACAGGGAGCTGTGTGGCCATTACAAAATACAAATGCAAGACTAGGCTACAGTCTTACATGTTTTATTAGCTCAGTAGGTGTGAAATGCCACCGTGCTATCAGACCCTACTGAACCCAAAAGAAAGTGAAGGATAACGTAAGTGGATAGAAAGGAGGTGGTCACACTTTCTTGCTAACAACTCAAATGCAATTATTATACCTAGCAATGGATGAAGCAAAGCAGTACTGTAATAGGCAGCATCCTGGAGATGCTATGGGCCCAGAGGCCTCATCTGTTTGGGGCCCAATCCCAGGAAGTATCAATGGTTAGTCAAGCAAAGCCCAAGTACTGTACAACTCTCCCAGGGGCACCAATGTTTTCAAAGCAAAGCAAAGCAAAGTGTTCTGCTTATATACCGCCCCATACCACTACAAGTAGTCTCTGGGTGGTTTACAATTTTTTAATTACAGTGTGCAGGCTACACATTGCCCCCCCCCAGCAAGCTGGGTACTCATTTTACTGACCTCGGAAGGATGGAAGGCTAGACCCCTCACCAGATAGCTCCATTCTTAAGACCAAGTCACTTTTCCACTCTAGTTTGGACTTCTTTCTTCTCCTCTTATCATCACACCCACCAGCTGGAATTGAAGAAGCTTATAGAATCATAGAATCATAGAGCTGAGAGAGACCTCAAGAGCCATCTAGTCCAACCCCCTGCCATGCAGGAACCTCCATCACCGTGATCCCAACAGATGGCCATCCAGCCTCTGCTTTAAAAAACCCAAAGAAGCTTGTGGAATGACAGGTTCATAATCAAGATAACTAGGATTATTAGGGAAGGGTGGTCAATAAATGGACAAATTAATAAATAATAAAACACAACAAGCAGTACACTTAAAAGGACAGCAGTAGGAAATGGGCTCAATGCCTTAAAATGCAGGGAATCAATCAGTCACTCAATCAATGTAAAAAGCCACAAAAACATGAAAATTCCAAGAAAACCTACTGATTATGTATTTACAAAAGGCTTGTAGTAGCCCTGGCTGAAGAAAAGAGACTGATTCTGATTCAGTGGGACTTAAAATAGCCTGCAAGAGGACCAGGACGACAGAAATCCCCACAAGCCATTCCCTTGATCTCTCATGGTCAACTTATCCCAGCCTGACTAGGTCTCACTTCTAGACTTACAAGTTTTACAGGACCTACTTTCACAGCTACAACCTCTGTTTTCCTTGAGTGAAGTTAGTGAGGGCAATTGAGTCAACACAGTATCCAAAAGGAGGAAGGACCACGTTCTAGCGAAAGAAATTTCAAATCACTTGGCATCCCTGGCACACACACACATACACTCAAGCCTTTAGGACCCACATGTGTTCATATGGAAGATGAATTTGTTTTTAAACTTGCATCACACACTTCCCTCCAACTTCATGGGCCAGAAGTCTAAGTATAGCTGTATACGCGTTTGCAGAAGATTGATAGTACCTGCAGGCTGCAAAATAATAATCAGAATAATGTGAGAATATTCTTTGTAAAGAAAATACATTGAAAAAGAGATAGAACCCTATTTGTTCGTCTGTGTGTCTAGGAAACATAATAACACTTTTGTGGATCTGACTGATACCAGCAGTGTTAATAACCAGAGGGTTTCCACTTCTATCATGGTACACTGCAGACTATAATAATTACCTTATCATGCCAAATATAAACTTGCAATATTAACTCATTTATCCTAGCTGAGAATCACACACACAAACCTTCAAGTTGAGACAATGCTTGTCTATGTATTTGCCATAGGACCGTGTGAGCTAGCTTGAAATGCTTATTATGCACTTGCAATTCTGAGGAACGTAAAAATCGCCACAAAACCTGAAAGTAATCCAAATAGCTATCTTGTGACTCTCAGGAAGCCTTGCTTTTGAACAGGTCCATCTAGGCTTCTAAGAATGGCACTGTGTGGTGCCAATCAATCAGTATTTTGTCTGACAATGGTTCTTTCTTAATTGCAACAATAATCTCAAAGTGCCACTACGGTGTTCTGTTAGGTTTTAATTTCCCTCCTTCTCCAACTATAATGGGTTTATGTGTGTTAAGGAATTTATGGTAGCGATCGGTTTAAGAAATTAGACTCTCACCCAGCAATGGCACAGCTAAAATCTTCACAAACTGCTTGGAACTGAGTTCTCCAAATCTACTCCAACGGGGCATTAAATGAAGTATGAGAATTCTTCTCATTCTCACCAAGTTTGTGTCGATTTTACCTCAGTCTGTGCAGGAGGAGCAGCTCTGAAGTGCTACTACAAGGAAGGAATCAGATACTGAGCTTGGTTAAAATTTATAGTTCAATAATCCAACAGGCAACTTTTGTAGCAAACGTATACATGTTGGAAAATGTATTTAAATGTTGGTGGTGGAACAGAAAGTCCTGTTGTTTATTGTTTATGTAACAGTAGGAAAACAACTTTGCATGTGAAACAAATTGCCAGCAGTTTCCAGTTATCCAGAGACTGCAGTTTTGATAAAGCAGCAGAGAAAGAAGATTGCACTTAGAGATACAAGAAGGACCAATCATATTTCCTTCATTTCTTTGCAGTTGTGGAGTCCTAATGGCTAATGTGTAGCATTATCTGTTTAATTGCAGTATACTGTGATAATGGTGTGATTGTGGGTATTGTATATATTTTACTACCACTTTGACCTGTGAAAACCTATGACCTAAATCTAGTTGCTAATTTTATTTTATTTTAATTAACCTCTATTTTAGTTTAATTAATTAATTAATCTTTTATTTTATGTAACACTTGATAACAAGTGAATGACTTTAGGAAGGAATATAAAACAATAGGAAAATGATTAAAAGACTTTCACTTGAACCCTGTTGGGAGTCCCTGTTAGAAAGATCCATTGAACTAATGGATTTGGGATAGTGTTGTCTCACCGCTCAGAGTAGATTCGGTGGGTCTACTCTCCTTATGACCAACAGCAACATCTTGATCATCCTTTTGCATGAGAAAAAGAAACTTGTTTCATTAAGCAAGTCTTTGAGCAAAATATTAATTGATCATTACTCAACAAATTAATCTAGCCCAGGTAACTCATATACAGCAAACAGATCAGTGTTCACGGTTTTGGAAGCAGCTTCCATGCTTTGGTCACCATCTAAGGCTGTGGCCACACATGCAAGAGAAATGCGAATTAACTTGCCTTCTCCCACAGTAAAGTTGCACTGGGGCATTCAACTCTCTTTGAAAACACAGGAGGAAAACTAGCCTTCCATCTGAAATACCTGTGGGTGGCCTATTTCAAAGCAAAGGTCTTAGGAAAGCTTTCATTCCTCCCAAGTACTTCTATAATCTCCAGAGTCGGGACAGGCTCCCTCACTCCTGACCTTCCAGAAAAGTCTGAAGACTTGGTTCTGCCAGCTTGCCTGGGGTAGAACAAGCAGCTGTCACTCCTGGAGATGGCTAACATCATAGATCAGTGGTTCTCAACCTGTGGGTCCCCAGATGCTCCTGGACTGCAACTCCCAGAAATCCTGGCCAGCTCAGCAAGTGATGAAGACTGCTGGGAGCTCCAGTCCAGGAACCTCTGGGGACCCAGAGGTTGAGAACCACTGTCATAGATTATCCCTCTTTTAAAGCTTCACCTCTTACTCTTAGTTTTTAAAAAGGAATAAACAGGAACGAAGGGGAGGAACCATTTCACAAAATATTGGCAGCATACAGGGCAGCGGCTTTGCAGAGTGAAGTGAGTCCTGCTACTTCTTTTACCTGTTTGTGTATTCATCCAGATTTTTATTCCCTCCCTTTCTGCCACCCTTTCCCTCCTCATACACACACATACACATACACACCCTTCTTCATTCTTTTTTCTGCTGTCTGGAGCTTCTTCAACTCCTTCCTCCTCTACAAACGACCGCCCAACCCCCCACATAGGAAAAAAGCCCTTTTGGATCTTTCTGGCAAGGAAAAAAGTAGTCAGCTCTATCCAGGAGATTAAAAAGCTGGTTTGCAAGCCAAAAAGAAGGAGAAAATTTGATTTAGCCTTTCTGTCATGTGAGCTGGGAAAATTTGTCTGTCTTATAAACATGATGGTGTAGCCAGGCTCTAAGAAAGCGTGAACAGATTCCTGTGAAGAGAAGTTAAATCATTTTGACATTGGCCACGCCTACAGACTTCAGCAATTTCAGTATAGAGAAGAAAAGCCAGCCGAAACAAAACAAAAGAAAAACTCTCAAACAGTGCAGCGCATACAGTTATTCCTAGAGATTAAACTTTGGCATTTCTGCATGGAAAGCATGTTCTTTCTCTGTCCTCTACTTCTTTTGTTTATTTTTTTCTCCATCTTTCTTCAGCCTTTTTTTCCAGCTCTCACTGCAACTGTCACCGAGCATTATTATGCACTGACAAACAGCACCAAAGTCCTTGCTTTTCTCACTATCAAGTCTGCCCTCCTTATTGCTCCATGTGAAACCGTCTTTGTAAAGATGCAGCTTTATCTGTAGTAGACTATTCATTTCTATTCTGCCATTCAAATCAGGTCAAGTTGTTGGCATTTAGAAGGGGAAAAGAATAAAGTCACCTTATATTTAGCTACCTTTGTGTTAACCTATTGATAATATTGATGCAGCAATCATTCAAGGCTGTACGCAGGAGCAGATTACCAGGGAAAATCTTTCCTGTATCACTGGCACATTGAAACCAAATAAGCACAACTGTACACTATGATACGCTTTGTTTTCAGTGGAAGTTGTTTTTACATTAATATGGTCCTATTAAGTAACTTTGTCAGCTGCATAGCTTACCGTGGAAAATCTAACTGACAAATATATCCAAGGATCACTGGAGCCAACACTGGGCCATCTGACTCCATGGTAAATCTAAAGCCTTCCTATCCTAGGGATGTTGGAAATTTGCATAGACTACGTCATCTAGCCTAACATACATTCTGTGTTAACAAAGTTATTATGTGCCTTGTCTGAAGAAGGTTTGAGTACAGTGTAACGTGGCTTTTCTTTCACACCACTCCTTTGTCAACTCCTTTTAAAGTACAGTGGTACCTTGTATAACATAATTAATTGGGTCCAAATCAAATTACGTTATACAAGTTTTCCGTTGTACAAACCCTAATTTCCCATAGGAATGCATTGAAACTGGATTTAATCCGTTCCAATGCATTCCAAGGGCGCTAGTTTTTTTGGGCGAGGGGGGGCGGGCGGGTGGTGGCTGCGGGGTGGGGGAGGGAGTGGGGTGCGTGGGTGGTATCCTGGGGTGGGGGGCTTCGGCGGGACGCGCCGGGAATCCCCCCTCACCTGCGCCCCACGCTGTTGCTGCTGCTGCTGCTGCTCCTGCCCGGCGGCGGCGGCGCGAAAACGTGCAGCCGGGCTTTGGTTTTTTGGGG
>JAHTLZ010000330.1:50533444-50554670 GCA_023846285.1 Phrynocephalus versicolor
ATCATCATCATCATCATCATCATCATCATCATCATCATCATCATCATATCATTTTACTCTGTTACTCCATCATTGATGTTCTGCATCACTAAGATTAATCACTAAGATTAATTTTTTTTCTTTGCCTTGTCTGATGTGTCAGACAATCAGCATTACCGGCAAGGCAGATTTTTTTTTTAAAAAAAATTAATTTAAATGATGCAGCACATCAGTGATGGCATAGCAGAGTAAAATAATAATAACTCCACTTCCTCCACCCTTCTGCTTAGGAGCAGGGAAAGTATTCAGTTTGTCAATATTCAGAAATGGCTTGCTTCTTCAGCCATTTCACCATATCACAAAGGAGCAAGACAAAAAGGATGCAGGAATTGCACCAAATAGTATAATGTGGAACCACCTGACCTCAAGTGACCTTTTTAGACCATACCATGTCCTGAGATCCTTATCATCTTTGGAGCATATTGAGTAGAAAGAGAAAAATATCCCACTATTTCTTGTGTTTTAAAAACAGTCATTTGCCATGATAGTTGAGAATGATAAAATAGAGTTATACAGGTAAGATTTACAGACTTTTCTTTATATGATTATTCCACAAAAGCAGCAGAAGCAGCAGCAGCAGCAGCAACAACAACAGTTGTTAGTAGCATGTAGTTCATTTCTGGTATTAAAAAGCTCAGCTTGCATATGAAAGACCAAATTTATGAACTTTACTGGAAAGTGGGAGGTCATTCAACATTTCTTTGTATCTTGCCTTCAGGACACAAACATGATGTTAGATTATTTCTGGACGCTGTGTGTACAGTTTTAAAAAAGTGCAGGAAATACCATAACTGTGTTATATAGGCATGTGACTGGACACAAACAAAGCATAATAATTGGCTCCAGCTGTGACATTTTCAGAGAGACTACTGTGGTTGAATTAACTGTGTAAGTGAAACCCCTCCACCTAAATTTAATATGGCTGTATAAAAGCATCCAGCTAACTTGTAGGATATTGGATTAAGATTGTTGTTTGGTGGGGGCATGATTATTATTCTGCTCTCTACTGTTTATCGGACAATAGTAATGCTCTGTTTATTTTTGGATGTCATTTACTAGACAACTCTTACATTTAGTTAAACAACTATTCTCTTGGGGAAATCATCTGTTTTTCCCATTGCAATCTATTAAACTTCTCATAGGGGTGATCATTATAGTCTGAGTGAAAATATAAAGCACATATAGGAGTAGGAGTACTGTAGGTTTTCTTTAATGCCAAGCAAGTTTGGAGTTTGGCAAGTTTGCACATTACATATAAAACAACTCTTCCCGCACTATATTGATGTCTCATTAGTTAACCGATCTGACACCCTCCAGGGACTGTCACTCACAAATTCGCATAATGTTTATGAGCACTAGATTTTGCATTGGGACTGGTAACATAACCAACAGATGTGGAGGAATCTTATGTACACAGAAAACTCCCTGATGACTACAAAGCTGTGGATGCTAGAAGAATAGGAAAAACTGACACAGAACAAGGCCATACAATATTAAAATGCATAAGATGAGGGGGGAAATGGTTTGAAGAGGAGGGAGATGATATATACAATATGTACACCACTGTAAATTTTCACCTTAATTTGACTATGGAAGCTTCTCTCAAAGGTGTTCCTTCTCCAAGAGCATTGTATAGGTTTGGTTTTGTTTTACCCAGAGAAAACACTCTTTTCATAACTATTACTTAGACATGTTCTTCCACTAGAATTCTTCCACTTGGGGGTAAAATACATTTGCATTCATCTAGCTACTGGGTATACTTGCATGGCAAGATTTACTTAGTTTAAAACATTGGTTTGCTTACCATCAGATGTAATTAAGGGCAACAAAAACTGTTAGAGTTCAATTACCAAATTGCCTTACATAATCAAAGCAAAGGCTATGCTGACAGCACAGGGTTGGAAGTCAATGCTGAATTATTAGAATGAGTAAATATGACAAGTCTGGAAAAACTTTGGTTGCAGCTAAAGCTGGATTAGGTCCTTGATTTGGTTGTCAGTTCTGAGCAACATCAGAGAACCATCTTTCTTTTTATGAGGTTTGGATGTACAACTATGGGATCCTATACCTGTCTACTAGAGATCGGCACAAAACAAAAAACATGTACCAAAAGAGCAATTGCCTACTCTGATGAATGGAAATTGGACAGGTTCACAAGTAGGCCATAAATTCAAAACTGGCTCATAATGCTCCCAGTATAAATTAAAAGCTAAACAATTAGTTTTCTGGTCAAGGTGACAGCTTGCTTCACCTTAACTTTTGTCAATTGCAGTGTGGTTAAAATGTGCATTCTGAGCTGACTGTATTTTCTAATTTCTGCAGCATCACTAATCACCATACCTTGTTGTAAATAAGCTAAGCAATATTGCTAAGTCCAACACTGAATGTTTTTTTTTCACTCATGCCTGAGAAGGAAGCATTCATTACTAGTTACATACATTTGTTGTAATTCTTCCTCATAAAGACAAAATAGTGAATGCAATTGCAAAAAGTCTCTTTTATGGATTTTTTAAAGTTCATGGTTACCATGTCCTGACACATGGCTTCCAGTAGTCAAGCTTACAGATAGGTGGATCAGTTCTGAGGTAAAGAAGCACTTTTTGTAGAATCATGAATCATTTCCTACACCTGTGACACCAGCTTCTCATCTGAATGGCATACATAGGTGTTTGCTTTCAGCAAACTATCTGAATTACTGTACAAATCCACCTGTAAGCATTCAGGCAGCTGATTACACAAAGGCCAATCCCACTCATCCTGCCCGCTGTCTTCAGTTACTACTTTGGAATTACATTTTGACTGTTTGGCTCTATTCCCTATGATCTATGGTGTGTTTGTCCACCAGTTCCAGAATTCACCCCAAGAATGGAATGTAGACTCCATCTTCTGGCCTTACTGAGGCAGAACTGTTTCATTGGGACACAAGAGCAGCCTGTTTAGGATCAGATTGCTTAGGCCACAATGAAACCACAAAGAAATGTAAAAATAGATATCATTTTGTCTAGAAGTCTTTTACCTATCAACCACATTATTCATTTGAAATGGGCAAGTAGATGTACTATATACTCCAAAACAGCCCGCCATCTGGTCACGAGAGGGTGGAGAGTTGTATGTGAACAGGGAAGGACAAGGAAGAGTAAAAGAAGTTTCTCAACTTGTTAAGTATACCAAAGCTGCTCCTATATTTATAATGTAATTTCAAGATCACAAGTAAGGAAGACATACTTCTTCAAGTTCCCCTCTTCTCCATTCTGGCCCATCCGTCCATGCCACAATTAAGAGGAAGGACACCCTCCCTTCCCTAATCCATCTACAAGGGGCCAATGAGTCACAGGAAGATAGTTCCTTTACACACAGGATGTTCAAGTTTTACTTCCCACAGGCCCATGCAAAAAAAGAAAAAAGAAAAAGCAGCAAGCAATGTGCAACACTGGTGAGAACAGATACTGTTGGAGGTGATGTGCAAGGAAATAGCTTATCTACTGTTAATTAAGTAAATTCATATGGAAATTTGCTTCAGGTATGAAGAATGGGGACTAGCTGCAGTACAGGTACAAGAAGGAAACCAATAGATAATCTCAAAAGGTTTTACTCCTGAGAGTGATGCCTTGGACTGTTGCTGGTTAGGGCCATGAAGTGACAAAGGGCCTTTTCACACGACCCCTAAGATCCGCTGGCCACTTAAATTTGGACCAGAGATCTTGGGGGTTCGTTGCTCTTCCTGCGTCCCCACCCCTCCGCACTTCCTTGCTCCTGTCTGTGTGAGGGGAGGGAGAAAAAAAGGGACAAAAGAATGCAGGCTCACCTCTGTCTGCCGGTCCAAGCGCCCCGTCGTCATCCTGATACCTTCTCTTAAAGGGGCGGGAGGCAAAAAAAAACAGAAGCGAGGAGAGCCCGGCATTCACCAGATCACATCCGGATCTGGGGATTTTCACCCTCCAAGAGCCGGTACATGAAAAGTGCACTGGGATGCGCTTAGGTGAACGTGGTCGCACTTAATTTCCTGCAAACTCCAGAGCTGGTGGGGAAACAATTGTAAGCTCCGGAGCTGGCAGCCATTTGCGGCGGAGTTTAGGGGTCGTGTACAAATACCCAAAATCACATTGTGGGGGAAGAGAAATTAGACAGCACATGAACTTAGTTTGATTCTGTTCCCAACAGTGAGATGCTAGAGAAGGATACCTCCATCTATTGTATTCGGGGATCTATGGAAAATAACATACTTATCCACTGCAGCTCTTGTGTCCCTCCAATATGTAGGCTGCACAAAATATTTTTCAACTTGTCCATTTTCATGCTCCTTTTTCTTACCAATAGGAAATGAAATTGCATGGTTTGTGGCCTCAGTGGGATCGCTTTATGAAAGCTTAATGCAACTTATTTATGCCAGGTAATGCCACCCTTTTTCATTATAACCTTGTTAAAGCATAACTTTTATTTCCCCCAAACAAATATTAAGTGGGTTTCTGGATGATGTTCAGTAAAGTACATAGGTTTTACTACTCTAGAAATGTTGAGGTCAGCATTGAATATATGTGAAATTACCACATTCAGTACAACTGGTACAGCAAATCAAAATACTAATTAGATCTTAATAATATATGACATTGCTTTAAAGAAATATTCGTACACTAATAAATGTAACCATATATTTTCTGTAATGTAATTCATTAGACCCTGGAATCACAAAATATAGATTAAAGAGTATTTTAAAGTAAAATGTCTAAAAATAAGTTCCATGGAGGATTTTTTTTGTTTCCCATATCTATCTATCTATCTATCTATCTATCTATCTATCTATCTATCTATCTATCTATCTATCTAATCTATCTATCTATCTATCACAAAAATATTTAACATCAGTGCCCTGCAGTATAATGATATAAAACAATATATACTTTTTATCTCTTCTGAAAAAATGGCTATGGCAGCCATAAAGAGTCATACATGCTGCAGAAGGAATTGATCAACTTAATAAGTTCTATGTCTTCTAAAATTATTCATTGGTTTAAATTGCAACTTCAGCATGTGGAATGAACATTGCAGTTTAAAAAATATTTCACCTCTACAAGCTAAATAGGTGAACAATTCTTGGATGCTTTGTCCGCCACAATACAGCAAAGGACAGTACAGGTATATGCAAAAGAAAGTTCTGAAAAGATTGTAATTGTGGAATCATGGAATGATGGTTAGCACCCACTAGCACTGAACAGTACATTCCTGGAGATGGCCAAGCTTGCTAAATTAGTTCATGTGCTGGTGACTTCCAACTTATATTACTGTAGTGTATTTTATATAGGATTTCCTTTAAAGATGGTGTGGTGAATATAATATGGCATTGGTTCTAGAACAACTGCTTAAGCTGCCAGTATTTTTCTGGTCCGAGTTGAAGATATTGATGATAACATATAAAGCCTAAAATAGCTTAGGACCTATATAATGAATGGAATGGCTGTCCTATATATCCATGCCTGATCACCAAAATCTGCAGGCAGGGGGTTCCTCCATGCCCTGTCATGGAGCACAATGCATTATGCAGAAACATGGGAGTGAAGCCTTCTTAGATGTAGCACCTCATTAATGTAACATTTTTCCTTTAAAGGCTTAAGTGGTGCAGATATAAACCTCATTTTGTCACCATTGTGTAATTTTTGCATGGTGAATCTGTGATTCATAACAGATATATAATCACTCCAGTTCTGATTTAATTGATAGAGCAAATTTTACATGCAGACTCATGAACAACATTGTAAACAAGTCTCTTTATCCCATATCTGTGCTGCTGCTATAACACCTATTTATTTTACATATAATAATGAGGACAATCCCATCATGGTTTGTAACCTGTGATGGACTTTTCGTCCAGGAATCTGAACAATCCCCTTTTGATGGCATCCAAGCCAGCTGCCATCACTACATCCTGTGGCAGGGAGTTCCACAGACTAACAACACGCTCGGTTAAAAAATATGTTTTCTTTTGTCTGGTCTCACTCCCCCAACCCTCAGTTTGAGTGTATGTCCCCTAGTTCTGGTATTAGGCGAGAGGGAGAAGAGTGTCCCTCTATCTACTTTCATTTAGGTGAAGCACAGTATTTAAAACATCTCTGAAGGAATTTGCTTTAAGAAAGTACACATAGGCCTTAGGGCAAAGACCATTTAATTTAGTTTATATTTAATCTGTAAGGTTAAGGAAAGTGCTTATATACCACCCCATAGTGCTTAAAGGGCTCTCTAGGCAGTTTACAAGCAATTATGCAGGCTATACATTGCAGACCCAGCAAGCTGGGTACACCTTTTACCAACCTTGGAAGGATGGAAGGCTGAGTGAACCTTGAGCCTGCTACCTGGTTTTAACCACTGTGCCACGAGGCTCTCACATCATACCTTTCAACATATAGATTACAGCCACTTCAAGGCATCCTGACTATCAGGCCATATCCCTTGTCTCTGTTATGTGCACATGTGCAGTTCTCGGTAGGTCAATACAATCTATTTGGATCATACTACATTCATTTGGGTCAGTCATCTCATCAGATATCTAGAACCACATTTATTCCAAGACTATAGATATAGCATCTATCATCTTCCTATATAGCTATGAAAATGGACAAATTTCTGGAGACAAATTGTTTCAAGTGAGGCAATCACTGTTGACACCATCTCTTGCACATTACATACCTTAGCATGCAACAAATGTCTGTGCTGATTTCTTAACAAGAGCAATTCGCCTCCAAAAGTTATGCTATTATGTTATGCTGGTGTAATGAGACAAGAGGATATTGGCCAACATATTACACATTTCTGTACATACAAAGCAGGGAGAACAAGCTGGCTACAATCATTCCTTGTGTTATGCAGATCTGGTATGTTTGCAGAGTCATGTGTACAATTTATCTGAAATGTTCAAACAATTTGTTTCCTACTTGTATTTTATAATGCAGCACTTCTCACCTTATATGCTGCAGCACTCCAGAGTACCAGCAAACCCAGCCAGGAGCAGTGGAATCATCTCATCTCAAGAACATGTGCATTTCATAGTTCCATGGGAGGAAATGAATGATTAGCAATATTTTGCTTTTTTTTTCTTTTATCAACTTTACTGTAACATTCCTGGGGATACATTCCCGTCCACTGTACCAAACTAGTGAGATACTGTATAAACACCCCAGATAGTATCACATCTCTAACACCTTCATCCCAAATCCAGCCCTCTCCTTTATTTGTGCAGCTAGTTCAGACATTTGCCTAAGGACAAGTATCCCCAGACATTTTCTAAATATTTCAGCAGTTCCTTCAGCTGGGCCAACCAGCCAGTGCCCCTTTGCCCAGCTATATTTATATTTTGATTTATTGTTCAGCAAAAAGGTCCACTTAGTGAAAATTCTAACATCTTCATATTCTTCTGCAGAAGAGCTGAATCTGGTGTAAGCAAAAAATTTGGGATTAACATGCAAATGGGAAAAAAGGGACAGGTAGTTTATGAGGTAGCTTAACAACTGTGTTTTATCAGAAGATGGTGGAAATTATTATGAGGAATACTTCAGAAAGAAATTTTAGAAATACAGCAGCAAGATATCCTTGTACAAAAAATGAGAAAAATGATAGTTTTGCCAAAAACGCACATCAAAAACCTCCATAAAGCCAATTATAAACTTATATATAATTATGTTTTACTTTCTTGAGCTGTGTTCTCCATTTCATCATGCATACAGAGTTTCTTGGAAAAAAATAACAAAAAAAGGTTTAGAAAAAGCGTATTCAAGATGACTAAACTCCTCATTTGTTATCAGGTAAGGTTTCTATATCTCTGGGAATCTGAGGGCAGTCACCTAATGAAGACAGAATATTGTTGCGTCCAATGGCGAGAAAAGCTGTGCGTTTTGTACAAGTTCACCAAACAGTCAGAGATTGCTTCCGCATCTTTAATGCTTCGTAACATACATTGTAAAACAAGTCAATAGGGGGCTATTGTAAACAAAATGATTAACTTCAGAGTACATTTTCGGAAATAAAGCCACAAACAACATCCTATTCAAAAGCACAGCAGTACCAAAGTGCAGATACTTAGAGAGGGCACTTTAATCCTATATAAGATACAGTGGTACCTTGTATAAAAGAATTAATTCGTTCCAAATGAAATTATGTTAAGCAAATTTTCCTTTATACAAATTCCCATAGGAATGCATTGAAAACGGAGTGATCCCATTTCTATGTTGTACGGATTTTCCCCATAGGCAAATATGTTAAGCAAATTTCCCCTATCTCTGGAATTTTTTATGTTGTACAAATTTTATGTGATACAAGCTGTTTGTTATACAAGGGTCCACTGTACAGTGTTCCATTTTCTTCCATAATAATCCCTTCTTTGACCATAAATATAACAGAAATGAAACAAACACTATCATTTGATAATATAGCAAAGGCTGTTTGGGTGAGCTTAACTGCGGGGTTAAGAATCCCCTTGTGTGTTGCTATGAACATGAATACACACATTGACTTTCTTGAAAGGACCTAGTAGTCTTCTTTCCAGTACCAGTAAATAGAAACCACTATTTAAAATCCCTTGCAAGAAGATAGTGTTTCCATGATTATTTGCGTCTTTACAAAAAAATAAGAATTCATTTGGGGTTGTATTTGCAGTACACATCTTTAGGATCAGAAGACTGCTTTTATTATGCTTTGCAGTTTGCTTCAGATTTTCTAAGATCCTTTAACATTCCTACGATACCATAATGAGAGTTTCCATTCCTTGCGTTTTATAAACAGTTTTGGAACTGTTGAGGTTCAAAGACCTATTGTAGTACAAGGAATCTAAGTAGTTTTCTGCTTACAAAAACACACATAAAGGAAGCTCTGGGACTTTCACACTCATGGTAACTGCCATGTGTTTATATGTACTGTAAGTATATTGTTTTCAAATACTGTTGTTTGGCAAATATGTGATGGGAAGGAATGAGCAAGGAACATAGATTGTTCATGATATGGTTCTGATTGGATGAGAGAAACCAGGAGAGATGGGGAGTTGTGAGTTTTTAGGGGCAGCATGGGATGAAGAAACTGCAGAGAGGGTGTGTTTTGCTTTGTTCTTAAGAACATCAGGGAGGTTGAAGGGAAGATGGGTGATTAAGACAGTGAGGAATTGCTTAATGAATTTAAAACCTAGGAAGAACCATCCTTTGGACACCAATATTTTAATAAAATCTTGCCAAGTTAATTAGCAAGGTTACTACTCATTTCTAAAACAAATCCAATGTGGAATAATGTGCTCCTGTATACACAATTCAAAACACCAGGAAGTGGCCCAACATTGTTACACAACAGTGGGCTCCCTATTCCAAGCTTTTTACTTGGAAAAACTGATTTATTTACAGAGAAACGGATACTAAATAATTTAATGCTTAGGAATGCAATCTCTTTAGCGGATAGGAGTCCCCCATTGGCTGGATCAGTATCCGCTGATTCATTTATTCACCGGCTGGAAATAACCAAACAGCATTTAACAGAACTGAGCACTAGGAGGAGGCAGAGGCCATGCAATGCATAGTGTTCAATACTTATGGAAAGTTTGATTTTGTTTTTGGCATCCTTGGTATGGCTTGGAATGAATCCCTGTGGATACTGGATTGGTTTCTAATGCTAACAGCTAACAGACATTAAACTATATAAGGATGCACATGCATGTTGAAAGTCATTTCTTCTACTGGCAGAAACTTCTTGGGCATGTTTGCATTCCTTTCAAGGTTATCTGGAAATGTGATGCCCCCAATTAGCCAAGAAAGCTGATTATGCACCTGTTTAGAGGTGATTAGTGATTATCATCGCTTAAAAATGCCTTACCGCTTTCAACCCTGCCCGCTTCAAGTCTGATACCACACGTCACCATAGAAAACATGGAAAGGAAGATGCCAGCATCGGAATGTAGAATCCTCAAAAGATACACTTGAAGCCATTCATTAAGGCCCAGTGAGTTTCAGGCTGAAGGACTTTTCTTCAGGGGCAACTCAATCAGCTATTTGCTTGAGAAGACTCGGTGTAGAATCATTTTCTTCTGCCTCTTGATGAAACGGGTTCAGTTTCTCTGAAAAAGAGTCACCTATCAAGTTGAAATATATAGGATCTTAATAAAATGTTTCGAGTGAACCTTTTGAGGTTTCCTCTTCCCTTTGTTCAAGTATTACCATAGTAACATAGTGGTGCTTATTATGCCAGAAAAGAAAAGAAAACCCATCCTCTGGCAGGTTTTCACTAGCATGGTATCAAGGCACTTGCTACCAAGAGCAGCATATAGGAAGGAAATGGGGACATACCAAGAAGGAAGAAAATAACTGGGAGCTTGTGGTGTTTTAAGGACACATTCAGAAATATCCTTGCTGAAAGGGAGATGGAGCAGAGAACTATGATGCAAAAAGTGGTCCCATCCATGTCCAGCGCATAATGAAATCCCATGAATTAATTTGTTTGATTGGATAGATTGATACATTTAAACCTTATCACGATGTACATAATATATTTATGAAAGTATGATTCCATAAATGTTTTCCTAAACGATCCAAATGGAATGAATTACCTTTGGTCATTGTTTTTATGTCCATCTTCCTCTTTATATGGTCTGAATTTCATGAGGGAAAATGGTTAGGCTTTCAATGTACATTTGTCTACAACTTCTCATAAGGTAAGTTTTTCTACTAAATTAATACATATACTGAAAAGAGTTTGTTGCTTGAATTTTTTGTTATGAAATTCAGATTCAGTGAATATCTTTGTAATTTAAAAGATATTTTGGATTTTAAAAAAACAACAACCAAATTTCTTGCTTTTTCCTGAATTCTTTGGCTTTTAAAATGTCCTCCCAATGTCAGCAGAAATATTGGCATTGTCAAAAGAGAACATAAGAACATAAGAAGAGCCATGCTGGATCAGGCCAAAGGCCCATCTAGTCCAGCTTCCTGTATCTCACAGCGGCCCCACCAAATGTGTCTGGGAGCACACAAGACTAGATATCTGTCTCCTGATACCATTCACCTGCATCTGGCCCTTGAAGTACCCTGGTTTTAAGCCTGGAGATCACACATCTCCATCATGGTTTGTAACCTGTGATGGATTTTCCTCCAGGAATCTGTCTAATCCCCTTTTGAAAGCATCCAGGCCAGATGCCATCACCACATCCTGTGGCAGGGAGTTCCACAGACTAGCAATACGCTAGGTGAAAAAAAAATCCAACACAGCATGTCAGACTTAGCTGTATATTGTACAGAGTTATAATATTTTATGGACTGCAATTAGAGATGGGCATGAACTATGCTCTGATGTAGTTTGGAAGATTGGGCCCACTGGTGTTGCATGGCTGCCCCAGATTCATTGCCCAACCTCTCCCCACAGGCACCCACTCAGGAGGCTGCACCCCAGCCTTCTCTGCCAGGCCAACTCTTCTGAGTGGGCTCACACAGGAGGATGGGGTGTGGAATCCAGGGGAGTGGTGCAAAAAGCTATGTGGACCCAATCTGTTGAACCATAATGAAGCACAGAACCACAGTTTGTGCCCATATCTTTTTGTAATGCTTTACTGTAATTGTCTTTGAGCACAGGGGTCATATGATTATGCAGAGAGAAGGTGAAGAGATTCCTTTTCTTTTCTTTGTCGAATGGAAGGCACCAAATTGAACAGAAATAAATTATTGCTTTGCTTCTTTGCAACCCTCACTGTCTCAGAGCGGAAAAGCCACACTTGGAAGATACTTTTCCAAAACAAAGCTTGGTTGCTACATCTTTCAGGTGTATCTGTTGAAAATCTCTCCCATGACAAACCTATAGGCTGCTAAGACCTGTACATCAAATTGCATCCACTATTTATTGCCTACTGAAACAAAAGCCTGCTGCTTCCTTCAGGATTACGGACTTAGTGCTTCCTTACCTTTACTGGATTTTCGGACAATTGAGCTCTTGTTGTACGTGTCAAAGGAAGAAGCTACTCAGACATCAACACTGGGGGGCTTGAGTGAAAACTAAATATTATAATAGCAAACCACTAGACATTGAACCCAGCCCTATGAGGAGACCCAGGGGCTTATGTAACAATGATATAGTAAGACAAGAGGAGAGAGATCCAAAAGTCAAGTCTACATGCAGTCGAAAAGTCAACCCAGGTCAGTAGTCAGCAGAAACAATCTGGAACAGTCTTAGAACTGTGGTCCAGGAATCAGAAGCAAAGTTCAAGAAGCACAGCAGGACACATCTGCGGAAGTGTTTGCAACCTCGCAGGCTGCCACTAGAAGGTTTGGGTGGGAGGGACTTTCCTAGACTGGTGTGACTGTAAATCTATCCAGAACTAAGCAATGATTCCTTCCCTGCCTCTGAATTTAAACTCTCTGTTCAGTGTCTCCACCCCCCCCTCTCTTTTGTCTGTTGGAAGCAGTCAGTCTGTTGAAATCTACTGCTGAAAGCAGTTATCTCTGGCAATATGTCTGTAAAGGTTCTCAGTCATCCAGGTGAGTTTATCTGGAAGTTGAGTCATAGCAATCTCTCAAGAAAAAGTCCAGTTTCTATGACACTTCCAGGCCATCTTTGACAGTCTGCAGTTTAATGTGTTGAACTGTAATTACGAAAACCATTTATTAATGTTATTATTAATGTCTCAGTTCTAGTGCCAATCTAACCTTTATATAAAAGAACTTCCAGAGCCAACCAAGAACTAAGTTGCAGTTTTTGATCTGTGGGTCTTCCTGAGAGCATGACCTTATCTTCAGAGAGATCCCTCCTCTCAAGGAAATTTTTTTTTGTGGCCTTTAAGCTGGTCTGGCTTTGATACTGCACTACTGCTGTGGTATGGTGGCCAGCCCAGCCTCCTTCTTAAATTCAGTCACAAAACCACTCTCTTCCAGAAGTTCAGGCCCCTGGGTCTTTTGGTCTCCAGGGTCTGGGAATCTGGCAGCTCCTTCTGCTTGTCAGGCAACAAAACAATAACAATACGGAACAATAACAATACAGAACACTCTATTGGGGAGCATGGAAGTGGAAATAATCAGATCTGAACAGAAAAGAGAATACTAGGTGCTAATAAACAAACTTACTTGGAAATAAGTTCTATTATATTTGATTGTACTTATGCCACATAATTGTGCAGACGTTTCTAGCCTGTAAGTGTCAATCATGCATAGATTCCTAGCCAGTAAATATTTTATTTAGGAAATAATCACATTCCTTTCATGACAATTCATCTATTAGTAATTTGAATACTGAAAATAGTAGACCTCTGTTTACTTGATTTTCCTTGGCTAGTATTTAATAGGAAAACATTAGAAATGGCAAATAGAAAGTACAAATATGTGTTTATTAGTTATAACAACATTATTTAGTTAATCACATTGTGCAGATCACAGCAGTAAAATTTGTTTAGAAATCTTTGGGTAAGAGGTCATGATTTGATTTAAGCAAGATTCATTAAGTTTTAATTCATTTGGATGTTCACATTACTAGAGCTGCAATACCCCCACCAGCAGCAGCCTACATTACATTTCATTGTTTCAGTTGTATTTCTGCTATTTTTACTTCCACGCTGAAATTTATCTTATCTTATTACTGAACAACACTATAGGTAAGTCTGCTTAAGAAAGCTCTGGTGCTTTCTGATCAAAGCAGAAATTGATGTGAGGGCATGATAAACAGTTTAATTTTAATGAGCTTTTCTAGGCTAAAAGTTATAAGAAAGGTTATAAGGTGCAAAAATTAAAAAAAAAGAAACCCACAACATTAAGCAAATACCTACAACAAAATGCTGCTTCCTAACACTTATGACAATGCCCTAAATACAGTATCTTCAGGACAGAATAACTTTTTAATGAAAAAAATTAAACATTCCAGTTATTTATTTTGTTTTCGTCATGTGATAAAGTGTGAGCAAGATACAGTATTAAAAATAGTGGGATACATAAAGTGTGTGAGACTTTTTTAAAAAAGACATCTAAAGAATTTGTTGAATGTCTCTTTCCAAAGCACATGTTCAAAGGTTGTGTGTGGTTTTTTAACTCTGCATAACTGCTGAAATCTTTAATGTGAATTACAGCATCTTTGACAAACCAAGCCCATTTTCAGGAAAATGTATTTTTAAAAGTAAAGAACATGGAGGTTCAAGAGGTGACAGTTACCAGAGAAGCAGCTTCTCGACTTTAGATTGAATTCATATATAAGGAATTTCCTTCATAGTATATGTACATGATAAATGTGCTAGTTAAATAAAGCTTAAGTTGGATATATCTCCTATGGAGAGTGTGGCTCCCGTCCCCTTCATCTTCTGCCCCTAAGTGCTCTGGGCTTCACAGGAGGAAAGGGGAAAGAAAAAGGAGGTAAACAGAGTGACACTCCCTATTAGTGTATGACAGGGCTGTCCAACTTTGAACAGCCTGCAAGCTACTTCCAGCCGCTGGACGTCCTGGCGGTCCATTTCCTGTAGCGCTGCACATCCCCGCTTACTACTTTCAGAAGCACGTGCACATGCACATGCTTCACCAGTGCTCCTTAGCAGGAGGGTAGAGTCTCCTACGGAGGAGCCCAACAAGGGGTGTGGTGTGGTGGTGGTGGAGAGTAAGGTTTTTTTTGCCTTCTCTCTCCTTCCTCCTGCCCCTTTTCTTCTTCAAGCACTTAAACAGAGGTGGGAATCAAAAGGCATTTTTCAGGGCCCAAAGGAAACGCTCGGGGATGGAAGGCAGAAGGGGATGAGTCCTGGTAGCTAGGTTCTCTCCCCCACCCCTACACACAGGCCCCAAAGATGCACCGTCCCGTGTGCCTCCTGGAAAGAAAAGGTGGAGTGTGCTTCTCCTCCTCCTCCTCATGCCCAGCTCATTGCTGGAGTCACAGCCGGGCAAGGGCTTTTACTACCCTTTGCTTGGCTGGAAGGTTGCAGGAGTGAAGGAGGCAAAAGCCAAGATTCCATCCTGTGGAAAGAATCTGCTCCAGGAGGAAGCTGCAAAGGATGCTGGGAAGGGCAATCCAAAAGGAGTCTGGCTAGAGAGCTTCTGGAATTCTTTTTCCTTCCTGGGGAGGGGGGTTTTTCCCCCTGAACACGCCGCCATAGGTGGTGTGTTGGGAGGCTGGCAAGCGACTTTTGACAGCGCCGTGGGCTACTTGCTGCCCATGGTCAACGGACTGTGCAGGCCTGGTGTATGCGAAGGAAGCATCAAGCAGCAAAAATGCTTCGACTTCACCTTAACCAAAGAGGATTGACGTTACCGGAGAATGGAAGGAGAGAACTAACACAGAAAATTCTGGCTGTGATGGCAAAGGTAAAGTTTTCCCACACACATGCATGCTAGTTATGTCCGATTCTGGGAGCAGTGCTCATCTCCACATTGAAGCCAAAGAACCAGTGTTGTGCATGTCCATGGCCATGTGGTCGGCATGGCTTCAAGGAAACACTTTTTTTGCCTTCCTGCTTTTTACGGCAATACCTATTTATCTACTTGTATTTACATGCTTTCAAACTGTTAGGTTGACAGGAGCTGGGGTTAACAGTGGGAGCTTGCTCTGATGCTGGCACCCAGGATTCTAACTGCTGAGCTGCCAACTTTGGAGCTGACAGTTTTCAGTGCTCTAGCTCACTGAGCTACCATGCCACCCCCTGGCTGTGATGTCTGTGACACAAATTACTAGCTATGGTGACTTATTATGGGCTAAATGTAAGTGATAATGTAATCCCTATGGACTATTTGGTGCAACTTTCTGGGTAGGGAACTCTTAGGAAGTGGCTGTGATTCAAGTTCTGAGTTTTGAAAGAGCAAGATAAATGGAAAGACAGGAGCTGCTGTTTCCACAGAGGAGGATAAGGCCCTTGCCACCTCCATTTCAGTAGAATTATTTCAATATATTTATGCAGGATGGGCATGGAAAGGATGAATACATGTAGTGATCTTCTGTGTTTGCATTTGCATTTATTTCAGGGGTTTGGAGACTATACATTTGGAGTTGATTCCTTTATATTATGGGTGTCCTACTCAGCTGATAAATACATCTGAGCTTTTGTTCTTACCTGGCTTCAAAGAGATATTTCCATTCTTCCTTGCTTTCTCCAGCAACACCTGCTACCCTACAGTCACAGAACCAGAAAGTGTTACACTAGAGACAAATTCAGAACTTGGAGAAGTGTTGATAAAACAAATCCCATTTGTTCAGTGGGTCTAGTCTGAGGGCAGCTAACAATGAGATTAAGTGCATAATATGTTTCCTACCAGGGTTGAAGAGATGTTGTTCTTGGATTTTCTAACAAATGTACCTAACAAAGCTGACTAGCTTTGGGTATTAAGTAGGTTGAGTTGAGACTTTGGGGAGGCATCTGTTCAATTTAATCCAATTTAAGTTTTTGCTTAGCACAAAGGTTGTGACAATTTGTTGCTCTGTCTCAAGTAGCAAAAATTATTGTCCTGCCGTTGTTGCCAAGCAGCAACACTGAAGGAAAATGATGTAGTGTTGTATCCAATAGAGAATAAGAGACTTTGGGACCAGGTAGGTCATTAATGACCGAAGCTGTTTAATAACATATACTGTTGCCATGACTTACAGGTAGCAAAATGACCATCGATCAGATGGGTGGTACAGAAATTGAATGAATGAATATTAAAGAACCTAGCTGCTTGAAGTGTGTCCTGAAACACTGCCCCATATTTGTACAGTGATACTGAAGCAGAAAATCCAGTAGCCAATGAAGAGATCCATAACTCTTTCCAAAAGGCAATGGCTTAGTTCACTGTAAGCTTTAAAGTTGGGCAAAGGCTAAACAGCACATTCTACTGCTATGCTGAAAGTAGAGGGAGGGGAAGTCCTGATCATAGTTGCTTCCTCTTTTTTGGAGATAAAAGCAGAGAATAGACAGAGCCATAACTAGTCTTTGTGGAACCAGGGGAAAGGGCACCATTTACCACCCACTTGTCCTTATAGTCACCAGTAGGTTCTTTTGATCCTCTCCAAACGTTACTGCCTTCTACCTCATTATAGCCTTAAAAGTAGGGAATGTTCATGCCCATCTGGCCACATAGAGGGGGAAAATGATGTATGGCATACATTTGTGGAGCACTTCCTCACACCTCAGTCACTACTGTGAGAAGTTTGCTTTCACCAGTTCTGCCAGGCTTACTGTAGACTTACTAAATCCTGATTTAGAGTAGCATTGTGTCACCTTGAAAACTTGTTATGCACTTTGCAAATGTCAATCCTGGTTCTCCTCCTCTTCTCAGCAGCCTTTTTAATATTTTAATATTGACCATGGTATCCTGCTGAGAAACCCTTGGGGTTGGGGATCAGCAGCCTGGCTTTATCCTAGCTTCAGTCCTTCCCTCCCAGAGGGTACAACTAAGAGAAATGGTCTCCTCCCCCCCCCATGGGATTTTCAATTGTGGTGTTCCTCAGGGGTTAACCATCTCCCTGTTGATGTTTAACATCTTTATGAGGTTGTTGTGGGAGGTCATCTGGGGATGTGGAGCTTTGTGTCACCAATACTGGGGATTTGTAGTTTTGTGTCATCAAGAGGACACACAGCTCTATCTTTCCTTCCACACTTTTGCAGTGCATGCCAGTCAGTCTCTTGGGCACTGCCTGACCATGGTACTGGTGGAAGGGGCCAAACAGATTGAGGCTAAACCCAGACAAGATGAAGGTCCTTTGGGTGGCTGACTCTGGATTGAGTGCCCCCCCTTTCCTTTGGAGGTGCTACTCTCTTCATGAAGGATAAAATGCATAATTTGGTTCTCCTACTGGACTCAACACTGTCTTTGGACACTCGCATAGTGTCCACTGTCTGCTCTGTCTATTTTCATCTCAAGCAGATTTCCCAGCTGCATCTTGACCTCGACACCAGGTCTCTCACCACACTGGTCCACGCACTAGTACTGTCTCAAGATTAGATTACTACAAAGGTACCTGCACGGGGCTGCTCATGAGGCTGGAAACTTCATGGAAACGTCAACAGGTCCAGAACATGGAAGCCAGATCACTGAGCAGAGTGAAGAAATATCAACATATCACCACAATGCTGGCTGCCTAACTCTGATTTCCTATCTATTTCCATGCCAGTTTCAATGTGATGATTTTAACCTATAATTTCATAAACAGTTTTCTGACCTCAGTACCTGGTAGAATGCCTACTTTTAACAGGATCTGCCTATCCTACAGAAATATTCCAAGCAGGCCTGCTAAAGATGCTAATCTTGAGAGAGGCCCAGAAATTAAATCCACTGGTCTGCACCATAGTGTCTCCTCATAATGATGCCTTAACACAGGGCAACTCCTACAGTTCTACACTATTCATTGCATATTCATTCCAGTCTCTTATCAGGAATTAGCATGAATATCTCATCATAAAATGGTGATATGCAATATTTCAAACATTCTGGTAATTCATCCTTACGTCAGTTTTTTAAAAAATGTTGTCTTTTTGTTATTGCATAGACTGTTGCATGAAAGCTGGGAATTTACTTAGCAGGTTGTTTTCATACTTCTCTCCACATTTGAAGCATCGATTCTCTCTTATCACAATGGTTGCTGTAGAAACAAATTTGGATGTCTCAGATGAAGGATTATGACTTCAGGTAAAATAGACAGGGAGCTGCACAAGTTAAGACAATATTATTGGAAAGAATTTAAGCTGCTAAGAGAAATAAATAAAATATGTGAAGGGGGAATATGTAGAGATAAGACCTGAAGCTCTACTGTATGTATACCTGGTACCAAATACAAAATTTATTAATGTAACCATGTAATAAGATCTCTGACTAGATTCAGCGAGGTAGTAAGTTACTTCAGACTTCTCTAATATGATATAATATTGTCAAGAAACTGGAGGGAAAAAGGGATTGTGGTTTGGGTTCCCTTGTTGAAACTTAGGCCTGTTCATTTGTGGGATAAGTAAACCAGGAGAGGTGGTTAGATATCCATTAATTGGGAGGCCATACCGCCTGTGCCTTATCCCTGTGAGGATAAGGATCTCTAAAGCCACAACTCATTCCTTGGTACAAGGTTAAGTAGTAAAAAATTGTTTCAGCTGAAGATAATGGAAGGGAGAGAAGTTACTCCTGAGAAGTTACTCTCTTCTCTGAGAAGATTCAGGGAGATTTGACACCTGACCCACTTGAAGAGTCTAGTCCAGTGTTGGCGAACAAATGGCACGGGTGTCAAAGGTGGCACTTGGAGCCCTTTCTATGGGTACCTGACATCGCCTCTTCACAGCCCCCTGTATTCAGGTTAAATTGCTGTATTGGCACTTCGTGAAAAATTAGTGGGTTCTGAGTCGTAGTT
The DNA here is from genome assembly GCA_023846285.1 of Phrynocephalus versicolor. NCBI lineage: Eukaryota > Metazoa > Chordata > Lepidosauria > Squamata > Agamidae > Phrynocephalus > Phrynocephalus versicolor. The sequence continues at coordinate 50,552,759 of JAHTLZ010000330.1, forward strand.
TGGGCACTCGTTCTCTAAAAGGTTTGCCTCACTGGTCTAGAAAGTGGAACAATGGGTAAAGAAGTGAAAGGGAAGTTATTTAGTTTTGGCCTAAGATCTCTAAGGAAACTGCTATGCTGATCAGTTGCCTTGCTACCTGATGTATACTCTGTGTATGCTCTGAACCATGTTGACAAAAATTTTGTCAGTATTAGCTTAGGATTCCTACCTTTCTTATTTTCTTGTGGGACTAGTTTTGGAAGTGTTCCTGCCTCAAATCTTATTGGGTGCTTATTTGTTCCACAGCTTTTTTTTTACTATTGATTGATTGATTGGAAATATTCCAATATCTGTAATAAAATATAAGATGTGTATAGCAGCTTGGTTATTTGTCAGGAAAACAGGGTTGTTGGTGCTTTAAAAAGAGTTTGCCTTCACCACCTACTGCAGGCATGTTTAAAGTCAGGCCCGGGAGCCCAATACAGCCTGTTTTCAAATTTTGAGAGGCCCACAGCCTCTTCTCCCTGCCGGTTCAGCCTGTCATGCAATCCTGACAGCTGGCCCCTCCCCATATCAGATGGAAGCCTCAGCTTGCAGTTTTAGTTTGGCTGCCCTCCCTGTCTCCATCTGTCCCCCCAGCCACCTGCCCAGCCTACCCGCCCCCTGGCTCCATTGCTGCAGCATCCTCCCTGCCCCTTCCACATCCTAGAGGCTTGTGCAGAGTCCTGCCCGGGGGCCAAATACAGCTGAATGGTCGGCCCACACGCATTTTCACCTCACCAAATCTGGCCCTCCTTCCAAAAAGTTTGGACACCCCTGACCTACTGGGTTCTTTTGCATTTTGTGGGTATTTTGGTATTGTTACCTAGCACAATTGGTGCAAAGGTCAGATATGCAGAAACTTGTGGATTGCTCATAGCTCCCTGGAACACTGAATGGTCGTCTACTACTACTACTACTACTACTACTAATAATAATAATAATAATAATAATAATAATAATAATAATAATAATAATAATAGTAGTAGTAGTAGTAGTAGTAGTAGTAGTAGTAGTAGTAGTAGTAGTAGTAGTAGTAGTAGTAGACCATTCAGTGGTGGTGGTGGTAGTAGTAGTAGTAGTAGTAGTAGTAGTAGTAGTAGTAGTAGTAGTAACTATAACTCTTTCACCAAACTACTGGAGAACTCCGTGGTCTACAGTTGGGACTTTGATTTCTCTCTAACAGGGTCTGGCCTTGATGATCATTTGGGTCCCTTCTGGCTCTGCAGTTCTAAGACTATTCTTATTGTATAACTGCAGAGCTAGAAGGGTCCCTATGGATCATTGAGTTGAGTCCGTGTCACTGAGACACGCTGGGGAACCAAACCCTCCACCTCCTGCTTCATTGTCAGCCACTGAGCTATTTGACAACTCATTCTTATTCTTGCTCTCAAAGCCATTCTTAAGAGCTGACGAATGTTTGAAATGATTCAAACATCTCCCTTGGAGATTGAACATTACCCTTTGATGAACGAAAAGCTGGCACACAGATTCTTCATATACACAGGGGTTGGACAATCTCAGACCGCTGTGTGTGAATCTTGAGGTGCTAGCCTTGCCATGTCATTTCCCCTGTTAGACCATCATTTGGTGGTATCCCAACTTTTCTAAGGGGTTTTCCTGGTATGGTGATTTCGCACCATAAATATGGTGTACTGAGGGTAAGTGTCTAGTTCTGCTGTGTATATAAGAGGGTATGTATATGAAAGGAACAGAGTCAGTTAAGTTGCAAGAGCTATGGATTAGTTGGTGCTATGAATTAGAATGAATATGGGCTGATTTGGAAAAATGTTGTGAATAAAACTGCAGTATAAATTATAGATAGATAGATAGATAGATAGATAGATAGATAGATAGATAGATAGATAGATAGATAGATAGATAGATAGATAGA
>JAHTLZ010000330.1:50556170-50566619 GCA_023846285.1 Phrynocephalus versicolor
AAAAAAAGTCCAGTAGCCATGACTCAACTTCCAGATAAACTCACCTGGATGACTGAGAATCTTCACAGTCAACAGACAGCTATTGGTGCAAAGTCTGATGAATAGTAGTATAGGTTGAAAGCCAGCAGTTTATTTTAGTGGTCTAATAAGGGGTGTCTCCTGCCCTTGCTTTTGTATATTTTTTGTATACTACACATTTTTCTTTGTTTATTTCTAATGGTGGAGAGTGCAGCAGATTTTCTGCCATGATGGAGCTTTTTCCCTTTTGGCAAAGACAATCTCTCCTATGTCCTATCCTCTTTTTACTGTGCAACATCAGAGGTTATGTAGAGTCCATCCTTAGCCATTTTAAAGTCCTGGGCACTGAGCTGAAAGTAATTGCTATCTGTTTTATATTTAATTTCTAAAATGTGAGCTTCCCAATACTCTGATACTAAGTATATGTTGAAGGTGAGCCCCATCTAGCAAATATACACAATTGGTACAAAAGGGGAAAGGGAAACACTAGAATTTGTAGTTTTTTTAGTGCTTGAGTTTCTTTGCAAAAGTCAAATGCATACAATATAAGAAAGAATTCAAAGAGAAGTATCACCAACCTGCTATACCTCTTGCATTTCTCTGTCTTTTTGTTCAATTTTTCTGCTTGGATTTGATCACTCGCTGAAAGATTTTGCACTACATGCATCCTGGGATGTGTGATGGAGTCCATAAAAGTCATTACCACAACAAATCAGTTACGATGCCGTCCTAAGCATGCTTAGTCCTAAATAAATCTGACTATAAGTGGTCTACTCCGTAACATGTGTATTGAGGATTACAGCCATAACTTTTAAGAGGCTGTATAATTTAGTTGCTTTCTCCTACTAGTGCTTATAAAGTTTGCTTCAGATTGCTTAGAAGAGAGGTAAAGTCATTATTTATTTTTTACTTTGTAAGTTTCACATCTGAGCTCAATTCAATGGGCTCCTCAGAAGCAACTTGAGCATCTTAAAGGGAGAACTTGAATAGGCCACCTAATGGCCTTCATGGCCAAGTATGGAGCTTAACCTTTTTTTAAAACATCCAGATAAACACTAGGCACTGCACTAGAGCTCAGTCATTTCCTTCTTAGCATAAGATCTCATGAGTCATATTTATTGGCCATTCCCCAAGCTATTACATTGACTTATTTTCATACTTACCCGTGTGTAAAAGATTCAACTGTTTAATAGTAGTGCATTTAATACACAGTAAGTCATGTTCCCATGCTCATAAGTTTCTTCATAGCAGCCCTTTGCTATCCCATGAATAGATTATTCTCACTGACATCTAAGTGCCCCTTCCATTTTCATCCTCTTAGTCCCACAGATACACTACCCAAGTTTAGGGTCCACTAGACCTCCTTCATGATCTCCTTCCTCTTACCTGGCAAAATTCTGCAATACTGTCATGTTTTCCTTCATTTCCCTAAGCCAGCAGAATGTCCTATATTATTCCCTTTCTTCTAATTTCTTATCTTCCTTCCTTGGCAGTGCTATTCTTTCTGGGCTTTTTTTCTCCTTTTTCTTTTTCTTATTATGTCCCTTGATGGTTATGTCCTTTTTGGAATTACTTCTTGCCTCATTATTCTTCTTGACTCTTGGTCACCTTGTGCATTAAATGAGGTACTCCACTGGTCTCTAACTGCTTCCTACCATACCTTCTAAAAGGAATGCTGTGCCCTTTCACAAAGGGTCTAGTAATGTATGATCCATGGAAACTTCTCTTAGGACAGAGTGAAAAGGAAAGAGAGATGGAAGTGCCTGAGCTTGACTAAGCCTTGTCACTACATTGCCCAGTGAACGAAAGTCACCTGGCAGACATCAGTATTATGACTCTATGAAGTATAGTAGACCTTGTCCTCCTCATCACAATACCTAGAGAGTGAATAAGAAAGTGAAACAGGTTGAGCTACTGTTTTATCATTTTACATAATGCTCTGCTCCACACTCCCATAGGTAGTAGACTTCAAGCAAGACTGCATTTGTGTGCGTGGATCCTGGGATCTTCCACATGTGGGACATTCTCTTCCTTGCTTCTCTCTACTATCAACCCTCCCCCCGCCCCCAGTCTCTTGACAGAAGAAAAGGTTGATGTTTACTGTTTCACTTGCCTCTGCTAACTTCCCAGTTAGCTACTTTTCCTTCAGATACACAGTATAAAGGATCACAATGAGTAGTGTTTTCCTGCTACCTGTGTTGCATCACATGCAGTCAAAAGGATCAACTAGATAATTTTAGACCCTAGACTGGATGGCCTTACTGGAACCTCCTTTACAGGGCTTGCCAATATTTCTCTTCCCTGCATTCTGAATAAGAGTCCATGCTTTTCAACTGCCTACACATATTTCTTATTTCTTTGAGCAAGCAAGTGAACAGTTTATCAACCCTGATTTCTTTTAAAAAAAGATACTCTGAACATGTGCCAATTTTGCATTCTAAATTAACTGAAATGATAGCATCATCATGGCTGAGAAAACAAAAAAGACCTCACTCCTGCAGCCCATACTAACAGTCACTTGGAAGATGAAGATAAGTGTAATTCTTTTTGCAAGTAAGAATAATATCTATTTGAAGCAAACATCTTAAAGCCAGCCTATGCCATTGTGTGTCTGGCCGCTTGGCACTTAGGACGATCTGACTGCAAGGAAGCGAAAGGAGTGCTTATGGCACAAGAGTTGTGCAGAGGAAGAATGTCAACAGGTGTACGTTGCCCAGCAAAATTCTCTCATTTCCAAAACTATTCAAGAGAGCTTCCCTCCACACATACTTGGAATATATACATATCGAAAAAAAGGTGCTGATGTTGCTTGTGCTGCCGCAATGGAGGCTTAGCTGGTCCATGGCACATCTGTGCCAGGGAGCTGTGTTGGCCGCTGCGCAAGCCGATCACCCCTGTTGGTGGTTATATATGGGTACCGTATTCCCCCCCCCCAAAAAATATATATATTGCGTGCATTGAAGCCTTACAAACTCCCGCTTCTATTCTTCCTAGGACCCCGTTTGCTTCTCCCTAGGACTCCCCGGTGGCGTTGCCTTCCTCCTCTCTCCACCCCGCCCGCGCCCCCCCACCCAATCCGCTCGTTGGAGCACGTTCTTCCTGCTTTCCCCTTGACTCCGTTGACACCTGCTGGCACTCGGTCCCGAGCCCCGCCCCGACGCATCGCCATTCCACCAAGACCACCTCCTCCTTCACTCCCAAAAAGAGAGAAAAGGTGTGTGTGTGGGGGGGGAAGAGTCACGTGCTGCCGGGGCGTCCTCTCCAGAAAATGTGTATGTCTGTGTGCGCGCGAGTGTGTGTGTGGGGGTTGTCTTTAATGTGCCCCCCTTCAGCGCGCCCAGCTGAGAAGTGAGCGCCCGCTCGCCCGCGGTAGACCTTTGAGGCACGTGAGCCAAGGACCCACCGAAAGCGTGAGGGAAGCGCGGCGCGAACGACCCCCCCCCCCACTCGCCGGCAGCGGCGGCGCCTCCCTGAACACCCCTCCATTAAGAGTAGCCAACTCGCCTCCTCCGCGGCTAAAGGGCGTTCAGGGGCGAGCGCTCCTCCCGAGGAGGTTAACGAGGGACGCGGCAAAGAGCAGCGGCCGCAGCCGCCGCCGCCAGCTTGCTGGTGAACTGCAGGAGGCGGAGGAAGGAAGGAAGGAAGGAAGGAAGGAAGGAAGGAAGGAAGGCGAGGAGAGAGAGAAAGAGAGAGGGAGAGAGGCAGGCGCTGCAAGCCTGCCACCGGCAGCAGCAGCAGCGGCGGCGGCAACAGCAGCAGCAGTAGCAGCCCTTGGATGCCGGCAGCCTTTAGGAGCCGCTCGCTTCCGCGCCGCTTCCTAGCGCAACCCGGGCGTGCGCCTGCCCTCCTCGCCTGGCCCGCTTCGCCCTGGCGCGTGGGGGTCGAGAAGGCACCGGGAAGGCACGGCCGCCGCCCGAGACCGTCCGCCTCCCTCTCGCCGTCCCGGCTCTTCCTCCGGCCAAGCCCCGGCGCTCCCTCGCCAGGCGTCGCCACCGCCCGCACCCCCCCCCCCACGACCCATCCGTCCGGCCGTCCGCCCGCCCCGCAAGCGTGTCCTCTCGCCCTTCTCTTCTCCGCCCGGAGTTCCTTAGAGCTGCCTGCCGGCCGCGCAGAAGTACTGAGGAAGCCGCGGGCCAGCCGGGAGGAGAGACCGGGCGGGGACCGGCGGAGGCGGTTTGGGGGAGAGACAGGCGCCCGAGGACCTGGAGCTTGACCGGGGAGTGGGGGGGGCGGCGGCGGTGAGGGCCAACCCCCTGCCGGCAGCCATCTAGCCTCGGCGCGTCGCAAGGGTTGAAGAAGAGCTCCGGGTCGTCGTCGGTGGTGGTGGAGGTGGGCAGCAGAACGGACAAGAGGAGGAGGAGGAGGAGGAGAGAGACGCGGCACGCCTGTCCGGGCGGCGGGATCGAACCGGGGGACTGCCGGGCTCCCCGCGGCTCTTCCTGGTGGGGTGATCGAACGCGCCAAAGTTGAACGCCGGGCGAGTTTGCGCTCTCCGCTTGCTGGGCTCCTGCCTGCCTGCCCTCCGCGAGCGTGGCTCCCGCGGCTCTTCCTTCACCTTGGAGCCCAAGCGGCGGGGCATTCCTCGGACCGTGCGCTTGGCTCTGCCTGCCCTGAACCTGGCCCAGACCCAGCACCCAGGTACGTCCCTGCTTTAGCCACGCGATGCGGGAAGGAGGAAGGGTGGGATCGCCTCTGGAAGCAAATCCTTGATCCTCCTGCTGTCAAACTTTGCCTCTGCCTTGCACATGGTAGTGACAGCTTTCTCCCCCCCCCTCCATGGGCGCGACTGCCGGCGGGGGCGAAAGCTCCCGCGCTCTAGGAGGAGCCAAGACCCTCCCTCCGCCGTAGGAACTGCTCGCGCCGGCCCCTATATAGACTCCTCGTTTGACTCAATGGGCTTTGCTGCCGGTGGTGGCTCTGCTGAAATGTTCTCCTGCGCTTGTTGCTCCTCGGAAGCGTTCGCTTGGCGAGGCAGGCAAGTTTGGAAGGGAGCGTAGAGGAGGAGAGAAGTTTGGCCTTGTTACTGCTTTTCTTTCCCCCCAGTAAGTGGAGGGACGGGGTTGATGTTTATTCCTTTGCTTCTGTGCGCCCTCCCCTTTTCCTCCCAGCCCCGAAGGCGAAGTCCTGAATTGCCCGATACCTGAATCGCCCCGGAGAAAAACCTTCCGATTAAGTAGAGGAGACTCCCTCTCTGGCTCGTGTGGTTGGTTGCAGGACCGGGAGCAAATATCTTTAGGTCAAGATGCCTTCATTCTTCTCAGAGTACCGTATCTTATTAAAAGCATTTGTAGTCTCTGAAGGTAGCAAAATGTCTCTTCTATAGATCAGGTTGAATGTAAGCCGAATTGCAGTGTCGTTTTGGAAAGGCTGCTTGGCCTGCTTTTGGTTATCAGGTTACTTTTGTCTTTAATGTCAGAGCTCCCTACAATGCTGATCATTGGCTGCCTGGGACCTTTGCCTCCGATATGGTTTTCACAGAGAAAGAGTAAGCATTTTCCCTTAATTCAGAATGATAGATAGGTTCTGAGTACTTAGACAGGATTGCTGAAGCCACCTGCTGAATTCTCCAGTATTACTTTTTTTTTTTCTAGAAAGAAGTTGTTAGTGTTGTACAGACATCCAGCAGATGGAGCAGTGGAAAAACTGTACCAGACTCTCTTGTAACAAACGATAAATGTCGGATCATTTATGTCGGATCACAGCCAACCTTTTTCTACTCATATTAGTAATTGGTGTGTCAATTTCTCCTGTTTAAAATGCGATGGATAGTCTGCAGCATAGTTCTTGCAGGTAGATAAGGATTGCAGTACTGTGGACCTGTGTAGGTTGTCTTGAAACAGATTGTAAAAGAATCCTCACTGCTATTTAGAAGGTCGCTTCTTGTGTTTACTTATTGCACAAATAGAATGATTGAAACTAGATAAAAGGTGCTACACACTTTGGCAGATCTCACTGCAAAGCATTCCACTTTCCAGTACATAGGTATAAGCTCTTCTACTTGTAAAATGGTTGATTCTTGAGTTCAGTGACATTTGTTCTGTCTTCTGCTGATGAGCTGTGGCAGAGATGTTGGATGTTTGCGTTGCTGTAAAGTAAATCATTGATAATAATATCTAAAAGATTGTGGTTGGAAATTAGTTTTGGCTGTGCTGTTTCTCAGCCTGAGGAAGACAAGATACAGCAGGTTGTTGTTACCTAGTTGCCCCAATGTGGGCAGTTGGTGTCATTGCCACTCACTTGTGTATTTTTACTCCATCTTCTCAGCAGCATGCCTGAGTAACTTGTGTTCTTAACTGATCTGCATTTCAGCACAGAGAATATAATCTATGGTAGAATGCTCCAATTGTAAACATCACCTAATTATTCTTAAAAGTTTTACCAGTTAAAATGCTTTAAGAAAGTGTCATCCAGAGGAAGCTGGGTGCATGTTTAATCTTGTGCCTTGGATTATCCCTCCCTTACTAAATTACCCATCTTTCACTGAATTCTGCTTTTTTAGTAGCCACACAGATCATCTTCTATAAAGAAGTGTTTTTCTACTTGTATCCTTATAAATCATATTGTTTATATATCAGTGCATATTTGTTTCAAAGAACTGCCACTTATAGTCTGTTTCAGCATGTAGAGTCAAAACAAAAAAACAAGTTCTGGCACTTGAAAGACTTAACAGATTCATTACAGCAGGAGATTTCAGAGATCATAGTCTGCTTCCTCAGAACAGATGGTGTTCTGTGTGTCTGAGGAAGTAGATTGTGATCCATGAAAGCTTCCATTGAAATAAATCTGTTAGTCTTTAGGGTGCCCAGCTGATTTTGTGTATTTTTACACTTAAGGAAATAATGGGCATTTCACAGTGTCTTACACTGCAAGTAGTATAATAAACAGAACAACACAAAAGAAGCCTGTTTTAATTCATATACAGTATTCAGAAATCATCTTTTTCCCTCTTATTTAGATATTGATTTGCCTTATTTACTGCTCAAATGTCAAATGGGGTTATTCACAAAATCAGTTTTATGGTTAATGAAGGACTAATGAAAAGAGTAATATTTGCATGTGAATGTATTCCTTCGGGGTTCTTGCTTACCTTCTGATATACTCCAAAGAAAGTGTTTGCCTTAAAAAAAGGTTTTGTGTATTTCAAGTTGCGATAGATCAAAAATGAAACTACATTTAAGCATTTGAATGTAAGCAGATGGTACTGTAATTAGGTTTCCTTAAATGTTGATATTCTAGGAGAATAGTGATTCAAGAATAGATGTGAAGTTTGGTTAACTTGAGACCCTTTGTTTACTCATCCCAATCATGATCTGTGGAACTGAATAGTCCATGTTGTCTGGTTTCTCTGGAGTTGTGTGTCAGTCTGCCAATTGCATTGCCAAATCTTATTGTGCTAATTTATTTCAACAGAACCTCTTGCTTCTCACTGCTGCCCATAACTCATCTTGGGTGAGTGGATGAGCAGATATCCCAACCCCCCCAAACCAATCGGAATGTATGTTGTGGTGGTGGTCTTTTCCCTTTCCATGTTGCATAGATTGAATTATTGCTGTCAATGGAAGGACACCATTACCTCTAAATCATAATTTTTTTATTTAAAAACTTTTTTTTACCAATTTCTTGTATTCATAGGCTTGGCTCTGGTTCTTCCGTTTCTTTGTTTTTGCTTTCCTCTCTGTCATACACGTACTAAACTCAACTCATAATTGTGACCTTCGAGTGTTTGCTCTATATGCTTTTTTCTAGGAGCTGTCTGCAGAAGTCATGGTCATGGAGTTTACAGAACTTCTGTGCACACTTATTTGTTTTGACTGCTGACGATCAGAAATGTTAGTATGACAACCAACAGAGTTCTGTGGACTGTATGTGATTGCATCCATATTCAATATTGGTGACTGCTAAGAAGTCAGAACATGTAATTGTGTAGAGATGTTTGTTGTGATAGGTTTAATCCAGCTCTTAAAATACTGCCTTAGTACAGACTATGTGTACCTTTGAGCTTTGCCACCGACCAGCATTTTTCAGTTAAAGTGGAAGTCAGGCTTGTTACGGTAATCAAGCTGCTTTTAATAGTGGAACTTCTCAGTTTTATCTTTATATTTACAGAGCAGTGAGCTAGAACCATACTCATAGTGCTACTACATGCATTACATTCAGAGGTAAACACAATTTAGTTCACCAGAATTTTTTTCCCATCAAAGTGAATATAGAAGGCTGAGTTAATCCCATTTTAGTTTTCTTGAAAAGAATGGGGCAGGTTATTCGCAATTAACGAGAGTAATGTTGGAACTGAAATATTACTAATTGGGGAATTGAACTTCCAATCTCTGTTTTTACTATAAAATGTTTTAATTAGAAGCTAGGTTGAATTGCAGTTTTGTATTTCAAACTTCATTTTGAACTGGTGCATATTAAAGTGAATCTCGATCCTGGTACAGGTGGCCTGGAGGGGGGCAGACTTTACTATCATAGTCATCAGATGGCATACTTTATGAAAGCTAGTGTGCAGTATACTTCAGAAAGCTGAAGGGTGTACAAAAATTGACCACAAATTTGTACTCATTTTGAGTTCAATGGCACATATGTTTGGAGCGATGTATGTTTGCACTGTGAGTTTTTTTTTAAATTTATTTTGCTAAACCATATGTTAAGTTTAGGGGTTCCAGGGCTTGTTTGTAACATGTTTTGTACATGCTTTTCAACGCCGAATGGAATGTTACAATCACATTTCATGGAGGTTTTTTTTCCAACAAAACAGTTTTCAACAAAACAACAAAGATAACAGTATAATGGTAGCTGTGTTAAGGTTCCATTTAAGACTAGACTGACATGGCATCAGGTAACAGTGAACTCTGGATGATAAAGTGTGTGTTGGCATGTACTTCTAATGTGTGTTCATATGTACTGAATGACTTGGCTGTTGTGAAAGTAATATGGATATACACTGATGAAACAGAGTCCAAGTACAGAAACAAGAGTTGAGTTGACGCTTATTAACACCATTTCATTGTTTGTTCATAAATCTCTTGTTTAGTGGATGAGAGATGGGAGAGAAAACACATTAATGAGCTAAAACAGACAGTAGTTAAATGGGTAGGGTACTTCAGGAAGATATGCTAAAATGGTACCTTTTTTTAAAACCTTGGTAAATATTGTTTGTACATATGAGCGTTAGAAAAAAGATTGTTAGATTAATTAGTGTTAAACTTCTACTGTAGTAAGCTGCTTATTTTTTCCTATATGGGACACCAGTTATATATGACATTTTTATATCATTTAAGAAAGGTATGGTGGTGGTTTATCATTCTCAGGGAACGTATTATTCTCTGCTATATAAATTCAATTCTGCACCCAGAATTATGCTGGAAATATCACATTATGCATCTTAATGTAGATTATGCATACATCATATAGTTATTTTTCTTCATGCATATTTTGAGCAATGTTTAGCTTTTTGTAAGTAGCCAAAGTTTACATAAATCATGGAATTTATGGTATTAGCATGAAACATTGCTATTAGATGTAGCGATCATTAAGATTATAGGCAAAACAGATTTTATTCATCATAAATCATGAAAATAGTGCAGTGAGTGAAAGTATGCATATTTGCATATGTCTTCCAGTTTTACATAATTTGATCTGGTCTTGAGTAATAAAACTCACAGTATGTTTAAGTAGATCAAAAGTGCTAGTAAAACATTAATTGTATGAAGTCAATCTTTGTTATTATCCTCTGCACTTCAATGCTATGTTTAGCCATTACTCTATAGACTTTTTCCTCCTTTCTTTTTCGTTTCGTTTTGCTTTTTTGTAAATGTCTGTCTGGTCAATCAACTAAATAAATAAATTTTGAGTTACATAATCTATCTGGGAATGGGGTTTTGTTTGTCTTTCAAGAGAGTTAAAAATGAAAATGGAAATAACATGGGAGGTACTTGCTGTACAGGAAATAGAAGTTCTTCAAAAACACACCTTGCTGCTACCCCTCTCACATATCTTGATACCTCGCATTGCAAAGATATTCCTCATGTAAGAACACTTTATTTATTTTAAAAGTCACATATTGATTCTGAAAATGCTTACCTATAATCAATATTTATTAGCAGTCTTGGAGATGTAGAGAAATCTTGCAGAATTTCTCATGCTGAATGGTTGTTTTACTGTGTCAAGATAGCTTGTTGAAAAAGCAACTACTGGTTGAGAATTCTCATCTCCAGTACTAGGATGAGAAAACAAACCATTGTTCTTGTTCAATGCTGTGACACTTGATGTGAAATGCATCTGTTAAAAAAAAACACCTCCCTTTGTCAAAGCATATGAAGTAGAGAAGGACAGTGTGACTAATCAGAAAGATTCAAGGAGCCCATAAAGTTCTACTTTTTAAACACACACACACACACACACACACACACACACACACACACACACACA
>JAHTLZ010000330.1:50566629-50580608 GCA_023846285.1 Phrynocephalus versicolor
ACACACACACACACACACACACACACACACACACACACACACACACAAAGAGAGAGAAAGAGAGAGAGAGAGAGAGAGAGAGAGACTTATTGCAAGTGTGATCACTTTTTCTGAGAAGGACAGAGAAAATTTTGCAATCTTACAGGTAGGAAAATTCTTTTCTTTTTCCCATCTTTGTATGTTAAAATGAGACAAGTGAGGATTTGCATTATAAGAATTACAATCATAACTATTACACATTGTTTTAGGACTAGGTTTTTACGTAAAAATTCAGTTGCCCATTTTTTTCCAATTCTGCAAAAATATTCAAATATTCTGAATTAATTAATATGAAGTATGCATACTATTTTGGGAAAAGATTGCTTGTACTAACATCTCAATTTTCTCTTCTGTGCTCTCTCTCTCTCTCTCTCTCTCTTTCTCACTCACTCACTCACTCACTCTCACACATATAATGAAAAAGTAGATATATACGCTGCCTGAAAACAGCTGGGTTTGATTTCCTGTAATCTAGAACTCTTGAGGATGGATTCTAATGGGTTTTAAATGTTTCAGTGTTAATTAAGAGATAATGTGAATAGAATAGTCTGTCATGACAGGATAATTATTTTCTACATATTGTAAATTACCCAGCTTAATTTTTGAAAGAATAATGTTAGAAAGGTAAATAAAAATATTAGCAATCACTTCTATTCCCAGTATGTTTTAGACCATTTAAAAATTGGTGTTTTTCATTTCCCAGGAAAGGGGGGTTACCTGAAAAATCTCAGGATAGATCAATGTAGAATGTACTATACAGTATTATAAATATATTTCTTTATGAGAAAGAGAGGAATCTGTGTAACTAATTTGTTTGTTTAATTGAATTTTTATTGTGCTCGCCACTACTTGGAATGGCTAACAAATCAAAATTAAATGAGCATAATATGATAATAATAGAAACAACAATGAAATTCAGAGAAAGCATCATATAAGGCATTATCCTTAAAATACAATAACATTTTAAAAACATAGTGAAACCATAAGAATGATCAGTGGTTGGCAGAGAGAGGCTCAGAAATTCAAAATGAAATTAGTAAAAACACCCACCAAAACTAATCTGGGGCAAGACTTTTAAAGACTTGTGGGAACAACCATCTCTTAAGCCGTCTCCTAAATCCAAGAAGGAATGGGGCCAATCTCACTTTTGATGGGATGGAATTTGAAAGCAGTGTGTCCACCACAGAGAAGTTCTGGTTTTCTGGGCCTCCCTTGGGGAGGGGCTACCCATAGCATCCCAGTATAAAATAATCAGGTGGGACAAGTAGATGTTTTGAGGGAGTGACAATCATACAGGTAGCAAGATCCTAAACTGTCAAGAGATTTTTGCAGATTTTTGGGATCTCAATATTCTATATGCCATCAAGTCAGAACTGACTTATAGTTAACTTCTTAGGACGTTTACCAGGCTACTCAGACTGTTCATAAAAGCTTGTATTTTGTTCTAGGTATGCCTTTGTGATTCTCCGATTTTTGTGGCTGTTTGATTTGAAGCAAATTTGTCTTAAAGAAAACTAGTTACACAATTTTAAAATATGCAGATATAAATGAGAGCAATATGGCTATATCAGTTCATGAATATTTTGAAATTCATAAAAGGCTGAAAGATATGTAGATTGGTGCTTGTTCTGCAGATTTCTTCTTGGAGACTGGGAATATTACATCTATTGACACAGCTTCATGTAGTATTTTGTGTGCATGGCCTTTGGAGAAATTATGTTGGGCCACTAATATGCAATATGGGTAATTTTGCTGTATAGACGATGATTGTTCTGTTTTCTTCTGGCTGCTACTAAAGGTGTAGTGGCTTTTATGACAGTCAGTCAGCATAAGGCTGCTGAGCCAATACACAATGTTAGTGAGCTTGTATAGTTTGCTGTACAGTAAGGGACTTATTTTGGGGGCAATAACTTTATCAAGTAATAAACTATGACTGCAACTCCTAATCAATTTAAATATCAAATATTGTTTAAATATTGGAGTACAGAAATTCTGCCCAAGAGATATTCAAGTTCAAAAAATTGCTTGTATCTATTTAACATGGCCATCTATTTTCCTAATATATATATATTAACAGAATAATAAAAGAAAAATGGGGGTGTGAATGTGTGCACACACACACACACACACGCACGCACGCACACACACACACACACACACACACACACACACAGACAATTGCAAAGTGACTTTTATTGTCGTGGACTACTGCCTCTTTTACAGAGGGTGCATTCTTAGGAGGGCATATTCTAATTCAGTGGTTCTCAACCGGTGGGTCCCCAGATGTTCCTGGACTGCAACTCCCAGAAGTCTTCATCACCACAGGTTGAGAACCACTGTTCTAATTTGTTTAAAAAGCTTTTATGGCTGTGTTCTTGCTAGAGCAGTTACATCAGAAACATATCTGGCTGAATTAATTAAAATAACGTGCTTTAAGAGACTTTTCACTATTTTTGGGTGCTCAACTATTTTTCCTTGTGCCATGAATTGTTTCAGTATGTGACATAATTGTACAGATTTCCTACCACCCATCCCCAGGTGATGCAGGAGAGGGAGAATAACATGCTTTTCCAATTTGTGCAGTACAGGGCGGTCCTGTCAGAAAAGATGGCAACCCAATATATCTTTGTCATATTATACAAGGAATATTTGCATTCTGATGGTTATGAATGGGTAGAAGGAATACTTGAATCAAATACAAATTTCTCGAAAGGCTTCTGTCATTAATAATATGTACATATTTATAAGCTGATGCACATAGTTGTGTGCATTTGATGGGCCTTTCATTCAGTTCCTTCATAATAGGAACTTTTATTACCATGACCGTTTATTCTGATTTATTATTAGGAGAAAAACACAACACTAAAAATGTCACCCTCCTCCCAATGTTCCAGTTCCAATGTAAACTTAACTTTGTTATAAAACAGTGCTTGTGTGTATATCTTGTGGAGTATATAAGGTGAATACTAACATCCAGCAATGAGCCAAGAACTAGATAATAGCATTTCAGGGTCACCCAATTATAACGCATTTCTTATACAGTAAACATGAGAAAGCTATACAGTGGTGCCTTGTAAGACAAAATACTCATAGGAAGAAAAAGCGTTAGGGATTAGGGTTAGGGTTAGGGAATAGGCATGTTTCTCATGACAAAAAAAAATCTGTATGGGATGCTTCGCAAGACAAAACAAAGTTCCGCCTGTACCCAGGAAACCCCCCCCCCCCAGTTATTTTTGTCTTTATTTTAGCCTCCAGAATGGATTAATCCATACCCAATGCATTCCTATAGGAAACCACATTTTGTAAGACAAAACTTTCGTAAAACGAAGTGACCCATAGCCTCTGGAAGATACTAATCCATTTTCTATGCATTCCTATCGGAAACTGTGTTTCGTAAGACAAATATTTTCTAAAAACAAATCGTCCTGTAGAACAAATTAAATTTGTTTTAAGCGGTACGACTGTATGTAATTTTACTGGTGCGCAGACTGGCAAGCATTTTTGTTGTGGCCACTTCCAGGTTCTGCTAGGCAGGGTCACCTGTAGACTCGGAGTATTCAGACCTGAATTGATGGGGGAGAACAAATTCTTACACTTCTCATTGACCTGATTGCATCAGACAGAATTCCCAGAATCTCCTAGGAGAGAACAGTGGATTCCGAGTTGAAGTGTGATCTTAGTATCTGTTCCACTTACGTTACTGTCAGATTACACCTTAGGCTTGGAATCCCGAGGATTCAATGTGACTTGTTTGCGCTTGTTTTGAGTTATATACTGCTCTATAGTGCTAGAGCACTCTTTGGGAACTTTACAGCATAATCATGTGTACTCATTTTGCTGGCCTTGGAAGGATGGAAGCCTGAGTCAACTTTGAGCTGATGACCTCAGTCTGCTGGGATAGAACTCAGGTAGTGTTCAGAGGCTTGACTGCAGCATTGCAGTTTAACCAGACTGCCACAAGTTTCAAGGAGCAGGGCAATATCACAGCTGTATTTCAGTCAGTGTGCACAGCAAAACAGAATAACTTGACCTAATGCCTGGAATTTGTGAGTCCTTGGTACAAATAAATAAGACAATTCACTTTGGGTATTATGTATTGGATTCATGTGTGTTTTTGAATACTTGCTTATTGGGCCAATGTTGTTATGTTATACTAGTACTTGAAATTTCAGTTTTGGGCCAAAGTTGTTAAGTTTTGGGCCAAAGTTGTTATGTTATACTAGTAATTGAAATTTCAGTTTTGTGAAAAATTATGCAAAAATAGCATATAGCTCTTCTAAAGTCCGTTGCTACTGTGGTTACCAGTAACTTCCAGTTTCTATCTTATTTTTTGTAATTTTGTAGAGAGAAAAAGCTGTTTTTCTTACTTGTAAACTAATAATCCCATTATATTCACAGTGACAGATACAATTGGCAATGAGTCACATTTCTTCAATTAAGCATATGGTCTGGTTTCAAACATATAAGCAGTCGTTGAAAATGGTTTAACATATAATTTCTTCTTGGAAACAAATAATTAACATCATCCCTAGCAAGCTATTTTGCATATATGTATTCACATAATGAAGTAAGTAGACATTAAAAACACATTAGCATTATAAGCAGATCCATAAAAGCAAATTAAAAATAAAGAATTAGTGTTAAGTAGCCAGTTAGGAGTTCACTGGGTTTTCCACATGCAGTCTTGCACTGATGTAATAAGCACTACTTTCCCCCCAACCCCATCCCAGAAAGAAATTTGAAATGGTTCTAAATTTTTGGATCATGTTTTGATTAGCCTACTAAAGCCTAGAAGATGAACCAAATATCATGTAAGGTGTCTTAGTCACTTGTCTGCATCTTGACCATGTTTTGTTCCTGTTCAGAGGAGGCAGAGGAGATTGTTATGTGCCATCAAGTCAGAACTGACGTACAGTGACTCTGATAGAGTTTTCAAAGTAAGGGAGGTATTGATGTAATGGTTGACCAGTTCTGACCTCCAATGAGTTTCCATGTCAGAACTGGGGAATTAAACCTACGCATCCTGATTCATAGTTGATTACATACAGCACATTGGGTACCCAGAGGAAGAGAGAGAGAAACTCTTAATTTGTGTTTTGGCCCTAGCCTCTGTTTGGGCACATCTTGCTGTTCAACCTTATGTAAACTTGTGTCCAGTCACTCCTGAGGCTATCAAAAACTTGCAGGATTGTACTGACTTGCTATCCTTTTTTATATTCCTGTGTTACTTTATAATAACTCAGTGCCCTGTTAATTTTTTTTAACTTTTCCCTTAGCTCTGCCCCAAAGATGAATCCATGAAGAAAGAGAATAAGAATAAACAATGAATGTCATGAATTCATGCATGATAAATACATAAAGTACTGTACCTATCTACTTAAATAAGATAGAATTATTTTCATTAAGAGCACAGGGGTCTTACTGCATAAAATCAGTGGTGCATATTCTGTTATATTCTGTTTTTCCCAGTAGCCAACTACTTACTTAATTTATTGTTGTACAGTCATGGACCCAAAGTTAAAACAAGGACAGTTAAAACATTATTAAATAATTTACATACTTCAGAAGTTAAACCCAGTTCATTATCTTAGTAAAGCATTTCATAAGATCTTACAACCCAGACTAGAAACTTCGCCACTGTCTCTGTGATTATCTGATTTGTACCTGCCAACAAAGTCTTTAGATGTTCAGTAGGACACATACTGGGACGTTTATTCATAATTGAATAAATAAGTTGAATACGTCTGCCCCTATAAAGGCTGCATTCTAGCATGATATGCATCAGGTATTGTGTCCTCACCACAAGGACATAATCCTTATAGGGGATGTTATGAAAATACCTTCCAATACCGCTGAGGTAGCCAGCTAAATGCATCTGAAAAATTCTTTGAGCAAAACATGTAGAATATAGGCACACATTTTCACTCCCTGGAAGCTCATACTATAAGTCATACTTATTCTGAACCTATAGAGAGGTACATACACATGTCATATATTTACATTGCAGCCTTCAACAAAGTAGCAGTTTGTGTGTGACATGGTCTTTGATCATGATGGACAGAAGTACTCAGGAAAGGTGGTTCCATTTTGCAGCTATAAAATTTGAGATAATCTTCAATAAATGCCTGGAACATACTTTTTTGATCAAATTTGTTTCTTAATTTTGAAATACACATGGCCTCTCCTTTCTTTTGTTGGGAATACATGAGGAAGGAAGGTGTTGATTGTCCAATAGTCAACACAAGCCAACATATCTGAATTGATGCTCTGTATCCCAGTGTCTTTTCCTCTCCATATGCAAAGTGATTTTCTGGATGCAGTTGCTTTTCACTCCTCCTCCTATTCTTCTGGAAATCAGCAGCAGCCAAACCATGTTGGGACTCCCTGCTTCCACTTCTCACTTTACAAATACCTTCCAGTCAACTAGACTCTGCCATTTCTTTCAAATTACAGTTAAGCTTTTTTTAAGTCAGCAGGAAGCTCTGCCTTATAAAGCAAATGATTGAGGAGATCGAGATGTAAATTTGTAACTATCACATCCTTTCATACAACAAGAAATTGCTGCCCCCTTCTTCCTTCAAGAAGATGAGACATTTTTGTGACTTGTCAAGACAACAAAGGGTTAGGTATTTTGTTTGTTTGTTGTTTTGTTTTGCACAAATTGTGCAAACCAGTGCTTTAACAGGAGTGTTGCTCCTACTTTCTTTCATAGACTTTTAAGGACTACAAGGATTGGAGTGGTGATGAATATTTTTAAACAATCAGAGAGGACTTTTAAAAAAACCAACAACCAGCCAACTCTGTGTTTGCTGTGTGTGTTTCAATTTTTCAAAAGGAGATGTTTTATGGAAGTTTGTGGAACTCACAGGGACCTCCATGAGCAAAAGTAGTGGTCCTTGTCTTTCTCTTGCCTATAGTGTTTGAAGACTCCTCATTGAGATATGTCATTGCATCAAGAGAGGCGAAACTGATGACAAGGAAGATTTTGATGAGTATTCTTTCCATCTGTGCCTGAGTGAAAGGGAGAGGACAATTTAAAATCGCTTTATGGTCTACAGTTGTCAATACCTGCTTTCTTCCTTCTAAATCTATCTTTCTTTATTCTCCACCCCCTAATGGATTGTGATTTGTTTTCTTTGCTGTTTCCTATACTCCTCATTTTTTAATTTTTAATGTTTTGTTTTGTTTTTGTTTCATAGAGTCAAAGCTGCAGCAAGAAAAGGATAGCTGTGTTATGGAACAAAATTGCTGTATGAAAGAAGAATCTGAAATGAATTTCATTGTGGGGGAGGAAGAAAACACTCCCTGTTATCCTCTTGTTGAAATCATATGTCTCTTTGGAGTTTAATTCTGGACTTCGTTCTTGTAGCCATGAAAACCTAGTAGGGATTGCTAGTCCTCTCTGTGTTGTTATACTCTTTTACAACTCATTTATGCTTATGGGCATAATCACATTTTATAGAATCAAATTTTATAAACATATTACAACATGTGGGAAGAAGCACTACAGAAATACATTCTGAATCTTTTTTCCAGTCAGTTTCTTGACTTTTAGTACAATGAGGAAACGGATCTCTCTTGCTCTCTCTCTAGCCCCTCTGACCAGACCAGTGCATACAATTATAAAACTTGGCTTTATTCAAAATATTTTATGAATCAGATTCTCCTCACTGGAACATGCCACAGCCTCTTCATTGTTTGTTATTCTCTGCATATTTTTTTAATCTCTGTAATATCTTCTTAGAGATAATAGAGCCATAATCACTCAAAATATTCCATGTCTTCTTCTTTTTCTTAGAGTTTGTCCTACTAGTCAGTTAGGTCCGCTGTCCAAAAAATACTCTGCTTGTGGTAGAATTATTTTTGGTCTCTTTCTTAATAATAATCTCTACAACAGAGCTGCTGTTCGCACATACTTTCAGCATGTTCATAGAAGTGGAAGTTTTCAGCATTAGTTATCAGTAGATAATGTTGAGAACTGTTTTAAAGTTTCTTATACTGGCTGTTGAGTACTTATTCTTTGTTTTATGTTCATGGCAAAGAATATGGAACAATTGTTGTTTTGATTGGATAATTCAGTGGCTTGGGTATCTGGCAGTAGTGCCAAAGGTTGTGAAATGGAATGTGACTCTTAGGAGAAGAGCCATTCTGTATAGCCTTGGGCAAGCTGTATAGTCAGAGGTGTCCTAGAAGTTAATTGTTCTGAGAATTGTCTATCTAGAAAAAAAACCCTGGAAATGGTTGCCATAAATCAGAATTGACTGGATGGCCCATTAATATTATTAATTGTTTTGTCATTGTTCCTTAGGAATAATAGTCATTTTAAACAGGCAAAATTATTTGTTTCTGTGAAACAGCAACATAATAACCATTAAACCTTCAAAATGGAAACAATTGAATTGTACATATAGGAAATGCATTAATACTGAGAAATACATTTTCTTCTTTGGAATGTAACCTGTCAGTATTTTCCTCCTATTTTGGTTTCTCACATACGCTCTCGCTCACATAAGCAAATGTTCATCTACAGTTTTCATAACTTTTCTTGTTTTGATGTATATTATGTCATGTGTGTTAAATAGGCAGAAATGATTGAAAGCTGAAATACAGTTTTAGCATTTTTGTGAATACATCCATAGGAAACAAGTATGGCTTCCTTGTTCCACCTAGGCGTTAGTCGCAAGATATTACTTATTTGTGAGTGAAATATTTTTAGTCACTATGTCAATTCTAAATAGCAATACCCTTACAAGGCAGCTTTCATAGTTTCTGTAAAAATCTAGAAAAACATTATGCAGTCTACTTCAAGCAAGCAGTTTAATCTCTGGATAAATTCAGTTTCAATTGGTAATATATCAACAGCCAAGACTCATGCCTTTCAGGTGAATTTACAATTTTTAAAAATCATTTAATTAGTTGCACCATAATTTCTTTCTTTTTCATTAGGAGAAAATACCTTGGAGTAAATGAGTCTTTAAGATCTACTTCAGAACCTTGAAGATCATAAGCATAAATATCGCAGTGGAAGTAAACTGTGTTTGCAATTCTAGTTCACACTGAGGTTAATTTCTTTGGTGAGTTTATAAACTGTACTATTTTGTCATGGGAGGATTTGCAAGTACAGGTAGTTGTTATCATCAGCTGTGGAACAATAGCTGAAATGTACCCTTGATTCATACACTCTTCGTTAATTTTTGATCCTTAATTTCTTCATCAAGGAACTTTAATAACCCAATTGTTTTTGTACCATACTTATTTTTCGGAATTTACTTCTCACAGCACTATTTATTTTATTTATTATTTATTTATTTATTGTATTTATATCCCGCTTAATATCGAAAGATCTCTAAGCGGCTTACAAAGCCACAATTGGCACAGATAATCACAAATTAAACAAACAGACAATACACACAACAAGCTAAAATAGTTAAAAACCTGATAGTGTTCCTGATACTATGTTGTCAGACATCATAGAAGACATAAACTGTTCCTAAATCATAGTCATCTTGCTACTTACACATGCTACTGGCACTGAGCTAAATACCTACACAGAATTAATCACCATTTCTTTTCTTACCTAGATTATAGGGGGATATTGTAACTAAATTTGGGCTGGCATTAAGACCCCAATGGAAGTACAGAGTGGTACTTATAGGGATTGTTGTGCTTGTAGATGTATCTATTTCTAATGCACAGGAGAGAAATTGTAGTGATTTATTGATTTAGTGGGACGATTTGGATCTGAGATTCTGATTTAGACCAGAATTTGTTGTTCAGTCATTGAGTCATTTCTGACTCTTTGTGACCCCATGGTCCAGAGCATGCCAGGCCCTCCTGTCTTCCACTGTCTCCTGAAGTTTGATCAAATCCCATGTCGGTTGTATTGATGACACTGTCCAACCATCTCATTCTCTACCGTCCTCTTTTCCCTTTGCCTTCAATCTTTCCCAACATCAGGGACTTTCCCAAGGAGTCCTCTTTCCTCATGAGGTGGCCAAAGTACTGGAGCCTCAGCTTTAAAATCTGTCCTTCCAGTGAACATTCAGGATTGATTTCTTTCAGGATGGATAGGTTTGATCTCCTTGCAGTCCAGGGGACTCGCAAGACTCCCCTCCAGCACCACAGCTCAAAAGCTTCAATACTACTGTGATGAGCCTTCTTTATAATCCAGCTTTCACTGCCATACATCTGATAGTCTTGACTATCCTGACCTTTGTTGGCAAAGTGATGTCTCTGCTCTTTAAGATGCTGCCTAGGTTTGTCATTGCTTTCCTCCCAAGAAGCAGGCGTCTTTTAATTTCATTGCTGCAGTCACTATCTGCAGTGATCAAGGAGCCCAAGAAAATAAACTCTGTCATTGCCTCCTTTTCTTCCCCTTTTATTTGCTGGGAGGTGATGGGGCCAGTGTATCTGAGGTTGTTGATATTTCTTCCAGCAGTCTTAATTCCAGGTTATTATGATTCATTCAATTTTTCCTTTCGCATGATGTGCTCTGCATATAAGTTAAAAAGGCAAGGTGTTATACTCCTTTCCCAATTTTAAACCAGTCAGTTGTTTAATACCCAGTTCTGACTGTTGCTACTTGTCCCACATATAGATTTCTTAGGAGACAAATAAGGTGGTCAGGCACTCCCATTCCTTTAAGAACTTCCCATATTTTGTTGTGGTCCACACAGTCAATGACTTTGGCATAGTTAATGAAGCACAAGTAGATATTTTTCTGAAACTCTCTAGCTTTCTCCATAATCCAGCGCATGTTGGCAATTTGATCTCTACTGCTGCAGCCTCCCTTGTAGAACTTTGAGCATGACCTTGCTAGCTTGTGAAATGAGTGCAATTGTATGATAGTTGAGAGCATTCTTTGGCATTGCCCTTCTTTGGGATTGAGATGTAGACCAATCTTTTCCAATTCTCTGGCCACTGCTGAGTTTTCCAAATTTGCTGGCATATTGCATGTAGCACCTTTACAGCATCCTCTTTTAATATTTTAAATAGTTCAACTGGAATGCCATCAACTCCACTGACCATGTTGTTTGCAGTGATTTCTAAGGCCCACTTTACTTTACTTTCCAGGATGTCTGGCTCAAGGTCAGCAACTCCACTATCTTGGTTATCAGGGGCATCCAGATCTTTCTGATATAATTCCTCTGTCAGGTGCTTGATTTTTTAAAACAAAGGAGATCTTTAAATTGAAACTCCTTGGTGTGAGCCTGTTCCCAAAAGATCTTACACCTGTGTTGTTGTTTCTTGTCATATCCTAACACTGGAATTTGTGGTTTCTGTACACCTGTCTTCATTATTCTTATTAATTGTTTAGAGTTGTACACTGAATTATGTATTGTTCTGCATTTGATTCAAATTTAACATTAAATTGCAAATTGCTTTTTAATTTTTAAAAAACTGAAGCTCATATCTAATTGATCAGAAGTATTTTAACATAATTAACTAGCTGTTGAATAAATCATTCTGCCAGTGCCTACATAGTAGAATGAAACTGAGTAATAATTAACCTGTACTATAAGAGGAAAACCATGGAGTACATTGTATGTTGTATTCAGTGATTGGTGGACTCTTTTTAAGAACTCTTGCCTATTTATCCTGATGCATAACTTGAAAGCATTTAATTCTCAGAAATCTGGAAGCTGAATCTTGGCAACTAAACTTCTTTATCTGGAGAGAGAGAAACATTTCACTGCTGATCCAAATAGTTTCATCAAATCTTTTCTGTCTCTCAAGAAAAAGAAGTCCAATTGCCATGACTCAACTTCCAAATAAACTCACCTGGATGACTGAGAATCTTCAGAAATTCTCAGAAACCCAACATGTTGCAGCAATCTTTTAGTCTCTACAATGTACTATCTGAAATCCTGTTGCTTAGCATACCAAATCCCATGTATAGTAGACCCATTGAATCAGTGGTTTGGTAATTCAGCTTCTCAGTATATTCCATTGATCAAGTGGGCCTACTTCAGTTGTGACTTACTATGCAATAGGATTTCAGCACAACTAAGGGTTTGACTAGTCAACTTGAATTATCCAATGTTGGATCAGATTTTAAAAAATGCTTCTCCTGTGGCATTTAAATCGACGTTTTGCTTACACAAAATGTATTTTATTGTGAGACAGGAAACAACACTGCAGCTGAGATTGGAACAGATCTCACAAGGATTAGAGATTAACCCATCCTCCTCAGTCATGAATGCTTCTCTCTTCTCCACTCTTTCTTTCATCTCTTGATATTATCTCTCTGCCATCAGATAGTGTGTAGGAGGTGGAATCACTGGGATTTTGGTATTGGGAGTTTGTGGAACTGGTTGGATTTGAGGTAACCTGCCTTGTGAATATCCCTCCCAAGAGGACTAGGATAGAATTGGGAAAATAAGGCTATCAGATTCAAAATACATTGGCTTCAACATCAGTGCCAGGATTAGGAGGAGGAAAAACAACAGAATGCCTGGGGTTGAAGAAAGGAGGAGGAAGAAACCATGGTTGTCCCACATGGTTGTGGCAGCAATGAGTATGTGATGGAGAAGGGACAAGAGGGGGGTGATTTATTAATTCATTCTCTCTTTCCCCCCTCTCCTCTCATCAGCTTCCGTCCCACTTTGGAAAGACTCCCCCACTCCTATACACATAAGACAAGCTAACCAATTTTTGCTTTGTCCCGAGGAAAGTATGCTGGTGGAGAAGGAGATGGGGAGGAGGAGAAGTGTGAGGCCAAATTGAAAGAGGCGACAGCAACAGGTGTTCTCATGTTTTTTTGTGTTTCTCACCCTTCTCATTCTTACCGTGCCATTCCTGGACTATTTCTCTAAGGGCACTTTTACACGACCCCTAAAATCCGAGGCAAAGGGCTCCCAGATCCAGAGCTTTAAAATGTTTTCCCACCAGCTCTGAACTTTAAAAAATATTAAGTACGACCACGCCCACCTAAGCGCGTCCCAGCGCACTTTTCAAGTACCTGGTCTCCAAAGGTGAAAAATTTCTGATGAGGATGTAAAGCAGTGAGTGCTGGGCTCTCCTCGTCTTGTGTTTGTTTTTCTGTCCCCGCCGCCCCTTTAAGAGACAGGAATCACGACGATGACGGGGCTTGGGCCGGCTTCCACCTGCAGACGGAGGTGAGCCTGCATGTTTTTCTCCCTTTTTTTCTCCTCCCCTCACACAGTCGGGAACAATGGAGTGCGGAGGGGAAGGAACACAGGAAGAGCAACAAAGCCCCAAGATCTCTGGTTCAAATTTACGTGGCCAGCGGATCTTATGGGTCGTGTAAAAGCGCCCTAAGAATACTATCTTCAAGTTGAGATGAAGTAGAAAGGGAAAGAGAAGGAGAGATCTCTGGAGATGCTGCCAGGATCAGACAGTGATGGTGTGGATTTGATGGGTGTTTGCTTTCTTGCTTTGCTCCTAAGGACTCCCTCTGGTGGAGAGCTGGCAAGCCTCTCTATTTGCCTTTACCTTGAAGGGAAAACTGCCTCTTCCTTGTCCTTCCTTTTATCCTCTGCTGTCAGTTGTCAGTGCTTTTTTTTCCAAGTCACATTGCACTACATTGAAATAATACATCAAGAAAATGCAATGTTAATCTGGAATAGTACTGACTTTACAAACTAAATTTCTTTTTTAAAAAATGACACAAAGAAAACAGAAGATATTCCTGCTGCATTCTGGTCAAGACTTCATTCTCAACATAATCCTTCTTTAAATATGTTAGAAGTAGAAAACCTGCCAGAGAACCAATTGGCCGTCTTTGAAGAATCTTCTATATGGCTCCAGTCTTATGGAACCAGGGCACTCGGAGCACCTGATATCGCCCCTTCACAGCCACCTGGATTCAAGTTAAATTGCTGCATTGGCACTTTGCAATATATATCTATATCTATCTATCTATCTATCTATCTATCTATCTATCTATCTATCTATCTATCTATCTATCTATCTATCTA
>JAHTLZ010000330.1:50587482-50602738 GCA_023846285.1 Phrynocephalus versicolor
GATGTTGACAAAAGGTTTTGCTCACTAAATACCACCAAATGGCTCATTCTGTAACTTGGTCATATGTTCTATTTCAGCCATATCATAAACACATATGCATTGTTATGTCACCAGAATAATTTTCGAGTGCCAAATGTGTAGATGGGTGGTAAAGTAAAGTTTTACATATAATGTAGCTTAGCTATGAAAAGTGACAAAGTATTTGTAGCTGACCACTTAATGGTTTTATTGTATATAAAGATGGGGATTTAATTTAGATCAGCCCTTCTTTAGTTCCTGTGTCTAACATATTGTTAGTGCAAGAGCAGTGGCTCATTAAAATTAATGTTATTAACATTATAGTAAATGACTACTCCTGATTCAAAGCCAATATGGACGGGCAGAAACCTGAATCAGCCTTTCCAATTGTTGTTTTGTTTTCACCCTGTGCAAACTTCATTTTTCCCTTATGAATAGCTCCGATAAACATTATTACTACAAAATTATTAATGCAGTAGTTAAAACATCCTAAGGACATGTGAACCAATAAAACTCAAGGTCATTTAAACATTAGAAAACCATAGGACAATGGAGCATTAGGCTAAGGCTTCTATATATTAGTCTACCAGTAAATAAAGAAGGCTGTTACACAAATGCAAGAAAAGTACAGTAGGAGGACTGTCTGTTTATTTATTTCAGGATTTAAATAAATTAAAAGATGACCAATAATGAAATCTCTTCACAAACCCAAGCTGATAGACATGTACTATTGATGTCTTGCATTTTAAAGAGCTATCTGTATGATTCAACAAAGAAATTGCTTGGGCAATGGAACCAGTGTGTGTGTGCATGAAACATGTTTCAGAGGACATGCGATAATGAAAGGAGTTCAGATGTATCTATTGGAATGTCAACTGGATTGGTTTAAAATAAACTGGCAGATGTTCTATGTTGAAATGTCTGAAAGAGCTGAAGTTACCACTTGCCTTAATGAAAAGTGAGCAGATGGGCAAAATCTCTCTGAGTTTTTGCAGAGTGTCCTTGTCCTCTACTAGAGTGCCTTTAACTTTCTTTTTCAAGATAGAAGTATGGATATTCTCCTCTTCATTTCCACATTAATCATGTAAGGAAAATCTTAAAAGTATTATTTGATGAATTTGATTGTGTTTATTAGCACATATTTGAGCTATATATAACATGCTTCATTGTCATGTGGTTCTGGGGACTTTACCTTTACCATGTCATCTAATATTGGTCTCTGTGTGGGTTTGTTCCACTTAACCTGCAAAGCACAAATGGGCTGGGTCCAAGCTACCCCAAAGATTGAATCTTGCAGCTTGGGTGCTAAGGTCATCAGGAGAGGCCTTTTTCTCCATCCCACCACCTTCATAGGTGCATCTCATAAGAACATATGAAAGGGCCTTCTCTGTTACTGCTCCCAGACTTTAGAACTCCATCCTGCTGGAGGCCAGGACTGCCCCATCTCAGCTGTCTTTCTGGAAGCAGGCAAAGACCTTCCTCTTCTGGCAAGCTTTCCCTGAATGAGGGACTTCCTACTATGTAACTTTATATGGAGTACCATACATGATTGCATTGACTGATTTCATAATGTGTTTTCCATGTTTACTTTCCACCCCTCATAATTGATTTTTATTTTCTTTTTGCATGCTCTTTGTAGGTCTCCTCTTACCTTTTAATGTTCTAAGATGCCCCTTCTAATTCCCTATTCTTAACTTGAATATGTCTTAAATATGCTGGGCTGTATATCATCCCTCATTATTGTAAGGTACCTTGGGCCCTTTTCCAAGAAGAAAGGTGGGGTAAAAATATTTAAAATAAAAAAATAAAATAAATATTGCTAAACTGTAACTATGTGTATTTCAATTAGCTCTGGTTTTTTAAATTTAACTATCTCTATTTTGAGTGCAGTCTTTGTTCTTTGTTCTTTTTAGTTTGCTCTAGAAAACTCATAGATTTGAGGTTCTGGACATGTTCTCTAATTTTATGAATATATATAGTTCTAATTCAAGTCAAGGCTTCCTTGAAATCATTAAGGAATTCTGTTACAGATTTCCTCATAGTAAGAGGCATGCACTCCATCATGGTTGAAAGCCCTCAAGAATTCATAGGTAAATTGTCTGGGGAGGGGGATCTGGAAATGAGCAAGGATATGTAAATGGTACCTTTTGGCTACTGCTAAAAATCTATGAAATAG
This sequence comes from Phrynocephalus versicolor, assembly GCA_023846285.1. Lineage (NCBI taxonomy): Eukaryota > Metazoa > Chordata > Lepidosauria > Squamata > Agamidae > Phrynocephalus > Phrynocephalus versicolor. The sequence continues at coordinate 50,589,677 of JAHTLZ010000330.1, forward strand.
GCCTGGGCCAGGATTAATTTGGGCCACGCATGACAAAAGCTGCTGTGCGATCCTTTTCCCACTCTTGCAAAGCCACTCACTCACCTTTAGATATGTGCCTTTGGGGTCCTTTGTTATTGGTGGTGCACCAACCCAGCCAGGAGCTTGGTTTGCCCAACTGTAACTCCTGTTGCAGCCAACTACTTGTCAGCTTCACCCCTGACTCATCTTGCTGGAGTGGTTGACTGCCAGAGGAGGGAGGGCCAGGCTGGCTAAGCTCCTGATTAGAGTGGTGGAGTGCAGGTGGCAAAGGCCCCCAGTGGTACACATCTAAAGATCAGTGGCTCTGTCAGCCCAGGGCCCCGGGGGTGGGTGGGGAAAGAGACTGTGCAGCAGCTCTGTGTGTATTTAAATCTACTTAGAAACAGAAGCTGATTCCGCTGCTATCTAAACAACTGACATTGTAGAAGAATGGGTTTAATTTTTCCTGCTCTGTGTTTTGCTTAATGTCACCCATTTAAGTTTCTTTTCGCACCAGGTGGAAAAACATCAGATATCTTAAATGAGACTGAAGAGCATATATTCTGTTCTTTGACAGGGATGAATGTAGTATTGGTCTGTAGTGTGGATATGGATGATTGTTTGAAGACTGACAATTATGACAGTGACTGAAATGATGTGAAGGGAGGCATGAGAGACCTGTCATTGTTCTTAAATTGGCGACGAGTGAAGGGGGAAGCTTCCTGAATGCCACTTTGTGATGTTAGTTCAAAAGAAAGTTCAATGCAAATCGGGATGACAAGGAACATAATCCTGAATTCAAAAGTACTGTTTGTAATAAGAAAAAAAGTGGGAAGAAATAAATGTTGAAGCATTTTGTAAAAGTAAAATAATGCAAAATGATGAAAAAGAGATTATCAACAATGATTAGCAGGACAAGTGTATGGTGAGTGGATTATCGACTTGAAAATTCTACACATTCAGGTGTAATAGTGGTATATTTTGGGAAAAGCTGAGAGGAGACCAACTAAAAAGGCTTTAAGGATCAAGCCTTAATAGTGATACACATTTTTCTTCATAAATTAGTTATCATTACTTCAGATATCTTAATGTTGAGCTTCAGGATTTCTAGGATAAAAGTCTTGGACTAAATAGAAACTTCTGTTTCACTGCCAAAATTCTCTGGGATGATAATTCTTAAATTAAGTTAATGTATGTAATATGACTACCTCAAGTAATGTTATTCATCTCATAGGAGCTGAGCATGAGATGTTTTAGTACCTTATGTTTTTCTGCAGTGTAGCTGTTGGTTAAGATCCCACTTTCTGCTACAGAGTTCAATAAGGTTGTGTCAATACAAAGTAGTGAATGTTTGGCAGCTGGCCCAAATAGTGTAATTTGAGTGTTGCTGGAAGAATTAAAATGCCTGGAGTAGAAGAACCACCTCTACTAGGGAAAGGTTACAGTAATGAGAAGAATTTCTGTCTGATCATTACATGTGTATTGTAAACTATTGTAATTTATTGAACATTAAGGTTTTTTTTGTTGAATATATCAACTAAGGAGTCAATTAAATGAAGATCACTAATTTTAAATATCGGATCTGTCGTGTAGACAGAAAAACATAGTTTGTTTACATCTGAGACATCAAAATAAAAAATTACAAGAAAATGTATAGTGATGGCCTTTTTAAAAGTGAATGGTTTTTCATTAAAATTGAAATCAGGTTGTCTGAAAACATAAAGGAGGGAGCGATGGAACTACTTTTGGAAACTGAATAAACTTCTGTGGTCCTAAAGAGAAGGATTAATAAGGGGAAGCCGCAGGGTGGTTTAATGGTTGCCAGTGTACTCTGCACTTCTGAAAGACAATGATTTCTGTATCTGTTTTTAATTAGAAATGGGCACAAAGTACTTTGTTGCACTTTGTGCTGATTTGTTAGGCGGCTACTGCACTTCCTTGAGCAGCCGCTTTTTATTTTGCATCGCCTTATCTCCTCCCGTGGTCACATGGTCGCTACAGCGGTTCAGCAGTCCATACTTCAGCGGTTGCTTAGCAGTCGGCTTCCCCGCTCGCACTTGGCTGAACCACTTTAAACTACAACAGGGAAATGGCAGAAACAGGGGGGAAACCGAAAAAAGGCGGCACAGTATGTCCGCAAATACAACCAAATCACTTTAAAAGGGGGTGCAGGGACCAATTTTAAAAAACAAAACCTCCCAGTCATTGTTGCAAGAAAAACTGACACAGCGGTCAAAAATGGGTGTGGCCAAGGGGGATCTTCAGAAAAAGCGATTTGAAAAGCAGACAGTAATTTTTAAGGCAATTTGTCTTTAAGGAAAATCTAAAGTGCTTCTCCTTGTCTTTTCCCCACTGGGTGAAGGTCCATTCACCAACAGCAGCACCACACCAAGGACCTCCTACGTTGGATTACAAGCTGGGGCTGTCTGGCCCAGCCTCTGCCACTGGCCAAACTGGAGTTAAGGTAGGATTGGAGAAGCTCCACATAGGCCAGTAGCCTGAGGAGGCAGGGAATGACAGCCTCAGCTCCTGACTCAAGTTGCCACTGTTGAAGGAGATCTCTGGCACACAATGGCTCCCAGTGAACAGGTCTCTGGCCAGTGGGGGAGAAGGGAGGAGAAGTGTTGCATCTGTGGTGCCACACTCAGAATTTGGAACAAAGTATGATTTATGCCCATCTCTAATTTCAACTCATTTTTAAAGTTGTCGTCCACACCAAAACTTCTGCTACTCAAAGTGTGTGACGATTTCTACCAGGAAATAAAGGAATGAGTGCAACCCTGCTGTTTCTTCTTCACCTCCTCCTTGTGGCAACACCTTCTGAAGTCATGGACCATGGTTCTTCTCTAGAGAATATCTGCTTTTGTATATGGGTAATAGTACTATGTACCAGTTCTTTTCAAACCTGGACAATCCTGATACTGTGGGGTTATGGAACTGTTGATATAAAAAATTTCAAAATTTATATATTTCCTCCTCAAGCAGGCTTTTAAGCAGAAAGTATCTCAGGGATGCTTAGCTTTTAATCATACAGATGTTTAAATATTTTAAAATTGTATACTGTCCATCTGGCTATAAATGCCACTATGGAAGGTGTTCAACAAAAGAAAATAATAGCAACATTAAATAAAATAAACATAACATTGGTATATAAAAAGAATAGATACCCAATATAAAGTGATTATTTTATTATTTTATTATTTTATTTTATTTTATTTTATTTTATTTTATTTTATTTATTTTATTTTGAACATTTTTACCTTACCTTTCTCCTTGGAAAAGGACCCAAGGTGCAACAAACCTACATTAAATATTTTGTAGGGGCGCAATATATGTGTAAAATAATTCAGATAAACAGAATGAAAGGTATATCTCATTGCTACTGGGTATACTGTATATTCTGTTCAAAAATGAAGGAGTGCTAGCAGAAGCCTCAGCAAATAATGGCACCTCTATTAGGGTTTTCCTTCATAATGAGATTGTGGAAAAGTTCAGCAGTTCCATTTATTTCTTTACAGTATATCACAGAAGTACACCCCCTCACATTCTGTAAATATTTTAGTATATTTTTTCATGTGAGAGCACTGAAGTAATGACATTTGGCTACAATGTAAAGCAGTGAGTATACAGCTTGTATAATAGTGTCAATGTGCTATCCCCTCAAAATAAGGCAACACACAGCCATTAATGTCTAAACCACTGATAACAAAAATGAGTACACCGGTAAGTGACAAGGTCCAAATTGGGCAAAAAGTGTCAATATTTTGTGTGGCCACCATTATTTTTCAGCAATGCCTTAACCCTCTTAGGCATAGAATTCACTACAGCTTAATGGGTTGCCACAGAAGTCCTCTTCCACTCCTCCATGATCACATCACAGAGGTTGTGGATGTCAGAGACCTTGCACACCTCCATCTTCCATTTCAGGATGCCCCACAGATGCTCAATAGGGTTTAGGTCTGGAGACATGCTTGGCCAGTCCATCACATTTACCCTCTGCTTCTTTAGCAAGGCAGTGGTCATTTTGGAGGTGTGTTTGGGGTTGTTATCATGTTGGAATACTGCCCTGCAGCCCAGTCTCCAAAGGGAGGGGATCATGCTCTACTTCAGTATGTCCCAGGACATGTTGGCATTCATGGTCCCCCCGATGAATTGTAGCTCCCCAGTGCTGGCAGCAATCACGCAGCTCCAGACCATGACATTCCCATCACCATGCTTGACTGTAGGCATGACACACTTACCTTTGTACTTCTCACCTGATTGCCGCCACACACACTTGACACCCTTTGAACCAAATAAGTTGGTCCTTGTCTCATTGGACCACAGGGCATGGTTCTAGAAATTCCTTTCCTTAGTCTGCTTGTCTGCAGCAAACTGTTTACGAGCTTTTTTATGCATCATCTTTAGAAGATACTTCCTTCTGGGATGACAGCCCTGCAGACCAGTTTGATGCAGTGTGTGGCATATGGTCTGAGCACTGCCCCCCCCCAAGCCCTTCAACCTCTGCAGCAATGCTGGCAGCACTTGTACGTCTATTTCCCAAAGCCAACCTCTGGATAAGATGCTGAGTATGGGCACTCAATGGAAATGAGGCCTGTTCTGAGTGGAACATGTTAAACTGGTGTGTGGTCTTGGCCACCATGCAGCAGCTCAGTTTCAGGGACTTGGCAATCTGCTTATAGCCTAGGCCAGTGGTGGTGAAACTTTGTCACTCCAGATGTTTTAGACCACAACTCCCACAGTCCTTTGTCATTGGCATTCTAAGCTCAGAATTCTGGAAGTTCTGGTCCAAAACATCTGGAGTGCCAAAGGTTTGCCACTACTGGCCTAGACCATCTTTATGTAGAGCAACAATTCATTTTTTTCAGATTCTCAGATAGTTCCTTACTATGAGATGCCATGTGGAACTTCAAGTGATTCGTATGAGAGAGTGAGAGCAATAACATCTGCTCCCCCTTCGTATCTGAGACCTTGTGACACTAACAGATCTTATGAGACCAGGGAGGGAAAACGGCTACTTGGGCCCAATTTGGACATTGTCGCTCACTTTTGTTGCCAGTGGTTTAGACATTAATGGCTGTGTGTTTCATTATTTTGAGGGGGCAGCACATTTACACTGTTATTCAAGCTGTGTACTCAGTGGTTTACATTGTAGTCAAGTGTCATTTCTTCAGTGTTGTCACATGAAAAGTTATAATAAAATATTTACGAAATGTGAGAAATGTGTACTCCCTTCTGTGATATAATGTATTTATTTACCACCCTATTAGCTCTGAAATAATATAAGTGATTTATTTTTCTTTATTTTCCAACCATGGAGGTAAAATAAAGTGGGAGGATGATAAGTCACTCAGTCTTCCCAATTTATGAATTAGTTTGTCAATGTTACACTGCAAAACTTCTATTTTAGTAACACACTTATTACTGGAAGGACAATTCCTTGTTCCTGATCCCAATTGAATAACTAAGCATCCACAGGTTCTTTTATTAAATGAAATTTTCATGCTTTGTTCTGGACAGTGTGTGAATCAGTCCTGACTTAACAACCCTGCAAATGTAGTTGATATACATAACATCTGTTCAAAACATATGGAAGAAGGATGTAATCCTAAAATGATGGTCTTCCCCACTGTTTCCAAGTGCAAATGTAAGATGGATTCATGGAATCTTCACCTATTTACAAACATTGTTTCAAGATGTTTCAGGATGAATATCTGATACTAAGGCTAGGCTAGAACTTCTGTTGTGTGCATTTCTGTTAGCAGCAGGGCAGGATTTTAGTTGCATATGTGTGTTTAAGTACTGAGACCAGATTCCTTTTGGGATTTTATACCAGCATAATGCAGGAAGTGTAACTTCTGGAGGAGAATTGCTTCGAGCTAAGAAATCACCATAGACTTATAACAGTAGACTTTATCTCGTTTTGTCAGTTGCATGACTTGTTATGCAATAGATAATCCCTATAGTGACTTGTTAACCTGATGCAATTTGCCTTCATGTTACACCATTTGCATTATGTTTGTGTGTGTAACTGATAGGATTTTATCCAGAAAATTACAAATGTGAGCATGTACATTCCATTTCACCGCTTCAGGACTGTACTACCTTTACTACCTCATTCTTCTCCTCTATGGACAGCCTGACTCTCTATATTTCTCTTATTTCTTTATGGCCCAGTTCTGTCAGCTTTCATTACCCTATTACCAATTAAGTATAAGCTTTAGTAGAAATCACACTCTAGATCACACCTTCCACTGTTAGCATAGTCATGGTGCAAAGAGTGGAAATAATGCAATCCACCTTAAAAGACAGTATAGCACTAACTGTCACACATATACCTTTTTGGCACAGAGTAAGACAAATTTGATTTGATTTATCCTAATTGGGGTGTATATTTTCCTTTGTCACAGGACTGCAGCTTACTGAAGGGTGCCATCTTAGGGAACAATAAGCCAAACTAAGGACTTCTTACTAATAGGCTCATCATTGTCTTTCTCTGAGAGTTCTAGTGCTTATTCTGTATGCTTATGTGAACATCCTATTGATCCATATTCTGAGTTTCTGGTTTATGAAGTGTAGGATGAAGTTTCTAGTGGTTTCATTTGCGATTTTGCAAAGAATAAATTCAGCTGAAGGAAAAATATAATTAGTGTCCTTAAGATAATTTATTGCTACACTACACTGGTGACATCAGTCATTATGAGGCCTAATTCATGTAATTGGCAAATGACTTTGCATCACATACTTCATGCCAGTTGACACCCGTTTTGTTGATACTGACAGCTTTTCAGCCAAGATAAATGCTCCTGTTTTGCTGGGTTGGAGATTATATATATATATATATATGGCAAACACACAGGATAAATTTTCTTGTAGCTTTACTATGCAAATAGCAGGGTACTCAGGCCACTATAGAAAGAAAGAAAGAAAGAAAGAAAGAAAGAAAGAAAGAAAGAAAGAAAGAAAGAAAGAAAGAAAGAAAGAAAGAAAGAAAGAAAGAAAGAAAGAAAGAGAAAGAAAGAAAGAAAAAGCAGGGGGAAAGAACGAATGAGCAAACAAACATCTTCAGGGCATGATGACGTGTCACTTAGTTGAGATTTTGTTATGCACTGTCAAGTTATGCACTGTCAAGTCGGTGACCCTGATAGGGCATTGCTGTTTTGGATATTTAAGGAGAGGTTTTCCCAGTCCCATACACCCTCGTGAGTTTTTATGGCTGAGCCTGAGCCCTAGTCTGTCACTCTATTCACTATACAACACTTGGTATCGGAGCTTATTTAGCACTATGCAAATATATTTGGCTGCAATACTAAAAAGCTGCAACATTGCTAGATGATTTAATAGAAATATTTTTGGACAAACAAAACTGTTTTGACCTTAGATCAGTGCTTAGCTTCAGTAATGAACTGGATGAGGAAGAACAAACTGAAACCAAACTCAGACAAGACAGAGGTGCTTCTCTTCTGGTCAGTCAAAAAGGAGACCAAGGGATAGGGATGCAACCTGTCCTAGATGGGATTACCCCCCTCCCACTCAGCAGCTTGGGTGTGCTCCTGGACTCATCCTTTTGCTTAGATGCCCAGGTCACAGCTGTGGCCAGGAGTGCATTTGCAAAATTAAAACTAGTACGTCAGTTACACCCATTTCCTGAGAAATCTGCTCTGGCCACTGTGATACATTCCCTAGTGACCTCCTGGGTGGACTACTGGAATGCTCTCTATGTGGGGCTACCGATGGAAAGTCTCAGGAAACTTCAGCAGATCCAGAACACAGCGGCCAGATTGCTGACTGGGGTGGGGTACAGAGATCACATTATACCCTACTAAAGCCACTCCACTGGCTGCCAATCACCTACCGCAGGCATATCCAAACTTCGGCCCTCCTGATGTTTTGGACCACAACTCCCAGAATTCTAAGATTAGGTTGCCAATGGCAAAGGACTGTGGGAGTTGTGGTCCAAAACATCTAGTGGGCCAAAGTTTGGAAATGCCTGACCTACTGGGTACAAATTCAAGGTGCTGACCTTAACCTATAAAACACAAAATGGCTTGGGTCCAAGCTACCTCAAAGATTAAATCTCACAGTATGAACCAGCTCGGGTGCTAAGATCATCAGGAGAGGCCTTTCTCTTCACCACACCACCTTCACAGGTGCACCTCAAAAGAGCACATGAAAGGGCCTTCTCTGTTGCTAGACTTTGGAAGTCACTCCCTCTGGAGGCCAGGACTGCCCCATCTCTGCTGTCTTTCCGGAAGCAGGCAAAGACCTTCCTCTTCAGGCAAGCGTTCCCTAAATGAGGGACTTCCTACTATGTAACTTTATATGTACCATACATGATTACATTGACTGATTTCATAAGAACACCAATATTTTCCATGTTACTTTCCGCCCCTTATAAGGGGTTTTTCCTTTCTTTTTTGCATGCTCTTTGTCGTTCTGATGTTCTAAGATGCCTCTTTTAATTCCCTGTTCTTAACTTGAATATGTCTTAAATGATCCAGCCGTATATTGCCCCTCATTATTGTAAGCCACCTTGGCTCCTATTCCAATGAGAAAGGTGGGGTAAAATATTCAAAATAAAATAAATATATAAACCAAATAACAAAATCTTTTGTTCTTAACTTTGTAAATAAGTAATCAAATAACCTCTCTTGGGAATAATTCAACTTAATTTCTGACTTTTCCTGATACAGACAACAATAAAAACTTAATTAGAGTTAGTGGAGGCCACTGTAGATTTCCTAGAGGAAGAAAGTAGGCAGACAATGCTATTCCAGTGGAAAGCCATAAAGATACAACTAGTAGCCTATCACAGTTGATGGGCTAATTCATAATATATTGCTGTGAATGTTATGAAGTGTTTTGCAATAAAAATGAAATAATTTTAATTTTAGTGAAATACAATTTCTATCATATTTTATTTGGTGTCTAGTCTACAGTTTAGTTGGTGTACATGGGCAAACATAGAGACAGCCATAATTGAAAGTATCATTAACAGTAGTGTAGTTAATTTAAATTATAATACAGTATGTTAAATTGTTAGGCAATAAACAGCTATTGGAACTGTGTATCATCAGTATTTATGACATACTGAGAGATGTAAATAAAGCTGAACTTCAGTACTCCATTAAATTTAAAGTGCAAGACCTTCTATTTAGAGGCACACATTTTGAAATACTTTGTACAGTTACACCACAAATTCTGATAATTTCAATTTAATTTAGAGATTATGTTCAGCTCGGGGCCCTTTTCTGTATGTTGGTCAGTTAGGAAGGGTTGTGATGTCGAAAACGTATACCCTATGTATGAGAAGAAGGAAAGCTCTTGTCATCAATTTTTCAAGGAACCATCAATTGTCAGAGAAGACTATTAAGGCAGTCTTCCCTCCTCCTTTGGGACTGCAAAAGCCTTCTTTACATTGAAGAAAAGCTGGAAGTCTGTGTCAGGAATTATATGTTATCAGCTCTTTTATAGGACTCTGCTATGCTTTTTGTTCATTTGATATAGTCTATTGATATCCATTACCATGGTCCTCTTGTAACTCTCGACTTCAGCGGCTTCCATGTCATCCCTGGCATGGGGATGAATCACATCAGTTAGTTAGGACAGCCAGGAGAAGGAATGAGTCCAGATAAGAAAAGGATTCCATGGCTTGGGATTTACTGACTTGGAAGTTCAACTAATTGCACAGCAGGAGTGGGCAAGAGGTGGTCCATGGGCCACAAGTAAGTTTTGCTCTACGCTACCCATAGATCTTTACTGCTGTCAATTGCCATGCAAGATTCACCAGGCTGAGTCCCTGACAGCCTTTTAAAAAGCATTGAAAACCTGGCTAATGTTTGATGTTTCCCTGTACTTGACAGTTTTCCACCAGACTTTAGTCTTTTACCCTCTTGCCAGTCTCCACTGTGTTATTATTGGGTACGTTTTTGTCTAATTTGTCTATCGGCTTTTAATTGTTGTACTTTGGTTTGCTTTCATGTAAATCACCCAGAGTTCCTTTGGGAAAATCAGCACGGTCTAGAAATGCAAAAATAAATAAATAAATAAATAAATAAATAAATAAATAAATAAATAAAACCATCTACTACCTTGCATGGCACAGAAAAGGCTGAGAAGTGTATTAAACAAGTATTTCTGTATGAATAAACTCCTGTTCTGTTTGCTGTTGTTGCGAGGTATCACTTACCTTGTGAATTCAAAGATCAAGAACAAAATCATAGCTATATTCTTCTCAAGTACATATGCAGATATGCAGATCTGCTTTTTCTCTGGATAATAATAGGGCTGCAAATGATTCTTCATATCTAACTCAGCTTCTGCTGATATGGAAGCTCCTGTTCAAATACAGTAATCCCTCTGATAATGAATTTTTCAGATAACGAATGCAAATTTCTGGGTATGGGGCTGCCTCGGATAAGGAATGTTGCCTATGGGCAGTTTCTGATAACAAATGTTTTATACTGTACTGCACTGTATTGAACTGCCTTGCACAAATAGTGTATCTACCTAAGATGACGAGGGAGGAAGCGACAGAGGTGGGGGGTAGCACCAAAGTGCACTCTTCGCCTGGCTTCGAGGGACCTTGGTGGGTATTGTGGCCAGCTTAGCCTCTGGTGATGGTGCGTGGCTTCACCCACCACCGGGGCCTGGTGAGCCCTCCTGCCTTTGGCACCCAGGAGGAGGAGGAGGAGGAGGAGGAGGAGGAGGAGGAAGATCAGCAGCAGCGGCAGTGGTGAAGTCCAGGTGAGGAGGGGGAGAGGTTTGGAGGAAAGTTTACAGGTGGGAGAGGGATAGTGGGCCCCGTGGACGCAGCAGCGAGCAGGACACGGGCTGCATGTGGGAGGGACAGTGGGCCACCGGGCAGTCTACCTGTGCGCTGAGGTAAGCTGTGGTAGCAGCCAGCAGCCTGTGTAGGCCCCATGGAACAGCTTTTTGGCACTTGTGCTTGCAAACCATCCCTCTCCCTTGAACTAAGCCGCCCAAGCCAGGCAGTGAATGATAGCTGGGCCCACGGCCCAGGTGCTCGGTGCTGTGGACTCGCATCCCCATCCCCATCCATTCTGTCCTGCTGAGTCAAGCTGCGGTGGAAAGAGGCAGCCGGCAGCAGGGCCTGTGGTCCAGCAGTTGTGTGGAGTTCTCTACGTAACCCCCCCCCCCCCGGAGAGGCAGAGGCCGGGCAAGGAGGGGGAGTCAGCAGAGGGAAAGGTGAGTGTGCTGCCCGTGGGCAGAGAAGCGTGGGCAGCTTCCCTGTCCCCGCCACCAATCTTGATGATGTGCGTGCATGCAGGAGCTCTGAAGCCACTGCCAATCTTTATGGCGGGCAGGCGGGAGCCCAAGCTGCATGGACAGCTTCCCTGGTCCCTGCTGCCGATCTTGATGGTGTGCAGGAGCTCTGGAGCTGTGTGGATACCTTCCCTTGATGGCAGGCGGCGGCGGGGGAGGGGGAACAAGCATTGACCTGAAACAGAATGAACCGAATCCTCGGTTTTCTGTTTGGTGGCCACCTCTAGTTCTGAATACTGAGAATGCAGAGATAAATTTTCATTTCCTCTGTTGTCCTGTTGAGGAACTGATAGCTGGTAGCCCTGTGCATGGGTTCATTTCTCCTTCCAGGTTGTTCCAGAAATGCAGCCAACATTTTATGTGGTCATATGATTTTGCTTAATTCTTCACAGAATATTGGTATTCTGCTCTAGAGTAGTATAGTTTAGGAATATAGTTGTAGACATGGTAGAACATTCATTCCTTATACTGTATATGAAAAGATGAAAAGCAGGTGAACTCCAGAAGGTAGCAGGAATGTGGACAATATGCCTTGTTCTTTGCTATTTTTCAAGTCCTTCCATGCTAGGGCTTCTCTTGACTTTCCCCTACACCAGCATAATTTCTTAGCTTAACATAATATTGATATCCTGGTCATGTTTTTCTGGTTTGTTGGTCCCCCGCAATATTTTTATCCACTTTGAAACTGTTAAATTTCCTTAGACTTTTCAACTTTGACACTTTACAATATTAAGGTTTTTTTGTCAGTTGTATGTTTTCTGTTCAATGACAGATGTAAATTACATAGTTCTACTTGAGGTTCATTTAAAATACTGTATTTTGAAATAGTGAAGCAGTCAGCAGAATGAAATAATGAATACTTGTAAGTATCTGTATGTAAATGATGCAAGACAGATTTCGTAGCATTATAGAGGAGAATAATAATGTGACAGTTCCCTCAAGGTGCTCCCTTTAAATGCAAGTGACAGATGTTAAATGTAAACCTCTTCTGTAGAAAGCACCTATTAACACTTAGTGGTTAAAAAAACCAATATAGAATTAGAGATGACAGGGATGTCATTTTAAAAACATTATTTTTGGAGTGTATTATTACTGTTCAAGAAAAGCTAGAGGTTTTTAAATGACAAAGGTCAGGTTACATGAATAGCAGTGTAAATGTAGCTTCAAAAATTATGATACTCAGGAAATTAAGATTATGAGAAAATGTGGGTAGAGCAGTTATACACTGGATCAGTTTATAAAATCAATTATTCATTCTGTCTTATGAATGGGAGGATATAATGCTTCTGTATCCATGATTCAAAATGCTCTGGAATGGTTCAATATTGCTACACAGTATCATGCCAACATTGCTACTAGATAAAAGGATACAAACCTTTAAATTGCAAAGGGCAGGTTGGATGTTGACAATACCTGAGCAAAAATGAGTAAATTGTGTATTCCGCATATGAGAATGCAGAACTAACTGGAGAAGACAATATTGTCAGGAAAACAGACGGTCAGTATGAAGAGAGAAAAACATAATATGAGGGAGATTTTCTCAATAAAGGAAGCCATAGCTTCTAGTTTACAAGACCTGAGGAGAACGTATTGGAAAAATATTGCTAACAAAATAAGATCATCCATAACCACAAAGTGAAAAACAACAAGCTTAAATGAGTGAAATTTAATAAATGTATCTGGATTTAATATCTTTATAGCTTTAAAAATATTTTTTGTGTCTGTGCCTCCATTTTTGCAACCAGAGAAAGAATCCCTTTGCAAGCATGAATCTGA
>JAHTLZ010000330.1:50602748-50681931 GCA_023846285.1 Phrynocephalus versicolor
CCATTTTTGCAACCAGAGAAAGAATCCCTTTGCAAGCATGAATCTGATAAGTTTATGTGGCCAGGAAGGAGTTAAAAAGTTATCTAAGAGTCTTCTGATTGTGCCCTGATTAGCATGATCAAAAGGAAATTGCCCCAGAGGTGGAACTTATTCCGCTTTTGAAAATGCATATCTGGAAACTGGCCTGAGAAATCCCAAGAGAATGTATATTCTTTTGGGACAATCTTGAACGGTCCCAGTGGAGGGCGACCAAGATGATTCTGGAAGAAATGTCTTACAAGGAGCAGCTTAGGGAACTGGGGTTTAGCCTTACAAAAAGAAGGCCGAGAGGGGTTACGATACCTATGTTTAAATATTTGAAAGGATGTCACATTGAAGGAGAGACTGGTTTCCATGACTCCAGAGACTAGGGCGCGGGACAGTGATTTCAAACTACAAGAAAAGAGATTCAATTCAAACATTAGGAAGAACTTCATGACAGAGCTGTTCAGCAGTGGTATATACTGCTATAGACGGTGGTGGAGTCTTCTTCTTTGGAGGTTATTAAGCAGAGGCTGGATAGCCATATGTCAAGAGCACTGTGATGGGGGTTCCTTCATGGCAGGGGGTTGGACTAGATGGCCCTTGAGGCCTCTTCCCACTCTATGATTCTATGATTCTATACATGTCAAAACATCCCTACTTTCTGCAGAATTGTTGCTCCATTGCTTTCTTTAAAGGTGTTTCCCACCCTACACCCTAAACAACACTTGACCTTTGAGTCTGTTTTGTGACTTTTCTCTCTGATTATCTCACTTATACATCAGTATGTTTCATTTTATGAAGCTTCTGCTGTCTGGACTGTACCACACATGCTCAGTCTTATAACAATGTACCTGTTTCTTGCTTTTGAAAGACCTTTCTTGAGGATCAATATTTCAGCCCTTGAAGACTGGCTGCTTCCCTCAAAAAAAGGGAGTAAATGAGGCCAACCATTCTTTTTCACAATAAGCAAGGTTTGTCTTTTTAATTTCTGTGGTATGGTTTACTCGAGGAACATTTAGGATCACCTAATTCTGAATGGGAGTCTGTTTTGCGATTCAAAACTCATAACTCAAAGCCTTTGTCCAAACTTCGGCAAATTTGACAGCAAGCAAGAGCAGGCCATCTGCTACAAATGCGTTACATTGGGTATTAATCTGAAGCCCAGTTTAAAAGTTACAATTTTTTTGGGGGGGGGCTTTAGTTGTAGAATTGTCGTTGAGAACGTCACTGCAACACTCTATTACAGTATGCACCATGTGGGAAGTGTTAAAAAGTTCGTTCAGGTTGTAAATATTTATGAGTAAATAACTGTTAGTGGATGTGGGAAATACATTGTATTCTAGAGTGGTCAGGGAATGTAAATCAAAATGAGAGAACTGGTAGTTGAAATTAAGAAAAAAAAACCTAATGATGTTGTAAAATGAGTCAGATTATTAAATATGCTTCTCTCTTCAACCAGGAAGGAGAGATACAGCTGGTTGCCTGGTTTTGTATTCTTTTTCATGTGTGAATGCATATCCCATTTCTTTTCTTTGTTTTCCCTTTCCTTTCCTTCTCTTTTTTTCTTTTTTTTGTGTGTGTGGAAAAATCTGTGTTACATGATGTTCTGTGCCCTTGTGCTCCCAGGTTGCTATTTCTTGGCATCATTTTTCTTCATTGCCTCACAATCTATGACCTCACTTGCCTTTACTGGCATTTAATCAGCAACATACATGATTTTGTTGTCAACATGACAGTTGGCCTGTCAGAATGATACTACGGCTTCTGTAAACAATATCTTTTTTGCTGTAGCAGCCACTGTAATGACAGAGTAAAAAAGCCCAAAGAGGGGAAAGGAGAAAAATGGCAACCAAAAGAAATGGCAGTCAAGGGACAAAGGGGGCATCAGATGAATGTGAAAAAAGAAATGGCAGGATGGGTATTTTGAAAAGTATCTTTTATGCCATGATTACAAAGTCATGATCTGATCTCCTTTTGACATTATCTTTTTTTGTTAAAATAAGTACTTTTGCTTGAAATATTGCTCAGAAAGCCTTATTCTTGTCCTCTTATCCTTGTATTAGTGATCTAATACTACACTTTCATATTATTTCCGAGGAATGTACTCGTGTGATGTAGCTTCAGTTAAATTAATTGGTTTGATCTTGAGGTTGTACACTGAGTCCTGTTTTCACATACAGTAATTTTGTTCTTGTGGCCTTGAAACATCAACAATCAAATTAACTGCTTTCTAGAGTCAAACTACACATTACATACTTACAGATGTTCTTTTCAGGCACAACCGATTGAAGGGAGGCTTTAGTTCACTCCATTATGGTCCAAAAATGTGGACCGGCCCACTGGTCCTGCAATTTCCATGGCTGTGTGAGGAACATGTTTTGACTTACTGGGCAACTGTCGTTATTCTGAGAATATTATTTCTTTTTGCAAAAAGGAACCCTCCACTTATGGTAGTTATCAGAGATATTGCATAGGTTCATGGCCATTGATGAACGAAAGCTTGAAAGTCCTAAAATTATGTAGATATCTCAAGTACATAGTACACCATGTTATTGGCTGCATTTATTGAATGGGTATACAGAAGCAGCTACATTATTAATGGAATGAAAATTATGAAAGAGTAGGCTAATGATGGTTCTGTGAATACAGTTTATGCTGCATACAATATAGCTGCAAATGAATGTCATAACTGTAAGCACTGGAATGTGAAGCACCTAGATTTTAAGATAGCTAATGTAACATATTCTGTTTCTTTTTTAAGCAGTACTGTATTGCCAAGTTCCTATAGGTTGGGAACTTGGCTTTCAGAATGTATGGATTGTTCTTGGAAGCACTGGATGGTATGGAAGAATAAAGGCTGGACTCAAGTTATGGAAAGTAATAAAATATATAAATATGCCGGTTTTGAATAAATTAATTCTAGGTATAGTAGAATTTTCATTTTCTGTTGGCTCTTACCACTATCTCATTTTTTAAAATTGGTTTAGTTAATAAAGACAACATTAGTAGCTGCTACAAAGTATCTTATAGTTTCATAAGCAATTTTTTTGTGATAGAGCCAGTGTTAGTTTTACCTGCTGTATGGAAACATGTCAGCTTGGTAGCTAATTTTTTAATGGCAGCCAAGCAAACAAAAGATGAAAAGGGATTATGTTTCACAAATAGATGACGGACAAATTAAAATTTGATGTAAACATTGTTATTGTCCTCAGACATGAAACCTTTGCAACTCTTATCAAATGATCTTTAATTCGTTTGAGGCACAATAAGTTATTATTGAGAATCTTTAAAATGAATTGTTTTGAGGATGGGTTTCAAGTTGAGAGCTGCTAATGTTTAATAAAGGAAAATTCCCTGGGTGCTATTCACTTTGTACCATGCATAAATACTTTGAAAGGCAGTAGTAAATGGAAGACTGTTTTCCTTGCTGGTATGAGATAAACATCTTGTTCGTAGGCATGCATAGGAACTGCAAAAGATTCATGCCATATGACCGAACAGAGCCCTATTCCTGGGAGCATAAATAAACTAATTCACAAATATTCACAAAGCTGTAAACTGCCAGATGGATCTCACAGATTCTGCACTATGAGAAATACATTGTTCCCCATAAATCATTTTTAATTCATTTTTTTCTTTTTGGTATGTCCCATATTTTTACTGATGTTCTGTGTGTGAATGAGAGTAAACACAATTCTTTATATTGAATGCTAAATTGTGACGGACCAGCTTTAACTTCAAAATAAATTACAACTTACAGAGGAAAAAAAATTGTAGTGTTAATGTTTTTCCCATATTTCCTGCTAGCACAGCATGTAGATAGCGGACAAGGGAATAGTAAGGTGTTCATAGAATGAAGGTTTTTTATGATGTGTTTTCATCCATGCTTTTCAGAATACTGTCTGTGGAATGAAGCATTAAAATCTAAGTCATCATTAATGCCACTGTAGGTAAGAATTCATGGTAACTGAGGTCTTGGCGAAGAAACATTTGTGCACACTTTAAGAAATGATTTTCCTATAATTGTGTGTTTTGCTGAATCTGTTGGATGTCTGCCTCGTCTGTTCTAGGGACACTTTTCAAGTATTCCAGGTCCTTGTTCACTGAAAAGCAGGGCAAATACATTTCAAGTAAACAGGAAATAATTATAGTGCTGCTTCTGCATCCTTTTGGATGTTCTATTGACATAGTTTGTGAATTTTGCCATTGTGGCTTATTCAAGCATTTTATCTCCAATTTTTTCACTATATCTGCTATCAACATATACAGTAATTGAAAAGTGTTTGTAAAGATTTTCCCAAGTTATCTGGTGCTATTGCCAAGAGCATAGTGTCTGGTGTTATTTCAAATTCAGCTTTCAGAATCCTTTGCATTTTAAAATGTATGTTTTTCCAGAATTCCCTTTTTTTTTTTTTTTTACTGGTATAGTATACGTGGCAGTATGAGCCTTCAGCTTCTTATCACTTCCAGCAGAGACACAAATAACCTTTCTTCTGTGTTTTTTTATGTCTTTTGCCCTTATATACCATCAATAATGCCTTTTATACTACTTTTCCGTTAGCATTTGACTTACAGCAAATTTTGTAATTTTTGTGCATTATTCCTCCCATTGTTAGAAATTTAATGCTTCCTTAGATTCTGCATCCACTTTAACTCATTTGTTTTAACTGGGTCCAAATCTGTTTCTAATTGAATCAGTAGTTGTATATATTTTTCTTGATAGTCACCCATTTATTTGTATGTGATTATTGATGATGTTGTTGGATTGATCCTCAGCTGTTTAAAAAACAAATCCCACATTTTTAACAAGTTGTCTCAGATTACATGGTCATTATATTGAAATTTAGTTCTTTTTTTGCATCCATAATAGGTTATGTAGAAAACATTCTGCTGATTCCAACTTCATTAGCCCGCCATTTCTTTTTTGAACCCATTCTACAATCGACATTAAACCTGCTTCTTGATGTGTGTGTTGCGTCGTTACAGTCGTGACTGACTCTCCGTAACCCCACGTCCATGGAGTTTTCTTGGCAGGAATACTGGAGTGGTTTGCCAGTTCCTACTCCAGGTGCCTGCAGCCCCTAGTGTTCCCTAGTGGTCGCCCATCCAAGTACTAACCAGAGCCGACCCTGCTTAGCTTCCGAAATCAGTCGAGATCGGATGTGATACAGTAGTATAATTTTACAGTAGGCATTTCTAGTCCTCTTTTCTTATCATCTTTTAATACGTTGACTCTTGTCCTTTTTTTTTTTTGCCTCTTCATATAAATGCATTAATATGCAGTATTTTTACAAATTCTTTAAAAATCTTTCCAGCATAGCGATTAGGACCATCTGGAACAAGAAATTAATTTATTCAATATATTTATTTTATTGCCAGTATTTTCCCCAATCAGGAGAGTTTTAAGTTACCCCATTCTCTCAGGTCCTTCTGTATTTTATATTTACACATAACTTCTTAGCCTAAATGCCTCTCCACCAGCCTTTCCTCCTTCTTTTTGTCTGTCTTGTCTAATCTTGATCACCAAGATTACCGCTGCCAAAATAAACAAGAGTGGTGACAATGTGCAGCCTTGTTTGATTCCCTTCTCAATAGTAAACCCATCAGTTAAGACCCCATTTATTCAAAGTGTTGCATTTGTTTTCTATAAATTATTTGGATCTAATTGTCAAACTTTGAACCACATTTCAGATGCTGTAAAGTTTTATTTAGAAAGCCCCAAGAGTGCCTTTTTCTCATGTAGTAACATAAATACTGTTTTGTGTTCCGTTTTCTCCCTATAGGTTCTATCATATATATTACAAATCTTATGTTGTATTTAATCGGTATCTTAGGGACAAATTCAGTCTGAACAGGCTGTATTATTTTGGTAACACTTCTCAAGTCTATTGGCCATTATTGATACCAAAATTTTATAATCTAAATTGAGTAAAGAGATTGGTCTGTATGCCTTGGTCGTAATACATCATTACCGTTATTGAAGATTAATTTTATATGTGCTTCTTGCCACGAGGGTAGAAGTTTTTTAGCTTTACTTATTTTATTCTTGACTATTTGCATTGGTGAAATAGGCTTTTAAAGTAGAATGCTGTAAGCCTGTCTGGCCCTGGTATTTGATCTATTATATTTCTTATTGACTGGGCTATCTCTTGGGTTGTTATTTTATTATTTAAGATGTCTCTATTCTCAGGTAAAAAAACAACAATGGGGATATTTGTATTCTTTTATATAGTCTTCAATTCTTTTCTGTGCCAGTTTTCCTCCTTAAATAATTGCTCAAACTAAGAGGCACATGCTTATATTTCTTTTTCCATATATGTGATCCCTTTTGCTGTTCTCATTCCTATTATTGTCTTTTTCTCCATATCCTTTCTTAAATATTCTGCCAGAAAGTGTTCTGGTTTAATTGCATGTTTGAAATATTTCTGATTAAGAAAGCTAAGTTTCTTCTGCATCTCTTCATTGCTCACCCCAGCCCTGAAATAAAGAGGCGACACAAGAATTGTAGAGTTCAAATTGGTCTAGAGATGTGAAGATCTGGAAAAAAGCCAGAAAAAATGGATAAAATCAATTTTTTTCCATTTTTCCTGGAAGCCTTTTTCGTTTTTTTCTCCTGAAAAATTGGAAAAATTGAAAAAAAGATAAAAAGATTATGGAATGTTTTATTTTAACATGGCATTAAAAGCAAATTTTTATAAAGAAATAGCAGAGATGTTGATACTAGAAATGTAAAGATTATTTAATTATATATTAAAAGGGGGTAAAATGCCAGAGTCGTGGAAGAAAGCTGAAATACTACCAATTTTAAAGCATCAGAGAGCTCCTCCAGATATAAATTCATATAGACCAATTAGTTTAATGAACCAAGATTATAAAATCTTTGCAAAAGTTCTAGCCAACAGATTAGAAAAGCATTTACCAAAACTAATTAAGGAGGATCAATATGGTTTTGTTAAAGATAGATTGATAGGTCACCCATTGGGAAATATATTAAAGGTTCTATTTTGTAAATATAATAAAACCTTGTCTGTATTAAAATTATATGTAAATAAGGCATTTGATACTTTAAATCATAATTATTTAATGTGGGTATTGGAAAAGTTTGGTTTTACTGGGCCATTTATAAATTCTTTAAGTCAGCCAGCATATCTTGGACTCCAAAGAATAGTCATGTAGTGCTTCCTAATGTTCAAATGGAATCTCTTTTCCTGTAGTTTGAAGCCACTGCCCCACAGCCTAGTCTCTGAAGCCATGAAAAACGAACCTTTTGGTTAGCATCAATTCAATGCCATTATTCTTTCTTGGTTTGGGTCTTCTTCCTCTTAATCAAGGTTTTGTATTCCTTTTTCATTGTACAGTGGTACTTTAGTTTACGAGCATAATCCGTTCTGGAAGCATGCTCGTAAACCAAAATTTTGATTTATATCAAAGCGATTTTTCCCAGAGGAAATAATGGAAACGGAACTGATTTGTTCCAGGGCCTCTTGCCGCTGCTGCCACCCCCTTCTCCGTGGGGCTTCTTGCTGTCATCATTGCCCCCCAGAGTGTCTTTGGAGAGGGGAACGACTGCAGTGCCTCAGATGATTGCAGAAAAGGATCCTCAGGACGGGGAAAGAGGAGAGGTCATCCAGCTCTAGCTTGGTGGGGTAGATGGTGGGTGAGCAAGGGAAGAGGGAAGAGTTAGGGAGGAAGGGAACAAGTTAATCCAGCCTGCCTCCAGCTCTCCAAATGGACTTCCTCGCTTCCCACACCCCCAGGCTGCAGAACCTATTAAAGTGAGAGGTGCTTTGCCTTAATTCTCCCAACACTACACAATCCACCTTTCAGAGAGCAATCTGGGCAAGATCCCTAGTGTATTTAAACCAAGAGAAACACAGATGGCAAATAACAATGCTGAAACTTCCCCAGATCTTTCTTGGAAAAGTGGATTCATTGAAAGAAACTTGGGAGAATTAAGCCACAGCACCTCTCACTTTAAATGTTTCTGCAGCCTGGGGGAGTGGGGAGCAAGGAAGTCCATCTGGAGACAGACTGGTTTGAAAGGCAGGCAGGGGCTCCAGCTGCTGCCTCAGAGTGATAGGCAGCAGGTGGGCTCAGCAAGATGAAGAAGTGTGTGGGTATGTTTTGTTGTTGTTGTTTTTCCCCAACCTTACATCTCCCTCTCTGTTTCTTCTCTTCTGCTTGGTCACCAGAGATCGGGTGGCAGGGCTTGTGAAGTAGGAACCAGCGGTGGGATAGCTGGAGCTGGTGGCATTGCCAGGGAAAGCTCAACTATATGGTGAAATAAAAGGCTGGCGTCCCAGCTGCCTGAAGCGCAGCAGTGGTGGCAATGGGGTCTGTGGCTGAGGCAAGGTACATGCAGGAGGGGAGGGGGAGAGCAGTGGTGATGGCAAAACAAGCACCAGCGGTGCTTGTTTTGCATAACAATGCTTGTTGATCAAGGCAAAATTCAACAGACGTTTTTGCTCATTTATCAAAATACTTGTAAGCCAAGGTACTTATAAACCAAGGTACCACTGTAAACCATTCATATGGAATTCTTTCCTGGGCCTACTCTTTATACTATCTATAGTTTGTCAATAGATCATGTTTCTTTCTTCTACACTTCCTATCAAACACAATTTTGAGTCAGTACTTGTCAGGGTCTCTGGTTATTTAACTTTTCATCTTACCCTAAATAAATTTGACGAGAAATTAATAATTCTCCGTAAGTCTCAAGTACTATTGTGAGCAATATGTTGTGTTATTTAGATGGCTCATTTGAAGATAGGGCTCTGTATGTAGTAGTTTTTCCATAATACCTCTCTAGTTAACTGACCATTTTATTCGGATGCTCTAATTTCAGTTTCAGGGGGAGTTACGTGATATTCAGGGGATATCACTGGTTCTGCTAAGCTTAGCTCCAGCACCACTGGTAGGTTATCACTGTCTATACAATCGTCTGTTTTAAAATCATTATTGCTCCTACCAGATCCTGGGAGATTATAGCATAACCTATTGTTGAGGCACCATTAGTTCATATAAAGATAAATTCCCCAGGCTTGTCACCCTTCATTCCCCCATTCATACAGAAGTAGAGTATCTCATATTCATAAATTTGATTTACTGAAAAATGGAATACATATGAAAATGTTGGGGAAGAGGTTTGTGCTTGCAGTTATAGCCAAGGACAGATTTCTTTATATGACAAGGAATCCTGTTCATGTGGCAAAACCCCTATATAGCATATATGCTCATGCAGATGTGCATGGGCACATCATCATTCTCAAAGAATTCCGATTTCCCTTTGTCCACCCATCCCGGAAATAAAGAGTCAAGACATGTTTGTGGGATTGAATTGGGCCTCAATTTATTGTCTTAAATTCAGTATGTCACTGGTGCTCTTTTCTCCCACAAGGGGGCCTGAAAGTGCAAGTGGCTACACGGTGTTCATGTAGTTATTGTTGGGAGAGCCCTAGCAGCTCCTTTCACTTGAGTGTGAACTTGAACATGAACTTGCACTTGAACTTAAACTTAGAGTTAAATGGTCGGGGTAGCCCTCATCAATAACTTGGCGTGTTACTAATCACCCTGGACTGTCATATCTACTCTCCTAATCTATTCCTAATAGATAGGTCATATTTCGTTACTCTTAGTCTGACGTCATTTTGCCACTTGCACTGACCACCACACAAAGGGGGCTACGCAGTATGCGCCCTTCCCCCAACCAAGCCGAGTAGCTCGGCACAAAGGCCCCCTTGCTGATCAGACAGGTGGGGGTCCATGAAATTCTCCAATAAATGTAATCCATCTCCTGTGCCCAGGTAAGGCTGCATGTAGTTAATGCTCATGTGAGAGATAAATAAACCAAATATCAAATGCAGGTGAGTGCCCCCCATATTCACGCACTGGTCGTCATGTCCAGTTACTTAGGGTTGAACATTCAGAAATGGCAGCTGTAAAGAAAAACACACAGGTCATCTAGCCAGCAACAGTAGCTATAGCTGTGCTTCCATAGCATCACTCAGAGCACTGCTCTGAAAGGACACTGTGGCAGCTGCCCCTGGCACTCTGGAGCTACCCTGTGGCAGGCCTTGATCTCCTGTGCTTCCATAGCACCACTATGTAACGGCACTGAGGCATGTCACTCATAATGACAAAACAGACCAAGCTGGCTGGAACCAAACAGGAAAAATTACAGTGATCGCGCCAGCCCTCCTATACTGCTGCAGCTTATGACAGTGGCTGGGGCCCGACAGTAGATAGTACTGTGACTCCATAGTACCATTATGTAACAGCCCTGAGGTGTGTCTCTCGTAATGAAAAAAACAGTCCATGCAGGCCAGAACCAAACAGTAGAAATCACAGTGAGCAAATACCTTCAGTGCCACTGTGCCAGCTCTCTTGTCGTGCCACGACCTATAACGCTGGCTGAGACCCAATGAATGGGACGCTGGCTCGGGCCTATCACTGTGCATCCATAGCGCTGCTATGTAATGGCACTGAGCCATGTCTCTCATAATGACAAAACCAGTCCACACCAGCCGGAACCAGACTGTGAGCAAACAGCTGCAGCACCACTGCTCCAGCCCTCATGTTATGCCATGGCCTATCACACTGGCCGGGGTCCAATGGAAAATATCACTCTAAGTAGGCTGTGTGAGCCGGAATTGCTGCACCACTTTTGGGCTCTCGCTTGCCACACACTTATATTGGACCGTTGCAGCCTCAGCCCACCAAAAGACTTGCGCAGCATGAAGGTGAGGGCCTCGTCAGTCAGGAGCAGGTCGGCTCTTTGCAGAAAGAGTTCCAACAAATCATATTTGGATCGATCCACGAGCTCGCTTATTCTCAGGGCGGCAAAGAAGGCAGTCATCTGGTAGGTGTCTAGACAACAGGAATCCCCCATTTGTGGAGAATGCCAGAATAAGACGGCAAAGGCAAAAAAAATCAGGGCAGTTAAGACAGCAACCAGTTAATGGGAATGGAAACCTTGAAGACAAAAGAATTAATCAGCAAAGTGATGTAAAGGCAGAGGTGGCGCTCTCTAGATGAAGGCAAGGAAGCCGATTTGGGACCCCTCTCCTGCTGCATCCTTTTAGCAATGAAGAAGGTACATCAACTTAATTCGAGAGGGAGGATGAACAATAGAAAAGCACAGAGGTGAGATCAGGGATAAGAAAAGCAAGGGAAAGGCGACCAAGCACTTCAGGAACTCAAAGGCAGGGAGATCAGAGGACAGATAAAGGGGGGGGGTGTTTCCAGTGGGAAATCGAACGCCCAGCCTTTGGCTCAGAGCCAGAGACATAAGCCATTGAGCTATCCAGCCAGCTGCCCAGACAAGAGAGAAAAAAACGAGAGGAAAGGGGCCAACAACAATTGATCCCAGACAAGGAAGCTAAGTAATAAAAAGTAAACAAGCAGAGTGAAGCAAAGTAAGGCATACTTTAAAAATACAAAAATAAACCCGGAAACTGACTCCGAACATGCCAACCAGGTAAGGAAAACAAAAGCAAGTCAAGGCTTGCTTTAAAAGGATGGATAAATAAGTGAATAAAGGAGGCGTAGCGGGGAATCAAACTCTCAACTTTTTGCTTCACAGCCAAACGCCTAGTAAACCATTGAGCTATGCAGCCTGAGCAAGAAAGGGGGAATAAAATGGATAATGAAAAGTAAGGGTCAAAGGCTCGCAGATAATACCCAGGAGCCCAGCAGAAACTGGGCTCACTCCCCAATGCTGGAAAGGGGCTCCAGACCGCAGCAGATCACTGGCGAGGCTGTAAGGCAACAGGCAGCTGATTTGCAGCCACGTGGCTGAAAAATGGCAATGACTGTCCCTGTGCTTTCGCAGAGCTCTCCCCTGCAGACGGCTGGTGATCAAAGAGGCTGTTTGCCTAGCGGTGAGATCTTAAATGCCCTCGGCCCACAGCCAAACCACATGACCCATTATCCCAGAGTGGTCTTGGAGGCGCTGACCATGGAGGCGCAGGTGGCGTCGGTGACCACGTGACCATTGGTCAGGTGAACAAAGCAGCTCCTCCCAGCAGAGGGCTGGATCAGAGTGTCCCTTCTGTCTGGTTTGGTCTGATGTCTAAACATGTCTGAAATCATATTATGTTGATGTATCTTTGAGGGTCTACATTGTGAAAAAATGCATTTTGTAGGCCAGCAGAGTAGCTTGAATGCCTCCCTCAAAATGCGGAAGTATGAGATATCAGAGTATCTAGAGATTATACAAAATGTATTAATTTGGGAATATTAAGACAATTCAATTTTTATTGGGGTATGGGAAGTGTCACAAGTTGAACAGTTATAAAATGAGTATCTGGAGTGCCAGAATAAACTTACAAACCAACAGTCAAACCATCTCCTAAAGTAAATCAATTTTTCAATTATTCTCACTTTTCGCATACTTAACACATTTCATATTGTTTCTTTTCTTTCTGTTATGGCTGTAATGCAGCACAATGATACCAAGCAGTACAATGTCAAATTCTCACACTTCATCTTGTAAAGTGACCTTCTGAATAAATGCATGGCTGTTCTGACAAAATGAGTTGAGCTGTCCCCTGATTCCATCTGCTATGGTTATGAAAGCAAAGACAAATTAGCCAATTACTAAGCACACTGCTTGAGGCAATACAATGAAACTTGCTGATCAACCTAACTTTTATAGCACCCCTCCCCAATATATTGGTCAGGTAAAACAAATAGAAGTACAGTGGACCCTTGTATAACAAACAGCTTGTATAACATAAAATTTGTACAACATAAAAAATTCCGGAGATAGGGGAAATTTGCTTAACATAATCGCCTATGGGGAAAATCCGTACAACATAAAAATGGGATCACTCTGTTTTCAATGCATTCCTATGGGAATTTGTATAAAGGAAAATTTGCTTAACATAATTTCATTTGGAACGAATTAATTCCTTTATACAAGGTACCACTGTATACTGAAGCTGGAAACAAGCATTAATAGGAAATATAACATTATGCTGTTAATAATGAATACAGTAAAGATAGGCTTCTCCAATCTGTATCACAAAGGTCCTGCCTTAAACATCCATAATATCTTTGTTCTATATTTCTACCCTATCCTGGGCAGGCATTAAGCCTACAAACAGTATGTAGGTATGTGCCAGAGGCACAGGGTTCTGCCCCTGTGTCACCATTCTTGCCCTTCATGTTGTTGACTGTGCTAGTTTGAGCAGAAGGCAAACTTTAACTACTTTTTTCTTAAATGTGAACAAAACTCTCCATGTTATTAGGGACCCTAGCTTATTAGGGTTCCCAGTTGTATCAGGGAGTCAAGTTTAAACAATTCGGTCAGGGTGGAGATTTCAGCAACTGAGTGCTAAGGCACTGTGTGAAGGGATATTTGTAAGAAAGTCCATGCACATGGCCTCATTCCTGTTATATAAATTTAGTACTATACTTGGATGTAACACCTGAGAAGAGCATCTGTTTTCATAGAAACAAGGATACAAGATAAGTGGATGAAGACCAGGGACATTGCCTGATTTCATGCTAAAGGCTCATTATTACATTTTAAACATTCGTCACTTACGGGATTCTTACGTGAAATGCATTGTGAATTCTATGCCAGCTCCTTTCTCAGAAATGTTATTTTCTCCTTATTATGGTAAGATTGTATGAGCAGGAGAAAATATTGTTGAAACAACAAGGCACTGTGTTATTTTCATAGAAATGATTGCCCTCCCCACTCCAACCCAGCCTTAAATGTTGCATTGTGAGAGCTTGTTGGAAATAATTTGTGTAGTTTTAATTTATTAATATGTAATTTCTTGCTTTTATATTAAATGAGGCCATAGTGGCAGGAACGTAATTATTTGACCTAATTTGACAATTGCATTATAACATTAATGATGTGTTTTCATAAACATTGTAAATCTTTACTGTGCCATTTCCCTAAACAGATTTAGACAAATCTGCTATTTGTCTACTGATTATTCCTAACATGTGGTTTTGTTAATATTGTATTCAAAGTTATTTAAAAATTTTGATTCTGTACTACACAGATGAAATTTTATCACTTGAATAACTATTTTAAATACACTGTCAATTGTCTGTACTGTAATTGGCATATATGATCTTTGAAAGAGAAGACAGAGTATCTACCATGTCCTGGCCTATTTGTTTTATCTGGATAAATCTATGAAGTTTCTCCCATGAGAATGGGTGGACTTATTTTTTAGAAATAATCCTGCTTATTTGGTTTTACCTTAGGAATTTCAATTTGCAGGACTATACAGTGGTACCTTGTATAAAGGAATTAATTCGTTCCAAATGAAATTCTATTAAGCAAATTTTCCTTTGTACAAATTTCCCATAGGAATGCATTGAAAACATATTGATCGCTAATTGTGACCATTTTTCTGTTGTACGTGTTCACCCCATAGAGACGATTCTGTTAAGTGGTTTCCCCCATCTCTGGAAATTTTTTCCTTTAAGTGGATTTTCTGTTAAACAAAACCACTTGTTATACAAGGGTCCGCTGTATATGTAAGCATTAAATAATACAAACTTACTCATTTCTTGTGCAGAAGAAAATACAGTAGGACCCCGGTATCCACTGGGAATTGGTTCCAGGCCTTCCCGTGGATAATGAAAACCGTGGATAAGAGAGAACACCTGCCCACCCACCACCAAACTGCTGTTTTCTGACAGTAGCTTGCTTTATGACTGATGTTTTGAGACAGTAGCTTGCTTTATGGCCACTGTGACAGTACCTTGCTTTACAGCTGCTGTTTGTGACAACAGCTTGCTTTACAGCTCGCTTTGTGGCTGCTGAATTATTTACTTTTTTCCTCTGCCAACCATGGATAACTGAATCAGTGAATAATGAATAAGTGGATACGGGAATCCTACTGTCATCATCCTTGTTAATTTTTGCAAATGCAATAACTGTTCCTAATTTGGCATACTGTATATAATATATACAATAAATTATTATGGGGCAAAAACACAGGTAGGTAGTAGGGACCAGAATGGAAAGAACAGTGATGCAGGTCAGTGACAAAGCATCATTTATCAGTCCGTAAGATAAGGTCCCATGCTACAAGAAGAACAACCTTTCTCAACCTCGTAGTTTCCAGACACAGTGGTCCCTTTATGGTCAGCTAACAAAAACTAAATGCAAATGAAATTGAATGTTCATAATAGCACTACCAGAACAAGGAGAGGATGACCTCCATCATGGAGATATTTTGCACAAGGAGTGCCACCAATCCAAATGGCTGCTTTATGTCATGAGTATAATAGAATCGTACATGTTGGCAATTTACAATATTATAAACAGGAAACAGTTGCTTAAGGGATATTCAGAACCACAAGGATACAGAAAAGAATAGTGTTAGCAATTTAATTATCTTTTTCAAGATGTAATAACTATAACCTTGATACGTGCATGTATGGAGAAGCTAATGTAATGAAAACATTATATGAACAGCTCTTTTTCTTTCTAAATACATAGTAGAACATGTCGTGGAAACATTAAATGCTTATTGAGGCATATCTGGCTCCTGCATTTCAGGATATTATCTGTCTTTGCTATTATCAGCAGGCTTTGAAATAGTTACTCTTCCCTCTTCCAGCTCCTCATATTTATTCTTTTCACTGACAGTGTCTTATACTTTATTGAATCAGCACTTCCAGAGAATGACCTTCTGTGTATGAGGTTATCACCAAATTAGTTAAAATTATAGACTCCACAGAGATCTTCGTACATCAATTGTAATTTGTTCAGCAGGATCTTAAATCTTCATCTGCGATTATATACATTTTCAAAGACAGTTTAAACATCTATTGAGTTCCGACCTACAGAATTTATGAAAAGGATATTTATTTTATTAATTGTACTAGTTTGGTTGTTCTTGTTCTTAGAGGAAAACAAAATATAATCATACGCAGGAGTATTTAGACTGTGTTTGTCAAGTACTCAAGAAAACTATACTGTCTGTATATGGGTGTTGATATTTCAGCTTTGGAACAAATGGGGATTATATGTTGAATTTATTTAAAAGTTCTGATTTTACTTAAAAATTCTGAACTATATAACCATAGTTTGCAGATCTAGATTAAACAGAAAAATGTGGTTAATTAAAACATTGTTATTTGTTTGAGAAACAAGGACTATGTATGTTGGCAAAACTCTTGTCCATTTATAAGCTTATTAAATAACATACCGTCTGGTTGCTTCGGCCACTTGTTTTTCCACATAATTGTGATTTGAGGTCTGTATTTATCCGGTATAGGAGATCCCATTTCCTTGATTTCAAAAGAAACATAGCTTCAATCTACACACAAAAGAGGCCTGTTTACAAACAATACATTGATGATTTCAAAATGTTACCTACTTACTAAGTTCTGAAGAAATGGTTCCTATGTCAGTACTGTACAAATTGGTGAAGACATGCCAAGAAGTGACGTCTAGGTAGTGCATCAGTAGTTTTTTACATGATTATAAAGCAGTGTTTCCCAATCTGGGACCATGACCTCAAGGAGATCACATAGTATTTTCTAGGTGATCATGGACCTTGTCAGATTTCTTCCTTGTCCTTTCAGAATGGGTTATTAAAGTTAGTGTGCATGCTGGTTATGGGGAACATGCTCTTTAGGGGAGAAAGATGCTTCTACTTTCTGAGAAGAAATGGCCTTTTTAAAAAAATGAAATGTTGTAAAGATATACAGTAATTGCTACTGCTTCCACAAGAAAGAGACTTTAACTATAATCTGTCATTTCCAGAGATCCCAAGGAGAGGAAAAGGAAAAAGAAGGAGGGAGACCCCACACAACAAACCTCTCCCCCAACAGGAGGGAGACATAACAATAAACAGCTTGCCTCTTCTACAGTGTGTGTAAGGAAAACTTTGTGCTGGTTTCTGAGGGGAATATTTCTTCCCCAGTTTTTAAGTGGTGATGGCAGAGTCAGCAGGAGGAGCCACCACGTCAGGGAATTATGACAACGGACTATTTGTGCAAGGTGGTGCCAACCAGGCCTGTACTGGGAGGGGCTACTTTATCCAATCTCCTTATCAAGACATGCTGGCTAGTGGCCGGGCTGGCCAATCGGACTTTGCCAGCACAGCTGGCCAGATTGACCAGTGGCCAACCACCACATCAGCTGACCAATAGGAAAAGCCCCAGGTAAAGGGCTAGCAGCTGGGTCATCTGGGTCAGAAAAGATTGGGAACCACTGCTATCAAGGAACTGGATACTACTGTATTGCCAAGAGTGCTTCTATAAACATTTTTCAAAATTCTTGCAAAATTATGGTGGAAATTTATGCAGTTTCGACAGTCAGACGCAGTTATTGTGAAGCTATTATTGTGAAATTTTATAAGGTCCTAAAGTGCTGTGGATCAAGTTGTCTTAAAGATCACTTTAGGCTGCCCCAGTCTCAGTACTCTGAGAAGGAATTGTTGCTTATTAGTGAGATTCCTTTAGTTGCAACGTGGTAGAAGGATTTCCATGTTGTGAAGCTTAGTGTGTGAAATGTTCTTATTAAAATCTTAACTATTTATACCCAGATAGCTTTCTGTTTGCTAGACTTGAGTCTTCCATAATTATTTTAATGATTTGTTTCACTGTTTTACTATTGTTTTGGGGCTTGGTGGCTCAGTGGACTAAGGCTCTGAAAACTGTTGGCTGCAAAGTCGGCAGCTTGGTGGTTCGAATCCCAGGTGCCACTTATAACCCCAGTTCCTGCTAACCTAGCAGTTCGAAAGCATGTAAATGCAAGTAGATAAATAAGTACTGTCATAAAAAGCGGGAAAGTAAAAACAGTGTTTCCTTGCAGCCATGCCAGCCATGTGGCCATGGACTTGCACAACACTGGCTCTTCACCTTGAATATGGAGATGAGCACCGCCCCTAGAGTTGGACACGACTAGCATGCATGTGTGGGGAGAACGTTTACCTTTTACCTTTACCATTGTTTTACTGTTTGTAAAGGAGGCTTTTTGTGTTTTTTGTAAACCACTTTCTTTTCTAATGAAAAAGCATTTGAACTTTGGATTACTTGTGTTTCTTACCTAAGTTCTGTATTTAGCTTTCCCTTGTACTTTGCAAATAATAGAATTAAATGTGCACAAGAAGTGTTTGATCAATTTCTGCATTATGCAGAAAAATAATAAATATAAAATAGAAACACTTAGTAATGTGTTTTCTCTTCTCCTTTATATGTTACAACATTTACGATTGTAAGCTTGCCTCAGAAACTGTTTTTATCTACTAATCTATACACTGTTGTGGGAGCCATTTTTGATGAATAGAATAACTAATTTAAATAAATGAGTCATTAAAACATGCAAAGAACTAAATGAACATGCTGTTACTGTCATACTGGAGAGCTGGAAGATACTATATAGCTGGGCCCAGAAGCAGACAAATGAGTAAGGGAACAGACAGACATAAGGATGTACCGTATTTATTGGCGTATAACACGCACTTTCCCCTCCTGAAAATAGGGGGCAAATGATGTATGCGTGTTATACCCCATATAATGTTAAGAAGCCATGTTTTTACATTATTAACAAGTACTGTCGCGGGCTGGGCTGGGCTGGGTTGGGGAGGGGAGGGAGGAGGAGGAGGAGGAGAGCGGTTTCTTGAAAAGCTCCCCCATGCTCCCCAGTGTGCCGCCGATCCTCCTCCGTTGCCTGAGCAGAGGCTCCGGGTGTGCGCGCGCCAGTGGGAGAGAGAGCAAGAGAGAGAGAGAGAGAGAGAGAGAGGAAGGGAGGGAAGGCGGGCGGGCGCGTCTTCTTCGTCTTCCCGGGAGCGCTCGCCTCCTCCACACACCATGCCTCCTTGGCTGAGGGAGAAAGTAGGGAAAGCGATCGAGGAAGGCGGGGATGGAGGGGGGCGTGGGCGGGCGGGAACTGCAGCAGAGCCGAGCCGAGCCAGGAGGAAGGGAGACCGCGGGGTGCGTGCGTGGCTCCTGCTGATTCCTGCTGCTGCTGCTGCTGCTGCTACATGCAAGGGGGCTGCGGCGGAGAGCTGCCGCCGCCGCCGCCGCCGCTTTCCACAGTTACCAGCGCTGCCCGCTCGCCCGCTCCTTGTTTGGAACTCAGGCCGGTGCAGCGGCGGCGGTGTTGGTGTTGGGGGGGCGCACCACGGGAGGCTCGGCCAGGCGAAGGGCATCCCCGCCTTTCTTCTTTCTCGGGGCCTTGTAGGGAGCTCCCCATGGGGAGGTGGGGGGGTGTTGGGGGGCTCGCGTTGGGCTCGGGCTGTTCTGGGTCGGGAGGCCGGACGAGGGAGGGAGAAGGGAAGAAAGGAAGGAGGGAGGTCGCTTCGCAGTGCAAAAGTAACCACTCGCCAGTCATGCTCCTCCTCGGCGCAGCGGACCCGGCGGAGAATGTCGTGTCATGTCCACCAGCGGTCACCCCACCCCCGTCCCCAAGCACAGCCAGCCAGCCAGTCCCATGATGGGGAAGAAGGGGAACAAAAGTTTCGTGGCGGAGATTCTCCCCCACGCACTTCCCTTGCCTTGCCAACGGGCCAGGGATGGATGGAGGTGAGCGAGGACACCCGGTTCGACCCCCCCATCCCCTCCTCTGAGGTTCCCTCGTGCTCTGCGGCCTCGCTCAGCCTCTGTCTCTTCTGTGCCCGTGTCCTGCCCCACGGCTGCCCCCCTGCCCCCCTTCCTGTCTCCCCCTCGCAGTGCCCGGAGTTGGCGAAATTTGCCCGGAGAGCACGCCCTGGGTAAAATTTAATTTTTTTCCCTAAAATTTCCCTCTTAAAATGAGGGTGCGTGTTATACGCCTGTGCATGTTATATGCCGATAAATACGGTATATACACTACTTACTACAACCCACGGAAGATACGTAGATGTCTGGACAATGAAAAAATCCTTGGTCCTTTTGTATAGTGTGTGGATAATTGGACAGTATGTGACCGTAGGAGTTTTTTTTTTGTATGAGTTTGCCAGATTGTTATGTTTGTTTCATTTTGTTGCCTTTGTTGTATGTAAATAAATACAATAAATATTTTTTAAAAAACAAAAAAGAACAAAAAAAAACCTGCAAGCAAAACCTGACACTTGACTTGTTTAAGAGTAACTTATAAATCCACTGCTGATTGAAGTATTGAAGCAACTTATACAATATACATGCACATTTTCAACAACTAATCTACAAATTTATCAACTGCAGGAAAACATTGGATTCAAGCATGCTGTTACATTAGTGCAGTTGCTATCTGTGTAGGTAGTGCTACACATGCAAGTAAAGAGTATATACTTAGGGTTGTTTGTTGATTATTTGCTTAGCTTTATGCACGATGTTCCCATGTCACTGTTAATTTGTATTTATCTGTGGAAGGACTAATGAGTATTAGTCATCATTACTTCATAGCTATTGTTGGTTTGTCTCATTTTCAGTAAAAGTATAACTGATATTGAGAATGAGAATAAGAATACATTTTAATAATGTAGCTTAATAAGGCATTATCAATTGCGTTTACATCACTTATCTACAAATATATGATCTTTCAACAAGAAAAGTCATAAAATATGCTATAGAAGTTTGTGTAGAAAGGGGAAACAATAATTAAATCTCTTATCCCCTAGAGAAAGCTGAGTGGCATGGTATGTATAATCCTTTTATTGTATTTGGAAAGGAAAAACAAGGGTTTAAAAGAGATTAGGGAGTGAATGATGAGTAAATGGGATTACTGGAGGCATCACTAGAGGTGATAGTTGCCAGGAACAGTTCTGTGGGGCTTTATTCTTGTCTTCAGTTAAATTTTCACTAGCGTAAGTTAGAACTAACATGGACATATTTTAATTATAATCCTGTTTGCAGGTAGCTACAAAGTAAATAAACTGGGAACCAAATACTATGTGCCATGCAGATAATTTCTCCCAGCTTTGTTGTGCTCTGTTTCACTGTCAGGTATGTGTATTTGGAGTTTATTTGGAGTTGTTGACTTAGAACACCTTACTGCACAACAGATTTTTCCCATATTCTCTCTGTTTGGAGAGGCAGTAGATTAATTTGGCTTGTTGTAGGGCAAATGCTCTATGGAAACACTTATTTGAATTCTTCAAATGCCTTAAAATGGAATGGATGATGACAGAATGTTTGCCTCATTTCCTTATAAGAAACGTACTCATTTGAGATGTGAAACTACAATGTATTGCTTAGTAGTTGGAGATGGTCTCACACAATATTGTGCCTATATCTTGTCTTCATCTCCAGTTGGTAGTTGGGTACCTCAACCATTCTTCCTGTCTTATCATGATACAATTGCTTGGTAATTTGAAAGAAAAAACTGCAAAGATAGTACATTCCCTCAGCAATATTTGGTCATTTTCTGGTGTTTTGAATTGTAGATACAGAAGCACATCATCCAACATTCATATTTTATAACATTTTAAAAGAAGAAAATGTAGCACTATGTGGTATATTTTGTGTAAGATGTGTGGTTTATGACTAAATCCAGTAACCCCTCATGGTATGCTGTGATATATGGCAGACTTAGCTATGAACATGTCTGCCACCACTGCTGAGTAGGTAGAGAATGGGGAAAACACAATCTGCCAAAATATTTTTATTCTCCCATTACATCTGATGCTTTACTGAGTAGTTAAAACTTTTTTATATCTGATCTCAACAGGTAGAAAGTAACTCTCCTTGTTAGTACTATGGGATTTTGGGGTGGGGTGGGGGGCAGACACTTCAATATTTTTATATTGCATTCGAATATAAACTCTGTAAGAAAGCCAACACAGCTGATAAACAAATAGTATGTTTAAAAGAGATAAACTAGATTCTGCTATAGGAGTAAAGCAGAAACAGCCTAGTTTAATTGAATTTCCTGTATTAATTACCAAACCCAGATTGTGGTCTGTAAATATCCTTCGGAAATGTTACCCATACCATTACACAAAATTGCTGATGTTGGTCACTTTGTATAGAAATTGACCTAAATGACTTAGCTTTTATCATATACATTAAACTCCCAAATGCTCTTGAACTAGACGTGAATTAATGGTCCTTGTGATTCTCTTTCCACTTGAAGGCCACTGTTCCCTTTAAATCGTTATTTGGCACAATATCTGCAATGTGTTCACAAAATAGTCTTAACTGGTACTGAATCGGTAATAAGATTCTTTCGCTAGCACCATCCACCTCTTTTCGATACTTCTATCACATCAAAATCATCTGCTCTTAGTTTCACACATCACCAGCATAAATAGATTAAATTATTCAATTTATTCCATTTTTAAAGTGTCAGGCTACTGATGTTGTAACTTTAAGCTGTCTTTAGGTCTGCATAGCCAAGGTATGTAGTAAATACTTTAAACTAAATAGGTTTTGCAACATTATCAGCTTTCATAAGGGTATATCATTGCAGAGACTGGGAATCCTGAATGAGCACAAAATTTCACTTAAATTGCTGACTCCCACAATGTGTTTATATTCTACTCAGTTTCTGTATCTTAGGTTGGAATAGTGGGATGAGTAATAGCATCCTTGGAGTGAAAAGCACATCACTAGATACAGTAATTTGCAGGGATTTTCTTTTGTTCTTTTTTTTATTACAATCAGTAGGATTGTTCTTCTGTCACAAAAGGATTTGAAAGTGATACTACCCTGCTTGTGCTGGGGGGGGGGGCAGTGTGTAAATTGTAAACCCCACCCAGAGAGTTCTTTGAACACTATGGGGTGGTATTTAAGCCGAACATGTTGCTTATGCTTTGCTGAAAATAAATCAACTTCCTTTCTTTTTACAGTGTGATGGTAATAGGATTGCAAGGAAACAGTGCTGCGAAGGAGGGAATTCATGAAGGTTCACAGAACTTCTTACTATGTGACAAATCATTATTCCATCATGAAATAGGTGTTTCATGGTCACTGCTGAATTGAGCTTTAGCTGAACAGAAAATCCTGCTAATATAGTTGCAGGATCTTGATGTGTGCACAAGCCTTGGGTTTTTTGTTTTTTTGCAAGTGAAGATAGGTTTACTGCTTGTTCAACAAGCAGCAGTTATAAAAGTGGCCTGATCTAGCATTTTTCCATTAGTGAAACTTTACACAACAGAACTTTATAAAACTCTGGCCTATAATTTTAAGAAGAATTATTTTTATCTTACTTAATAGGCCAAAGATTAATATGATCCAAAGAGAAACCAAAGTATTCAATTACTTATTATAAATTAATTATTTAATAAACTTTAAGTGCTGCTTTTAAGTGACATATACAATGGACAATTTGCCTCTTTAAAGTGCTTTTCACCTCTAATATTGGTCCCTTCAATTTTAGTGATGCTGGAGTGTTCAGACCTTTCTTTTGGGTTCATACCTGGGAAACATTTGAGTAGTTTACCTCCCCTGCTGTATGTAATGGAACAATGGGAGTCCTTTTTTAAAAAAAAAAGTGTGTAAAAAAAAGAACCAAAGTCTCTTTGTTTATGCTGATACCTCTATTATTATTTGTTTAGCTTTATGTTGATCATCTCTATTATAATGAAGTACAGTGGTACCTTGTATAACAGACAGCTTGTATAACATAAAATTTGTACAACATAAAAAATTCTGGAGATAGGGGAAATTTGCTTAACATAATTGCCTATGGGGAAAATCCGTACAACATAAAATGGGATTACTCTGCTTTCAATGCATTCCTATGGGAATTTGTATAAAGGAAAATTTGCTTAACATAATTTCATTTGGAACGAATTAATTCCTTTATACAAGGTACCACTGTATCCAATTATGAAAGCATGCTGAACATTTGTTTTCCATCATGCCACCAAGCTGCTTCCAAGTCTATTTATGGAAAACCTATGAATTAATGACCTCCAGAAAGTACTGTCATCATTTGCCATATGTGATGAAATTGTTTTCCCAGCACATTAAAACTGCTTATATTAAATGTTTTCCCTTAACATTTGGAATATTTGACAGAAGCAATGAAATAAGTTTTGATTTGTGAATCATCTGAAATCTGGATGAGTTGTGTTCCAGAAATTAGCAGAACAGATGTAATCATTCAGAGATGTGTGTTTCAGCCCTGCAAGTTTTGGAGGGCCATTCCTGAGTTGGTAGAACAAATGTTTCAGTTTTCAAGAATGTATTCTAACTTTAAGAAACAGACCTTATGTTAAGAAATAGTTGATGACTCTTCTATAGAGACATTTGCTCTGTAAACATTTGATTTTTAAGTGCTTCTTGTGCAAGCCAATAATGATGTTTTTATCTATTTGTCCACACTCTTACATACATGTCACATATATTGAGGGTATTTTAGGCTGAATATATGCACCATAGATTCATCACTCAAGCTTGCTTTTCTTGAGGGGTGGAAGATTATTTATGGCATCATCTGATATTCAAATATGTTTTCCACATAGAAATGGGAAAGTATTTGTAGTTCAGGTGTAGCATTAACTGTATCTTTCTGAAAAGCACTATGAATTCCTGCATTAGTCCAAGAGTGGGTTTGCAGATCTTAAATATTCATGAGGTTCAACAGTTTCACAACAAATCAAGTTTAATTAAATGATGCATTTTCACCACTTACAAAAGGTTTATAAAGGTTTATTTGTTCATGCAAATTAAAGTGTTAGAGTAAAAATCCACATGAAACTTGGCACTTACAATTAAAAAATTATTGAAAGATTTCTCAGCTCAGTGCAGTACCTTGCCACGTTTAAACTTCTCAGCTTGTCATTTAGAATCTCTAATGAAACTAGGGAGGAGGCTGTTTATTTGCATAATAGGACTTAATTTGCTGTGGTGAGGTTTTAATTATTTATAGGCTGTCTGAAATATTTAAAATGGCATCACTAAGGGGCATGAAGTGCTAGATAATGCCTTCATTTCAGATTTCCTGCCTTTTCCTTTATGGGTCAAGCATTTTATTTCTAATTAGTATACCGGGCTAGTAGCTCTAAAAACATAAGGAAAACAAACTAGTTCTTGGTCTATTTGCAGCCTGAGTAATAGTATGTTAAGGGCTACGGGACAGGGGTAGCAGAGATATCTGCCTAGATCTTATCCAAAGGAAATATGTGATTTGTTTGCAATGTTTTAAGTTGACATACCGTATATACTCGAGTATAAGTCAACCCAAGTATCAGCCGGGGGCCCTAATTTAAACCCCCAAACCTGGGAAAATTTATTGACTCAAGTATAAGCCTAGGGTGGGTAATGCAGCAGGGCCTGGCAACTCCTCCTTTGTGAGCTGGGTGTGTGTGTGATGTTTAAAATGACTTTTAGCCACTGAGGCAAGTGCTTGAGTTGGTGGCTAAAAGTCATTTTAAACATTGTTTTAAAATGATTTTTTAAAAAGTCATTTTAAACATGGGGGGTCAGGAGAAGTGGCACACAATGTTTAAAATGACTTTTAGCCACTGACCCAAACTTGCCTCAGTGGCTAAAAGTATTGACCCAAATATAAGCCGAGGACCTCTTTTTTCAGCCCAAAATTAGTGCTGAAAAACTAGGCTTATACTCGAGTATATACAGTATTTATTTAATTGTTTTTACAAGGGGTAATAACTTGATACCTGCTTACCTTATTATATTTCCTGTTTGGATAAGGTAAGTACTAAATGCTAAAATTGTTCTTGCTGTCAGCATCCAGTTCTCTTGGCTGATAATATTTTATGTTTTTATTGGTTACGATATACTATATACAAGAGTCTTAATTATATTTGATGAGCAGAAAGCCTGGACATTTTGCAAGGTTTGCCATTAGTTGGAACGACAGTTATAAGTATCTGTTTAGTCCTTGAAGGCAGTTGGTTGCAGGCCATATGATGATGAACATGGCTGAACATAGCAGTAGGTGGGACCTTGGTGGTGTGTGGTGGCCCAGATTGGTAATTCTCGCAGCCCCCCCCCCCCTTTAGCCTTTCTGTTCTCATATAACTACAGGCTTTATCTGTTTTTCATTCTCTGTCTCCATTATTCTAACATACCATTCATCTCATTTACTCATACTAATATTCATGGGGATGAACAGCATCTGCAGAGGAGTGACGCAATGGCACCCAAATGAAATTAAACCAATATCTGTGAGACATAGAATCCAAGTTTCCTGCAGATGCCTGAAACTGCAGATACAGTACCACCCACGTATCCGCTGATTCACCATCCACTAATTCAGTTATCTGTGGTTGGTGGATAGCAGATTGTGGGGGTGGGGAGTTGCTGGGGTGAAAATCATCCCTACTGGGACCCCACAATTTTTTTGCCTCCGCCCTTGAGTTGTTGACATGGGGAAGGAGGTGGCAGCAGCGGCAGCTGCAGCACTACACTTAAAAAGTTGCTTCCACTCGTGATCTAGGTTTGGCCCCTTTACAAAAGGGCCTCTGCTACCTCTCACTCTTGGGGAAACCCCCTCCCCTGGACTCCATTTGGATGAACAGGTGCTGCTTTGTGGATTGATCCTTCCATCTGGAATAGCTGTTGTCTCCTCGGTTTGCATCCTCATTTTGAAATGCCAAGAGAGGCACCCCTGGCAGTGAAGCACAGCACAAATGGAGCCCCGTCGCCTGCCAGCCAGGCAAGCAGGCAGAACAGTTGTCCGGGACGATGTGGATGGCCTGGTTTGGAGGTCCCTTAGGGCTGAGGGCATCAGACCAGCATTCTTCCTCTTCCTCCTCTGCCCAGCTGGCCAGTAGAGGAAGTGGACCAACTCCTATACCTTCCCACCCAGTGGCTTCTTCCTGGGTGGGACGGTCTCAGCTTCAGGAAGGGCCAGCTGGTCACCATGCAGCACCCCCACTTGCACCCTCGCAACTCCACCACCATTGTCACAGCTTCCCCGTGCCACCAGCACTACTGTTATCCTTGGATAAGAGTGTTTGCTCTTATCTGCAGGTTTCAGTATACGTAGGGCAGCCTGGAACCAATACCTCACAGATATGGGGGTCCTACTGTAGTGGCAAACCCATTTATTACTAATGGAGTGGAGAGGAGAAGATAGGTGCTCATACACACTGCAATGTGTGCGCACTTGCTATGGATAGGGTTGCAGAAGCAGCAACAGCTGTGACCATGGACACTGGCTGTGCTGATTCAAGGGTCTTGCTGTACTTCCTGTCCACTATAAGACTGGAGCGAGTTTCTGGTGTAGAACATAGTGACAGTATTTGATGGGAGCTGCAGCAGCCAAGGGTGTGTCCTGAAGGTCTTGAAAGTTCAGATGGAACTAGAGGCTGGTTGGATAAGAGTTAGAGAAACAATAATAAATTAAATCAAAAATTGAAATTTTAGGAAATGCCCAGGAAGAAAAAGATGTGGATTATCCATGTGGTGCACATCTTTTAAAAACAATGGCATGTAAATATTGCTTGTGACATTACAAAAGATTTAGAGTAGACTAGATCTATGTGTGAAAAATATAATCAACAGATGGGAGCATTTTATGGGTGTGTGGAGGAAATAGCTTATTTGGTATTTGGATGGCTGATTGGTTACTAAATTACAGTAATTTTGTAAACATTTCTAATATGTTAAGTTACTTTATTAAGTGTTATTAAAGTATTAAGTACTTTTAGCTATCAGAACAATCCTTATTTCAAATTTTATATCCAGCTATTGTGCCTGCTTCAAGGAAGGAAATGGAAGGTGTGAAGCACAGTAAATTGAAATAACTTGTTTCACCAATGATATATTGGGATAAAAACTCAGGATGATTTTATTATGAACTCTACTGAGGGGCTTCATCTACTCCCAGAGGAGAATAGAATTTGTGACAAGCAGAATACAGGTATATTGCCCGTTGAACATATTTCATTGCTAGTGGCTACTTTGTAGTTATATTGCATTAAATTTATTGTAGATTTCCAACTTTATTATAAGCCACCGTGGGACTGTAAGAACCAAGCAAGTTGGTAGACACATAAGTAAGCAAGCACCTCATTTTACAGACCAACCTAAGGCATTTATTCAGAATTAATTCTCCAGTATGCTGCAACTGAAAATTGCATGTTTGTAAGTTCAGCATTATTACATGAGTCGAGAGGAGGCAGGAAACAGAGTTCTACTCACAGAAAAAAATCTGGTTGGCACAAATGCTACCATTAGTAGCAAAATATTGCAACAGAAGTAATCAATGGCATGGTAATAATTTGTTGTATGAGACATAATTTGACTTTTGTGCTTGAGTCTTTTGTCCATTGCTTAATAAAAATAATAGTGGGGAACCAAGTCAATTTTGTCCTACGATTACCCTTTTCAGGATTTTCTGGCTAGACAGTACCCAGAAGTAGTTTACCCTTCCCATTTTCTAGGGGCACCTGCGACTGGTAGCTTTCCAAACCCCACACAATTTGGCTCTGTACGTAGGAGGCAAAGTGAGGAATGGGACTCCTAATACAGCTAGATAAAGAAACCGCTGAGCAATCCATCTAGCACGTGCACATGCAAATAATAAAAAAGACTGACAAAGCTACTTGGATAAGTAGTGAAATATTTTGATCTAACAAGAAAATAAGTCCAGTTGCCATGACTCAACTTCCAAATTAAAAGTACCCTTTCCCAGACTTTAAATATTGGCCTGGTGTCCCTGTCTACCAACACAGGCAAATTCATGGTAACGACCTCCAGAGCAGTTGCAGGTTTTAGGCAGGCTGTCAAGGATGCAGAAGACAACCAATCAGTAAATGAGGCTTTGCAGAGTCAGCAGAGGGAAGGTCTACCTGCAGTTTGGTAGACTAGGCATGGAGTCCAATTGAGGCAAACATTCTCGCAGAGTGAGAATGTATCTGAAGAGAAATAAGCACTCCAGTATGAAGCAAATGATACATATTTTTAAGCAAGGCAGTATAACGTGGAAACTTTACAGATGCAGTCCAAACATGGCCTGAATTCTTCTTTTCTAGTCCTAGCTTCCCAGAAGCCGTCAGATAAATCAGTCACATAAGACAATTGATCAGTTGACATACTTAGAACAAGACCAATATCCTGTTGCATACATCATGTCTGTGGGCAGGTAATTATTTCAATCAACAGGGTAATTAGTAATTAAAACCTCTCTCCTTTGCTGCACAACTTCTCCAACAGATGAGTAATCAGTGTCATTGCCCAACACTTATGAGACCCACAGGAGCAAGTCTTTAATTATCTGAATTAGTATAGCACCACTAGTAGTGAGAGTTTTTGGTAATTCCTTTTGTCTTGTGGCTCTCATAAATGGATTACTCACAGGTATAACTCATGAAACAGGATTTCACCCTAAATATCACAATCATGGTTTGATAAATAAAAGTGCTTCACTCTCATGAATCGTGCCGTAAGATATGAGCTTGAAATGTTACTTTTAAGAAGAATCAATATAATGACACACTAAAGCAATTAGCAACTGAGCAATGGTAGGATGATGATCTCAAGTGGAATACCATAAGGGCTTTAAAACTGTAGATAACTGCCAAAAGAAAAATATCCTTGATACAAGCTGCTTAGAAATAGTGAACTCTGCTCCTTTAGTTTCGTTAGGTTTTGGTATGTTTCTGTATAATGTACAAAACTGGAAAATGCACTTAACTCTTGCCTTGTGGTATGAACTTAGTAGAAACAGTAACATTAAGTGTATTGTTTGTCTCTTTGTGATCAATTAGCCTGCTTCTGTCCTTGTTCTCTCTCCTTGTGCATACATACTTAGCTTTAGAAATAAGAAAGGAAGGCAGTAAAAGACAAGTGAGAAAACATGTCTCAAAGTGCCTATATTTCCTCTAACTTTCTTTTATCAGGGCAGCTGATACAGGTTTGGTACACTGTTGGTAGCTGAGACCGCTAGGTTGCTGTATCCACTGCATCAGTGATAAAAGAAACAATTATGGAAAAAGAATACTTTCTAAAATGCAGGTCTTGGAGAATACTGGAATATAATGATCTTGCATTAAGAGCTGATTTATGAAGTCTATGGAGTCTTATGTATAAATCAAATATTTAGAGTGAAAGTTTGGAAAGAAAAAAGAAATTTCCGTAGGAGTTTTAAAACTGAATTATAGCCAGAGACTATGGGATGACCATAGGTTGATTCTCTTGTTATTAAGGCATCACTCATAGGCATATCTATCCATAAGTTATCTCAGAATTTGATTTTTATACTTTTGTAGTATTGCAGAGAACTAGAACCTCTCCCTTAGCTTGCTTTATGGCAACAAGAAGGCTCAGAAGCAAAATTGTCTAAATACAGTACAGGGACGTCTTTTAAGATGAATTCAATCCATTCTATGTGTCAATTCATTTTATGAAAAATATCATCCTACGAAACATGGTTTAACACGGTTCCCATGAATGTATTGGAGTCCTCTTGCGAGGCATCCCATAGGAAAAAAATTGTCTTACAAAGTGTTCCTACTCCCAGAAGTTACATTCGTCTTATGAGTTTTTCATTTTAAGGGGCATTCGTCTTGCGAGGTACTATTACTGTACATTATTACTGTACATTTTTCTGTTTTGTTTGTTTGTTTGTTTATTTATTTATTGAGCTTATATACCGCCCGTCTTTCCGGGGGAACTCCGGGCGGTTTACAACAAAAAATATAAACAGAACCAACAGCAAATAAAACAATTTAAAAACAGGAATAATCAAACAGGACTATTAATAAATAACAGATGGCGGGTAGGAAAAAAAAAGAATATTTACTAGTCACCGAGCGCCTCTCAGAAAAGCAGAGTTTTTAATGCCTTCCGAAAGGCTGGCAGGGACTCTGCAAGGCACACTTTGCTGGGGAGGTGGTTCCACAGGGTAGGGCCAGCCACAGAGACGGCTCAGGTACGGGTGGAAGTCTTCCGAGCCTCTCTGGGCGTGGCGACCCGCAGCATGTGCGCCCGCGACAACCTGGTTGGTCAGGCTGATGTTGACCGCTGTTCGATCCGCTCTGCCAGGTAGTCAGGCCCCAGGCCATGGAGGGTTTTATAAATTAAAACCA
Source organism: Phrynocephalus versicolor (assembly GCA_023846285.1). Lineage (NCBI taxonomy): Eukaryota > Metazoa > Chordata > Lepidosauria > Squamata > Agamidae > Phrynocephalus > Phrynocephalus versicolor. The sequence continues at coordinate 50,633,666 of JAHTLZ010000330.1, forward strand.
AGACCTTGAATCTGATTCGGGATGCAATGGGCAACCAATGCAGACGACCCAGGACTGGGGTGATGTGGTCGAACCGGTGCACACCCGCCACCAGCCTGGCCGCCACATATTGTACCCACTGCAGTCGCCGAAGGAGAGTCAAGGGCAACCCCATGTAGAGCGTGTTGCAATAGTCTAGTCTCGAGATCACCAGCACTTGCACAACTGTCCTGAGGGAGTCCCCATCTAGGTAGGGACGAATCTGGGCTATGCAACAAAGATGGAAAAAGGCAGTCCTGGACACAGCGGCCACCTGGGCTTCCATAGGGAGCGCTGGGTCCAGGACTACGCCCAGATTCCGGACACTGTCTGAAGGCCGGAGGGAAACACCCTCCAAGGTGGGAAAAGGGCCTCCATAACCAGATGGGGAAGTCCCAAAGAACTCTTCTGTTGTGTTCTTACATTTTCAAGATCATAAGAGACATTTTGGGTTTGTAAACTGAGACACAGACTCTCCAAAGTTCTGCCCTAATTTAATGCTTTTTAGAAACTGAAACAGGTTGGTCTTAGTTTTATGGGATCTTGGCAGGCATCAGGCACAGGTGATATCATTGGAGTGATCCACCACCACTGGCAGCTGATGTAGGGATTTAGAGAGTACTTAAATATGTCCTTGTTCTTCCTCTTGCTGATATTCCTTTTCAAGACTTTTTCCTGTAAGAGTACAGTAATACCTTGCGTTAAGAGTACCTTGGTATAAGAGCATTTTGAAAGACAAGCAAAAATTTCTTCTAAATTTTGCCTTAGTCAACAAGCAGTGTCTTTGCAATACAAGCATTGGAGCAGGTCACATAATCACAAGTGAGCCAGTGGTCGGTCTCTCTCTCTCTCCCTCCCCCCCCCACCCCACTGGATAGTCAGTGATTGTTGTTCTGTTTCAGGCAGCCTCCAAAGCAGAGGAAGGAGAGAGGAATGCAGGTCTCCCTTGCACCAGCCAGGAACATTTTCAAAGGAGAGTGGAGGTTAGGTTTTTATTTTTATTTTTATTTTTATTTTTATTTTATCTGTTTTCAACATCCTTTCTTATTTTTCAAACCATTTCTAGTAATGGGGCAGGTAGTCAAGTATGGTCACTTTAAAGACACAAAGTAAAATCTAGTTGTTAGTGCTAAGCAGAGTAGATTCCACAGCCAAGTACCTAAGCCATGGTGTGGACATGGACTTCTTTTGTGAGTTTTGGCATTTTATGGGTATAGTATGTGATCTATGGGACCCCAGAATGAATAATCTGAGTTTCCATTATTTCTTATGTGGAAATTTGCTTTGATATAAGAGAGTTTTGGTTTACAAGCATGTTTCCACAACAAATTATACTCGTAAACAAAAGTATTACTGTATGATTTTCTAGACTTCTGTCCCCTTTGCCCCTACCAGTTTTTCACCTGAAACTAGAAATGGTCAAATTCTGCTGTTTCTTGCAATAGGAAAGATACCATTTTGTAAAGACATTGTAATACCTCTGTGCAAAAGTAGGCCCCCCTTCCCCCAGAAAACATGGAACATTGGGGATTTCCTGAAAAAAAAAACTTTTCATTTGTTCTTGTTTTTTCACTGAGACAAAATATCTGCTTTATATCTTCACTGGTTTGTCCTGGGGAGGTAATCACGGTATTGATGTTTGGCATAGAATAATAACTGAAGAGAACATAATTTTATATAAAACCCAATCAAAAATATCTAAAATAATTGAATACTAAATGACCTAAGTGGGTTGTAGAGAATAAGATTATTGATTGACCTTTTCATTCTGGTTTTATGTGAGTTTTTTTTAAAGTACTTAATTTGTTTCAAATGGCTAGCTTCAATTCAGGCATTGGTAATTTCTAATAATTTAAAATAATAATTTCTATGAAAATGCAGCTTAGTAGGAGAAAAGACCATATAGTTAGTTTTCTGATCAAAAGCTCAATTTGTCTGATTATTTTCCTCCTACTGTGAGGAAAAAAATACTTCTAATTCTTTGAAAGTGAAAGAGCATACTACTATGTGACCTTACTGAGCTATAAAAGTAATGTGTACTGTGTTTAACCTTTTAAATTAAGACTGCATTTCTATAGTGATTAAATTTGGTATCCTTTAAGAAATGTTGACATTGACAATTATTTTGCTAATATTTTAATTTTAGCTGAGAGGCCATCTTGTTGGGTGGTGCCTGCTATCATCTTTTTTCGCTTAATATCCTGCAGAAACATTTGAGTTGGGCTGGTTATTCTGCTTATGTATTCTGTTCCAGCCTAAAAATTCATGCATATGAGTAGGATCAAGTTATACCATGTTTTAGGACAAGGGTGGCCTATTATTTTATTCCACACAATTCTCAAGAAAGTGGTATAGATCAGAGGTATGTGCCTCCAAAAATCAACCATTTGATGAGGACCATTGAAAGGTTGGTATCATGTACAGCAAAACCTCATGCTGTTGTGGAGAACATCAGTAAGACCAAGTCGTTTGGTATAAGATGGCGATGGGGAAGAATTAAAACATGAATTGCAATATTTGTTGAATATGGCTGATTCATTCAATATTTATATCTCCATATTCATTGGATGCAACAAATATTTATGTAAGAGAAACCAGACTACCCTTTGTAGTGATAGTGGAAGCACTGAGTAAGGCTCACTGTAACTCAGAGCCTGGCCGGGCGGGGGTGGGGAGTCAGACAAAAGCAATACATCCCAGATGGTTGATTAATCCAGATATTTTAAGCTGCCCTTGAAGCGTTTCCTACCTCTCTGATGGGTTATTCTATTGAATCCTTGGTTGAACTCTGGAATGGGGATATGAGCAAAGCCATTGACCAGATAGCTCATAAACGTCTCCTTCCTCAAAATAGACCCAAATTGGCTGTTTGTTTTCCTGGGAAGTTGGCAGAATTGAAACAGGTGGCCCATAGAGATGAAAGGCATTGGCAGAAAACAGTGAAAAGCCTTTGGAAGGCTTACTCCAAGGCAGTAGAGGCAACAAAGAAATCATTTTTCTCTATCACCATTGATTTGGCACAAAATCGCCCATGGCAGCTTTTCAGAGTAGTCAAAAGTCTGCTACATGCTGACTCACAGGCAGATAACATAGACCACTCTCTATCTCGCTGCAAAGAATTTGCACAGCACTTTGCAAGCAAAATTGAACAGATCTGGGTTACCTTGGATGCTGCTATTGATGCAGCCTGTAAACAAAACACCCCAACCTCCTTGTCCTGTATTGTCCTCAGAGGCTATTTTGGCCATGGCTTTTGGCAACACCAAGGCTGCCGTTAAAAGGAGGATTTGGGATGTAGTACTTCAAGAACATCTAGCTGCCCATGACAAACTTAGCACAGTTAAGAATAGTTCATTTAGAATGGCCACCTACCTATCAAAAATAACCATTTCCAAGTTAAGGAGAGCCTTCACCTTAGCTCGATTCAATGTTCTGCCCTCCAGATTGCTGGAAGGCATATACCAGGGTCTGCCAGTTGATAGACGTGTTTGCCCTTGTAATGAGGAGACTATTGAAAGTACTGATCATGTCCTCTTGGAGTGTTCCCTTTATCGGGATATCTGGGGGATTCTTATTCAGACTATCTTGCAGCAAACTCAGTAGAGGCCAAGGGAGTTTTGTGTTCTACACCTGCTTGCAGATAAAAAGCTGGATGCATCTGTGGCGGTGGCTAAGCTCTTTGCCGCAGCAATGAGCCATCACTGTTCCCTGCCCACTTTAGGTGGCGGGACCAGATGATTGGTAATTGTGTTTATGGCCATTGTGTATTTTTCCTTACATCTTCTTATGATGTGGGTTGGAGGTGGTCTGGAGCACGGGCATGGCCCCAGGCTGTTCTGTCTCCTATGTTATTTAACATTTATATGAAACCACTGGGGGGGGATTATCAGGTCTTTTGGGGTTAAGTGCCACCATTAAGCTGATGACACCCAGCTCACATCACCCCCAGATTCTGATGGAGCTACTATCTCAACTTTACATGACTGTTTAGCTGCAGTAATGAACTGGATGAGGACGAACAAAATGAAACTAAACCCAGACAAGACAGAGATGCTCCTGGTCAGTCGAAAGGGAGAACAAGGGATAGGGATGTAACCAGTACTGAATGGGGTCACCCTCCAATTGAAAAACAACAACAACAGGTACACAGCTTGGGGGTGCTCTTGGATGCACCCTTGAGTTTGGATGCCCAGGTCATGGCTGTGGCCAGGAGCGCATATGCACAATTAAGGCTAGTATGCCAGTTATACCCATTTCTTGAGAAACTTCCTCTGTCCATAGTGACATCCCGGCTAGACTACTGTAATGCATTCTAATGAGGCTCCTGATGAAAAGCCTTAGGAAACTTCAACAGGTCCAAAATGCAGCAGCCAGATGTCTGGGTGGGGTGGGGTGCAGAGATCACATTACACCCCTATTAAAGCAGCTCCACTGTTTCCCATCAGCTGTCGGGCACAATTCAAAATGCTGACCTTGACCTACAAAGCACTGTATGGCCCGGGTTCTAGCTACCTCAAAGATCTAATCTCACTCGGGTGTTAAGGTCATCAGGAGAGGCCCTTCTCTCCATTCCACCACTCTCACAGATATGTCTCATGGGAACCCACGAAAGGGCCTACTCAGCTGCTGCACTCAGACTCTGGAATTCCCTCCCATTAGAGGCCAGGACTGCCTCATAAGAACATAAGAAGAGCCATGCTGGATCAGGCCAAAGGCCCATCTAGTCCAGCTTCCTGTACCTCACAGTGGCCCCACCAGATATGTCTGGGAGCACACAAGACTAGATATCTGTCTCCTGATACCACACCCCTGCATCTGGCCCTTGAAGTACCCCGGTTTTAAGCCTGGAGATTACACATCTCCATCATGGTTTGTAACCTGTGATGGACTTTTCCTCCAGGAATCTGTCCAATCCCCTTTTGAAGGCATCCAGGTCAGATGCCTCATCTCTGTTGTCTTTCTGGAAACTGGCAAGGACTTTTCTCTTCAGGCAAGCTTACTCTGAATGATGGTCTGTCTACCTATTATGTGCCTTTTACATGAATCTACAGGATCACATAAACTTTGTGTTTATAACTAATTATAACCTTATGGGTTTACATTGACACTATGTTTTCAATGTTAGTTTCCATCAGTCATAACTTTACATGGAACTTTACTCCCTTTTAACTGCTCACGTTCTCTTGTAGCTTTAATGTGTTGTTGTCTATTAATGCTATAAGATGTCCCTCAATTCCTTGTTCTAAATACTTGAACATGTCTTAATTGTACTGGACTGTATATTATTCCTCATTCTTAAAGCCACCCTGGGTTCCTTTTTCAAAAAGAAAGGTGGGGTAAAAATACTCTAAAATAAAAATAAATATATAAAACTTTAATACTATAATTTAGCAATTTTAAACCGCAGTGTTATTCATTTTATTAAGTTTCTAAGCATATTTGCTAAAATCCTGTTCTTCTTTGATGAGTTAGTTACTCCATAAGCTACATCTATTCAAATGAGCTGTCCTAGTTGAAATTTACTACACCAAGGACTAGTATATGCCAGCTGACTAGTATGCACTGGCTGAAATCCTGCTGTGCAGTTCCAGGGGTGCAACAAGGATGACACCAACGTTCTCAGCAAATTGTCCTGATTAATGGCTTCCTTTGGCAATTCTGGGGTGTTTGCAACTTCAGTACATTGTAAATCATTCACTTGCACCCTGAAATCACGTTTAATTAGTTCCAGTTTGCCTTGAATCAACTGTGAGTTCCTGCTGCTGCTATTACCACTACTGATGTAACTCCTAGGATTTAAGCCAGTGCATGTATCTTGAGTTTTCATGCACAATCAATAGAGGAACACACTGTACTTGTTTCTATCTATGGGAGAATTGGGAGCAGCCTAAGGCAGGTTATTATCGTTTCATTTTATAGTACTTCACAGGATACAGTAGTTGCAATAAACAATTGCTATGTTGAAGCTAGCTTTAGAAACAGCACAACAAATAACAGACTCTTGGCTCAGCATACAGTTAAAATGAAGACATTATTAAATAATAATTGTTATTATTCCCCTTAAGCATGGAGACCTGGAAGAATTAAAGCTAGATGGGTATCAAAATAGCCTTTCATGTGGGTAGGCAGTCACCAAATCAGCACAGAAACTTCAAATTAGTAAGAAGACTACAGTTAAGATTTTTTTTTTATTTTTTCACATATAACAGTATACATAAAATGTGCATGGAGCAGTTGTAAATGACACCAGCAGTTGTGGTTTAAAAGATGCTTGTCAGTTAATTTAAAGAGTGTTTCTCTATCATAAGTTCCTAAGTCAGACTCACAGCCATAAATATTGTGATAAGGGCCCAAAGGGTGGGAAATAATTGCACAAAAGCAATTTTTAAAAATTAAATGCATTAAATATTAATACAATTTAATTTAATTTAAAAGTAAGAGCCTATTGCTTATCAGTTATTCCAGAGCATTTGGCCAGAATACAGAATATATGAGCAACTTTACTTCTTAGAGAACAGCTGGGTGAAATATTGAATGCATATTTATTATTTCATCTCTGCAAATAGAGACATTTGACAGCATTCATTAAAATGAAAGGTCAAGATTCATGGAGGACACATGGAATGTTCCTGAGAGAAGGATGCATCTTTAGATTTTTTGTGATATGGACTTTGCTCATGAACCATGCAACTCATTACTAAAACTAATAAAACCTAGCCATTCCCCTATTCCATGCCCAGGGAGGCTTGGAAGACGTCCACCAGAACCCGAGCCTTCTCTGTGGCTGGCTTCACCCTGTGGAACCACCTCCCCAGCGAAGTGCGCCTTGCAGAGTCCCTGCCGGCCTTTAGGAAGGGATTAAAAACTTCCTCTTCCGAGAGGCGTTTGGTGACTTAATTTAGTTCCCCCCCGCCATCTGCCATTAGCCACTTGCTTAGTGTTTTTTCAGTATTTTAAATTGTTATATTTATTTGCCGAATTGTGCTGTATATCCTTGTTGTGAACCGCCCGGAGTTCCTCCGGGAAGACGGGCAGTATATAAGCCTAATAAATAAATAAATAAATGGTGAACCTTTTAGAGACTGAGTGCCCAAATAGCAATTCAAAACCCACTAATATTTTTGCAAAGTGCCAATACAGTAATTGAACCTGTATACAGGTGGCTATGAAGGGGCGATGTCGCGTGCCCACAGAAAGGGCTCCGAGTGCCACCTTTGACACCCGTGCCATAGGTTCACCATCACTGCCCTATTCCAAGCAGACTGATCCTTTTCTAAGCTGGGGAAAACCCAGAATTTTAGAAAGAGTTTTTGAAGTGAGCTAGTGATTATCACCACTTCATGTCCTGTGACAAAGAATTGCATAATATTAATCACATGTTATGTATACTTATTACTGTAGTTTGGGGTGGGGAAATGAGGCTTATGGGTTGCATGCAGCCCCTTGGGCCAAACTGCAGGCACCACCCAGATGTCTGAAATATTGTACATCTCCCCAATACATTCCCTTGTCCCCTTGATTGCTTTGCTACCTGAGCATATGTTTATGTCCCATGTGGTGCATTGACTGGGAAGAGGAAGAGGTAGGGGAGGGAGACTCCCCTTGCCAGAGATCAGTGCAAATTCTGACAGTTTGGCCACTGGAGTCAGGATTGCCCACCGGGTACCACAGATGGATTTGGGAACAGCCCATAACAGCAAGCATTATGAGTTCCTGGGTTTCAGAACCTCCCACTGAGGTAGCGCATGGGGGACATGCTAGTGGGTGATTAGACTGTCCCCTTCCTCATAGATACTAGGGCAGTGTTGGCGAACCTATGACTTGGGTGACAAAGGCGGCACTGGGTGCCCTTTCTGTGGGCACCTGACATTGCTCCTTCACAGCCACCTGTATTCAGGTTAAATGGCTGTATTGCAGGGGTGTCCAAACTTCAGACTTCCAGATGTTTTGGACCACCACTCCCACAGTCCTTTGTCATTGGCAATCTAGGCTTGGAATTCTGAGAGTTGTGGTCCAAAATATCAGGAGGACACCCCTGCTGTATTGGCACTTTGTGAAAAATTACTGGGTTTTGAATCACAGTTTGGGCACTCAGTATCTAAAAGGTTCGCCATCACTGTACTAGGGCCTTTTATTGACTTGTAACACTGAAGGTATGGGGAATGATCCAAACCTGGAAGGAGGAAGGACAGTGATAGGGGGATCAGGAAGTCCAATGCCACTACCTATACTAGCTCCACTTCTTGTAGAGCTCATGTGCTGGAAATTAGACCATTCATTTTTACATATGGAAAGCTGCCCTACCAGATTGTTAGGTAGGGATATCCTGATAAATATTACAAGTAGAGATGGGCATGAATAAAAAAAATGGCATGTTTGTCGTTTGTCGTTTGGAGGGTCCGTTTTGGTTTGTTTCCGTTTTTCGTGAATTTTCACAAAAATATCATTTTCATTTTCGTTTGTTTCGTTACCATTTTGTTACCATTTATTTCTTTTTTTTTTAGGATTTTAAGCAATTCACTCATATTGCAGTAACGGAAATGAAACGCATGACAAAATTTCCGGTGTTTCTGTTTGTTCCGTTTCATCTTAGAGACAAAATTTGTTTGTCATTTCGTTACGTAACGAAACGAAAAAACGAAAATGGAAATGAAAAATTGTTCGTTTCGTGCCCATCTCTAATTACAAGCTAAATTAGAGTTTTCTGAGAATGGATGCACAGCTCCGTTTATTAATAAGGAAGCCACTGCCTTAATTTTGACTCTAAAAGGAGCTTCTGGGGAACATACCACATTGGCAGAGGGAAGGATGGGATGAGAGAAGGAGGGGCATTTTTGCAGTGCCATCTGGTTTTTTTAATGCTACAAATGGACACAAGAACACTTCTTCAGCCAATATCTCCATTAAAAAAATGGGGTGTAAGAGCAGGTGTATCTCTCTTAAGTCCCTGGACCTCCGGAGATAGTTCTGCTGTAATATCTGCTCAGTCTATTCCCAGGAAGGTAGTTCTGAGAGGAAACAAGAAGGAAAATGTGTCTGTTTTTACAACACTGATGACATGGATTGTGGTGGCTTCATTAGATCTGCTCGTAGGCTACAATATTTATTTTGTCCAAGAGCAGTGTACTGGAACTGAGGTTTGCAAGGTTGAAACTACAGCAATACAGTTGAGCAGGGCTGATAGCATTGTCCCTTTTGTTCCCTTTGAATTTAGTAGCTGGGTGGTGTGGTGGTGGAGTGTTGTCTTTGGGATAAAATGTTGCTCCCTGCTGAGAAGTCTTAAGCTGGCAAACAGAATCTACTGAGAAGTCTTGAGCTGGCAGAACATGTGTGAGGGAAACACAATGTATGACAGGGGGAAAATACATAAAAACAGTTGGTGGCATATTTGGACTTGTCTGTAGAAGTGTTAGGATGGGTGCTAGAACTATTTACCAGTATTCCACTCCTCATGCTTGGTTTTAATTCTGTATAGGTAAAGGTAAAGGTTCCCCCCGCACATGCATGCTAGTCACATCCGACTCTAGCGGCGGTGCTCATCTCCGTATTCAAGCCAAAGAGCCAGGGTTGTGCAAGTCTGTGGCCATGTGGCCGGCATGGCTGCAAGGAAACGCTGTTTTTACTTCCCTGCTTTTTATGGCGGTACCTATTTATCTACTTGCATTTACATGCTTTGAAACTGCTCGGTTGGCAGGAGCTGGGGTTGTCAGTGGGAGCTCACTCCGCTGCATGGAACCTGGGATTTGAACTGCCAAATTTGGAATCTACCTTGAGATTAAAGAACAAGCAAGCAAATTGGGGAGATGTCATCTTCACACTTGCTTGAATTACAAAAGACTATTGGCCAGCTGATTGCATTTTGGATTACGATCTTTCCTTGTCCTTCAGCTTCATTTTGTGTTCTTTAATTGAGATCTTATAGAATCATGAACTTATTTTATGAATTACATTCTGTTGTAAACAGATTTTATTTAAGTCTATAGGTTTGTTGTGCTGGTGAGGATTTGTCCCAGGGGTAAACCAAAGTGTTCTGCTTATATACTGCCCCATACCACTTCAAGTAGTCTCTGGGCGGTTTGCAGTTTAATGACAGTATGCAGGCTACACATTGCCTCCCCCCCCCCCAGCAAGCTGGGTACTCATTTTACTGACCTCGGAAGGATGGAAGGATGAGTCAAACATGAGCTTACTACCTGGGATTGAACAATTAGAGAGTAAATGAGGCACCATAATGAGAATTTATTTACCTTTTGGAAAGTGGTACTCCAGAAATACTGGAAGTACAAAGAAATGGACGTTTCATATAACATAGAATTCAGAGTAAAGCATGGGAGCGGCCCCACCAAACAGCAGTTATATTTGCAATGTCACAAGAAATAGATACAATATGAATTGTTATCTTGGTCACACTTAGAGCAGGATGGAATACTTTCATAATTCTGTTTCCCTGGTCCATGGCTTATGGTCAAACTTTCACAGTTTTCACTGTGCAACGAGGTTCCAGAAAATGTTCTGTGAAAACAGTCTTGTAGTCAATACAAAAATGGGTGACATTTACAAAGAGGCACAGAGAATTGGCCACCATAACTTCATATAAAATTCAAGAATTAATTAATTATTACACATGCCAAGGTTTGTTTGTTTTTTCTTGGACATGTGTGTAATCTTCAAAGTATATTTATGACATCACTTAGATAAGCATAATTAACCAAATTTATTTTTTTGTATTCAATAAGAACTTTAACGTGTGTGTGTATGTTTAAAGCAAAGAGAGATAAAGTACAGTGGACCCTTGTATAACAAACAGTTTGATATTTAGGAGATTTACAAAATGATGTGTATAAAATTTGTACAACATAAAAAATTCCGGAGATAGGGGAAATTTGCTTAACATAATCGTACAACATAAAAATGGGATTACTCCGTTTTCGATGGATTCCTATGGGAAATTTGTATAAAGGAAATTTTAACATAATTTCATTTGGTACAAATCAATTCCTTTATGCAAGGTACCACTGTAATCAGATGAAGATATGTTAGAAAATAACCCGTGAAATGCAAGATTCAAGATGTTGAAATATTTAATGGTATGCATTTGATATTTAGGAGGTTTACAAAATGATGTGCATGTTAGCAAAAAAATGCTTTCTTTTCAGAAAAGGAAACCAGTCTTAGCTAGCATGTGTATCTTGAGCTAACAAAGGATTTAAAGCAATGATTTGGATCAGGAATCGAATTTACATTATTAGAGCTGGCTCTTTGACTTCTTTCCTTAGCCACCTTTTGAAACTCTGCTGGGAACTGATGTGGGGCAAAACTCAGGGCCTGAAGAAGAAAACGTCTGATGGAAGTCACCCTCCTTCTTGCATGAATGGAGGAGTGATTTGAGTTTCAAACTAAGTGCCGATTTAGCTAGCCGCCTATCTAGGGAAAATCTTAGTGTTAAGTGCACTGGCAAAGCTATTCAAGAAACAAGTAAATGCAGCGTGTGGGCCTGTTGATTGATTTACTCCGGAACAGAAGTGTTCGGAGCAACCAAGAAGTTCTATGGCATGAGGAAATTAGGCCTTCTTATACTGTGATCACTGGAATTATGTCTTAAACCTGATATTCGGGATAGAAGATAAGTTGTTCATATTTTTTTTCTACTGCCTTTCTGCAAAAATCATTAAGGTGGCACAGACCAAATGAAGGACAATGGGAGCAACCACTTGACAGAAACACTAGATTGAATCATGACAGCAAGTTAAAAGGATATGTCTTGTCACCCTTTCTAAAAAGCTAGAAAAATGAGGTCTTTCATAATTCTTTGGGAGTGTATTTCAAAACCTATAAGCAATAGAAGAGAAGGCCATCTCACACATGCCTGGCAATTAGGCTCCTTCAAAGGAAATTACCTTTAGATGAAGCTTTTCTTCAATCTTCATAACAGGGAAGATTTATAATGAGGGAGGTGTTCTCACATGTCATTTTGGCCTTACAATGATTTGTCCTATGATGAGTTGGCCTGGTTAGGTGAAAAAACTATCAGTGCAACAATGCTAAACTTTAACCTCGAATAATTTCTAAAATATTTGTTTAGAATACTGTACTGGGGCCATCTTCATGCAAGAATATGACACTGTACAATATACATTGTATCCAGTTGTGATTTTTTTTTCCTGAGTCATAATTGGAATGTTGTTAATTAATACATTTCATAATGTCAGCTATGGGATGCAGTCTCTCATCAGAGAGGAACTACAAGGGAAGATCAGTGCATAACACATTAAATGACAAACTATTAATTAAGACTGATTAATGAATGTGCTGCTGTTCTTCTCTATTAATCTTTCTGGCATGTGCATTCTTTTTTAGCACACTTTTTTTTCCAGTTTTGCAACTATAAAGTTGGATTAGCTTCTGAAATGCAGAAAACAGACTCAAACAGCCTGATGTACAGAATGTGTTGTTGAAGAGAGAATATTCTTGTCATGAAGCTATTAAGGATGAAAATGAAAATTCACAGAAACTTAAGGATTTTATTCTATTAGTTACTCCCATTGATGCAATAGCTTCTTTCAATGGTGCATGCCTCTATTCAGAAATTCTGAATTGGGTAAACATGTACAGAAGGATGAGCATGCTGGAGAATTGTCCATTAATATTTTCAAAATATATTGTCATGCAATTTACCATTTAAACTAGAATTGTCTTTATTGAATATTATGCCTGAAGTTGGAGATATAAACATTAGACACTCAGTATTATATGTAATAACTGCAGCTAGGCTTGTATATGCTATGTACTGGGAAAAAGCTGATATACCAAAGCAAGAACTGATAGATCAGATCATGGAAGTCACAGAGATGGGCACATTGTCAGAAAAGTTAAAGGATCAACTAACACAAAAAGGCATGTGAAAGCTGGGAACTGTGGTATAGAGGGACTTGTACTAAGATTTGAAAGGAAATTCAAGAAAATTAATTTAAAAATGTAAAACTGTAAGTGTAATGTATAGAAGACCGACACATAGTTTGTTAAAGGGCTAACACACTATAATTGTGTTATGCTTAAAGATGGTAAGAGCAAATACAGTCTTTGTACTCTTCTAACCCCTAGTCCCCTTCCTGCTTATCCCTATTTCTTCCCCTTTCTACCACTTGTGGCTTTCCTTCACTCATACACTGTATAAGAAAAATAAATAAATATTAGAAGGAGGAAGGAATGGAATGGAATGGAATGAGAAGGGAAAGATAGGTTCCATGTGGGGAGAACTCTTTGCAGAGTGCGTAAATGTGTTCACCTAAAACTATCTAATTATCCAGCAGAGAAGAAGTCAAGGGACCTAGACAGCAGAATTAGCTTGAAGACTACTTGACTTGCTGACTGACTATCTGCAAAATGAGTTTTAAAAGTGAGAAAGGAAGACTTGAGTAGAGAGGTGTTGCTCTCTTCAAACTCTGAGGTGGAGAGATTAGAACTGGCTGATAATGGATGGATTGATATTAACCCCAGCCAAAATCTCTTAAAGGCATCATACAAAAGTTGTAGTATTTCCAAAAAGAGGGAAACAATATTGTCAGACTGTGTAATGCTGGCTTTTGCTTAGCACATTTTTAATGGCTGATTCTACTCATTGTAGTGCACATGTCTGTGAGCAAAAAGTTGAGGGCTACAGGAGCCTTAGGAGATTATTAAGTACAAACGGAGTGATGCATCAAGAACACTGATTTCCTGGACTTTTCCAGGAATCTAATAACTGGTCAAATATGCTGAAATTAAAATGCATACAGAGCTAAACCCTAGTTATGCAGGAAGCCAGTGTCCCTCTCTTATATTGAGGAGACAATCTATTGCAGTGTTGGCGAACCTATGGCATGGGTGCCAAAGGTGGCACTCGTAGCCCTTTCTGTGGGCACCCGACATTGCCCCTTCACAGCCATCTGTATTCAGGTTAAATTGCTGTATTGGCACTTTGCAAAAAATTAGTGGGTTCTGAAACACAATTTGGGCACTCGGTCTCTAAAAGGTTCGCCATCACTGATCTATTGACATCCTTTTGGGACTGGGTTAGCTATCAAAGTTTGTTATGCATTCAATGTTCTATGGATAGGATGATAGAAGCAGAGCAAGTGCAGAAAGAAAATTAGGAGCTCTATATAGATATCGTGCCTAAAAGTGTGAAGGGCTAAATATGTGGTAAAAAAATGCAAGTATAGTAAGCCTTTCCTCCTCATGCCACATTTCACCTGCAAGTAAGGCAGAGCTTTGTGTGACTGACATGAAGGTCTGCAGAAGCACTTGTAAGTGTATTCTGATGAATGTACTCACAGTGATTTTATGGTTGAGAACTCCAATAAGACAAGGCTGTTGAGCACAAAAGAACTGTACTTGCATTTGACTTAGTGTACTCACAATTCCCCTGCAGATGTCTGCACAGAACACACAGTGGTCTACTGTGTTTCCAGGTCAAATGGGGGCAGGGTTGCATGTGTGCCTCCTTCCTCCACTGAGTTTTCAGTTCCTCGTGCTTTTAGGCAGAGCACCTGAGTAAGGCTACGAAAGAGGTTGGCAGCAAGAGGAGGAGGAGGAGGAGAAAGAAAGAGATTAGGGCAGTGGTGGCCAAATTTTGGCCCTCCTTTTTTTTTTGGTCCACAACACCTGGAGGGCCAATGTTTGGCCGCCACTGGATTAGGGGATAACAGATGACACAACAGCAAAAACACAGTTCAATGAAATAATTCCTTTTTTAAGACCTTTGTCTTGGGAAATCTTTATTCTCCAAAAATAAAAGTGGTACTTACGGTATTGGTGGGTTCACTGTGAGTATTGACTCCAGACATTCAGACTACAAAAAGACAGAATTATGTGAAATTCCTGAGTGTAGGTTCCTAACCTTAACAGATATGAATGAGTGGCAAAATATTATTCTGTAACTATAGACAGCTTTTCCTTTTTAAGTGTTTGGATATTCAATTGAGACTGTGCCTTCGATGGCCTACTTGAGTTCGGGATTGAACAGAAAGATTGCCTTGATAATTCCATAAGTCCTTCCACTAGAGTTGATGTTCTAGAAATCTCAGCCTCATTGACAAGGAGCATAACCTCTACCTGTTTTGTATACACCCAAACAATCATATATGTCTAATTCTACACAATTGTCCTGTATATCTTGCTTGAGAAATGTTTGTATTTCCATCTGCATGCACTAGTTGCACACTTGAAACAGCAGCAAATGTGAGCCGCTTTGTGAGAAGTATCAATATCCCTTTTAATATAGAATACTAGAGATTCTGGATATAAACAAGAACATATAGATGCCAAATAAGATAAAATGGAAGTAGAGGAAAACTCAGTGTGAAATATTCATGAGGAAAAGTAAAAACAGCTTGTTCTTCGGTAGATTAAAATACATAGGATTTATAAACATGCACATTGCAGAAAAAATATGTTCACTTGTTCTTTAACTACACAATATGTCAGTTGTCAAATGCAAATAACAGTAACAAAGGTTGTTCCTTATGATAAACTGAATTTAACATTATTTCGAAAACTAAGATTGGTGTCAAGTTTCACACCATGTTCTCATTCTTGCTGCATATTTGTAGCATGGCCTAGCATAGATATTTCTAATTATACAGTGTTTGTTTATGAATATTCCATTATATTTTAACACTACCTAAACCAGTCTGAATCAGCATGGATACTGTGTCAGACTTCAGTTCAAGTCCCTGTTTTAATCTGGTAAGTAGCCAGATTAAAACACCTCTCAAATAACTGGAAGACCTTGTTAGGGTTGGTATAATTAGGATGTAAGTTGACAGTACATATCATAATAAGCAACTTGTACTCTGTCTCCCTATCGCCTGTGATTCAGTAATCACTGTGAAGTATTCTGGTCACTATGGGTGTGAAAATACTGACCCTTTTGGTGAGGTCTGTATAGGGTTGTTTGAGGCTCAGTGGAGAAGTGATATGCCATTTTGTAGGGTTCTTGCATCCAAATGACATATCAACCTCTGGCACTGTCCATTGTCAAGTGTCAATTTAATATTTTCCCTTTCAAATGGACACTGTCAATTGAAAGGGAGGGGGAAGAGGGCAAAAGGCATTTAACAGCAGCAGCAGCAGCAGCAACAATAACAAAAAGTGATCAGCATCGCAGAACTGCAAAGCAGCTCCTCTGCTGTGCGAGAAAGCTAGAAGATGGTGAGAGGGGGGCCACTGAGCAAAAGAGCTGAGGACAGAGAAAAGACAAGGAGAGAGAGTAGAGGAGAAGAGAAGGAGTCATGTGGCTCCCCCTTCCTCCTGACTTCTATGCAGAGAAACAGAAGGGAGGAGCAGCTTCAACAGCCCCAAGAGGCATTGCATTGATGAGACCTCACTAAAATAATTAACAGTATTATTTGCCTGCACTAGACCACTGCTGAAGCACTGAAGCACTTAGTTTCTTTTCTTTGCCTTGTGTGTTATGCTGATTGAGAAACTGTCCACAATCGCAATTTCAGTTGGCAAAGGAAAAAAACCCATTGGCCAAGCAGAATTACCTTAACACTGCCTTCTGAGTTTGGCAATCCAAGACATGGTTTGCAAGTTTAATAAAACATTAAACGACCAATTTCTTAGTTGTGATACGATGGCAAATAAAAAATGAATTAAGACTTGAAAGAGGGGTGTAGGCACTATCACAACTCTCCTTTGATCCAATAAATGGTATTTTTATATTGATTGGTAGGTATCCTTTCCTGACTTCAGCAAACATGGTGCATTACAAAAGTGGAAATATAAAATATAAGCTTTAGAACACTTAATCTTTTCATGGTTGACATTTTGAAGAAACATCAAAAAGTGCACCTCATCAAAAACCAACCTTGTCAAGTGATATTGCTTTTATAAGTAAGTTGAAGTCCTTATATAGCATAACATGGAATAAAATGGGGGGGGGACATATTTTCACATGTCTCCTTGTATTAGATACAGATGAAAGCTGTGTTTTTTTGTTTTTTTTATCTTTCAGTTTAAGTTTTGGCTCTTTCTAAATCTTGTTTGTCAGTAGCATATGATACAATTAGACTCTACAGTACTCTTTGATGGTTGCAGTCAAATACAACTTAAATCAGCATCAGTTACAGAGCAGAGCTTTTCTTCACACAGCGTGTTGATGGCCAACAAGTTATTCTCAAAATGAGAAAGCAAGATACCCTTATTTGCTTTCAAAATCATAAGCTGTCTAGTCAAACTGTTTTCACATTCACTTATGGTGCATCAGCTTATCTAGAACTGATCCCACAAATGGGAATAGGTGACTCATGTCTGGAGCAGGGGGATGTCCGACTCAGAAATTTTGGAGTGAAACCATAATACCTTCAAACCATGAGCTACCATGGCTAATAGATAGAGAACATTTGTTTGATGTGTTTTTAGCAGTTTGGCTTAGTGTTTTGTTTATTAAAATACATTAGTCATCATTTTACAAAGTAATATTTAAAATATAATACTGTCAATTTGTAAGACAGATATTGTATCTGCTTTTCTTAGCTTCCTTAATGAGTTAGTTGAAAGTGATTATGTTCACTCCTGCTCATTGTCTGACTCTATTGACCTCCCCAAAAGTTAATTTTATAAGGTGTTTCAAAAAAATGCTATGTTAAAATGTAGTTGACAAGTTTGTTAGAGGTGGTACATGAGTAGCAATAGAGATATAACCTGGATAGATTATAATAACTTTGGACAGTAATATCAAATAAGCACATATGGAGTTCTGCAGCCTTATTTTTGGAAGTTGGTAATTATGGTTCATTGCATTCCAGTAAATCAAAATGGCTAATATATACATTATCCTTAGTTTTTGGTACTCATTACATACAATATTTGGTTTTGGCAGGGCAGGATCTGGTTAATCATCATCCCAGTTTCAGGTGGAATATGAAACTCTCATCTTCCTGTTTGTTAACCTTGTCTCACAAAAAAGAAGTTTCTCCCCACTGGATTATGTTTCTATAGTTCTTTCTATAGAAGAACCCTGTGGTGGAGTGCTGCAGTCAGGACTCTACTAACAAGAGATCCCAAGAGACTCAGGAAGCCAGCTCAAGGTAGATTCAGCCATCCATCCTTCCAACTTCAGTAAACTGAATGCTGTCAGCTCACTGCAAAGGGGACCATATGTAGCCTATGTCATTAAATTGTAAACAACTCAGAGAGTGCGCTAAGAACTATGGGGCAATATAAAAGCTGCGTGCTTCCTTTAAGTTTTATGGTCAGTGGTGTTCTTCCAAAAATTGACAGGCTGGTAAATCATTCAGTGTGTCTGCTTATTGCAGGGAAATTATTCTATTTTGTGTTGTTCAGTCATTCAGACATGTCCGACTCTTTGTGACCCCATGGACTAGAGCTCGCCAGGCCTTCCTGCCTTCCATTACATCCTGGAGTTTGGTCAAATCCATATTGGTTACATTGATGACACCGTCCAACCATCTCATTCTCTATCATCCCCTTTTCCTTTTGCCTTCAATCTTTTCAACATCAGGGACTTTTCCAAAGAGTCCTCTCTCCTCATAAGGTGGCCAAAGTACTGGAGCCTCAGCTTCAAAATCTGTCCTTCCAGTGAACATTTTGGGTTGATTTCTTTCAGGGTGGATCGGTTTGATCTCCTTGCAGTACAGGAGACTCTCAAGAGTCTCCTCCAACACCACAGCTCAAAAGCTGTGCGGCAATTAGCCTTCTTTATAGTCCAGCTCTCACTTCTAGAGATGGGCATGAACCGAAAAAAATGGTGATTCATTTCATTTCATTTACGGCTTTGTTTTGTTTCATTTTTAATGATTTTTTTTTTGAAAAAAATTGGTTTTGTTGGTTTGTTAATTCATTATTCGTTTTACCCACTTTGCGTGATTTAAAGCATTTGACCATGCGTGGGCGTCCCAACACCCTAGACCAGATGGAAAACATTAAAAAAATAACAAATAAAAAAATGTTGATAACTGCACAAACTTTAAGCCTCCCCCAAAAAATCAATCTGAGAAAACACATAAATAGACATTTTAAGCACTCCACACACCCCTGCTAGGTATTATCAGGCAGAAATAATAATTTTCACTGGGTTTATAAGTATATTCAGGACGTTTTAATACCCTAAAATGCCATTCTGCATGGATTCACTACAATTAACAAAAGTATGTGGCAGCTGTTTTGTCCCCTTAAAAAAACTGATCTCTTTAGAAACACATTTTTAGATGTTTGAAATCACTGGCATCAACCTAATAGCTACTATCAGGCATAAAAAAATATATTTTTGAAATGTTTCTCATCCGTTTAAAGTGTTTAAAAACAGCTCATTTCATCGTGTGCCGCCATTAACGAAATGAAACGTAACAAACCAATTTTCCCTGTTTCGTTTCATTTCATTTGGATTTTACTCCTAGGTTCATTATTCATTTTGTTTTTTCATTTTGTTGCGTAACAAAATTTTGTTACGTAACAAAATGAATAACGAATAACGAAATGAATAAAATATTCATTTTGTGCCCATCTCTACTCACTTCCATACCTCACTACTGGAAAAACCATAGCTTTGACTATCCGGACCTTTGTCGGCAAAGTGATGTTTCTGCTCTTTAAGATGCTTCCTAGGTTTGCCATCACTTTCCTCCCAAGAAGCAGGCACCTTTTAATTTCATTGCTGCAGTCACCATCTACAGTGATCAAGGAGCCCACGAAATGCCTCCATTTCTTCCCCTTCTATTTGTCAGGAGGTGATGGGAAAAGTAGCCATGATCTTAGATTTTTTTTATGTTGAGCTTCAGGCCATTTTTTTTCACTCTTCTCTTTCACCCTAACTAAGATGTTCTTTAATTCCTCCTCACTCTCTGCTATCAGAGTAGTAGCATCTGCATATCAGAGGTTGTGGGTCCCCATTGCTAATTGCCTGAGAATGTAGGTCCTGCACCAGCAATATAGGGGTTAACTGGGGTTAAGCAGCTTAAATTAACCCCTATAACCCTAATAGCCATGTGTGAGGACGTTATTAGTGGCTTCTGACTCAATGATTTTTCCTGGGGGACCCCCTTTGAAGTTTAATAACTCAGCCCCCTGAACCCCAAACCTCTCCAAATTTAGGGGGCTTACAGGGAAAACCTTGAGGAAGCTTCTTTGCCATTTTGGTTCCTCTAGGACACTGGTGGCGAACCTTTGGCACTCCAGATGTTTTGGACCATTACTCCCACAGTCCTTTGTCCTTGGCAGTAAAGGCTTGGAATTCTGTGAGTTTTGGTCCAAAACATCAGGAGTGCCGCAGGTTCGCCGCCACTGATCTAGGATAAATAGTTTCGTTCCTAGTGGGAAAAATGGCATTTCTTTTCTACTGTTTCATTTCGTAACAAAATGATTTGTTACATAACAAAATAATGAAACAATGCTTTGTTTTTTGTTTTGTGCCCATCCCTACTCCCTACCTTTTATTTTCCTTCTTCAGGTAGGCTTTTATTAATAACCGAGTCTCTGGATGCTTAGTTTTAGCTGAGGGGGTTAGTTTTAAAAGTTTCAAATGCTTTAAATCATTTAATGTATTTTAATTACTAATATTTTAATTGCTAATATAGTTTTATTGTTTTTAAATGTATAGCATACATGTGTATAAATGTACTTGAGGGAGGGAGGGAGGGGGAGAGAGAGAGAGAAAGAGAGAATATATGGGGCCATTATACTTTGAGGTGTGTGTGTTTGTGTATTGCCCCTTCTATATGTTTGGAAGGAATGCTGTCAGGACTTCTGCATGGTTTGCCCTTTCTTTCAGTTTTAATTAGACTTCCACCTTCTGAGCTAGTCTTCCATGTAAATAGTTAACAGTCTAACTGTCCTTAGAGGAGCTGGGGAGAAACCTCAAGGGTACACTGACTTGTTATGCAAATATTCCTATTCTCCATGAGATTGCTCAGGTAGCCCTCAAAAACAGAGCAAGTCACTTCTCTGCTCTGTGGAATTAATGAAGAACAACACTCAGGCAGGGCTTCTTGGATAGTGTGCTGCCAAGGAGAATTGTCAATACCTGTCCTTCAGCTATTTTTGATACTACTTCTATAGAGACAATGAGGTTATTATTCTATTATTGTTACCTAAAAAGCTCTAGGATTACAAGCACTACTGCAGCAAGTTTTGTCTTAAATAGGGTATTCATCAAAGTCTTTGTGGATTCACAATGGACTATCTCTCCAAAGCAAATCAGAAGATTATTATGTGTACTGTTAATTTAATTGATGTTTTGCACAGAATTCTTAAAAGCATACACTCTCTCATTTGATTACTTTTTTCTATGAAAATGACTTCTCGGATGTAAAGCACTTAAGCTTCTCCTTTTGTTCTTTAATGTTAAATATGTACACAAATAGGTTGCCTCTGCTCTTATATAATGTAGCTGTGACCTACTTTGCAACCTTTCTTGTTAAATATTGGTATAACTTCTGCTTTTCTTCTTTTGTTAGTTAATTTCAAGAGGGAAATAACATAAAAATGTAAATATTCTGTATAGTTCTTCTTTTGATTTCATTAGTTTCCTACAGAAGAAGGATATATCATAAATATATTTTAAAGCAACATTATAAAAAGCCTTGTGATGTCTCTGAGATTCATAATGACTATTTGAATGGATTTAAAAACTATGTTACTCTCAAAATTATATCAAAATGGAAAATAACTGAGTGCATAGATTCATGTATGCGAAGTGCCTTCATGTGGTGCTGGATAATCATTGCTGCTGCCTAATTATCCAGACTAAGAGCTTAGCTACATGTTGTAGTACTTCTATTTTAGCACATATGAAGCTGATTTAAAAATAACTAGCTATACAATATATAGCTAAGCATGCATTTTTGGTTGAAAAGTGACCAAATACCCAGGAACAGGTGTGGTATTTTAACTTGATTACGAGTGTGATTTATCTTGAATTCTTTTGGCATGTGTGAATGCCTGTTTCAGAGTAAATAGTGCGTGTAGGGGTCTGCGTGGTTTGACAAAATGGGTGCCAAGTACAACGGTCTAATATCTTCTAGTCTAATTTCCTCATTTGAAAAAAAAGGTTATATTTTATCTCTAAATTGACCTAGCACTATGCCAGTTTAAAACTTCTTTAAACTAAATTAAGTAATGAAAACATGAGACTAGGGACAGGTTGCTGCTGCTGTCACCCCCATATATATGCTAAAACTTCTGATTCTTGTTCTCCTAATTGCTTCCTTGAAACACTCTCTCACAGGAACACAGACTGCACCCTCACTCTCAGCTCTGTGGAGCTCCCAGAGGTTGGAGAAAGTGGGGTGGCTGCTGGTTTTCAGAGTGAGGAGGAGCCACCATCCCCACTACCCACCATTCTCCTGATTTGAAGAAACTTCCACCAAGTGGAATGCCGGCAGATAATCCCCCTCACCATCTCCTTACAACATAGAGTCGAGACATGTTTTTTTTGTTTTGTTTTGCAGTTTCTATGTAGACACACCATGACATAAAAACCATGTGACATTATATCAATTCCAAAAAGACCCAAACCAATTCCTGATTTAATTCAACAGTGCAGTCAAGCCCAAATGCAAAGCTGATGTCTGAAAACTATAGAGAGAAAGACGTACATTTTTAGAGGATTATTGCTCAAATGTACCTTGTTTGCTATAAGGTGGGGGGGGGAGGTCTGCTAGATTTTTCTTTTATTTTTGGCAAGCCATATATAACTGTAGCCTGATTTTTAACAGCCTCTATGATTGCTGATTGGGACAAAGGCTACAGTGATAACTCCTGAAGTGCTTATACTCCTCGTAAAGCCCTTCTAACCATGTTTACACAAATAGCACATCAAAATGAAGGCAACAGAGAGCTTGATACAATAAACTCATTTTGTCATCTTCATGAGTGGTATAAAAACAGCATACACAAGAAACTTTCCCTTTTGTGTGATTTTGTTTCTGTGAAAGCCTTCTTTCTTTTTTATGCTATATAGGTTGATAAGGTCTGTACCAAAACCCCTGCTCTTATGGATCCCTTTTTGTTTTGTTTTTTTCAGGAGGAAACTCAAAAGTCATTTATATCATTCTTGGACCCAGAAATCCTGGCCTTCACAGCTAGTGGTGAAGGTTTCTGGAAGTTTTAAGTCCAAGAACATCTGTGAACTCAAGGTTAGGTACAACCACTATAGATCATCTTTCCTGCTGCCCTCAGTATCCTCTGCTCAGCATTTAGACTGCCCTTAGCTATGTAAAATTTGGCCTTGTTTTCTACTGGTGGCACCAGCATGATATTTTCCATCAACATTGGGCCATTTATTTGTGTTTTAAATTGTGAATGCAGAAACACAATATCCTATATTCCTAAACCAGAGGTTTTTTGAATTCCTATCACAAAATTCCACAGTAGCTGAAAGTTGGATGTTATATTCAGGGGACTACAATGGATAGTAATTAATTTGGGAAATTCTCATGGTGGGAACCACTGAGGTTAGATAACATCTGTCCACAAACTGTCAAAGCTAGAATTAGAAACAGTTTTTATGGCACACTGACTTCTTAAGAAGAATGCAATTTTTTGATAATAGAAATATGTGTTGATTATTTTATTTATTTATTTTGAATATTTTTACCCCACCTTTCTCCTTGGAAAAGGATCTAAGGCTTACTATTAATGAAAACAGACTTGTGCAAATTCACTGATTCAAGTGATTATCTGAGACAAATACTGCTTGAACATGCTTATGATCTGACTTTACATATTTTACATAGGGTAGAGTGTTCGTAGAGATGGAACAACTTAAAATACTCTATGAAGCCACAAAATAGGAATACAGTGGAACCTTGACTTGCGTCATTAATCCGTTCCAGTGGTCTAGACTTAAGTCAAAAATGACTTAAGTCAAATGAACGTTTCCCATAGAAAGTAATGGGAAAGCAGATTAATCCGTTCTAGATGATGAAAAAGACCCCCGAAAACAGCAATTTAACACAGATTTGACTGGGATAGGAGATTCCTTCTGGGGATGTAAATGAGAGGAGGAGGCAGTGGAATTATAGTCCACAAGTTATATGCCTCCACTTTTTAATGTTCATAGCAACAATGTCTAACATTTAAGTTTTGCTGATTTTTAACCTGATGTTCCAAGTTCTGAACAACTCTATGCTTATCATTAGAGTCGCACAACTCTACAGCTCCCCAACTAAAATGCTTCCATTGTGGACCAGACTTCTGCAGCCACATTTTTTACAAGACTGAGCCGACTGTCTAACCAGCGAGGCCAGCCCCGAGCTCCCAGCCCTTCTTCTCCTCTGGCAGCAGCGGCGGCTTGGGTGAGGCCGAGGACCAGCTCCAGGTGCTCTGAGCTGGCCTGGCTGAAGCCGCCGCTGCCGGAGGAGATGAAGAAGGCAGGAGGGGTTTGGAGGCAGCAGCCGTGATGCTGGGTTGTGGCTGCAGCCCGATTCCGGTGCCTTGCGCCGGGGTCCGAGATGTAAGTCAAAGCCTGCGACTCAAGTCAAACAGGCCCCTTGCTGCAAGTCAAATATGCTGCAAGTCAAGCAGCATGTAAGTCAAGGTTCCACTGTATGTGAGAAATTCACTATGGTGTCCCTGCTAGTGCCTTGAGACTGGATATAGGAATGGATGCTACTTGCAAAGAGCAATCTATGTACTCCCAGTCTTCTGGAGCATTTTTTAAAATAAGAAACAAATCAAACATATATATATATCAGTCAAACATGTATATATTAGAAAAATGTAGAAAAAACACTGTTTCCATTTCCGAAAACTACAGAAACATACACTGAGTCATGGGAGTCATATGGGATGTAATAACCTGTTTAATTGAAAAATGTGCATTAAAAGATGTACAGTTTGTTTTCCTGTTCCAAGAATACCTTGTACTGCTTGAAATGGACTTTCAGGGGCAGAATGATGGAAATCTGCAGAAAAGGGTTGTGTCAGTTTTGTCCATTCCTACCTGGATATGTTAAGGGCTTGTTCTGCATAAAGAAGCAAAAAGAAATATGCAGAAACCTCTTTCAGGCAAAGGGAACTCAGATCTTGTTAGATCATAGCTGTTTTACAGATGGCCATTGACCATACATGAGCTGAAGTAATGGTGCTTGAAGTCCCAGGAATAGCTAAATATGTTCCTGATCTATTGTCTGAAATAACTACCCATGTGAGTTCTGCAGGTAGTTTTGGGGAAATTAATTTTAGCTAACAGTCCATAAAGTTGTCAGCAGTGCTTTGTGCTGTAATATGAATCCCACTGAAGCTAGTCCGCGGTCAGAAACAGATATGAGAAGTAGCTTGTAAGAACTTAAAATATATTAAATATTCAGAATGAGGACTGATGGTGGAATCAGATGGAGTTTGCATTTTTGACTGCTTGTAGTATATTCTTGTGGAAGCCATTCTCTTAGGATCAGATGAAGTACAGGAGATGAGATCCACCCTTGCTCCATGTCCAGTCTAGATCTTTTTGGCTTGGTTGGATCTAGCCAGATTCCTATATGCATGGAAGTTTGGCTTTAAGGAGAAAGGTCCCAGGAGAAGGAGCCTTTTGAGAGACTCAAAGTGACTCAAGTGCAATCAGAGCAATCCTTGATTGCTGTCTGATTGCACTCTGAAGCAGTCTTTCACATTTGGAAAATTAGACTTCAAATCCTGTGTTTAAGTCCTGAAGACCAATCACCAAATGAAACATGCAAATTTGCATACTACTGGCAGTAAGGCAGTGACATCCAGATGCTTCCAGTAGTTAAGGATTTCCTTCTTTTAGTCATGGGCTATATTTAACATTTGTTTCTGGCCTCAAATTATAGCTAGTGACAAAAAGAAGACTGCACTTCTAAATCACTATCATCAACAAAAGTACTTGTTTTTTAACAAGTGTAGCTATCTTTTCCAACTTGCAAATATTTATGGATAGGACTGAGAGCAAATTTTTAAAAATGCAACATTCCTTTTGTTGTTCACTTTTTCAGTGAAATCCTGGCTTCAAAGTTATGCATTCCCGTTACCTCATATTTATGCTTATCAAAGTACAGTGGACCCTCATATAACAAATGGTTTGTATAACATAAAATTGTACAACATAAAACAATTCCAGAGATAGGTGAAATTTGCTTAACAGAATCGTCAGTGGTGCGAATCTGTACAACATAAAAATTGTCGTGATTAGGCATTACTCCATTTTCAGTGTATTCTTATGGGAAATTTGTATAAAGGAATATTTGCTTAACATAATGTCATTTGGAATGAATTAATCCCTTTATACAAGCTGCAACTGTATTTAAAATATGTGTTAAATAATCTAATAATCACTAATTGCATACAATTTGTGAGAGTATTTTCGGAGTGGCCTTGAGTCACACATGCTAGGAAGGACAGGATTGTTTCTGTATCTCTCTGCAGTGTCCCAATCTTTTGCTGCTTAGAAGAAAATATTAAATTAGAAATAGTAGTAAATCACTTTGATTTAAATCACGATTTAAATCACTAGTCAGTAAGACTTAATTTAAAGAATGATTTTCTACATAAAGACTGGAGTTGTTTTAATCTTAATATTTACAACCAGATGAAGATTTCCTTTTTAAAATAACATTTCAGATTAGTTTTACAGTTATATCAGAAAATTACTGATTTGTGATAGATAATTGTGAAATTAATGCAAGTGAATTATCTCCAGTTTAATAGGTTAATCATTCATATTTGTACAATTGTTCTGTTGTACTTTACTGGAAGGAGAAACATAATCATTTCTTAATATTAATTTAATAGTTTTATTTAAGCAAAACAATAACATTATATAGCATCATGTATACTAGTATTTGCTTAAACATCCATATTTGTTAATCGATGTGGTTAAAATATCTTTTAAAAACTTAGACTGACAGTCTCTAGATATTCCCAAACTGGTTCTCTTTTACGGACTGCTGCCATTACAGGTTTTTCTCCTCAAGGAAGAGATAACTCTCAGGCTGCTATACACATATAGATCTCAAGATGTGGAGTACTGTACTCAAAAAGTTTCACTTACATTTTACTGCTTTCCCCTCCCTCCTCAAACTTTGCTCCTTGTGCAGACCTATTCCATTCCAAACAGCCTTCTATTCATTGAACATCTTGAAACGTAGCACTTAAGACATAAGGGGATTGATTCTGTGTACATAGATTTGCAGAGGAACAATGGGATTAAGGTCTTTTCCTCAATTCTGATGTTTATTTTATGACATTTTTGCTATGAAGAAGGCATGTTATCATTGCAGAGCTAAATGCACAGTTTTGAAAATAGCAAAACCAAGCACCTTTGATAATATCTTCTATATATAAAAATTGCCCCAAATAATCAGAAACCTCTGGGAGAGCATGGCATTGTGAATGGATTAATACAGCCTCATGTGACATAATTTAAAATAATTTAATGATGAATAACCTTTGGACTATAATGTATCTTAACTAGAACACGGTCTTTAGAGAGATTTTTCCTCAAAAAGCATTTAAATTTTAAAAAACTGATTTAAATTTAAAAATCCATTTTTTTTAAAAAAAATCATTGATTTTTATCCACCCTGGTAGTAACTTTTTGCTGGCAGAAAAATCTACCGCAATGTAATAAATATTTACTTTTCACCCTTGTGTGTATATCTGTTTTTGTAAACATCTATTTTTGCAAACACACGTTGTTATTGCTGTTTTATAAGCTGTCTACTGAGTATACATTCCAAAGAGACAAGGTAGAAATTAATTTGAAAATATCTGCTTTCCTTTAACTTTAAAACTTAGCCACCATAACAGATTAATCTATCAATATAGGACATGCCTCCAAGTATGTTACTAGTTCCCCACTGAAATGATACGAGATCTTGTCATAAATCACTGGTTTATTGCAATGTACTAACAAAAAGCGATATTGTATACATATAGACTTAAGAATGAATTCATAGAATGTGTACCACATTATTGGGCAAAATAAAATTTAAATCAATCAATCAGTCCAGCCAACTGTTTCAAAATGTCTTGCCAAAGTGGACAGTAACTCTATATGTAATATAAATATGTTGAGCAAAATGTCTCAGTGTATTACGACATTAAGTGTTGTACCTCCATTTTTTTAATCGTCCTATATATATTGGACAAAACACATTTGCATTTTTAAATTGAACAAAATGCCTGTAATTTTTCAGCACTGAAAGAGCATCAAAGGGGCAGTGAACATATGCACATAGCTTGTATATTAGTCTAACTTATTGGCAGAGGACATAGAAAGGGTAACAAAAACAACCAACAACAACATCTTACAAGTGTGTAAATCCCTTATTTCATAAAATAAACTGTTGCTTTTTTATCTTGATTTTGTTCTAAATAAAATTGCCAATAATTTTGTTTATGTTATTAGCCACTTAGAGGAACTTGAAAATGTGTCCCATTTCTTTCATATTTGACATAACTATTGTATTAGAAAAATGCAACCATTAATAATAGGAAAAAATACTTCATTGTTGGCAGCTTTACAGCATCCTTTTCTAGTGTGCCCATCCAAACAGATGTGTATTATCAGTAAGCACTATATTCTGTTGTACTATTCACTGGTAATACCTACAACAAAATGATCCTAGCATATTATAGTAATTAGAAACTAAAGTGAATCCTTTTTCATCTTAATACATAGTTGTCTGTTATGACATTTAAAGTCTGTAACTTACCCCCAAGTATAGCACATAACGACCACTCTCATTAAAACAACCTTTCCTTATAGCACTTACAATGCTGGACTCCTACTGATAGTATAATGAGGGTAGAATGCATTTTGATTGAGTTACCACTAGGGAGAAATTTAATTTAATTAAACTCATCTTCATTAAAGTATTACATTCATGTAAAGTAATTATAAAGGCGTGTACAGTATAGGAGAAATCCTGCTGTTTGGGAACAGGAAAAGATCACATTAAGCTCATAATAATTTTAAAAGAGCTTTCTCTCTTTAATTATCTTCACGGTTTTAGTCATACTTTAGAAAGAAAAAGGTGTTTCCAAAATCTGTAGCATCTACTTTTTCTACAAAGTACCCTATCCATTTATGTCATTATATTGCTTGAGTACCATATAATCAGGCATTACATGTGTGTTCTAAGCATGTGTTTTGTAGTGCTAGTAAGCAGTGCCTAAGAGCAGTGGTTATTTAAGAATATCTGATGAAAAATATGTGCTTCTCACCCGGAGCTCCTATTAATCAGATGTTGCATATAATACCATACAATAGTACATTGTACATCCTTAGAGGGAGCAGGTCCAGCTTCCCTGTCAGGAGCCAGCTGATGCTTATGAGCATGTGACTTCCTACCAGTTCGGTGGTGAGGTCATGCTCATAGGCAACACCCAGCTCCCCTGCTAGGACACTGGTACTGCGTTTGAGCATGCGCCTGCAGTGGTGGGAGGAACAGGTAGACTCCCAGTTCCCACCTCCTGCATGAACTGGAAAAACGAACTACAAAATTGTTCATTTTATGTTGTTTACCACCAGTTTTCTGGTTCATGACCATCTCTACAATTGAAAAAAAAGACAATAATGCTAAGAAAAGTATAAGAGGAGGACTACATGTAAAATAGATTGACTGAATAAAGGAAGCCATGACATTGAGTTTGCAAGAAGTTGAACTTGGATATTAATGATAGGACATTTTGGAGTTTGCTCATTGGTAGAGTCATCATAAGTCATAGGCAATGTGACAACACATAACAAATATCAAAGTGTTATTCCAATATACTGAAGTAGATGCATGGACATGAATTGACACATTAGTCATAACATATTGCTTTGTTCAATGTCTCTATTTTAAGTAAAATAAATGTTTATTTTACCCACGAAATTGGCCTCTGCATTTATTATAAGCCTAAAGTGTTCTTGAAAGACGTTGCCGCCATATCTGATTATCATGGGTGTATTTCTATTTTGTGATTCTACCCAATAGTCTTTTGAAACATGATTTTATTTTTCATTTATCAGTCACTGTATGGTAATCTCAACCTTTGCAAACACCCATTTATCAGATCTTTTTCCAGACACAGATGGTCCTTTGTAAGATAAACTGATGTATATTTATATTTTATGCTTCAAGTTCATAAGCAGCTATAGAGGCTTGTACAAAATGCCATTTATACAAATTTAGGGGCATGAGCAAGGAAAGAATATAAGCTAAGGGAAACATAAGCTAAAGGGATATTTAGCAGGCACAGAATGAAAACATTTACATATATTATTGGCTATTTCAATTGGAAGCTGCCCATAGCATGTTCATACAAGGTGAATGGTTTCTTTCCCCTAGATTTTCAGTGATATCATTGAATGTTACCCATTTCTCTCTATAATCTATTGAAACCCCTCTGTGGAAGAAGTAGGTGCTTGCTTTGCCTTGCATCAACTGAGATGCAATATTTCAACCACAAATTGATGAGATTTTAAGCTATTCATAGTTCAGTTATGAATTGTACAAGCGTGTCTACAAGGACACTTTTGGGGGCGGGGCATTTTATTGGTGTATCATTCAGATCTCTGAAACCCAATCTTCATTAAACGTGGAAGGCGTGTAGAGGAGAGTCAGGGGAAGCTTCCCTGGAATTTTGGTGTGTCTAGGTCCTTGAGGGTCTGTTGATTAGCATTTAAAATGCAAAAATGAATCTACAAATCCATTTGTTGATTCAGAAGAAAAAAATAGAACCTTGTCGAATCACAAATCCAGACAAGTCACCATTGTTGTGATTCATGCTCATCTCCAGTTTAAAATGCAGTGTCTCGTTGGTATTTGGTTTGGCATCTAAAGAGGCACTTGGTAAACCTGTTTGGTTCAGCACATTCCAGTGCTTTTGTGATCAGGGGCAGTGCTTTATGAGGGTTCCTAATGTTTATTCATTTATCAGGATACATTCTGCTGAAAATACTTAATTGTTTTTCGAAACATAGCTTTATCTCTAGAATTTACAGTAGAAACTTTTACTATAATAGTCTGTGACATTTGCAATACTTCTACAGTATATCTGATAATGCAGAAATGTGTTACCTATAAAGGCCATAGCACGCATATGCTCAGTCACTAACAATTTGCTGATCTATTTATACATATTATATCACACTGGCCTTGGACAAGTTTGCTGTGAAGACTAGGGATGCTGCAATGATTTCACTTTCTTGATAATAGAAAGAATTCTATTACATTAATTAGAACTTCAAAGTTGCCTGTTCCTATTAGTGCCTGCTTAGACTTAAAGTAGTAATTTAAGTAGTTTCATTTAAAGTTCCAGTCTTTTACACATGAAAATTCATTGCTTCCTAGCACCAACCAATATAATCAGCACTCATTTATCGATAACTGTAGAGAACATAAGAATATAAGAACAACCTTGCTGGAACAGGCCACAGCCCATCCAGTCCAGCATTCTGTCTCACACAGTGGCTCACCATTTGCTTCAGGGTATTCCCAAGCAGATGTCTTCGCCTGCTTAAGACTCCCTGAAAATTGTATTGACAGATATCCTCCCTATCTCTCCAACCTGGAGGTTGTCCTTAGGCATCCATAAGGATAGCCATTGATACCCTTGTTCTCCATGAACTTATCAAATCTTTTCTTAAAGCTGTCAAGGCTGACAGCTGTCACCAATTCTACTGGCAGGGAGTTCCACAGACCAGTGATCCTCTGGGTGAAAAAGTACTTGCTCTTATTTGTTTGAGAACTAGCACCCAAGAGTTTCATGGAGTGCCCCCTAGTTTTAGTGTTGTGTGAGAAGGAAAACAGTTTTTCTCATCTATTTTGTTCATTCTGTGTATGATTTTATAAACTTAAATCAGGTCACCTCTTAGGCACTGTCGTTCAAGAGTGAAGAGGCCCAACCGTTGCAGCCTCAGATGGTAAGGAAGGTATTCCAGTCCCCTAATCATTCTGGTTGCCCTCCTCTGCACTTTTTCTATTTCTATATCCTTCTGGAGGTATGGTGAACAAAACTGTACACAGTGCTCCAGATGGGGCTTCACCATAGATTTATAGAGGCCAAATGACAGTTGCTGACTTGTTTTCTATATCCCTCCTAATGATCCCTAGCATTGAGTTTGTTTTTTTCACCGCCGTGGCACACTGGGTTGACACCTTCATTGAGCTGTCCACCAGGACCAAAGGTCCTTTCCTGGTTTGTTGCAGAGAGTTCAGAGCCCATCAGTTTATAAATGTAATTTGGGTTTTTTTGCCCCAACGTACATCACTCTGCATTTGCTAATGTTGAAGCTCATTTGCCAGTGGTTTGCCCACTCCCCTAGTGTGAAGAGATCCCTCTGGAACTCCTCACAATCTCTCTCAGCTTTTACTGCCCTGTATAATTTAGTGTTGTCAACAAAATTGGCTACCTTGCTATTTACTTCTACTTCTAGATCATTTATGAAGAGATTGAGAAGCAGTGTTCCCAGTGTTCCCTTGGGGGACCCCACTCTTTACCTTCCCTCCACTTGGAGAAGTGTCCATTTAGTGCTACCATCTGTTTCATGTCATGTAGTCAGTTACTGATCCAGGACAAGACCTGTCCCTTGATTCCATGACTGGCAAGTTTATTCAAGAGCCTTTGGTGTGGGACATTGTCAAAAGCCTTCTGAAAGTCCAGATAAACAATGTTAACTGGATCTTCCTTATCCACATGCTTGTTAACACTCTCAAAAAATCCAACAGATCAGTGAGGCATGATTTGCCCTTGCAGAAGACATGTTGGCTCTCCTTCAGCAGTGCCTTCTCTTCTATGTGCCTATAAATTTTATCTTTTAGGATGTTTTCCATCACTTTCCCTGGGACACATGTCAAACTGACTGGTCGGTAATTTCCTGGATCACCTCTGGATCTTTTTTTGAAGGTTGGTGTTACATTCACTACCTTTGTTGGAGACTTCTCAGCCTGGAGCCCTCTGAAACTGTCAGGTGTGTCATAGTGTGGTTGAACTCTTTTTTGTCATTTCTTCTCATACACGTTCTTCTTATGATCTTTCGTTTTGCAAGTCTTTTTCTTACTGTTAGACATTTTCCCTTCATGTTGATGATTTTTCTCTTCCACATGATTGTTTTTCATTGCCCCCTTCCCCCAAGTTGCTGTTTTCTATATAGTTTTTCTCCTGTTGTTACCATGTTGCAGAAAAGCAAGCTGTTGTTTGCTTTCCTGCAACATGGATGCTGGTTCTGGCTGTGGATCTCAGCTTGTTGTTTCAATTAACTTTTCAGCGGACCCCCTGGCAACTCTCATTGTTTTCTGCTGGTGGTTCCTTCCCCCCCTCCTGTTGCTTTTTATTACTCTGTGTGGCTTTGTGGCTGACACTGGGTGGGTGGGTGGGGGCTAGACAATTTAGAGAACGGCTGGTACCCTGCTGATGTTATCACTAATTCTCAAGAGATCCTTTGATAAACCTTCCCACCTCCATCCCTGCTAGATTACCAGGTTTTCTGTTTTCCTGCTTTAACCTAGACACTGCAAGATAACAGCCAAACATTTCCAGTTTCTAAAACTAGCGAATCCTTCCCCCATCCCCGTGGGATTTAGTTAATCTGATAGAAAAGCGCACGGAAAATATCTTCATTCTAAAGGGAGGGTCCTACTTATTTGAACCATAAATGTTCCTTGTTGTGCTGCAGGGCTAGAATTCCACTGCCGCTATATTCCCTCATGACTTATTAACCAGACACCTAATGTTTGCAGACTTACATTGATTCCGTGCTGAGGGTTATTTTTCAAAAACACAACAGTTCTCTGTATT
Organism: Phrynocephalus versicolor; assembly: GCA_023846285.1. Taxonomy (NCBI): domain Eukaryota; kingdom Metazoa; phylum Chordata; class Lepidosauria; order Squamata; family Agamidae; genus Phrynocephalus; species Phrynocephalus versicolor. The sequence continues at coordinate 50,667,434 of JAHTLZ010000330.1, forward strand.
TTTTGAAAAACTGGTAGACCCGGTGGCTAATATTTCTTTAACACAGTGTTTTGATTGAATCAATGCCTGATAATTCTTAAGGGAAGTGTGAAGATAATGATGTACCATGTAAAATTTATATTAGAAAGGTTGTTTTTTAAATAAAGATATTTACTCAAGGGGACTTATCAACCAACATAAACTTAAGATTTCTTATCCAGCTTTCCTATGGGATTCATTTTGTTATTCATATTAATAGTATTAGGAAATGAGATTTTGCTCTCCTTGTTTGCTTTTAGCTTTTTGATGTATGGCCTGGGTGGAAACATAATTTATTCCTATTTAACGAATAATTTTCATTTTTCAAATACTGCTGTGAAGATTAATTTTATAAGCCTGACTGAGATTGCTAGACATATATGCTTCTAACACATTAAATCAGTGAAACAAAATATTTTACAACTTATTTTTGAGTTGTATGTATCTTGTATATACAATGTACAGAATTTGAAAGAGCAATATATTTCACATTTTTTAAACAAAAACAGAAGAAACATATTAAGGATAATGTTGGGTGTTTCAAGGTGTGGTTGCATTCTTATAATTGTTACTATTATTCCTTTAAATTTTATACACTATTTATTCCATAGTGTACATTTTTCTTATTGACATTTTATAGAATGTGAGTTTAGGAAAAGGGAAATGTTCCTAACTTGTCACTTATAGGTGTGCATTGGATTTCATTGACATCTGAGCACGATATTCAATCATGTCTGAATGTATGTGCATGCCTACACACACACACACACACACACACACACACACACACACACAGAGAGAGAGAGAGAGAGAGAGAGAGAGAGAGAGAGAGAGAGCAGAACTGAACCTTGACACAGGCAAGATGATGCAGAAGATTCAGAAAGAAAGAAAAAACAAAAAACACCATCTGGTGCCAGAAACAACTTCTTTTCTATGGAAGACTGAACATATGGAGAACCAGAGTGTATCACTTCAGCTTCTTTGTGTCCTGATTTGCTGAAAAACAGCTTTGGGTTGAAAGATTCATTATTTTAGGTTGAATTTGTTTTTTCTTCTACTCTGAAATGCTTCTGTGTTTCTACCATTTTTATAGCAATGAGCCAGAAGGAACATAGCAATACATTTATTTATTTATTTATTTATTTATTTATTTATTTATTTATTTAATATTTTATCCTGACTTTCTCCTAAGGGAACCAAGGTGGCTCATAATATTAAGAAAATCAGCAGTATAAAAGCTAAAAATAATAAAATATTAAAAATATTATTTATTTATTTATTTATTATTTATTGCACTTTTACCCCGTCCATCTTCCGAAATGGAACTCTGGGCGGCTTACAGAACTGAACAAGTCAGCAACCAATACAATAGAGCAACAAACAGGTTAAAACAACAACAATAGTAGCATATTTAAAACATCACAGATAAAGCAGTACTAAAAACTCATTAAAATGCAAAAAAGAGAGAGAGAGAGAGAGAGAGAGAGAGAGAGAGAGAGAGAAACAGTTTTGTTTACTGTTTAAATAAAAACAATGAACCAACCACTAAAAGAAAGTCTACCTGAAGCAAAAGGTATTTACCTAACCAGAAAGAGGGTGCCAGACTTGGGGAACACACACAAGAGAGGAAGTTCCAGAGTCTGGGAACAACAATACTCTCTGGTCCTCACCAAATGCAGCTCTGAGGGTAGTGGAACAGAGGAAAAAGCAGATGATCTAAAACCTTGGCACTCTCAGAAAGGGAGATGCAGTCTGTGAGATAGCTTGGATCCAGGCTTTTCCAGGTAGAGAGTACTCAGAGGTGGTTTGCCATTCCCTTCTTCTGAGGGTGTCCTAGGACTGTGCAGTTTGCTCATTCCCATGGCTTTACTTGTGGGAGGCACATTGAGGGATTGAACTCCCAAACTCTGGTTCCACAGCTGGATACCTAAAACACTGAGTTCTCCAGAAAGAATTTTTTTAAAAGTTTAATGGATATTCTATTAAAACAGTGCCTGTACCTATTTTTTGCAATTTGTCAAGCTTACTTTACTTCTGTATGGCTATTATACCTGCAGATTTCTTCCAGTTCCATCAAGAAAAAGAGAGAGTTTCAAATAAGTATAGACAAATAAATCAGAGCACAGATGTACCTCTTGCAAAAATACTAATTAGGAGAGATTCATACTTTTACTTGTGATTGATATGCAATTTGAACTTCAAGATCTCCAGACAAGTTCATTTTTAGTAGATACCTTGTGGTTTCCAACATTTTCTGACTTTCTTAGGGTATTATGAAATGTCTCACCAGCATAGATTCCCTATTTGTATGTATTTATAAACATGCCTGAGTTCCCTAGTTGTCTGCTTTGAATGTAGGTTAACTAGGGTAGGTTGCCAAGGGCAAATGTTAGCAAAGTGTCATTTGATGACAAATGTTAGCAAAGTGTCATTTGTTTGCATTCCATCTGCACATTTGTTTGGTGGTGGCAAAGCAGGTGGATCCATTTTAAAATATGGCAAAATGCAATTTGGAAGCAACCATGGATGTGGGAACAAGAAGGTTTTGTTACTTAATGCTGTGGTAATGAGTCCCTCAAAGACCATGACTAGTTGTTTTCAGAAACTGAGTCTTGACTGGCTGGACTTTTGGCTTGTAAAGCAGTTCTTACTGTATCATCTTAGTAATCTTAGAACTGAGGATCTGGAAGGATCTGTGATCCAGCTTCTGTCAAGAAGGTACAAAGGGAAATCAAACTCCCAACCACTGACCCAACCTAAATCACTGAGCTATCCAGAAGCTTTATTTTGGGAGTGATGGAATTTGTGTGTTTGAAATAAAAAACAACTTGATTTTATTAATAAAAATTATCTTTTAGAAAGTTTCTGGACTTGAATAACAACAATAACGCAGTGGTCCCCCGCCCTTTCGCGGTTCATATACTGCGGTCCCGCTATATTGGCTCCCTGGGGTAAGGGGCAAAGGCCTTCTGGATTGCCAAAATTTATTTCTGAGGCCTCCGAGGGCCTTTCTAGGCCTGTTGGAGGCCTCATAAATTATTTTCGGCAATCCAGAAGTCACTTCCGGTTTGCAGGGAGGCCCTTTTGGGGCCTCCAGAAGGCCCAGGAAGGCCCGTTCGGGGCAACACCAGCCTGGGGGTAAGTACAAGAGCTTTCTTGGATGGTGAGAATAAGAATTCCTTTGCTAATATTTACATGGTCAGATAGTGATGCAAATACCCACCTGTCTCATCTTCCCATTCAGGGACGAGGGACCAAAGCATATTTCAGTGGCAAAGGGTGATGAGGTCAGCCAGTTCTCCTATACTTGTTCTCTCTATATTCTTTCCTTCTGAGAGGAAAGGAAACCCCTGGACATTTTCTGTAAACTAAGTGGCTTTATAAGGTCATTGGAAGGCAAGAAAATATTGGAGACCTTTCAGATTGGTTATCCCCAGCCTTCAAGAATTCACAGGGACTTTGGTCACTGCACATGACGCAAGCCCTGACATAGCTTTCAAAGAGTGGCATTGCACCCCAGGGATTCTATCACTGATAGTCCCGGGATTGGGACAGTGGCGTCTTCGCATCCTCAACATGTGGCAAAGTGAAACTGCTGGCACTGACACTCAGGCAAGAACAGCATTACTGCCCCGCCAGTACTGGGAGGCGTCCTGGTGGCTTTGTTTTTGCAAGTCTGTCAAAGAGGCAAGCTCTTGCCCCAGCCCTGGTGCTGTCCAGTAGTAGTGGGAAGCTTCCCAAAACTAGCCAGCTGGCATGCTGGTGGTTGTTCTACATCCAGTTTTAAATCCATCAAATCATATTAAAACAGTATGTATTAAAGGCAGTTCCACATCTGTTTGCAAATAATAAAAAGCTTACTGTGTATTATCTGAATGTCTAGTTCCTGCCAAGGTGACTTGGTGCATTAAAACAATCTAAACTAGTGGCCCTAACTTTGGTTCTCCTTATGTTTTAGCCTTCCATTTGCAGAAGCCCCAGCCAGCATGGACAATGGCTCGGAACTCTGGAAGCTGAAGTTCCGAAACATGCGATAGTCGCAGAAATGTTTCATCAACATTTCATGACATTCCCCCTCACCAGAAAATTAAGTAATAATATGTAGTTATAAAACAACTCCATTTAGTAATATCTAGACATAAGAACAGTGAAACTTGCTGTTTAATGGTTACCTAATTGCTGGTGTAATTAGGTAAATTCTGTTAGGTAGTTACCTAATTACTGTTGTTTTTAGCCTGATTTTCAAAATTAAATTGAAAAACATTGCAACCCTATGGTTAATTTTGATACTATGGCCTTTCATATGTATTGTTAAAGTAGCAACTCAGACTTGTGGAAGTGATTTTATCAAGTAATTGCTTGATACATTTTACAGTATATTCAAAAATTGTTCACATGACTGTGTTTTAGTCTTCCAATGCCTGAAATCATAGTGATGTCACTTTACTCTGGGCAGTTAGGATGGAGTTCTCAGCTTGCAATGATAATATTTTACCAAATGCTTTCCATCTTGCATCCATTTGAGGATTCAAGGCTCCGTAGGGCTCCCGTTCAACTTTGGGAGCCTCAGGCCAGTAGAAGGGGTCTCCAGTAGCCAAAAATCCCCATCACATTTATTAAATGTGGCTACGAGTGGATTTCTAAATAATTTCATAAGCATGCAGTATCTGCATAATAAAAATTGTATGGAAGTAAATTATTAACTTACATATATCCCAACTTAGGACCTAGATATCTGAAGGACCACCTCCTTCCATATGAACCTACCTGGCAATTAATATCTAGCCAGGGAACCTTCCTTAATTGTAAGCCTCCCAGACACCTTTGGGTAGTGGGTGGCATATAAGTTCTATAAATAAAAAAATAAATAACCCATTTTTCTCTCAAAGTAAATAGAGGTTATTTCAATCAAATCACACTAATTAAATGTTCTTTCCTCAGCAGTACTCTCTAAGAAATGATATAATTGCATGCTAATCCTAAAGTGCAAACTTGAGAATTATTTTCTATTATTTTAGTCACTCTAGATGAAGAAGCATCTTGTTATCCCTGTAATTTTTGATTATAGAAGATGTGTCTTGTACTTATATTATTATTCAAATACTGTATTTAACAGGATTGTAATACTTATTCTTCAGAAGGGATTAGCATATAACAGATTCAATTTACATTAAGAAAGTTATTTTTATGTTTGTTTGTTTTTGTTTATTCTGTTATGCTGGGAAGTCTTTTTGGATATATGCACATTTTCATTGAAATAATACAGAGCCCCCCTGAAGTCCTACATAGGTGTCTTTTATAATTCTATGAAAGGTTTGAAATGTATCAATAATTATTCTCCTGGAGTGTTAACAGTCTCCATCCTTTGACTGATACAATCCATTTTTTATGGTGAGTGTACACTCAGCTTCTATTCTATTCACAGTAAACTATTAGTTTTAATATTTAGTCACTATCATAGAATCCAGAACACACCCTGTTTTCTCTGATTTGGGTTTCTAAGAAGGATTGGCCCTGTTTATTACTTGGGTGGGAGACCTAATGGGAATCAGTAGGACTAGGGAAGAAACTTTCCCTGAAACTGATGATCCGTTGCATGTAAAATTTGATAGTGCAGGGCTAGATAAACTAATGATTTGAGGAAGAGTAATTACCAATCCAGTCTTTTGCGTTCTGTGATTCATAAGATCAAAAGTGGAAATGATGTTCCGAAGCATCATTGTTTCTTGTAAAACAAAAAGCAGCATTGTATCACAATGATGAATAGCACGTGATAAATTGGATTGGTAATTGCTATGTCAGGCTGCTGTTACAACTTATATAACTTTCAGTTGCTTTTAATGTTGTTGGGCTTTTAAGGCAGAAGGCAAAGGAGCATATCATTAACCTGGTATTCTAGTTGTGTAGATAATCTACCAAAGTTACCCTTGTGCCCATGAACAGTGAGAGAAGAGTGTTAGCCAGGACTCTGAATCTGGGCTGCAGCATGGTGACCAAGACCATACAGTGGTTTAACAGGACAGGTTCCACTCAGAACAGGCCTTACCATGGTCAACCAAAGAAGTTGAGTGCCCGTGCTCAGCATCATATCCAGAGGCTGGCTTTGGGAAATAGATGTACGAGCGCTGCCTTCATTGCTGCAGAGGTTGAATGGGTGGGGTAGTCAGCCTGTCAGTGCTCAGACCATATGCCACACACTGTATCAAATTGGTCTGCAGGGCTGTCATCCCAGAAGTAAGCCTCCTTTAAAGATGACGCACAAGAAAGCTCACATACAGTTTTCTGCAGAACAAGCAGACTAAGGACATGAAATTCTGGAACCATGTCCTGTGGTGCAGTGAGACTAAGGTAAACATATTTGGTTCAGATGGTGTCAAGTATTTGTGCCAGCAACCAGATGAAGAGTACAAAGGCAAGTGTGTTGCGCCTAAAGTCAAGCGTGGTAGTTGGAGTGTCATGGTCTGAGTGCTGTCAGCACTGGGGAGTTGCAGTTCATTGAGGTAACCGTGAATTCCAACATGTACTGAAGCCGAGCATGATGCCTTCTCTTTAGAGACTGGGCCGCAGGGCAGTATTCCAACATGCTAACCACCCCAAACACACCTGCAGAACAACTACTGCCTTGCTAAAGAAGCTGAGGGTAAAGGTGAAGGTCTTTTTGCTGAGTTTTCAGGAGGGGGTTAAAAACATCTCTTTGGAAACAGCAGCTGAGCAGCCCAAGGTCAGTTTGATGAGGTGTTATGGGTTGGTTAAAAACCTCTCTTTACAAACACAGCCTGGAGGAGCAGCCCCAGCTGTTTGTTGTGGTCAGAAAGGGGTTACAAACCTCTCTTTGGAAGCGAAATGCAGACGCCTCAGCAAAGGCTGCTCCTGCTGGCTGCTTTTCCAAAGAGAGGTTTTTAACCTCCTCCTGACACCTCAGCAAACCTTGCTGCCAGGAGCTCAAGGCCTGTTTGCTGAGGTGCCAGGAGGGGTTAAAGACATCTCTTTGGAAGCCAACATCTCTCAAGAAAAAAACAACACAATATACTGAGACCATAATATATGAACTGCATTGTGGTGTGGTACTACTGTACCTAAGAGAGATTGTGGTGGCTCCATCTCTCAATCAGACTATGCAAGCCCTCCTCAGGACAGAAGAATGAGAAGCATCACCCTGTTAACAAGGCACTCATGAGACCTAAACTTATATTTTGGTCCTTGCAGTGCCCCAAAGGGATAAACGAAATCCAGCAGTGAGCTGTGGTCTTGAAAATGTATAATAGTTGCTCCTATATTGTAGTTGCCTGGAGAAGACTGTTAAATGGAAAAGAGGTCTTTTGTTATGTCTTACGAATCTAGAGAATCTCTGGGATTCTATTTTGTGCTACTCCAGGATAATTCTCTCTGTTTCCATGTGTCCATGTTTACAGTTCTACCCTGATATATTACACGTGCAATTGTCCGCCATGTGTAAGTATTCTCTTGGGCAAGAAGGGAGATATGCCATGCAGCTTTTCTGCTTAAACTAGGAATATGCACAAATAGAAAAAATCCAATGGTTATTATATTTAGGGGTGTATGAAATCGGATCAGCTTACCCAAATATAAGACTTTAAACAACTTCTTCATTTTATGTAAGGTAAATAGTTAACCACTACCACACTGAAGCTTGGTGTATGACTGAGAAGTAGCCATAAAATGATGAATATGGGGAATTACAGTTGACCAACAATGGAAGGGAGTGGATGTTAAAGAGATTTAGTAAAAGACTCCTAAAACAGTAGAAGAATTTGAGACACATACTGGCTGGAGCTAGAGGTCGGAATTTCATTCCCCACTGTGTCTCCTGAAAGAAGAGCCAGACTGTGTACCTATGGGCAAACTGCACAGTGCCAGGGCACCCCCAGAAGAAGGGAATAGTAAAGTACTTCTGAATATTGTCTACCTAGAAAACCCTGGAAACGACTTAACATTACACCATTACATTTTCAGCAAAGAAATAATGAAGTCATGCCTGTTTGCTGTGTGGGTGCTTGATTAGTCCTGCCAGGAACTAACCAAGAATAATAGGAATATTACACAGTATATTAAGCATGAAAAGAAAACAATAGAGAATACAGTGTGGTGTAAATCTCCTAAATGCAGTATCTGTCTATTTCAAATCATGCAGCCATGATCAGATTAGTCATCTAATATTTTAATTTGTGAATGTGTGACATAACTTTAGAAACTGTGAAATCCCATGTTTACTAAGAACTATCTCCTTAGACTCAAAGAGTTTACATAATACTGTATGTATGATGTTTGTTTTTACATATTTAGAGAAACCTGTCAAACATAAGTAAATGCCAACTTTATTTTATTAATAGCTATTAGAGAAGGGCATGAAATGCCAAAATGGCATTTTGTTTCATTTTTCATTTTTTATTGTTTTTTGTTTAGTTTAAAATGAAACATTTTTAAAAATTATTTATTCATGTGCCAACCGGCTGGTCCGTGGGCTAGGTCGGCACAGTTTTTTATTTATTTTATTATTTATTGTTTCTTCACGTGCCGGCCAGCGGGCCCACAGGCCGGGTTGGCATATTTTTTATTTACTTATTTTTTATTATTTATTCACACACCTACCAGCTTAATTATTTATTCACACGGCAACAAGCTGGCCCGTGGGCCGGGTCGGTGCATTTTTTAAAAAATCAGGTGGGGGGAAGGGCGGGATTTTAAAACTTGTTCCCACTGAAGCCCCACGCTACAGCTGATCGGCGGTGGCTTCGACGAGGGGGGAAAGCCTGTGGTTTTCCCCACATTGGGGGGAACTTCCATCTTATTCCCATAGGAATGCATTGCTTCAATTTATTCCTATGGGGAAACGAAAAATTAAGCAAACAAAACAGAAATTTCCATTTCGTTTCATTTCATTTTTCTTTGATGGGTCTCTTTGTTATATCATTCCATAACAAAACGAATAACAAATAGCAAAATGAATTAAAAATTCATTTCATGCCCATCTCTGATGGCTATATTTCTTTCCCCAAAATCCCAATGTGTTCTTTTTTTGAATTTATTTGCAGATTGCAGTGAATTTTCTGTGATATAGGGTGAGGCTGAAAATTTTAGGCTACGACCTACCAGGGAGTAAGGATTACTGTTATAATTTCAATTTACATCTGAGGAGATTTGTAGTATCGTGCTGCACAGCTTGAAAATTCAAAATAACTGAATCATATTATTTCATATTTTCATGAGTGGCACATTCTTTGATTTTGTTGTTGTTCATTCGTGTCTGACTCTTTGTGATCCCATGGAGCAGAGCACACCAGGCCTTCCTGTCTTTCACAGCCTCCTGGAGTTTGGTCAAATCCATGTCGGTTCATCAATCACACCGTCCGACCATCTCATTCTCTGCCATCCCCTTTTCCTTTTGCCTTCAGTCTTTCCCAACATCAGGAACTTTTCCACGGAGTCCTATCTCATGAGGTGGCCAAAGTAAAATTGATATAATTTTCTTTCCTTTTCTTTTGCCTTGTTCCTGGCCTTTGTTTCTTCTTTGTTCCATTGCTTCAGAGGTGGTATCCTTGCCAGCAATTATTAATAAACTTGAAAAGAGTCAGGAGCAATGTTTGAATAAAGACATGTCCAGATCATAGCCATACAGACTAATATACCGGTTGGTCTATTTGAAAATACATTAACCTGAGAGAGAGGAGAGGAGGTCTATGTAGAGTAAAAGCAGAACAAAGTTGCTGCTTTGTGTTTTGTATGTGTGACAGGAAGGGAGAGAGATATATACTCAGTGCTGCCCTGACCGTGACCCCATTGACCTTTATTATTTTCTAAACATTGTGAATGATGTTTATGGTGTTCACTCTCATGTATTTATTCAGCCCTTTGTGAATGTATTCATGGTGGTATACAAGTTTATGATAGCCCCAAGAAATGTGTGAATAAGTGTTATATATGAGTAAGAGCACAATAAAGGCTTTTAGGATTTTGCATTGATTGTTCTGATTAGGCTTTAAATTAGCAGCACTGAGCAGCATTATTTACTATTTCCTGTTTGTAAAATGTGGCTGGAAAAGTTGTCATTCTGTAAAAATGTTGCCTATGTAAAGAATCTACTGTACATTAAAATCTGAATGGTAGATATTTTTCTATCTGTGCGTAGAATGGTAGCCAGTTTTTGCCTCTTTGATATTGAAATTTCAGATGTATTAAATTTTTAGAGAGATCTTTATCATAGTGATACATTATTTTTGTGTAACCACATAGCATACCTGTGATTGTATCATACTCATCAATTGAATAAAATTATAAATCAGCAGTGCTTTTTACTGCTTCTGTAGGAACATATTCTTTATCAACTAAAAACAAGGCATTCTATTTTCTTGTATCCATCAATTCCACTTACAGGCTCCAAATGACCTAATTTTACTTTATCTTTTTCTTTTGAAATCCCAATGGCCAATCAGACAGGGAGGTGGGATGATGCATTTCCCTGCACAGCTCCTGATTGGCCAACTCCAGGGAGAGTGAAATATGATATGTTAGAGCAGGGGTCCTCAACCTAAGGCCCTGGGGCCGGATGCGGCCCCCAAAGGTCCTAAATCCGGCCCCCGGGACCAATTGCAACCCCCCACCTACCCCCTGCTTTGTGAGCAAGCCAGCCTCCACAGCTGATTCTATTGCTGAAGCAGTTCAAAGCAGTGGGCTATGTCGCTTCTCCCACTCCCCCCAACTACCGCCCAGATGATCAGCATGTTGGCTAGTGGAGCATTCAAAGTGGGAGGGCTACAGCCTGAGGGGCCTGAGTTTGCCTGGGCTGCCTCCTCCTTTCCATCGCAGTGAAGGAAGGATGGAAGGAGAGCCGCTCCAGCTGCTGCCACTGTAGGAGGAGGAGGAAGAGGTGCAGCAGAGGGATCCCAGCAGTGGCACCTCAGGGTAGTGATCTAGAGCAGGAGACATTGCTGGGGCCCTGGAGATACAATGATCATGGGCCAATCATGGGGGGCTCCGTCCACTTGCCCCTCCCCCTTTTCCCATGTCAGCCTTTTTTTTTTTTTTTTTTGGACAGTGGTCCGGCCCCCAGTGATGTCTGGGGCGTAGTGGACCGGCCCGCTGTTTGAAAACTTTGAGGACCCCTGTGTTAGAGGCTGCTTCCTCATTGGAAAAAAAAGACTTTCCTGATTTGTGCACCTGCTAATCTGATTTGTGCACCTGCTAATCCCATTAACTTCAATAGGGATCCTGTGCCATGGTATCAGGCTATAGGATTACAGGTGTATTGCCATTTCCTTTGTTCATAGAGTAGGATAACAGTTATTTGAAATAAATAATATCAACATAGTCAATGTTTCTGTATTCACACATGCTCTATACTAAAAGCACGATTAAATTAGCTTTAATAACTTGTGCTTTTTTTAAAAAAACAGGATATAATTGAGACAAATAATTTAGTTCTACAATCAGTTAAGATAAAAACTTTTTCTTCTGCAGAACTATCTTGAGTTGAGTTTGGCTGGTAACTTATGTAGATAGGTTATAAATGAGATAACAGTTGTAGTATGCATGTTAGCTATATCCTATCTTATTAAAGTATTCAGTGAAATCAAATGGAATTGTAAAAACTTCTGTGCATGCATTTCAGATGTGCAAAGATAAACATCTAGTAGGCAATTACGGAACATGTTTGTTCCATGCAAACTGCTTTCTGGCATTTTTCATTTAACCAGAAAATACTGTGCTTAGCAATAATTTTTTTCTTTTTATACTTTGGTTTCCTACATTCATATAACATTTTAGTTGCAAAGCATCTATGCACTTATTAACCTGTCTTGAGAAGCAGCTTAAAATATCCTTGCTCATATCTAAGATAACATGGATCAAAATAGAGACATTTAGTTTATTGACTTAATATCGAAATTTTGCTAAAGTGCTTTCCAAGTCAGTAATTGCATTCTCTCTGGAAAGTATATGGCAGTGTATTGATTCAAGATCCATCACTCACACATCTAGTCAGCCTCCGGAGCATATTGACTGTGACACTGGAATCTGTGGCAGGTAAAAGGCATTTAAAAGCATGCCTTTTCTTTCTTCCGTCACACTTCATATTTACTAATACAGCTATGTGTTACTGCTTTTCCATAGGGTGGCAAAAGGATAACTTCATTTAACAGTGTTTTATACAACAATTCTTTTTTTCTGTGTAAAAGAACTCTGTTCATTTAATACTACATTACTTTCTCAAACCCTAGAGGCATTGGAACCCAATCTGAAGAGAATCATACCACATTATAAAAATCTTTTTTAATGAAGCAGTCTTTAAGAATATTGGAAGTAAACTATATCTAGAGACAGACTCTGTGTGAGAAGGGGAATAACTCTGTGTGAAATGCAACAGTGCTCCCAACTGAGTGGAGTGCACTCATACAAATCACCATTGACAAGGGTTGATCTTCATACAGTGCAAGAAATGTTACTTCCCAAAGCCTCAGACCAGGGGGTGGGGTGGGGAGAGACAATTTTACTGGGTGACTTTTCATACCACTCCGGCAAAATTGTGCATACAACTGTGTGCGCACATGCATTCACACACAAGCAATCAACCATACATTAATTTCAGTCCCATCACCAAAGGTGAGCAAAATTAGAATACAAATTGTTTCCTGTCCAGACAACCTATGTTTCTTTGATATAATGGTGGATTTTAATCTAGATCCGTGGGCAGAGTTTAAGGATTCTTTCTTTGTGTGTTTCCCGTGAAATGAAATTACTATGGGAATCTTATAATTGTCCTCAAGCATTAAATAGTGCATCATGCTGGATTTACTTTGCCAAAGCCAAATTAATCAGTATCTTCTGGAATACTCTACAAACAAATGGTAATTTGATACATGTGCATGGAGCAGATTTTAATGGGAAATTCTAGAGGTTTTGCAGAAGTACCTTACAAATTAATAATTGTAGTCTCTGTGGGAAGTATGTTGAGGGAAGTATAGGGATTATTAAATAGATCATGCAGTCATCTTGAACAGACAGTCTTGTCAGTAGAGTCAAACTGATTAACTTCAGAGTTCTGCAGAAGGCAAAAGAGGCATGAATTAGTATTCCATCTTGTAAGAAATCATTGAATAATTGTGAGAGCCCAATGGACTGGGATTTATGGAGTTAATGAACCACATAATAGACACAATTAATAAGTCCGATTTGAACATCTTTCTATTTCTTTATGTGTAATTGATGTGAAATTAGTAATGAGCATGAAGGCAACATTCAATCACACCAGCAGTTTATGCTCATTCAGCCAGGCAGCCACATTGTCACATCCTCCTGTAACCCCCTCAAGTCTGCTCCAGATGTTCCTTCAGCTTTCAAAGAATTCAGAAGAAAGAGGAGGAATCAATTCTGCTAGACCATATACATTCCACTGGGCTTGTATACGAACAGTCAAGTTGTAAACTGATGAATTAAGAGGTATCTTTGGGAGCAATATTTTTGGTGGAAAACAGCACTGTTTCAACATATTTCTGGATAAAAAGGTGTACATCACAATAGTAGGGTGTATATCACAAGAGTCTCTTGGACCCTTAGATGGCAAAGTAGTGAAAGACTTTCTGAAATAAGAATAGTAGCTGAAAAAATAAGGAAAGAAGCTGAAGAAATTCTGCAGCCAGTATCCTGTTTGATTTAATGTACAATGAATGGCAATCATACAAGCTGTTTTGTAGGCTGTACATCACAAACTGGATTTTATAGTAGGGAGACAATTGGCAGACTAGAAAGGTATTAAATGTAGCAGATATTATAAGGAACATAGCTCTATCTCTGTCTCTGTAGGAATTTACAACCAGGCTTGCATGCAAATACACCTACATATACATACAATAGCCAATGAATATGTGGGCCACTGTTGTTGAATGCCAGGTCGGTAGAATACAAGACCACCCTCATCCATGACGCTATTCATGGTCGTCATGACAACCATGGGGCTGTCTCAACATGTCATCGTCCCAACGCATGAGAAAGGCCATACTCTGGACCTGGTCTTCTCAATGGGACTGGAGGATGGTGGTTCATCCGTGGGTTTCATCCCATTGTCTTGGTCAGACCTCTTTCTGGTCTTTAGGCTACTAGCTTCTTCTACCCTCTGCAAGGGTGGGGTGGGGGTCTATTAAGATGATCCACCCTCAGAGACTAATTGATCTGGATTGTCTGATATGGTCAGCACTCCTGACAAAGCTAAGCCCCCTCTCCCCTTATGCAGAACCCAGATGGCTCCTTAGTATGCATCTGAGCTGTGGGTGATGAAGCAGGAGGGGAGACGGCTGGAGCGCAAGTGAAGAAAATACCACCATGAGTCTTTTCGAACACAGCTTATAGCCCATTATTGTAGGAAATCTTTCTCACTCACAGTGCCTCTGTGGCATCGCCATTAACAGAGAGCTAGAAATCACATAGCAAGTGAGTACAGTTTAACACAAGCGTATTGTTCTGAAAAGTCA